>CM049797.1:19195028-19795028 GCA_027422405.1 Ptychobarbus kaznakovi | reverse complement strand
TGGTTTTGTTTTCATGTTTTCTCAAGCATCAGACCAACATGAACTCTGAAGGCTTTGTGGGGCGCCCAGTCGGGAAACAATCCTGAAACATGCTTGCGAAAAGCAAACCGACACTGCCCACAGAGTTCAGACCAATAATGGGCTTGAGGTGAACGCTGTCCTCCAAATAGCACTCTGAAGATTTTGCAAGCGATACTGAGTTCACCGCAGAACAGTCAAAGATATGTTACAGGACAGAAATGTTGCGGTGAAATTTGATGAATGGATGGGCAAATGCATTCTGATTTGGTTCTAAATTGCTTGGCCGTTTCACCATCTTAATTTATTCATTTGCTCATCGCCTATATGCAAGTTCTTGCTAAAGCAAAGGACATTCTTAGTAATGTATGGTAAATAATGCATGTAAGACTACACCTGTCCACTCCATGCATCCTCATAGACTAACTCGGCACAGCTCTCCCCGCCTTCCTCCCCCAGCCGTCATCATCATACACCTCTCTATATGTTAGCTTGCGGCTAGACTGCAAGGAAAAGCCTTTACAGAGGTTTGCACGTATCTTTTTATTGCAGCATACATCAAGTATGTTGAGACATTCGAAAGAGACTGCGAGATCTACGCTGATCCATTAATCATCATTCATTGTATGTTAATAAATTCAGAATTTCCCCATTTACCATGCGGGGCCATCCACGTACGCTGGTAACGCAACCTTTTCAGAGGCCATAAATCACAGAGCCTGACTCATCTGACAGAGAGGCCTAAACACAGGCGCACAGTCAGTCCTGCGGGCACAAACACACAATCTAATGTACTCACGTCAGAACTGGGAATCGTCGGCGTAGTCTGGCATGTGGCAGAGCTGCTGGAGACGGCCGCGCTGGTGGCAGCAGCGGGATTGGTAAAAGCCAGAGGCTTCATTTCCTCTGCAGCGTCGTAGAAGCTTTTTCAGCCACCGCACGCAAAGACAAGTGTTGGCAGGCAAATAATACTTAGAGGAAACACACTAGTTATTATGGGACAATTCTGCCTTCCAGGAGTGTTGTGTACCTGTCCTATTGATGGGTGGGTGTTAATAAAAGTAATCAGAGCTGGAGCTGGCGTTTGATTTGGCTGTACAGGGCCTTTCAGAACATTTCAACTTTGGTGGACTGAGAAAAAGCTTCAGATGTTAAATATGGCAGCTAATTATTGCTTGAATTTCAGAGGGAGAATGCGAAAGCAGATTCCAAAAATAACTTTGTATTTGAATTTTTTTGTATAATTTTGTTCGTATTATTTATTTATTTATTTATTTATTTATTTATTTATTTATTTATGTATGTGTGTGTGTGTGTGTGTGTGTGTGTGTGTGTGTGTGTGTGTGTGTGTGTGAATACACTTGTTTATGCAACATTGAGGAGACCAAATGTCCCCACAAGGATATTGTCCCTGAAATTTTTGACATTTTGGGGACCAGCCTGCGGTTAACATTATTTACTTTATAAAAAAGTAAATAATGTTTATCTGAAAGTGTAATAATGCAAAAAGGTTTCTTTAAGGGGTAGGTTTAGGGTTAGGGGATAGAAAATATTCTGTTAAATATACAGAATCCAAGCAGCTTGAAGTCCAGTGTGAAGTTTCCAAAGTCAGTGATGATTCTGGGTGATGTGACGTCTGCTGTTGGTGGTCCATTGTGTTTTATCAAGTCCAAAGTTCAATGCAGCCGTCAGGGCTGGGAAGGTTACTTTTAAAATGTATTTCACTACAGACTACAAAAAACTTGCTTTAAAAAGTAATCAGTAATGTATTTCGTTAGATTACTCAGATTTAGTAATGTAATCTAAATACTTTAGAATACTTTGAAATACTTAAACTATGTAACACAATGGAACATATACTTGATGTCTTATTTTTATGTTGTCCAACTCTAAATAAAAGTCTACCAGTCATACGATTTGTTTTCTTTGCATTTTTTTAACAACATCAGTTTCCCACTGCATTTCTTTGAACAACAAATACATGTTATGTCATTTAAATCTACCAATCAATATAAATTCAATTTGAATACAATTAATGGGATTCTGTGCTGTTTCATGCTGCATTCCAAGCTTCAAAACGAATCCAAACACACCAAACATATCATAAAAGTAGTCAAAACAACTGGCACAGTTCTCTAAGTTATACAATATATTTGTTTAACGAATGGACCAAACTTTAAGTGATTACCTCATAATCCTCTCTATGGAGAAGCGATCGGCACAAAAGAATCAAAGAGTCAAAATATTCAAAGATCAAGAACAACTTCCCTCAAGATGCTTTTTCAGATTAGACGTTGTGTCCTTCGATGCTGAGATAAGTTTTGTTGCAGGGCATTGCACTGCACTGATGTTACGTCCTTTTTCCGATTTCATAAACTAGTCTTTGTATTTCCACGAGAGAAATGCATTACGCTAATGGCTTTCTGTTGTGTCGTCCATTTTTGTTTTGTGATGATGAGCGTACTCTCAATACGAGTTGCTAAATGAACAGGTGGCTACACGCAGTTATTTAAAAAAAATGGAGAATCAGTTGCCTTATTGGTTAAAATCATAAAACTGTTTACTTAAATATGAAATTAATAAATTACATTAAAATTCAAAGTTATCACTTTGGTAATCTAAAATACTTTTAGGATGTAACTGTAGTTTGATTACACCTATTTAAAATGTAATTATAACGAAATACAGTTACTCATATTTAGTATTTTAAATACGTAACACCGTTACATGTATTTCGTTACTCCCCAGCCCTAGCAGCCGTCTACCAGGAGATTTTGGACCACTTTATGCTTCCATCTGCTGATAAACTTTATGGAGATGCTGAATTCGCTTTTCCTGCAGTACTTTAGCACCTGCCCACAGTGCCCACAGTACATTTGAGTGTCATTAAATGACCATCCCTACAGTATAAATTCCGGGTATCTCTTGTTCTTTGAAACCACAATAATGGGGAACACTGCTGACTTGGCAATTGTCCAGAAGACGATCACTGACACCCTCCACAAATAGGGTAAGTCACATAAGGTCATTACTGAAAGGGGTAGCTGTTCACAGAGTGCTGTATCAAAGCATATTAAATGCAAATTTGACTGGAAGGGAGGAATTGGGTAGGAAAAGGTGCACAAGCAACAGGGACGACCGCAAGCTTGAGAATACTGTCAAGCAAAGCTGATTCAAACACTTGATTCAGCACCTGCCCACAGTGCCAAAACAACTTCCAAGTGGTTTGCTGACCATGATATTGCTGCGCTTGATTGGCCAGCCAACATGCCTGACCTGAACACCATATGGAATCTATGGGATATTTTCAAGAGAAAGATGAGAAACAGTCGATCCAACAATACAGACGAGCTGAAGGCTCCATAGTGTCTCAGCAGTGCTACAGGCTGATCGCTTCCATGCTACACCTCACTGATGCTGGAGTTTGTGCTAAAGAAGCCCCAACCAAGGTGCAGAAATTGAGTATTGAGTGCATACAAGAAGATAGTTTAAAGAACTTGAACTCATGTTTTGCAAAATCTTTTTTTGATTTATCTTTGTAAATATTCTATTATTTTGAGAGACTGAATTTTTTACTTTCATGAGCTGTAAGCTCTAATCACCAAAATTAAAACAAACAAAAAACACTTTTGAAATGTTTTTCTTTACATGCAATGAATCTAGAATTTATGAAAGTTTCAGATTTTGAAATGTAAAAAAAAAGAACTTTTCACGATATTTTAATTTCTTGAGGTGAGATGCACCTGTATATGCAGTATATATATATTTCTTATATTCATGACAAACATTGATGAATCACTCTTTCTTGGCAAACATTAAAGATCCATAGTGATTGTGTTGTTAATTTAATTTCATTAATTAATTAATTGTATTGTTTTACTCCAATTTGGTTGCTTAATGTAAGGAATATTCCATGATGTAAAATTGAATTATTGTAGATAAAAACTAACTAAACTGAACTAAACTAAACTAAACTAAACTAAACTAAACTAAACTAACAAATAAATAAATAAACAAACAAACTTTAGACATCTTCTGCTTTAACCATAAACCTATTATGGTAAATTTTCCATTGAGGTAAAAGTTAGAAGACACACTAGATTTGTATGTCTTTGATTTGGTAAAAATAGAATGATCACAATTGAGTATATAACCACATATTATTGCAGTTTCTATTCAAGTTAACAACCAACTGGTAAGTAACAGTGTCATTTACAGTAAGACAGTTTTAATTTGGCATATGTGTCAAAAACATTTTATTTCAGGAATTGTTATAATCATTATTGTTAAAAAATATAACTGCCATGTAGAAAGTTGTTTGTGAAAGAGTATATTGATGTTAGTGCTGCAAAACCCAGATTTCCTCTGAGAATGTGCTGTCTGACAAACACTATGTGATTTGCAGTGTACATCCCTGAAAACCCACAACAATATCGACATTCTCTTACTGAACCGGAGCCAACCAGTAATCAAGTGTAATTGTACTTCACAAACATTTACCGGATTAGAATACATTATTTTTAGCCTTGGGGAAATGTTTTCATTGTCCTCACATTTACCCCTCAATATTTACAATACCTCACCCCCTCCAGAAGTCACATGACAAACGTAGCCTTGCTGTGTGCTGCAGATTAAAAGATTATAGAGGCTTTTGTGCAGAGGCCACTTATAAAACTATTATTGTCAACAGGACCTCGGATTCTAGTTCAGATGCATGTTTTATACTCATATGCGCATTATGCCAAATCTACCCTGTCCTATCTGTTTTGTGTGTGTGTGTGCATGCATGATATTAATCGATCAACAATATGGTAGAAGCAGTAGTAATAATTGAATAATAACAATAATTTATATTTATTATATTTATTAAATATACATATATAATATATACTAATCTAGTGATAATAAAAAATGTATTGCAATGTTTTCAATTTTAAAAATGCATTTTTTTTGTTTTATCTTAACACGACACAATATACATTAAGATAACAAAAAAAGATAAAAATGTGAGCATTAGCTGAAGGTGTAAGAATAAATAATGTCACTCGCCCTCATTGTCATCTGTGAATCTGGCCAAATGTGAAACCGGTGTGTCGCAAAATGAGCTATCTCTTTAATCGCTTTTGCAATACTTTAATGGCATACGTCACAGTAACGTGCGATCGGCAAGGTCTCAAGATGGACAACATTTTTAACCATCATTCACCACTTCAAGTCAGATGCCGATCAGTCTGCGCAGCTCCGCATGAAGTCGCACTCACTTCTTGTCTTTGGGATGGTGCACTTGGTCCAGGTCCAGCAGCCTAATGAGGTGGTTTTGATTGGCCTTGTCCCACAGGATCCAGAATCTCTTTTTTTCGCTCTCTCTCACTCACTCAGAAACACACCTCCATACTTCATTGAGGCACTCTCTAAATGACTTAATTGATCTAATCACTCACTCGATTGGTCAGAGCCATGCATCTTTTTCATGGCCAACCCTCTAGACGATGACATTGTCTTCTGTTCCTGTGAGTCCAGCCTTCTGCGGTACTGTGACAAAAGTGGCCCAGGGGCTTGGCAGGGCTGCCTCTACTCTCGACCTCTTAACTTTGAGACTTTTCAGTGTCTACAAAAGCAGAAACGTTGTCAATGTTGTCATTGCAGTCATTGTTGACTTGGTTTACAGTTGTAATGCACTAGATAAATGCCTTGGTGAAGCTTGTTCTGGACCATTAAAGACTAAAAGTAATATTTTTAAAATACATTTATTTCATACTCAGTATAGTTAAATCTATTAACATATTTACTCATATCGCGTGAGACTTACTGATATAAAAATTATAATTACATTTATTTGGAGTACTACTACAGACTTTAAGTACACCAATTTTGTGTATTAAAATTTAAATAGCAGAGTATTTTTATTAAGCACATAAATATGTAAATATAGTGTATACTTAGCATAAAATCAATTTATTTAAAATTAATTTCATTATACTTATTTGTTCACTAGGGATTTTTTTGAAAGAGGAATAGTTTTACTTGGTTTTCAGAAAACTTTGCATTGAAATCTCTTTTTACTTTTTGTGCATAGTCCTAAAATGCTGTATGCCAGAGGAAAATATTATTACTTAGAGGTTGCTCAATGTTCTTTTCAAGCATCAACTTTGCCTCCAGTTTTCCTTCTAATTTATTTAGAAACAAATTAGGCAGATGTTGACACAGCATAAAACTATAAAATGTATTTGGATAAAATATCTCAAATTATACCTCAAGTTAATCCTGAAATCTATGACAATTGATTGCAGACTTATACATCTTGGCAAGTTTAAACAAAGTTTGAGGTACTTTTGAAAAACCTCTGAAACTGCAGAAGAGATACCTACTGGAGCCTACTGTTTGTTCAAATGGGATCTGTTTTTAATCATATCCTACAATAGAATCCAAAATTATGGCATAGTAGCTGTGAGGCAGAGTAAAACTTCCTGGATGACACAAACTTGTAAACCTGAAAACACTCAAAACAGAAGCTTTTGATTTAGTTAGTCTCACATTGATTCAGTCCCTCCACGTTTTGCTTACCATTTCCTTATCTAACTAAAACAAAAAAGCTTGACACCTATAAACCCTCTTTCAAGGAGACTGAATTCCCCAGAGAAGATGCATGGATATGCACCTAAATGCCACTGGAGAGATGATCAAGTACAGACACCCTCTGCATTCCCGCCTCATTATACCGCCATACTATAAGCCTTTTTAATACCCAGCCTTCCTAAAGAGCAGGTAATGGCAGAGCGGGCTAAAGGGATGCGGAATTAAGCCGTTTTACACCAAAGGGTAATTTGGTTTGATAAATGTTCCGTCATGGCTAACTAATAATACATATTTTAAGGTGGGTGGGGGGGGGGGGGGGGTGCTCCGTCGCACTATAGGAAAAATGTGGCGACGTTATTAATGGCACCGACCACGCTATGTCTCACGCAGGGTTACGGCACAAGGTCAAAGCACGTTTCACTGAATTAAAAGCCATTTTGAGCTATGGCACTCCTAATCAGCTCAGACCTAGAGGTGCATAGCTCAGGTATAATGAGGCACCAATGAATTTAAATAAACAGGGTGAATATGGTGATTTATAAAGGCAATGTGCTATCCTTATAGCTCATTAGCAATGACGGATACTTCTTATTCTTTCAAGCTCTTTTACCCATAAGACTTGAGCTTTTAACCAAGTAATATCCGCCTCTATTGTCAAGAGTGTGCATTCCAGGCAAGACATTTATCCTAGTCATTATGAAGAGTGGGGACACAATGCAAGAGTAATGGTAATGTATGCCATCTAAATAAACGATTTTCCCCCTTTTTCTTCTCTTTTTTTCTGTCTATGTAGGACTAACGCTTCCACTAGACTTTTTTGCGGAACGTGAATTCATCTTCATATTTTATCCCAGCTCCCCCCCCCCCAATAATCCTTGATTCAGAAAACGTTTTGCATTTCAAGGAATGTTTTTTTCTTTCTTTCTTTCTCAAGCTATAGTGGCGGGGGTCCTCCTCATTCGATCGGTTCTATAAATTATAATATTTTTGCAGAAAGTTGCTAGGGCTTAATTTAAAACCTGATATAAAGTACATTCAGCGGAGTGTTAACACGCTGATTAGGAACTTTCTTGGAATAATGATGTTTGATGCTCGCTCACTCTTCGGCTTCGAGAGGGAATTAATTCTAACGTTCCAAGCGTCTGACTGCGAGGGTGGGGGCGTCTTTACCCTTCTTAACTTTCTCTCTCCTTTAACAAGTATTGATCTAGCTGAGTGCAATTACCAAGGTCCTCTTAGCTCGGCATGTTAAATAGCGTAGCTTAGGCTAATGACCCTGCTAGCTTAGCCGCGGGCATTAGCGATGTAGTGCGCTGAGGCATGCCAGCGGTCGTGACCACCCACCGCTCGGGTTGGGACACGCCAGCGTATTAGTGACTTCATCGGGCCCTTTGTTAGGTACTCCGCTTTTTGTGCTGCCCTTGAAGAAGAGAGGCAGAATGTGGCAGAATGACTTGATGTTATTATTCACAGGGCTGACTGTGGCTCAGTGGTTCTGCAAAGCCGGCTTTTAATGTATTCCTCCCAGCCCTATCGCTCTCTCTCCTCTCCAATAGGGAAAGAGCAGAAGTCTTTCATCACTGAACTTTCGTCTCTGTTTTCAATCAGGTTTATTAAGGGAGTATCGCTGTGAACGTATCATGACTTTGAGGATCTTAGGGAGCTGTAGATATGATTTGTACTGCAAAGGTCCTTTCAAAGCTTGAGAGCATACCCCATTTCAGTCCTCTGTAAAATGTCAACGGGCGTCAATCCCACATTCAGCCTTTTGCAAATCCAGCCTCTAAGTGCTTCAAACCTATCATTTATCACAGCAGTGTAGGACACACACCCATTTCAAACAGACACTTGACGGAGGTCTGTTGAGACATTCGAGTTCTCACCAAGAGTGAACGTCAAAACCAGCAGCCCATCATCTCTAATTTCGTTACGTCAGGAAGTTTTATATTCTTTTGAAAAGAAAGAATGGATAAAGCGCCCTAAAGCACACAGTGGCCTTGCTTGGATAAAATTGGCCTGCCCTGAAGGGTGTACGTCTGTAAGCGTTTGGGAAAGGCTGTTCTGACAGTGGTTTGTCAAACAGCGGTGTCAAACTTCTTCATAGTTTTGCTCTTCACATCTAACCAGGGGCAATTACGGGATTTTTGCTTCCTCAGAAACATGAGAAATGCGAGTTAGTTTTTGGTATTAGTCCAAGAAGTTAAATAATAATTGAAATAATTCTAAATAAAAATTGATTGTGGTTACATTCATTTTTATAATGTTTTTTAACATTAGAGAGTGCAATTTTAGACTCCCACACTGAGGTTCCCAGACTTTCTGACCAATCAATTTCTGTGTTTTTTCCCTCCCAACCTTTCCATGAATTTTCCTGTATAGTTTTTAATGCCTTGAGTACTTTGTAGTTCAAGAAATATTTGAGAACTTAGCATAACTTGAAAAATGTATTATTTTATATATTATATTATATATGAAAATACACACACACACACTCACACAGCAAATTGGCTATTACTATATTATACAATTCAATAGTGGCCACACTTTATTTTAAGGTCCAATTCTCGCTAATAATAAACCCTTACATATGACATTTGCCTCAATAAACTCCTAATTTACTGTTTATTAATAGTTCGTAAGGTAGTTGTTAAGTTTAGATATTGGGTAAGATCAGGGATGTAGAATATGATCATGCAAAATATGTGTTTTTAGGTACTAATAAACAGCCAATATGTTAATAATATAGGCATGCTAATAAGCAACTTGTTAATAGTAAGAATTGGTCCCTATACTAAAGTGTTACCTGAACAGTTAATCATATTAATATTGTTAACTACCAAGTGTTATTTTATTATTTTAGTGATTTCTGTAACATTTCCAGCATTTCCATGACCGTGGGAGCCCTGACAAAAATAATTGATAACACTTAGGGAACAATATTCACTATTAACTACTTGTTAGCTTGCATATTACTAGCATATTGGCTGTTTATTAGTACTTATAAAGCACATAATACCTTATTCTGCATGACCCTATCCTAGATTTTCTTAACTCTATCCCATATATAAACATAACTACGGCAACAACTACCCTACTTAATCAGCAATATCAGAATCAGAATATGTGCTCCCTAATCTAAAGTGTTACCAAATAGTGCATGTGGGGGCCACCCTCGTACTACGCTTATGTCAGGATAATATGTAATACAATTAATGTTAAAGCATATTAACTATAGAAGTAAGGGAAAGATTCAGTGTGAAATAATTTGAGAAAAACAGAGCAGCTGAAACTCCCTAAAGTGTAGAATCGGCCCAACCAATTAATATTTATTCTGTTAATTTGACAAAATATCGAACTGAAGTCATCAGCCCTAAGTGACACACACTGAAAAAAATGTGTTCATTTACTCACTCAGCTCTTGGACAGTAAACAAACAGTGGCTGTTTAGGGCTGGAGGTCATAGTTTCTTTTCTGACATTCAGCAGGTCAGGAGCTCCTGAAACGAGGCCCTCTGCCTCCCACCCCCTTTTCCCCGCGAGCGTCCGGCTCTACTCGCAGGCTAGCTATGATTAATGTCAACGCCGTCCAGCCACAACCCTTTCTGCAGCAGATAATGCCAGGCAGCATGCGCACTTGACACTTTTAATGTATAATTAAGTAGAAAAAGTCAGCACTGGCTATGCAAATTTTTTCAAATGATAAATGAGACCGGGTGGCGGCAGGGATTGATTTTGTGTAAATGAAACTAATTATGGAAATGTCAAACATAATTAATAAAACAGGTTTAAGCTGCAAAACACTGTCAATGGAATGAATGAGGAGGCATTGGCGCCCATTGTTTGGGCTTTATTTAGGCCACGGTGTTGTGCTTGTTCGGCGCTCCCGAATGCACGCTCCCCGCCCTCGCACCCTCTGCCTCCCGTTCCCTGAGAGGGGGGGAAATAAATTTGCTTGTCTCTCGGTTGACTGTAGAAATTAATTGCTGGAATCTTGTCCCATCCAAGTGTTACATTCCTGTGCAGGACATTAACATAACTAATTTAAAAGAACCCAAATGACTGCATAATGGAGCACTGTCAGCGTGTATGACACTCGCTGGTCATACCAAATTAGCTCGCTTTCATAATTGAAAATTTTTCCCAGTTCACATTTTTCTACCGTTTTTCATCTCCTCTCCTCGCACATCGTCTTTTCATTCAGGAATTAAACAAAGGATTTGTGATTTGCAAAAAGCTATGTTTGACCTATAATTAGCAGAATGGAGATGGGGTGGAGCGATTGGGCACGTGTACTGAAGGAGTCCGATTCTGAGACACGGTAATGATGCCGGAGACCTTGCGGCCTCTGGGGAAGCACAAGAGTAATGGAATGGACTATTTTTATGGGGACCTGGATAGTAGGGGGCTGGAGAGGCCGATGGAGCCGCACTGTGGGGTGAAGCAGCGGGGCAAACACCCAGACTGGGAGCTCCAACCCCAGTCATCAGTCCAGAGTGTCAGAATGACACACACTCACATACACACATCTGCTGCCACCCTCGCTAGAACATCTGCCACTCTTTAAACACACACACACGGTGTTGTTCATCAGGCCAACAAGCAGAAAAAAATACCTTTAGTTATTCAGCACAAAAACTTCATAAAATACATTCAGAAATTAAACTAACCAGGGTACTGTGTAAAAATGCGATGGAAGTGGCAAAAATTTTATATTTAAAATGTGGAGGCAATGAATAATCTGTAGACTAAATCTGTCTGTTGTTTTTCAATCTGTTTTAAATTGACCATTTTCAATATTTCATAGAATTGCATTATACACCTAGAGATTGGTACATGCCATTACAGACACAGATTGATTTTAAAGGTAACAGCCACAATGTTTAGATTAAGATTGATCAGATTGATTTATTGATATTAATTGATTCACTTGGCATATTTTCTGTAAATAAATGATACATGAATGAAGGGAAAATATATTTGTTCTTCATGCATGTATTTTTTTATATTGTTTTAAAAATCCCCAGAAAATAAATTAAAATATTGATACAGTACATACCAGGTGCATCTCAATAAATTAGAATATCGTGGAAAAGTGAATTTATTTCAGTAATTCAACTCAAATTGTGAAACTCGTGTATTAAATAAATTCAATGCACACAGACTGAAGTAGTCTAAGTCTTTGGTTCTTTTAATTGTGATGATTTTGGCTCACATTTAACAAAAACCCACCAATTCACTTAACATTTAAACCCACAATTCATCTCAACAAATTAGAATATGGTGACATGCCAATCAGCTAATCAACTCAAAACACCTGCAAAGGTTTCCTGAGCCTTCAAAATGGTCTCTCAGTTTGGTTCACTAGGCTACACAATCATGGGGAAGACTGCTGATCTGACAGTTGTCCAGAAGACAATCATTGACACCCTTCACAAGGAGGGTAAGCCACAAACATTCATTGCCAAAGAAGCTGGCTGTTCACAGAGTGCTGTATCCAAGCATGTTAACAGAAAGTTGAGTGGAAGGAAAAAGTGTGGAAGAAAAAGATGCACAACCAACCGAGAGAACCGCAGCCTTATGAGGATTGTCAAGCAAAATCGATTCAAGAATTTGGGTGAACTTCACAAGGAATGGACTGAGGCTGGGGTCAAGGCATCAAGAGCCACCACACACAGACGTGTCAAGGAATTTGGCTACAGTTGTCGTCAGAGGCGTCTTACTGGGCTAAGGAGAAGAAGAACTGGACTGTTGCCCAGTGGTCCAAAGTCCTCTTTTCAGATGAGAGCAAGTTTTGTATTTCATTTGGAAACCAAGGTCCTAGAGTCTGGAGGAAGGGTGGAGAAGCTCATAGCCCAAGTTGCTTGAAGTCCAGTGTTAAGTTTCCACAGTCTGTGATGATTTGGGGTGCAATGTCATCTGCTGGTGTTGGTCCATTGTGTTTTTAGAAAACCAAAGTCACTGCACCCGTTTACCAATAAATTTTGGAGCACTTCATGCTTCTTTCTGCTGACCAGCTTTTTAAAGATGCTGATTTCATTTTCCAGCAGGATTTGGCACCTGCCCACACTGCCAAAAGCACCAAAACTTGGTTAAATGACCATGGTGTTGGTGTGCTTGACTGGCCAGCAAACTCACCAGACCTGAACCCCATAGAGAATCTATGGGGTATTGTCAAGAGGAAAATGAGAAACAAGAGACCAAAAAATGCAGATGAGCTGAAGGCCACTGTCAAAGAAACCTGGGCTTCCATACCACCTCAGCAGTGCCACAAACTGATCACCTCCATGCCACGCCGAATTGAGGCAGTAATTAAAGCAAAAGGAGCCCCTACCAAGTATTGAGTACATATACAGTATTAACATATACAGTTTCCAGAAGGCTAACAATTCACAAAAAAAAATTTTTATTGGTCTTATGAAGTATTCTAATTTGTTGAGATAGTGAATTGGTGGGTTTTTGTTAAATGTGAATTTATTTAATACACAGTTTCACAATTTGAGTTGAATTACTGAAATAAATGAACTTTTCCACGACATTCTAATTTATTGAGATGCACCTGTATATATCAAATATTTTTATGGAAAATATTTTTGAAAGCCGTCTCTTATCCTCACTAAAGCTGCATTTATTTGTAAAAAAAAATCAAGTCAAAACCACAACATTGCAAAATGTTAACTATAACATTGAAATGATAACTATTTTCTATTTTATTTATTTTTGTTTTTTTGAAAGTAATTTATTTTAGTACTGGTAAAGCTGAATTTTCAGCAGCCATTTATTTAAATAAATAAATAAATTAATTAATTCATGATAAAACATGCATGCAAAATCCTCAGACAGCATATTACTTAATGTGTAAACATAGTGACATTTATTGAATGCTGGAATCGCAAACATATAAGAGGAGACAAATAATAAACTGTAAAGTTTGTTAACAGTTTTTTTTTCCTCTATGTCTGTATGTCATAAAGTTCAGAAGTGAAGAGCAATTAGTGATAATAAGAGTGGTAAAATTAGTAATGTTTTGTGTTAGGCTTATTGATGTAATTGTATGTGAATTATTACCACACACATTTCTACAGGAGCACTTCAAATTTCATTTTGCACACATTAGAGGTGGTATTTCTCACTGCAGCGCATACTCTTGCCATTTAAACTTTATTGGCTGCTCTCGTTCGGTGGCGTGTGAGAGTCAACAGTGATTGTGTTGCATGTTTTAAAAGCTACTTTACTATAGAGGATCCAGCAAAGAGAAAACTGAAATGTTTTCATTTCACCAATGCAAATTCATGTCTTTAAAGCATGTTTTTGATAAAGAGACTGTTTACAAGAGCATTTTAACTTTACGCTATGGCTGCTGAGTTGCTTAATTGCCGTTCATCTCGAGTAAAGCTGATTTATTCATGTGTAAATATTTTACATTTGTTCACTGTCAAACGTTTTCTGTAAGCATGGTTGCATTCAAGCAGTTCACACAAGCTGTTTCAAGCACTGTTTTAGTCGTCAGATGTGTTCATCTGTGCTACCAGATGAAAGTCACTTTTTTGACACATACCCTGGGCATCTTACTATCATCCTCCCAAATGAATGCATCTAAATAAAATGTAAAAAGTAAAAAAAAAAATAACAACAACTACTACTACGACTAATAATAATAATAATAATAACTACATAAATAAAATGTAATATAATTAAATTAAGTAAAATTAAATACAATAATAAATCCTTCTGGAATATGGTTGTTCATCATCCTAAATCACATATAGTAGACACTTGTATGAATGTTATTACATATAAAATACCAAACCAAGTATAATTTTCAGATAAATAGTGATACCTTTGCATTTTCATTAAGATATATCACTTTTCCTCAGTTTTCCAAAAGTTCACACAGGTGTCCTATCAAACTCAGTTTAAGTTTTCATGTTGCTTAAGTGCTAAATAATTTTTCAGCAATTTAAAATGTTTAATAATGGTATAAATTAGAGTATAAAATTGAGTTTTGACACGTTCATAATTTGCATCGTTTAGATTGTTAATGAGTGATACTGCAAAGGCCTAATTTTCTTGAACTTATTGTTCTCCTTGGAATTTGGTCTTTCTCTTTTTCACTTTGCTCCCCCTTTCCATTTTTGTGCTTTTTTCTTTTTTTCTTTTGCTTGCCATTTCTTGTCAGAGGAATTCCTGAGCTAAGAGCTGCCTCCAAATGCCAGGGGTCGCGGGTCAAACATATGCAGCATGTGCTACAATTTATTACTACGCATTTGCTTTGAGATTTTTCTCCCCTGACAATCTTAAGTAAATTATACTCTCTGCTCTGAACAAGAGACTGGGCTTACCCTGTATCTGTATGGACACTCTCAAGTCCAATGTGATTGGCTGGAGCCTCAGAGATTCTAACAATCCCAGAAGGCTTTGGACTCTGTGCTAGTGACATGGCAGCCGAACTGCACCGCAGTGTCTGTATTTATAGAAAACATATGCAAACGGCCTGGTGGCACCTCTGAATGCGGGAAAGAGCTCTTGACAGTTAAATACGAATGGAGAGCAGAGTACCGTAGTCTAGAACAAATTTAATCAGCGAAAGGCACCTCACCTCCTCATTTCATTTGAATATGGTGGATGGCGATGTCAGAATATGTACATTTATCCCTCCCAAGCATATTCTTTATTCTTGAAGGTTCATTATTTCTGGGGGTGTACAGAAGGGACCTCAGGCCCTGGACTCCAAACCCGGTTGGTATTAATCAAAATGTATAAAGGCTGAAGGATGGAAATGGGCTTACATGGCCAGCAGAGCAAAATGTATGTACAAATAAGATTCTTAATGATAAAAAATAATACAAAAACATATATTTTTTTATTGTTATCTCTTTATATGCATATTTTTATACTTTTATACATAGCAATACTATCTATCTATCTATCTATCTATCTATCTATCTATCTATCTATCTATCTATCTATCTATCTATCTATCTATCTATCTATCTATCTATCTATCTATCTATCTATCTATCTATCTATCTATCTATCTATTCATCCATCGCTTTTTATATCGAGTGTTCTCTCTATCTGTTGTTCATTATATGTGCATATATATCTATCTTTTAATCGTTCAATGTACAGATCTATTTTCCATCCATCCATCCATCCATCTGTCCGTCCATCCATCCAACCATATTTATCTGTCTATCTATTTGACCGCATGTACATCAAATTGAAAATGTATTTATTTATTAATTTGTTGCCCCTAATATTTCAAATAAATAATGTAATTCAATAATTTGACTTAGTCAAAAATGCAGTCAACTTTTACCAGCTTTTCTCTAACTTAGTTCTTCTCAATTGCTTTGGCACATTTTTCGAAACAGTCTTAACATTGTGAGTGTAAATGTCACAACTGTTTGCTGGAACTTCAGAACTGTTTTGCATGTCTGCTAAATGTAGTTACTCACCCAAAACATTTCATTCATGCTTCAAAACCTAGTTATCGTGTCAGTAATTTGGCCAAGGCCACCAAAATATAAAGTATTTTTATCATTGTGTGAGCCACACTGGTTAAAATGCTTAGTTGTTTTTTCACCATGACAGTCAACCATGGAAATTAAGGTTTTATAAAATAAAATCTGATATTTGTTGAGAAGAGTCAATAGTACATAGTAAAAAAAGTATTTGGACATTTGTATTTACTATTTATACAGTGCATTTCTTTTTTTACGAATGTATTACATATAAAGTGAAACCTTGCTTGTTCAATTACTGTACATTTCATATGTTACCACAAATGAATACAACAAATACAAAATAACATCCATGAAAAAAATATATTCTTGGTGGACATCCTGTCACTCTTGTTGGTCAGGCCAAAGATTTTCATCAACATCACATCTGATGTTTTCCATTGCCATGCACCGGGGAAAAATCTCCTTGAATGCTGCACACATCCGCTGTGATGTCCTCACATGCAGCATTCATGGATTCCAACAGAGACATCTGATCTTGTGGTCTATGATCATATCCACCTCCATGCTGAAAAAAACTATTCTATTGGATTTAGGAATGGAGAGTACGGTGCAAGTCCTCCATTCTCAAAAAATGGTAGTGATTGTGCTGTGGGCAATCTACATATACGGTATATGCTCCCAAACTTGATTGGTTAAATGGTTGAATGGTTGATTCAAATTGTATTGCAATTAGAGGTAATTTGCCAATTTAGCAGACATTACAAAAAGTCAAAAATGAAAAGTCTGTTGGTGTTCTAAACCTGTATGAGATTCCTTCTGGTGTTGAATGCAAAATAATATATTTGGAACAATAGACCTACTGGTAATAACACAGTTGCTGAACCCCCATGACTTCCATAGTATGAAAAAAAAGTAAATGGGGACCAGAAACTCGTTTTTCAAAGTATCTTCTTTTATGTTGAGGAGAACAAAAAAAAAAATCAGAGAGGTTTAGACAAATTTGAGTTTAAGTATATGCTGACTGTATCTTCATTTTTGGGTGAATTTTTGGGTGAACTCTCTCTCAGAATTGCTGATATTTTTACTTATCGAATATTGTTGTTAGCGCGACCATTTCCATATTACTCCAGAACGAAGTGAAGAGTGGAGATGAATGGAGACATACTGGGCAGCAATCACCTGATAGATATATGCCATATGGTTCAAAAGTCAAATATAGAATAAATGCATTTGATTGGTAAACCAAATTACTGTAAACTAAATAACAGCGCTAATAAGTGGGGGGTGTGGTGGCTTTGGCGATCGGCGTGCCAGGCAATCTACACAACAGCCAATCATGGGACCCCTCCTTGCTCGGGCCCCGGGGCTTCAGCCCCGCCTAGCCCAATGGTTAAAACGGCCCTGTGCGTGTATACCAATTTTTGATAATTGAATGGATCGTTTTGAATGTGATGGCTTACACGATGAAAAATGATTGAGAAGTTGTGAAGAGTTTGACAGTTTAAGTGAGAATCGACTCATCAGTTTTGATCAACAAGCCATATGCAATTAGTTGTTGTGCAAACTGCAGACAATTGTACTCACTGCTTGCACACATGTGCCAAAGCATTTGCAATTTGCTCAAGTCAATAAGAAATTCCACTCTGATGTGCACACGAAGCTAATTGTTCAGAGATCTGAACTTATTGTTTCGAAAAAAAAAATTATTAGAGAATTCAGCCAAAGCAATTGAGAAAAACTTTAACACAAAGAAAGTAGACACTGGCTAATTTAACATTCTCTCTCACTTCAGCGTGCTGAGCTTCATTTCCTCCTGTGAGACAGCCATGCCCTGAGAATAAGTGGATGACACTCAGACATTGTTTTCGTCTGGTAAGTTTTTCCCCTTGCTATACAGTATATAATGCCATCCTAAAGCGTCAGGAAATGTGATTCACAAGACCCGAGGCACTCCAACACATACACAAACACACAGTCACATGCGCACACAGTACAAAAGTAGCTCTTCACTCCTGCGGTGCCATTTTGACCCAGTTATGCAGGTTAACGTTCTCTAGCGGTGTACGAGAACCCTGCCTCCTATAGGCACTGCAACACCCACTTACAGAGCCAAGGGTGAGCAGTTTGAGTTGCACAACAAACCCTCAGACATTGAAAGTACTTGGTATTTATCAGTAGCCGAGGACAGATGAGGGTGGGTGGGGAGGGATCAGAGGGGGGCGTTAGCGTAAGGAAAAGACAGCGAGAGGGGAAAAATGCTATGAATTGAAACTCGCAAACTTTCTAATGGAAATGGTGTTGACCCCTCGGCGGTATTGTCGGAGCTGAGGCATTGTTGCAATCAATATGCGCTCAGGGGAGAGCGCACGGGGCAAGGACCTTTCGTTCCCCACCACACCGGAAATAATGCGAGACGCTGATTTGTTATTTTCCAGACACGGAGAAAACAAGCAGACGGGTGGCAGTGCACGCAGGCACCTCATTTTGGGAATACTTCAGAGATATGAAATAAACAGAGTGAGGAAAGAAATGTATCTGCAAACGAGGGATAAACAATATCGTACAGTTAGTGCCGGTCTGCTTTAGGCGGTGGCTGCGTGGGCAAATGGTGTACATTAGTGTTTCATAAATCATTATTCTAATGTTACACAAAGCTCTTTATATTATATATATTTTTTTTTTAAAGCATTATAATGTTCAAAACTGAAAAATAAAGCAGTCAGTCAGCTTTAGCATTACTTTCCTCTTTCTTTCAGTTTTTGGCCTCCATGAGCCTGGTGGCAGAAACTTTTTAAAAGTGCAATACAGAATAATTTATTTATTTGTTTATTTCTTTTTTAATAAAAATTCCATCATTGATTGGGTAAATTAAATATGTTTTCAGATATTTTTTACATACACTACCATTCAAAAATTGGTCGGAAAGTTTTTTTTTAATGTTCTTGAAAGATTTCTCTTGTGCTCACCAAGGCTGCAATTAAAAAAAATACAGTAAAAATAATACTGACATATTATTACAATTTTATTATTGTTTCTTTATTTAAAAAAAAAAATAACTATACTTTATTCCTGTGTTGCATTCTAATATGCTGATTTGATGCTCAATAAACATTTCTTCTAATATAATCAATGTTTAAAAAAGTTATACTGCTTATTGTAATATTTTTGAAGAAAATATGATGCATTTTTTCAGGATATAAATGCCTGTTCTGTCTGTTGATCAATTGAATGCATCTTTGCTGAGTACAATTATTAATTTAATTAAGTAGTCATTAAAAAATACTTACCCCAATCTTTTGGGTCATTAGTGTATATATTTGATTTTAAAATATGTTTATATTTTTAGCAATCATATTGTATTTAGTACACAGTTTCTGGATTATGTCATTTTTCCTTGAAAGTTTACATTATGTCTAAGTGAAAAAAAGTAGTTATGGCTACCATACTATGTGGCAGATATGCTTCTTACTTATCAAATCAAAACTTTTGTAGGAAACCATATGTATATACCTCAAACCATCATATTCATCCAATCAGAAAAGCAGTAGAAAAGCTTATGTAAAATAAAATAAAAATAAAAACAACTATTCCGCTAATAACATGCAGTTTTATCTTGCTTCAACCACAGATTGCAACAGAGAAGCCCAAGTTCCGTATTGCAGCTTTAATAGAGAAGCTATCATTACTCATTCATTTTTCTGTGTCAAAATCACTGGGGCAGTTGGAGTGAGGAATTAATCTCTATTGCATTTCTCGAGACTGTATGTGATTGTGTGGATATTGCCATCTCAAACGGCCCTGGCTGTCCGATGGCAAAAAAACAAAGCCAAAATGAGGTGTTGGATAAGTTGAGGATACCCTCATGTGAAGTGGACCACTTGCTTGAACTCAGTATTGCCCACTCGCTTTATTGGATATCCTTTCTACTCACACACACCTGGCTGAAGTGGCCATCTAAAAGATCCTCTTAACGTGTATAGGTGCTGCTGCTAAAATGAATCCACTGTATGTAAGGGCCACTTGACTACTCAGTCGTTCTAAACTGCATTACACACACACACACACACACACACACACACACACACACACACACACACACACACACACACACACACACACACACACACACACACACACACACACACACACACACACACACACACACACACACACACACACACACACACACACACACACACACACACACACAGAGAGAGACAATAGCACTTATTTGCTCCCCTGAGTCTGTTCTGCTACCCTCTGAGTAACATTTCACTAGGCAGTTCATGTTTTTCTATTTAATTTAATTTCTTTGCAATATATGCGTGTTGCACTTGAACTATATACATGTATGATTCCCATATGAATCCTGCACACATGATAAAGAGACCTTGAGAACCGCAAGTCAAAAGTGTGATTCTCAATATAGGCGTTGTGCAGCTCACACAATACTTCTCTTCTCTCAGCTCAGTGTCTTTGATAGAATAGATTAGAACATTTTGTCTGTGAACATAAGGCTGGAATAAATCTGTGCTTGGATAGCAGATGCAGCTGTGATTCCTGAAAGGGCAAGAAACTTCCTGCATGCTAAGAGCTTGTTCAACATCGAATACTCTCTTCTTCTCTTTCCAGGGGGAATTTACTAAGAATTATAGTGTTGTTCATGTGCACATGCATTCTGTGCTGTTTTATCTGATTCTCTTATAAGGAATCATGCAAATAATGCCACAAATATGACCAAAAATGAAGAATTGGGCTCTCTATCTATCTATCTATCTATCTATCTATCTATCTATCTATCTATCTATCTATCTATCTATCTATCTATCTATCTATCTATCTATCTATCTATCTATCTATCTATCTATCTATCTGTCTGTCTGTCTGTCTGTCTGTCTGTCTGTCTGTCTGTCTGTCTGTCTGTCTGTCTGTCTGTCTGTCTGTCTGTCTGTCTGTCTGTCTGTCTGTAAGACCTATACCTTCAAACAGCAAGGCTTTTTAATTTTTTTTAAACATTATTGAATTTCACTTAATTTTACTCATACTTGCGTTCAAATTTTTATTTGAATGCTGCAACCTGTTTTCTAACTCAAATTCAGTGATTTTAATTACCACTACTGATTTACTGCTACCATAATCAATAGAAAACACACTCAAACATATCTTTTAAACTAATTCAATTCACATTCACTAGTTTCGTAAAGTCACAATATATCATTCGAATAAAAAGTAGATATGTTTGCGCTAAAAAGAATGACAACATCTTAACTTGCGGCTGTTTAGTGAGTTCTCCCCTCGTTTCTCCTTCTCTTTCGAGTATTTCCCTGTATGACCACCTGGCTGAACGCTCCAGTCTAAAACACCTGACTGCAGCCTGGGAAGGGACCCTCGCGTCTGTGCGTGTGTGTGTTTGCATTATATGTAACCGCGGGCTTCTTTCATCTTCACTGACATTGACAAGTTTCCCTGCGTGATCCACCGAGTGCGTATGCATGCATCTCCTCACCCCCCCACGTCCATCATCCTGTCACACACTCTTACACATTTGGCCGTCTGCCCAGATACGTGTGTGACTGTGAGTGTGTTTGGGTGGGTTTGGGTGTCTTGTTGATCCTAGCTCACCCCTCTCTTGTCAATCTAGCATTACCCAAGGCCTCTCGTCCTGCCCTGCCTCTGACAAGCATCAAACTCCTTTCCGCACCACTCTTTGTTTCTTTGGTCTTCACTCAATTTCCTTAGGCCGTCCCTCAGGCTCAATACATGATACTGTTCCTTGTTGTGAGAATGCTTGTTGTCCAGAGGACTGGCTTTCTGTACTACAGTAACCGGTCAGTGAGACTGTAGTAACTCTAGCTTCTATAACTGTATCCTCTTTATCTAAAGCCTGATAAGGTGTAACCCTGCGCTTCGGTTTCCTCTCACACCTGTTTGGCTATTGTTCGGCGTCGCCGCTAGTGTTTCAGTTGCAACAGTAGCCCATTATAAGTCTTACTATTAAATGGATTGATCGACATTATTTTGATGTCATACTCAAGAGCCGCATTGGTTTGTGAATGGACATGAAAGGTAATCTAGTGGCCAGAACAATGGCTCTCTGGATCAATTCTCTGCAGTCTGAGGTGGGGCTGTATAGGGAAAGGGGGCGACAAGGGGCCACTTCTCACGTTTGGACACCGGACGGTATTTGATAGGGACATTTATGTAGAGAGGCTTTGTTAGGGGCAACGTGGAGGTGCAGAAGGGTATGAGAAGGTAGATATGTGCTTGGAGGACATGAAATGTATGCAGATGTTAGTGTGTGTTTTGTATATTAGTAGAGTAATTCAATATAATGACACTACTAACATTCTTCAGTACTGTAACTCAGCTGCTTCAAAAATGATCTTTTTTCAACAACAACATAGTGTGTGTGTGTGTGTGTATGTGTGTGTGTAAACAATCAAAATGTTGACAGTTCATATTCATGTAAAATAATTTTTTTCTAGTTTGTAGTTAAATCAGAAATGGAAATGTTTGTGTTTTTATAGCTTTAATTAATTCATTTAGTGTAAATGGATCTTTTTTGAAGCAATGCTGTCATTCAAACTGAGATCCTCATTGAATATGAAAAATGCTTAAAACTTATATCACAGTATCATCTGATAGCATTTCGCTTTTTATTTCTAAAATTACATTACTGTTTGTATTATATAAAACACCCTAATACATATAA
Organism: Ptychobarbus kaznakovi; assembly: GCA_027422405.1. Lineage (NCBI taxonomy): Eukaryota > Metazoa > Chordata > Actinopteri > Cypriniformes > Cyprinidae > Ptychobarbus > Ptychobarbus kaznakovi. Next base: position 19,772,256 of record CM049797.1, on the reverse strand, counting down.
TATAAATTATAAAAACCTAGTAGGCTAAATTAATGTAGCTAAAAAAAAATAGGTAAACGTAAGTCGTGTGTGTGTGTGTGTGTGTGTGTGTGTGTGTGTGTGTCATTCATATATAAATTAATATATTTGAACGTTGAAACTTTCTGGTTTTATTTATTTCTTATTTAGGTTTGGATGTGAATTTGATAAACTACTGGACATCATGAGTGGTTTAAAATATAGGCCTTGCAATGTAATTTTGAGGAAGTAGTTTCTCAATACTGTGCATTGCGTATGAATGATTGTGTGCGTTTACAAAGGACAAGTGAGCTGTAAACACACACACACACACACACACACACACACACACACACACACACACACACACACACACACACACACACACACACACACACACACACACACACACACACACACACACACGTCCCTTCTGCATATTCCAACAAAAAAAGTGTCAGAAATGTATTCCACTATGCGGTGTGTGGTGGCGCTCATGCAGGCGAAGTAACTTTAAGTCTGTCTTGTGTGATTTCCCTATCCTGATCTCGTTCCCATTCCCCCTGCTCCATCTCCCTATTATAAAAAAAGAAAAAAGGCCAAAAATAAAATTGTGAAAATTGTTCCAAAATGTGAGGAAATCATCCATGCTACGAGCACACCGAGTCCCACACAAACTCGTAGCACGTACACACACTCCCCGCTTCTCTCCTGTCTCTCACTGGCTTACTTGGTTCTGGCTGAATAGGCACACTTGTTTGAATGTCATATTTACACCGACGCTTTGTCAGAAAGCGAACTTCCTCGGGCGTGAGCGGCGGAGCCCGAGCATATGGCCGTCAGACTCTGGGGAGATATGACAGCCTATCGAAGCGGGCGTGCGGCGCTGGCCGGGCAGATGCTCTGGGCTTGGCGGCGATTAAGTGGAGATCATCACTGTTTTCTTTGAGCACCACTGTGCCTTGTACTCAGAAATGTTTGGTTAATCACTGTCTGCATTCGATTTGCCAAAACGGTTAAGTCGGAATTGTCTCCGTTGTCATGCTTGGGTTTTGTGGTGGGTGTTTTCATTTGGGACACTGGTTGTGTGCTCTTGCATATGTCTGCGTGTGTGTGTTTGTGAGTCTAGGTGTGTGTGGTGTGTGTGCAGCTGTGTGCAGTGTGTGTGTGTGTGTGTGTGTGTGTGTGTGTGTGTGTGTGTGTGTGTGTGTGTGTGTGTGTGTGTGTGTGTGTGTGTGTGTGTGTGTGTGTGTGTGTGTGTGTGTGTGTGTGTGTATCTGCGTCTACTCTGGCCTGGCCTCTGAGGAAGGAGACTCTTTCTTTTCTCATCTGTTCGGCTGAGGAGCTTCTGGTTTCTGCATGTTATTAGCAAAATGCCCCGAGTCACACTTATCCATCTTTCTCTGCGTGTGTGTGAGTGTATGTGTGGTTGGATGCGGAGGGAGCAACACTTTCTCCTCCTGTGTGAGATGTGTGCATCACACATTGACTATGTTCATGTATTTTTGCTCTCGTTCTACTCTTTAAGCCGTCATCATCTCTTGATCGCATATTCCACAGCGATACTTTATTTGCCTAAATGCTGATGTTCCTTTGCATTAATTTTTTTGAAGTGTGGCAAAACCGCGGTATTGTAAGACACACAGCTTGTACGAGCATTATGTCTGGTTAATCACAACATAAATACAAATAATAATATGATTACTGCATCTCTGTTGTCCTGCGGTGCTGGAAAATAACATTTACCATTCCATTTTTATGTTAATCGTCTTGTTAGCGAATAACAGACTGCTTCTAGTGCCGAGCTAATGCTGCTTTTCTTCCAGCTGTGTAGCAAAATTTATATAAATAAATATATAAAAGCCGAAATAACCTATTTGTAACACCCACACGCGGATATTGCATCATGCGATTGGAGGTGCTGTTCTCTCAAATGTAAAGCCTTTGCTCATTTGTTCTACAATAACTGCACGGTATTAGAGCGACTTTGAATGCATTTGCATGGCAAAGCAGTCATGCTCACCTTGTAAAAAAAGACTGGGATCCCCTTTTTTGCAGGTTGGAGATCCCTTTAGAGGCTTTTTACCCCAGTTCAAACTGTTTTATTCCACTTTCCAATGGGCCTTTCAGTTTTTCTCTGTCTAAAGCTTTTCATTTTATGTGGAATATGCAGATATTATTTTCTAGAAGCCTTTCTTGTGGCTTAAATTATAATACCGTACATTTATTGATTGATTTGTGCTACTGTACGAATGCATGCACAATTATTTATACCAGTAGGCTATTCCTCAGAAGTGTCTTTTGCCCTTAAATATCTTCATTGTAGATATTTATATATTAATTTATGTTAGAAGCATGTAGTTTAGTGTACTGTTTTTTTACTTAATGTATTTATGTATTGCAGATGTCTTTTGTTAGAATATGCAGATATTATTTGCCTTTCTAGTGGCCTAAATTATCATACATTTATTGATTAATTTTTGTGCTGCTGTATGAATCCATGCACACTTATTTCTCTCAAACGTATTCATCAGTTTTTTTTCTCTCCATATTTTTCTGGGGGTGAATAATCTACATTGATGGTTTCTTGTCGTCTTTGAGTGTCCTCACGGCTCGCGTCAAGGGGATCTCAATCAGATTTGTCTTTAGGGATGGCAGAACGAGTAGCATTCTGGTGTTGCGCCAATCACAAACAGGATATGAGGTCTTGATTGAGTAGCGGTGCGTATGAGTCAAAGACAGTCTGTCATAGTGTCCTTACAGAGACGCCAAATCCCATCGTGACCACCCTTCAATCACAAGGCCTGTTTAGTTAACGCTTCATTAGCATGGGTCTCCACGTTCAACATGATGGGCAATAGGGATGTCAAAAGTACCAGTCGATACTACAATTAAAAAATAAAAACATTCAAAAAGTAAAAGTAGCATCAAGGAGAGTCTCAATTCAAGTGCACTTCTTGGTGAAAATTATCTTATTGATGAGATATTATTTAAATGTACTCAGTTTTGTCTTAATAGACAAAAACAATACAAAAATGGATATAATAAAAATACTGGATAAGTGCAGTCGGCCTTATAGTATTTTTGCAGCCTAATAGGGTCTGCTACTATCTTTTATTTTTAATACCATTCTAATAATAATAATAAACTAAATTTGAAAAATCTTAAAATTATTTGTATTTAATTTGTTATATTTTAATTATTATTACAATATTAAAATATAATAAACAATTTATAAATATAATTATTGTTTTGTTAATGTTTCAATTTGAGAAATTAAGGTGGGTCCAATAACAACTGATTTAGCTGCATTATGAGTATTGGTATTGAGAATGATGGCATTTCACTACTTCATTATCAACTGCTGAAACTTTAGTATCATGACAACCCTCAAGGCCAAGCAGCATCGGTTTGTCAGCTGCGAACCGAGAATATCGTGAGAGGTTGCCATAAATAGACATGCAAACCTCCACCTCTGCGATAAATCCATTTCTCTTCTACGTCAGACTGCACTGTTTGAACTCAACTCATCTGGAGGATAGAGCGAGAAGAGAGAGAGAGAGAGAGAGAGAGAGAGAGAGAGAGAGAGAGAGACATGGGAGGCTAAGCGAGAGAAAGACAGAAAGCACAGCAGATGCTGCGCCGATTAGCTGGATTAGTTCCACTGCGTTTTCAGCAATAAAGTTGCAAGTCATTTGGCTGAGAGCGAATGAGAGGCACACACGAAACTCTGTCAAAGTGTTAGCAACAGAATTAGCATGTTTCGCTAACTCTCCTGATGCGCAGTTATGTTGTGACCCAAATGCGAATCGCCAAACAAATCTGAACATAGCCAGCTGTCCTGACCACATTTATTATAATTTTTTATGTGAAAATAGAAGGTGCTTTGGTATTTGTTTGTGATATTTGATGAGGATGTATTTGTTTTGAGTGCCTGGTGGTTGATATTCTCCTTTATCTGGAATGGGTTCCTGTGCTAACTAGCCATGAAAGTGTGCAGCTTAGACGTCTCTGATTCTGCAAATTGCAACGAGGAAATAAATAATTGTGCTAATAGGATTTTGTCTATGTGATTTTGTTAATGGTCTGAAAATATCCCATTTCAGTTCATTTAGTGGAGTAGAATGTGTCTTATTGGAGTGCTTATCTATGCTTGTTTTTCCTGATTATTCTGTATTTTTCAGCAACAGCCAATTTTCTCCCAATTAAAGCATGATATTAGTGCTTAGAGGCTAAATGAATATGAAAACATTACATTACAGCTCAATATTTTCTGCCTGTGATTAGAACGATAATTGTTACTGTGTACAGTCCTATTTCTTAACTTGCTAATGCAGGTGTATGCTAATCCACGCGGTATTTAAGGCAAGATAGCTGACATATTAAAGCAATAATATATGCGAGCAGACAATATTGTGTGCTTACATCTTATTGACAGCACATTTATGTTCAGGAGCATCCCTGAAAGCAATTTCTAACTAGCTTTACTTGGGTACAAAAACTCCGGCTCTGCCAGTTGGCCCAAAGTTAGCAGGGAGCTGTCGGAGTAAATGGCAGCAGCTGCTCGCAGTTCTAAAGAGCATGTCCCAGTCAGCGCGGGAAAAGTCATGGCATCTACATTAATACTACCTTAATGGCCCATCTGCCGCTCCGTAGGGTCCCCGCACCACTCTATGGAGTCATAGGCGTTTGACAGGCAGTCTTCAGCATGCCAGACGCCCACCGCATGCCAAATGGCCCAGAGACGGCCTGACGTCGCCCGGATCTGTCAAACTCTTTCCTCACTGCTCGTCAAAAATGTCCCCGGTGAAAGTTACGGTGGCTTTTCACACGTGAGCGCTTCTGGATGTGCGGGGAGGACATCAAATGAGTTGACGGCTAGCAATTGACACCTCTTTCTCCCTCTTTCTGTTTTTCTTTCTCTCCATTCTTCGTTCAGTCTGTTTTGCGCAAACTGATGGAGTTTGAGATCTGGAGAACTTATTTTCACAGCTGTTTGAAGGAAAAAAATCGACCCTGTGTCATTCAAAAAACGTGCCTGTGGTGACATTTCTGCGAAATTATATGATTTTGCTTCTTGCACATTTTGTGCCACATTCAAAGTGAAATGTCCAATAAGTGATGCTAAAAGTGTGTTTAATTTTCAGATGAACAGACGAGTGTGAATGTGGCACTAAAAGGTTTTTTTATGTTGGATGTTGCTGCATTCTGGAATTTGCACTAAACCCTAACTAATAGTGGTAACAAAAGCAAACTTGAGATAAAAATGCATTTTCTGAAGCAGCTGTGCCATTTTAGCTTGCTTTGAGCTCATTTATGGTGACTCTTATTTTATGGCACTCTATGGAATTGCTGTACCAGTTGAGCCACTGAGCAAGTTTACAACATCAGACAAGCCATACATATAGGGCAGATAATTTGATACATATAGCAAAATTTAGTAGTTTACCACAGCAAATCACGCACTGTGGTAAAAGTGTTTTTAGATTATAAGATTGTGTTTTTAAAGTCTTTAATAATTAATAAACTGACTTTGTAATCATAAATTATGTGAGTAAGTATAAAAGTTGCTGGTACTGCCACTAGGTTAATTTCAACTGGAAACTGCAGTGGATTGTATGTATAGGTTTGTTTTTTGGAGTTTTGCAAAAATGTAGGTAGAGGCACTTTAAAAAATTTTTTACCACAGCTACAGCCCGAAATTCGACATTAAACTGCGTAAAACCCCTTTCACCGTAGGCCTTTCTTTGAATCACAGCTTGATATTGTTAAAAGTTTAGTTTCCAATTACAAATGCTGTTTTTTGACCTAGCTCTGCACCAGACAGCATGTGTGGGCGACCGAAACTCAACGTTATACTGTGTTTGAAAGTGCTGCGCCTTTCTGTTTTTTTCTCCATATTTAATAATATGTAGATAGGCAGGGTAAGGCACGGTATCATTTATTATTTAAAACCAAACAAGCCAAAAAAGAAACGAAGTGATCTTTTCCAGGGGGGTGGGGGGAGTCAGGGAAAGGCCAGTGAGGAACAGTTGGTTGGTTATCTGGAGGGAAAAATATGCATGTGTGTGTGTATTTTGCCACCAGCTCTTCAAAGGCTAGCACTCTGCTGTAACACAGCTGGGAACAGCAGGGAAAGTTGAAGAGTGCCTTCCTCCTTTCCTCCTCCTCCTCCTCCTCCTTTCTGCTGATGTGTAATGTTTTTCTCTACCTCTCTCCCCTCTCTCTTTATCAAACCGAAGTTTCGTCTTGCCTTTCGCCCCCTCACTCCCTCACTCTCTGTCTCTCTGGGCATCTCTGCTCTTCTGTGGCAGTCCCAGCCGGAGGGAGGAAGAAAGGGAGGAGGAAGATGAGGAGGATGAGTGGAAGGGGTGTTCTGTGATACTGCCAGTGAACCCATGATGCCTCCTCACTGAACTCTCCCCAGTGATCTATTCCTGAATTCTGTTCCATCTAATTCCAGCCAACCTGGCCTCTGATTACCAAAGCTACTCTTTCACTAATGCTAAAAGAACAATGTATCATCCTTGCATTAGAACTATTACTGGCGCTTAAAATTAATAAAGCCAGGTGTGTTTTTTCACACAAATTCCTACCATCTTACTATGTAAAGACAGGGTGTAATACATCTCAAATCAATTAAAAATATAACTAGTCGACGTGTAATCGCACTTCACTGGCACGCAAATTATCTTCTATGAGCGCTTGCACTTCGGTTCACCCTAAACTTGTCATCTAACTCCTCTTGTCTGTCGATGGAGCATTCGGCAAATCCTTGTGCTGCTCTTATCAGGGGGTCAAGAGTTAAAATGTGCTGCACCGTAAGAATTATCCCGAGCGCCGTGTGGGTTTGAATGCTCCTTATGTTAGTGCTGCATGGAGTGAGTGATTTTAATTCAAACAGGGAAGTTCTTCATGTAATTAACCTTGAAGCCTGCCCCCACCCCTCTTTTAATTTAAGTCGTGTGCTTCACTGCAGGGTGTTTTTTTCCCTTTCTCTCTAGCGCTCTCGATCTCTTACTTGTTAATTTTTTTGGTTAACATAGATTATGGTGTTTGGCTGAGACGTGAGGGTGTTTTAGACCTCTGCTGGCACCTCGGGGTAAGAATCTACAGTAAGAGATTTGTGTGTAGCTGTGCAGATTCTGGTGTGTACAGTGTGATAACCTGAGAATAATTATGTAGACACTATGTGAGGAAACATGTTTTTTTAAATATAATGTTATTTATGAATAGTTTTTGAAATAAAGAAAACTGCAGAATCTGTTATCTCATTTTCATTTAATAACACATTTTTAGACTGTTTTTTTCTAATTATTCATATATTCTATTACTACATAGAATCAAGATATTATGAAGGGCCAAATAGGAAATAATTATATAAAATCTGAATAATGAAAAGTCCTTAATTCTGATATATATATATATATATATATATATATATATATATATATATACAGTATCTCACACATTTTTGTAAATATTTTATTATATCTTTTCATTTGACAACACTGAAGAAATGACACTTTGCTACAATGTAAAGTAGTGAGTGTACAGCTTGTATAACAGTGTAAATTTGCTGTCCCCTCAAAATAACTCCACACAGCCATTAATGTCTAAACCGCTGGCCACAAAAGTGAGTACACCCCTAAGTGAAAATGTCCAAATCGGGCCCAATTAGCCATTTTTTCTCCCCGGTGTCATGTGACTCGTTAGTGTTACAAGGTCTCAGGTGTGAATGGGGAGCAGGTGTGTTAAATTTGGTGTTATCGCTCTCACTCTCTCATACTGGTCACTGAAAGTTCAACATGCACCTCTTGGCAAAGAACTCTCTGAGGAACTGAAAAAAAGAATTGTTACTGTACATAAAGATGGCGTAGGCTATAAGAAGATTGCCAAGACCCTGAAACTGAGCTGCAGAATGGTGGCCAAGACTATACAGCGGTTTAACAGGATAGGTTCCACTCAGAACAGGCCTCACCATGGTCGACCAAAGAAGTTGAGATCACGTGTTCAGCGTCATATCCAGAGGCTGTGTTTGGGAAATAGATGTATGAGTGCTGCCAGCATTGCTGCAGAGGTTGAAGGGGTGGGGAGTCAGCCTGTCAGTGCTCAGACCATACGCCACACACTGCATCAAATTCGTCTGCATGGCTGTCGTCCCAGAAAGAAGCCTCTTCTAAAGATGACGCACAAGAAAGCCCGCAAACAGTTTGCTGAAGACAAGCAGACTAAGGACATAGATTACTGGAACCATGTCCTGTGGTCTGATGAGACCAAGATAAACTTATTTGGTTCAGATGGTGTCAAGCGTGTGTGGCGGCAACCAGGTGAGGAGTACAAAGACAAGTGTGTTTTGCCAACAGTCAAGCATGGTTGTAGGAGTGTCATGTCTGGGGCTGCATGAGTGCTGTCGGCACTGGGGAGCTACAGTTCATTGAGGGAACCAAGAATGTCCACATATACTGTGACATACTGTTTTTTTTTCTCTTCTGCTTTTTTGCCTTTTTATGTTATATGTGAAGTAATTCAGTTATTCATGATTTATTCTGTCCATTTTCTTCTCAGAGATTCTGATTTTGCGTGTAGATTTTAATCTCTGTCCAGCAGAAGGAGTGTGCAGTTTACAGAACATCAATTGTTCTCAAATGCAGACGCTCATAAAAAACTAAAATCATTTTATTTCATGTTTTACAGCAGGAAACAAGTGCACAATCACCTCATTACCAGACAAAAAATGTAAATGATAAATCATGACAAACCGAATCCTTTTTAAATCCAAAGTGTGTAATTTAACATTTTACACCAAACACCCCTAATGCATTGTGTGGGTTGTGTTGACTTGGAATGAATAACTGATGTTTATTTGCATTGATAGAGTTATGCAGATGTTCTGCCATAACTATTGTCTATTCTTTCTAAATTGCTTCAGTAAAAGAACAAACGAATACATTTCCCATCACAGAGCCAGCAGCATTGAGAATCATGAGTACATCTCTGATACGGACTTACCGTGGAGGTGATAATTCTGCTTAGATGAGATGTAGCGGTGTAGTGCTAATCACATTTGAACAAGCACAGACTTGTTCTCAATAACAGCGAACCTTTCTCATTTCAAGTTCACACGCATACACATACACACAAATCAAAGTGTGAAATGAACTAGAGTTGTTTATTGCATAGGAAAGCTTCATTCACTTAGCAGTTGCCCCACGCTTGCACTGTATTTCAGTGCAAAGCCTGAAAGCACTAAACAACCACAATCATGTTTAACCAGATGCTAAATACACTGATATAGCACTGTACTGTGAGTATTTACAGTAAATTAAGTCAGTGCCATTTATTCTGAAGCAAATATACTATACTTTCTATGTAAATTAGCCTCTATTTGTGCTATTAGCTTGCTGCAATTAATGTTGTGCAGAAGCTAATGTTATAGGTGCAATTCAGTCTTAGTAAAATCTCTTCATAGCAATCATAGCATAGCCTACACTGTATACTGTACCAGAACTTCAACTAGCGCTTTAGCTTTTCCTCTCATCTTTCTTTTAGTCTGGAGGGGGTCATCTGTCATGACATTTGACACGGTGTCTTTAATTAAGAGTGTGTGTCTCTGAGGTTGCTGAGGTTAGAGGAAAACCGATGTACTGTTAATGGCAGGCATATGATGAGTGCCTGGTGTTAAACTTTTGTACTGTGTTTTATTGAACAGGCCTTTCATTCCGTCCAGGATGAGTTTTTAGGGTAGTTTACTGCATGCCGCCACTGGCTTGTGATGTGCTAATGTTGATCATTGTTGATCAATGTTGATTTAACTTGCAGATGGGAGCTGTGTTGATTCATTTCGGATGGATGTGACAACAAACTCTTTCACAAGTACACTTTCTAACAGCAAACAGATATCATTGTGGTTAATTCAAGGCAATAATCAAAGCCTTCTCTTTTTATTGTACCTGCAGTACCATTTTCTGAGCTGTGACCCGTTGTTCTTATCATTGTGTCTGTGTGTCATTTTGCGTCGTCTCACTTGGTCCGAAGTTTCCTGATTGATCCATAGAGAGAGACGCAACGCGGCAGATGCCGCTCTAATTATACAGTTGTTTTAAGGTTGTCAGGTTGCAACAAGGAGGAAATCATCAAGGGAGGGGTTTTGATGGACGGAGGGTGTATTTCAAGCATCTGGCAACCGTGGCAGCTGCTGTACCATATCCCCGCTGCCAGCTTTCTGGCTAAATAAATATCGCCTCAATCCATCTTGTAATGGCAAGTGTAAATTACTGCAGCACGTCAATAACTGGTTTACTATGATGTTTCTTTCTAGCTGTATATTGATTTCACGTAGCTGTTAAAAGGCACCGGTACTATTTCTCTAGAGTGGGACTTGTTTTTCTGTGACTTTAAGTGTCTCGTCTTGGATTGTGGACAAGAGGGAAATATAATCTCTTTATTGACCAGCCATTATCTCTGTTTGTTTATAGTGGGATGTAAAATGATATTTATGTGCATAAAATGGATAGCTTTACACAGCTTTTGCAATATAATCAGTTTGTTTCCCCGTTGGACAGCATGTTTAGATTTAAATGTAGTTTTAATCAATAGGATGCTTACATGTAAAGGCAGTTTACAATATTCTTCTTCTTGTACAATAATATAATACAATTAAATATAATATAATACAATATGGTTTCTAAACATATTTATATATATTTTTAAATAATAATTTAAATCTAGTTTTAATTTACACATGTGTGTTTATGTATGTTTGTGTAATTTTAATAAACAGGATTTATACAGGTAAAGTGTGTGAACTATTAATTTGTATTACTTAGAATAGAATTGAATTGAATATATACATTTACTTAATAATGTGAAATATACATGTTTTTTAATAATTTAGTTATATATTATAAATTAAATGATTGGCAAGAAAATAAAACAAATCTATATATTATTTTATATTATATCATATTATATTGTTAGACTTATATAAGCTTCCCTATTAGTCTCTGGAGTATTTCTTCAAAACAAAAAGTTAGTGACCACACCAGCACTACCAAATACGTAAAACAGAATTACAGTGTTGTTTGCATAAAAAAATACAGCAGTAATTTTTAAACATGTACTCTTTTCTTTTCTTTCCTCCTCTTTAGCTGGCGATGTGCTGGTAGAGCTGACCCTCAGTACCGCTTCTTACTCTGACAGCCGTGAGGGGCCGTTAAGGGCCACGTGGGCCCGGCTGCAGCTGCTGCACTCTCCTTGCCCACTCAGCAGGCACACTGTGCCCTTTGAGCCCACCTGCCATTCAATCCAGCACAGGTTAACACAATCACACAAACACACACACAGGTTTATTGACTCGTGTGGCCCAGCGCACTTAGTTATGCTTGGGTGAGTATGCTGAAGCAGAAATGAGTATGTTTCAAATAAGAGTCTTTTGATATGTGTCATGGACGTTTTGTATTCGTCTGTGAAACAGGATTGGAGCAGGTTGATGTGTGCGATAATGCGGATCGACGTGCTTGCGTGTGTGCGTTCCTTCCCCACAGACGTTTGCTTGCCATCTCTGTTTTCTGTATCTCCTCATAGGTGAACAGATGTAGGGCCAGCAGTGGAAATCAGCAAGGAAACCCCACACTATTCACTGTGATTTTAATCAGCGGCTCTCCTCCTGACCCATTTATTTCTGCACGGAGCTGATTGCATTGGCTGCCGCTGACGAGCCCGACCCACGACACGCCATAATTACCCATCACATCATATATGTCCTACAACCATCATAGAGCAACTCATAATCTCAAAATTACTGTACTCTGGGCAAAGTGGATCACTCTTGCAGTCAAATCAAACTTTCAGGGTTGTTATTGTCAGATTTCCCATCCCTGGCGTATCATCAGCTCAACTCGTTTTATTCAGCCCTGGCAGCCCAGCCGTCGTACTCTTTTAGTCAGTGGCGTCTGTAGTGGGAATCAATATGCAGATATGCGTGGAAAATTGTACCGGTCTGGCTGATAATGAGATTTTACTGTGAAGACAAAGCCCCTGGGTGCAGTGATTGGTATCTGAGAGAGTCCACACTGTCCTCGGCGCTCGCTCCCTTGAGACCGTCACAGTGTTACCATGTCTGCTGTTTTAGCTGCACGAAGCTAAAAGTGCAGCTTAATGGATTGAGCACCAAACACCGAACCTTTTTGCAGGGTGTTCGGTGCACAACATTTGGGGTTTGTATGGCTATTGAGAAAAATATAAAAAATAGCATTTGTTAATACCATTAATTATATTACCCAAATATTAGAAAGGTGATGTGATTGGAAAGGTGACCCAGTGACAGTGATATATATATAAATACATAAATACTATTCAGGATTTACATTCTATGGTTTATTTATCAGGTTTGCATCTATATCAATATACATTTATACATTATTATACAATTATATTTATAATTTACATGTATCATATATACAAGATTATACAGAGTTATGACTGTATTCAGGATTTTTTTTGTAAATCGTTATTCTGAATAATAAATAGCTTGTTAATAATTTATGAATGATAATTAATATGCGAGTTACTAAGTGGGGAAAATTATAAATATAATAAATGAAATACATTAATTAATGAAATCAAATTATTAAATATACAGTAAGTATAATGGTATTTATAGTATTATAAAGTAAAAATAAATTAAAATAATTTTCATAATTTTCATTGAAATCAAACACAGCTCCACCTATTTATTTTGCATAGTGAAAATTTGCTTTAGTTTTATTTCTGTTCAAATGTTATTTGCAATTTAAACTGGATGTGTGTCAGCCAATTTAAAATCCATGTTTTTTGGGCTGATTTAACCCGGATTTATTACTTGGGTACATATTGATATGAATGATTGCTTAAAGAATGATTCTAAGGGAGAGCAGGTTTGTGATTTGCAGGCTTTAATTGCTCAGCAGTGTTCGGGGTTGTCCGTACTTGCCTCAGGATAGGGGGTAAGGAGGGTCTGTCTTTTCCTGAGTGATCCAGATTTGACATGCCCAGACTAGAACTGGATCCCAGCTTCTGATGGCAGTGCCACTTCTGTAGCCCAGTTAGAGCTAACAGAAAATGTCAAACCTCCTTCCCCTTCTTTTCATCACTCCCTTTTTATTATCTCTCTCTACATGCCATCAGCAAATCACAGCAGTTAGTCAGCTATTACCATTAACCGCTTTTTCAGGCACTTTATGCTTATCAGCGCTAGGAAATAAAAGCAGAGCACCTCATCTGTAACTTGGGTACTGTGCATATTGCTGTTATATATGTGTGCATCGTTGTTATTTATAAAAGCATCTTTGTTAAAGAGGACATATGTACAAATATCAGTTACAGACTGTCTCTGATATTACATTTTTAAAGGGATAGTCAACCCCCCCCCCCAAAAAAAAGGAAAATAAATAAAATAATTATTTAGCTGTATGAATTTCTTTCTTTTTTTTCCTGTTGAACACACACAAATATATTTTAAAGAATTTTGTTAACCAATTATTTGCAGGCAGACACTTACTTCCTTAGTAATTAATTAATTAATTAATTAATTAATTCATTCATTCATTCCATACTATGGCAGTCAATGGCTACCAGCAACTGTTTGGTTATCAACATTCTTCAAAATATCTTATTTGAGTTTGGAACAACATAAGGATGAATAAATGAAATAATTTCCATTTATAGCTGAACTATCCCTTAAAGCACATATGGACTTTGTTATTTTAGTATTTTTAACATTATTATTTTATTGTCCTCATCGTTTGTGTGTATCTATTTCCCATGTTGCATTATTTGTTTCTTTGCGGTATTCTAGCTTTATAGACAGATTATACCAAGTTCAAGGAAATTATTTTTTCATGCTTCTTCACAGTTCTAAGATAAGCTACATTTGGTATTAGCAACAAACAATTTACTGAATGTTTACCAACTTAATACAAGTTCATAAAACAAGCATAACTATTTATATATATAATGCAATGTAGAACTATGTGTAAATGTAATCAGTAAAGAGAAAAAATAGTGCAGTGTCAGTGCAAGATGCTTGGCAATAACAGTAAAGTGACTGACAGTAATGAAGTCTATTGCCGTGTGAGCAGGTTTCAGAGTTATATAATGTAACAGTGCAATATATTTGTATATAACTGTACAAGTAATTTCTTTTTATTTTTGTGATTATTCTATATGTAAGCATAGTGTTATTTTTGTGTCAACTATCCAAATAAAAGCTTTTCTGCATTTGGTTCCTGTTCCTGCATGTACTGGTTTAAAGGTTCCAGTCAGAGTGTGGTTTTCTGCTCTTCTCTCACTAGATGTGCCCTCAGCTGTTCTCGGTGCCATTACTGCTCCCTGCACTTTTTATCCTGCACCTCGGAGACCCCAAACTGCCAAACGAGGTGAATTATGGCCAGTTATATGGAGTGGACTCTGAGCCACGGGGGAGAGGACATAGTCAGAAGAACTAACCACAGTTCTGACCATTAAAAGCCAGTCTGACACTGGCCCTTCATCTTACCTCCTCCACGAGACGAGTGCTCCCAACCTTTGCTTCCCATGAGAAGAGACAGAGCTGAGAGAAGAGAGCCCCCTCAGCCCAGGCACGCTTCCCCCTATCATTATGAGTTAAGCTTCTCACCTCTACCTTTCTTTCTGGGAGACTCCCTCTCTTCTTTTCCCTCTCTCTTTACCATACTGTGGCTTTTCGGCTTTGTGCTGTTTTCTTTTTGTTGCTCTTTTTTCTGTCTCTGCCTGTCCTTCTTTATTTCTCTCTGCAAGGTTAATTGCATTAGTTAAAATAAGCCCTGTCTGTTGGTTGCTTATGGAGGTCGCAGTTAGGCATATGACCCCAACAAATCTGCTCTGGCCACCCACCACCGCAGCTGAGATGATAGGGCTGCTGATGAGGCTTCGATTGGTGTCCTGGCCTGCTGGGTATCCCAAAATAACAGTGAAGCAGTGATTTAGAGGTTTTGATGTTATTCCTGTTACGCCTGCTTGCGAGCAGGACTGCTGTGTTATTCCTGTTACGCCTGCTTACAGGCATCTATTTATCCTCTGCTGTAAAGTAATGTGTGTGATCTCTAAAGCGCATAGCCTATTTATTAGAACATACCAGGAATGAAAATTAGGTTATGAGCATCTATATCTATGCATCTATTTATCCTCTCTGTAAAGTAATGTGTGTAGATCTTAGTCAGGGTGGTACCATAGCCTATTTATTATTTGACAGGAATGAAAATGAGGTTATGAGGCATAGAAGTTCAATGGGTTGTGCTGTTGTTTAACATTTACACTAACGCATTTAGCTGACGTGTTTATCCAAAGCGACTTACAGTGTATCCTTTTGCGCTGCAGAATAAAAAAAATGTTTACATGCTCTGAGCCACATGAACATTCTTGCATTGTTCAACATTGGACAATTGTAACAAATTTGTTCAGTTGAGAAATGTCTTTCTGTACAAAAAAACACTTCTGTAGACAAAAACTTTAAAAAAAATTGTGAGTTGTGAAAATTATGTTATTTAGGACCTTTATATAGTGTGTGCCATTGTAAAGACTAGTGTATCCCTCTCACAGCCTCGTTTTCATTCATGTTAAATTCAATATGGTGTCTAAGGCTGACTAAATGTTACAATAGTTAATTCCAGTCCCCGAGTTTGATTGGCCAATACATTTTATAAATAAATAAATAAAATTAAAATAATAAACAAATAAAAAAGTCATAATTTACAGTCACTTCTTAAAATGTAATTTAATTTAATTAATGTCAGGGTAATATGAAAGTATTCGACATAAAAGTATATGTACGTTTTTAAATAATATTAAATATATAAACATTGCTATTTTTAATTTAAAGAACATAGTAAACAACATTTCATATAAAACAAGCACAATACTGCCACATATTTAAATAACAACAACACAAGTAATAACAATATTACATAAAAAATTAAAAGACACTCAGAAGCCACCAAATGCAGATTTATTGTATTTTACAAAATGCTAGATTTGTAATGCAGCTTATATCGTTATGCCAGTAGGAAGCTCTAAGTGACTGTCTTCATGATCGAGTCCGTCAGCAATTCACTTACTCAACCAATTCATTCAAACCCTGATTCATTCAGGATTGAAATCAATGAGGTGCATTTGCTCAGCAGACTTGTTCACATACACTGATTCACCCGGGAACAAAACACCAGCATGGTGTGCTTCTTGGAGATGCACTGGCTTTGTTTGGAATTATTTTTGTTGGCGGAACAAAATTACGAAAACAAACTTGTGACAAACATGAAAGTTACTCTATATTATTTGTTTATTGCGCTGTTGTATCAAACGTATGTCTGGAGATTCAGGAGACATAGCAATCATTGTTTTTAGAAGACATAGCAATCATTACTTAATATGAATCTCATTAATTTCCTCAGGTAACTTTGGTATTATAAAAAATGGCCTGGTATTTAATGATGCCATCAGTGTAATGTGTAACTTGCTAGTTTGTATCCATGTGCATGTAGCGGGGCATTTAGTTTTAGTCTTTGCTCTAATTGAGGTCAGTGAGGGAGTGTATATGGGCTCTGTCCCTGACACGTGCAATAGATGCTTACTACTGCTTGCCCCGGCCTCTCAGCGCTTCGCTGTTTCTTATGGGAATTAAAAAGTGCTGGCCTGAGGAAGAGCCATAGCCAGTCAGGTCAGGGTGGAGAGCACTGTAAGACTGCCTTCAGCTGCTGCACTCCAGCAGGGCCACAGCTGGGCAACCTGGGCCATTGTGTCGAGGTCAGAACAAGCAGGGAGCAGATTGTTATAACTCCCGATAGTCATTTATTATGTTAGGTTGAGGAGTCAGCCGTTGTCTTTGGAGTGTGTTCAGTTTTCATGTGGCCTAGCAAAGAGTTCTTAATTTATAAGACCTAGATTCTATTTTTCCAATTGTGCCACAGATATATCAATAAGAAGAAATAGGGCAACGATTTTCAAAAGGCCTTAAGTTTATTTTCAGATAACGGGCATCATAGTGGCGTCGAATTAATCAAGTCTGAGGCACCCTTTTATAAATCATATATCTCTATCCTGTTGGAAACTTGAACTTAGTTAGTTTAGCCCAAACTGTGCTCAATACTCAACTGTCAGTTTAGCCCCTTTAAATGCAGGTACAAAACAAAAGTCCACACCATTAAATTGTGCTTGCTTATGTGTATGAAAAAGATCCATCATGCCGGTGACTAGTATGAAAAAAAAGGAGTGGCTATTTTTCTCTCTAATGTAAAACATCTGGCAGGATTCAGTGCTTGCAAAATTAATGGGCATTTAATTGCCAATAATAATTTTTTACCTCAATTATATGAAGTAAATAGTTTTGCAGGAAGAACCAGATGTTTCAAATAAGCTGCTGTGAGCTTAAGTCTTTGTTTTTTTTAGAAGGTATCAGATTACATGTAGCATATGTTCTTATTGTGTTTACTTGGATAGCAATCTAAAAGTCCAAGTGCTTCTGTATTGCCTTTGTGACAAGGCTGTATATGCATACTTGCCAGCTACTGCATCTTTCTCATCTTTAATAATTTTCACCGTAGCTTTGTTCTGGAATTCATGCTTGGCTTCTGTGAATAGAAAAAAAATTTGATTTGCCGTATCTATCATTTTGAAAATTAAGCGCTATTATACTGCTAAGACAGCCCACTACAAAAATGTAACCTTTAAAACGTTTTTCATCATAACAACAGACACAATGTTGCGTAATGGAGTGTAGCAGAGCACTCTGATATCAAATATTGCAATACATGCAACCAAATAGCCTAATCCTTTAGTAATTGGTTAGATGGATCCATTTGCCATCATAGAAACATGTAATCATATTATCATTTCATATTATTCTATTCCTTTGAAATAATTTATTTGTTTTTCATCAACTCATAAACCTCTGCAGTCCATTCATTACCTCAGCTTGGGAAACTTTGGCATAGTGTAATGTTTAATATATTTCATGATTTTGATAACTATGTTTGGAATACATTTTCTTACGAGTTAAGTAATATATGGTAATCAAAAGTCTGAATACATTACCTAATATGTGTAATCCAACAATATATTACATTACAAACTACTAGGGCTACAGGATACATTGCATGCGATTGTCATGTGCATCTCGTCAGTAAAGCCGGTTCTGTGATTATTAATAAATCTCCATCACCTGTTTTCAAATGGAGCGGCATTTAATACACAGAGACGTAGTTCACCAACAAGCTACGCAATTCGTGCTCAAATGAATGAATCGCTTGTCAGTGGTTATATAAACAGAACTTTCAAACTCTGAAATTGGATTGGAATTATGTGGATTAATGATACTGCATTTAAACAACCATAACATTTATGGTAGTTATAGCTTTACTTCATGATCTAACTTGGCATTTCCAATAGCTTCAGTCTACATTTCAAACTTCAGGCCTGAGGTGTCTTGTCCTTAACTGGCTGTTCTGATCTTCTGCTAATAGTTTATAATGTCAACTCTTTGCCCAAAGACAGTAGCGTAAGACTAAAAGTGGATGCCCCCCAGTGTGTGCCCCCCCCCCCCCAACCGAATGGGCTTGGTGCCAAACAGAAGAAAGACTCGAGCGAGAGAACAAAATCAAATCCCTTGTTTGATTAAGGTTCACCCAAAGCCAGCCTGACACAAACTCCATACTGGAGTGATCATTTGCATGAGTTCGTTTGAATGGCAAAAACCTTCTCTTCCCTCTGATCCGTCCTCTTTTGCCTGAGCTCTTGATTAAACTGACTTTGAAATGTGAAAATTGTGTGGGCCGCACTAGAACAATGTCAGATAGGCCTTGTGGAGGGGTGGAATGGATTTAAAGCTATTGTTCAATCTGACTCTTTTCTCCTGCATTAAAGACAGGGTTGCGGAGGTTTGTGGCTGTCAGGCGCTTGCGTGCTTATCTTCCCCGCAGTAGTGTTTTAATCTGTTGGGTTAGCGCATGCCTGTAAACAAATTTGTCAGTCACACAATAGCACTGCCACCTTTAGTTTGCAGCGGATTACGGCATTTTTAAACTGTCTCAAAATGAACTCCCGCTGCGCACATCTCCACAAAAGATTCGATTGAATATACGCGGATAAATAATTTGTGGATATATAGCGTCTTTTATCCTATGTGATATTAGCATGCAAAAGGCGTGTTTGCACACCTTTAGAGGGAAGTCTTTTATGTTATTGTAAAGGGTTGTAATTCTTTTGATATGGAATTTAAACAGTATTTTACCCTAATCCTGAGTTTGGGCTTGAGAAAGCCTTTCACGTAGGTGGTTTTCAATTAGTTTCACTTAACCTTGTAAATATTTTCACAACATTAAAGGACTAGACAAGCTTTCGGGGGGGATGTGGTTTGATCTCTGCCCCGTTTCATCTCTGTATTTACTAAAATAACGGCAAGGAAATTTAGGGGGATGTACAAATTATCAAGGGTGGTTATTTCTCATTACACAGATGCTTAGGGGATTTAATCAGTCTTTAAGTAGTGTAACTCTCGTCTTGACTGCTAAATTACACAACAGATCACGGGACCATTTTTAAATCACAAATACTCAGAAAAGAGAATTACTTGAAACTACATAAAAACCTGTTATTCCAATAACAAAATTGACCCACATATTGTCCCAATTAGTTAAACATACAATAGTTGTCTGAGCAAAGAATTTTAAATGGAACAATATTTCAGAAATATTAAAGGCTTGTGAGTTCCCAGAATACATTGCAACATCAATAAATTATGCAGCAACTGTTATAAGGAATATATATATTATTTCCTTTTTTAATTAAATTGTTTTGTCTTTATTGTAAGATGTTAAGAGCATGCCTTTTTGTATTTGTTAATTGTCACCGTTATTGAGGTTAAGTGTTGAGATCTATGTACATCCTACTATATCCCAGATATCATTGCCTTGTACGCCTTCAGGAACAAAGATAGCATAGTTAAATTAAGAGTCCTATAAAACATTTTAAATTGGCAAAAAAAGTAATCTGTAAGTGCCTTAATGTATTTATTGGCTGAATGGAGCATTTTGTATTTAGTGAAGAAAAAAATACCAAAAAAGCTGTTAATTGGTGTAAATTAAGACCATTATTTTACACAATAGTTGGGAGCACCTAAAAATCTGAATGCACTAGGTTGTGTGAAAGCTTTCTCAACCAATCCTTTTTTACAGTGTACAACTTCTATTTGAACATTGAAGTTCATAGGATTAAGGCTCCTCCTCGTGAAACACCCCTGAAATGACCTTCAAGTGTTGGTTCGTGCTCCTTCAAGTCATTCTATGTTGTTGTCAAACTGTCAAGCCATCTCCATCTTTGATGGACACTACAAACAGAGCATGCTAGGTTCTTTGCTTTTGTCTGCGTTAAACCCTCAACAAAACAAACAGAGCAAAATCGTCATTAACTCCAGCTGTCTATTTATTTTTTTAAGATAAGAAGGGTCTTTATAGCTAATCAGCAGCTACATACTAGCTCTATTTACACATGAAGAAATATGGCAGAAATACAGGGCGAGGCAGTTAATTCAGTCATGCCGATGAAGTAAAGGACGTTATTGACCTACGCCGGCAGCCATGTGTTTCAGTTATTAACCGGCCACCATTTGTCAGGGAGGCTGAGTGATATGGAGGTTACGTGAGGTTCGGACCCAGGGTACGGTCGTCCTCCATCCGTTATCATATGTCTACGCTGGACACTTTAATTGGATTGCCCAATTTATACTTCAAGCAACAATGCCCCAGCCTACATCCATGATGTGATACAATTAAACGTTAGTTTGAAAGCTTGTGGTTTGCATATTTTATCTCATGGTGAGAACAACAACAAAAAAGCATGCTGTCGTGTTTTGGTGCTATTTTTGTAGGGATATTTTTTTTGTTATTGCTTGTTGCAGAAAGAGGTTTGTAGCAGTTTCCAGTGCTCTGTTTGTCTCCATTTCTCCATTAAATGGCTGAACATAAGCCACTTTCACTAATTTAATGTATCAAAGTGTTTTGTCTATAACAAATGCATTCTATGACACATTTGATCAACTTAATGCTTCCTTGCTGAGGAATAAAAGTATTAAAAAAAGTATACAAAAAGATTACAATGACCTCAAATTTTTATGGTAGTGTATGTTTATTGTAAAAAGTGGTAAGTATATCTGAATTAAACTGAGTTAAAAAATGTCTCAACGTTTTTATACAATATCTAACATTTAGTAGTTAATAGGAAAGAGATACGCTTCTGATGTAGATATAAGTCAATTTCTAGATAATGCATTGCTATAAGAATACGAAAGTAAATCAGCAAAAAACTGAATTGTCTTTATTATATCATGTGTGTATGATAATATATAGATGCCTTTATCTTTTAGACTATTTTGCCCTTGCATGGAGGTTATCATATTTTGGGTCCATCCTTAGCATCACAAAGTTTTGAAAACCCCTGTTATAACAAATGCTGTAGATACAGCCCAATGTCGTAGACAATGTTAGAGACAGTTTAGAAACATCTTCTCTCAGATATCTTATGACAGATGTCGTCTTGCCTTTATATGTAAATTAAGATCCAGTAAAGGCTATTAATTCTAATGGAGTCCAATTTATGCTGAATTTGAGCAGCTGGAAGAGACTGCAGTGTCATGCCCATTCACTCATGCGTTTAAACTCTTGCCTTTCGTCCAGGTGTTACCAGACTATTTGTCAGATAAAAGCAAGGCCACTTGACCTTTGACCCATCCACACCTGGACTTAGTGCTGCCAGCTAATCCGCTTTTTAACATACCCAGAGACTCCCGATGTTTTTCCTCCCAAACTTAATTGCAATTAGATGCACCGAGAGAAGAATGGCTGTAAAAAATGTGCTTTACATTAAGCGTGTAACATACACCTAATTATGCTAATTGCACATTCGCAGATGGCTGAGTGTTGATTACCGCATAAGCACTGGGTAAGCAGGGGGAAATCAGAAGACTGCTATCATGTGTTGACTTCCATTGACAGTCATTTGATTATTTGTCATTAAAAAGCTAGAAATATTGCTGCAATGACAGCAGATGCTATTTAAATAACTTTTAAAAGGCAGATCGCTTTGGAAAAACATCAAAGGGCAATATCTTTGCTTGATTCAATTTATTTGATTTGTATTTTTACTCATACCACCCAAACACTTCTTAGTATCTTTAATCAGTAAACAAGTTAGTAAAAAAAAAAAAAAAAATTAAACTTTTAATTGGCAGCTGAGTCTATGAAAACGAGAGGGTGTGTCTGCATGTGCATTAGCATAACAATTCACCCATAACCGACACCATTTTACAAATGGGGGAGTAAACATCTGTTCCAGATGTCCTATTATCCTGTCAGGCTGCTTAGCTCAGAGACTTCTAGCTTCAATCAAGGCCTTTGTCAGCCTCAGAATCAGACATTGAAAGGCCTGGGAGCACTGTGCTTTACTTTGAATCCCCCACTGGCATGGACATACTTAACAGACCCTGAAACAAGCTGTCCTCGCTGCTTTTGAGTGATGCGGGTCTGTGGCATTCGTTCTCTGGTGTTATCAACTGATGCTCCTCTCAGACACATTTGCCTCTTTCATGCTCTTTGGATATGTAGCGGCTGTTCTGCCTTCAGCGATCTGGCCGGAGGGCCTACAAAACCAACTTCAAATGCCAGTCCTCCCCGGGAAGGGTGACATTTTGTGCAAGCCAAAACATTTAGCGCATTAGGAGGAAGCAGCCTGGTGGAAAAGACAAATATGTTCGCATTCTCACTCGGCAGGTCAAACGGCACAACATTTACTATATTTCCAGTGAACTGCACTAATTTAGATCTGCTTATTTTATTTTAGGATCCAAATAATCAAAGAGAAGTCATTTGGCAGATGTGTCATGGCAAGATTACACATTTACAGATACAATAATATAGTCTACATTAACAGGATGGTCAGGTGTTTCTGTGGTTCTTAAACAAGTTTAAAATGCTTGTATTAATGTTTGTAAGAAGTTATGAATCATAGTTAACAGGATTTTTAAACTTTTGCTACTTTCATTATAATAGTATCATTACATTTTTAAACTATGATAATCCAAAAAAGTGAAATTATAAATATTTCAAATATTTATATTTATTTATTACTATTTCAAATATTCATTTGTAATATTTATTGTATGAAAAATAATAGCTGCCCCTCAAAAATGAAACATGAACAATGCAATTTATTAAGGAGGCAAAAAAGTTAATATCACCGGTGAGCAGTATATTTTTTATGTGCGTATCAAGCTGTAATTTTGCCAAATTATAAAAAAAAAATAAAATATTGAATTGGGGTTAGAATACAGGTACATCTCAAAAAAAAAATATTATATCATGAAAAATGTCAATATTATTTGTCACTCATTTCAGAAAGTGAAACCCATATATTATATAGATTAATTACACATAGAGTGAAATATTTCAAGCCTTTATTTCTTAGAATTTTGATGATTATGGCTTACAGATCATGCAAACCCAAAATTCAGTGTCTCGGAAAATTATAATATTACATAAGATCAACAAAAAATATATTTTAAACAGAAATGTAAAGCTTCTGAAAAGTATGTTCATTTCTATGCACTCAATACTTGGTTGGGCCTCCTTTTGCATGAATTACTGCATCAATGTGGCGTGGCATGGAGGCAATCAGCCTGTGGCACTGCTCAGGTGTAATGGAAGCCCAGGTTGCTTTGATAGCGGCCTTCAGGTCATCTGCATTGTTGGGTCTGGTGTCTCTCATCTTCCTCTTGACAATACCCCATAGATTCTCTATGGGGTACAGGTCAGGTGAGTTTGCTGGCCAATCAAGCATAGTAACACCATGGTAATTGAACCAGCTTTTGGTACCTTTGGCAGTGTAGGCAGGTGCCAAGTCCTGCTGGAAAATGAAATCAGCATCTTCATAAAGCTTGTAAGCAGAAGGAAGTATAAGGTACTCTAAAATTTCCTGGTAGATGGCTGCATTGACTGTACACTTCAGAAAACACAGTGGACCAACACAAGCAGATGACATTGCACTCCAAATCATCACTGACTGTGCAAACTTCACACTGGACTTCAAGCAACATGGATTCTGTGCCTCTCCACTCTTCCTCCAGACTCTGGGACCTTGTTTTCCAAATTAAATGCAAAATTTACTTTCATCTGAAAAGAGGACTTTGGACCACTGAGCAACAGTCCAGTTCTTTTTCTCCTTAGCCCAGGTAAGATGCTTCTGACGATGTTTCTGTTTCAGAAGTGGCTTGGTAGCCCTTTTCCTGAAGATGTCTGAACGTGGTGACTCTTGATGCACTTACTCCAGCTTCAGTTCACTCCTTGTGAAGCTCTCAAAGGTGTTTGAATCAGCTTTGCTTGACAGTATTCTCAAGCTTGCGGTCATCCCTGTTGCTTGTGCACATTTTCCTACCCAATTTCTTCCTTCCAGTCAACTTTGCATTTAATATGCTTTGATACAGCACTCCTTGAACAGCCACCCCTTTCAGTAATTACCCTCTGTGACTTACCCTCTTTGTGGAGGATCGTCTTCTGGACCATTGCCAAGTCAGCAGTGTTCCCCATTATTGTGGTTTCAAAGAACAAGAGATACCCACAATTGATACTGTATGGACGGTCATTTATTGAAACTCAAATGTACTGATACTGATTTTTGACTTTCATTAGCTGTAAGCTCTAATCATCAAAATTAAAACAAAAAACTTTTGAAATGTTTTACTTTACATGTAATGAATCTAAAATATATGAAAGTTTCATTTTTTTACTTCTTTTCATTTAAGTTACAATAAAAAAGGAACTTTTTCACCATATTCTAATTTTTTGAGATGTACCTGTATAGTACCTTAGAAAGTTTTTTTTTGTCAGAATCAACTTGTTTGAAAACATGTGCAGTTTAGTCTTACACCCAGTAGGCTACAGTAAATAACAAAGCACATTTATAGCACACTGTGTGTATACAATTACTCTCCAATTGCCCACAACATAACAGAGCTGCTCTTGGCACTGCAAGTCATGTCCTACATTTACCTTGGGCACCAGATACATTAACTTCCTCCCCAATCAGCCAGCTAAAGAATAACAATAATTTCAAGTGCTGCTAATTGACTTTAGCCTTTCCAATATGAGAGAGTGAGCACCTGCTCATTTTATCTGTCCTTTTAATAATTACATTATCATTTTACGCCTTCCATTCTGTTAGAGTAGCTGACCATTTGCGTGGTACTGAAGGCTCATTATTAGCCTTGAATTATGTGCAGTTTATTGATCCCTGTGGTGGATTATGGGGCTCTAAGTTGGTCTAGACAGAACGGTTAGCAAGATGACAGAGCAGGGGAAACATATCGGGCCCGGGGGAGAGATCAGCTGAACTTGCTGAGCAATAATGCCTGCTAGGTAATGGAATTTAAGTTTACACTAAATCTACAAATGTGGTGACATTTCAAGTGCCTAGTAAAATAGCATTAGGCTAATTAGTCGAGCTGAAGAGGTGACTGCACAAATATTTGTAGCTACATCTCTATTAACCAGTGCATAGCTAAATGAAAGTACTTCAGACTCCAAATGTAATATTATCACCTTTTAAACTTGTGAAACCATGTTAATTACTCTTTATAAGGATAGTTCACTTCCTCATGGCCTCCCACTCCTGTATGTCTTTCATCCTTCTGGAACACAGATGATTTTAAGAAGAATATTCTGGCTACTAGGGATGTTACGAGATCTCGCGGCACGTGACGATATCCTCGCAAAATATTTTGTAATGTTTACATTAGAGCTGCACATTTAATCGTTAAAAATTGTGCTTGCGATTAGGGGTGTAAATCGGATGGTTCATCACGATTAGATACGATATCGATTCTCATATCCAGTGATACGATATTTGCAGATACCTCAAAAAGTTCTACGATACGATTCGATTCGATACATGAGTATATCGATCGGTATATACCTATTTTAAACAACCATCTACATTTTTATTAACTCACAAATGCAACCAAAATATATAACATTAACATAAATCTAAAAATGCTGCTCAGTGCTAAACATCTTTCCTACAGATAACCAAATTACAAGCAATAGCAGAAAATAAATACAATAGAAGAAAGACACAAGTTAAATAAACAGTGCTTTTCAGGTTGTTCAGCTCAGTCTAAAATACATTTACAGGTACGCTAAAGAAATGTAATAATCAAATGTAAAATAACTGCATAGTCTTCACTGTATAAATTAAATAGCCTGTAAATTAATACTTTTTGATGTTACAAAGGTTATTTAGTCAGGAGCAGTAAGCACTTGTATTTTTCTTTGCCAGCATTAGATTTATTATTAGTTTACTTTCACTTTAAGAATGAAAGCACATATTTAATATACTGATACACATGCCTTTTTTCTCCACTGTTTACATTAAGACATATGCTTTTCTTAACCTACTGTTTACAAGGATATTAGCCAAAACATGCATTTTGATGTCGTTTTGTCTGAATTTATTCATCCATGCACAAAAAAGCGGAGGAGAGCTCAATTTAGTATTCGCACAGAGTTGACTGTCTGTGTGCGTGCGCTTCAGATGTGTGTGCGTAAGCGCTTCAGATGTGCGTGCGCGCGTGCTTCAGATGTGTGCGCAGAAAACTTCTCACACAGCGCGCGACTGTTCCGCCAACAATCCCAAGCGTCTTTTATGCTCACCTTGTGCCTTCGGGCAGTCCTTATATCGAGTCCTGGTACGTGAGATTGAACGAAAATGCACGCGTTGGTGGTAATGCATAGACGGACATTATATGAAAATGTGGATATTATATGAAATTTTATGTGGACAGCATGTATCATCCAAAATCGAAAGGTGCCTTTTTATCAAACACCCACACTGAATGACAACAATTCACTATGTTTATTAAGACTGTTTATCGAGTGTATTTTCACACATGTGGCATCGATGCAATGTGAATCGTATCTGATATGGGCATCGACAAAACATGCGCTGCTCACACTAACACTATTTCACATCGATCTTAAAGACATTCAAATCTGCATTCATGCTAATGCTGATCTAGAAAGAGCAACACAAACAGTCTTTTCAACAACACATATTATTTCTGTGTTACAGACATTTAAATAACGAATTACTGGATAAAAGTTTAGAATTTGGGTATAAACCTATTGTCTACAGTAGCGATCAAAACGAAAGTATCTTAACACTTGTATTGTAACACTTACCTTCCACCAGGATGTGGCGACTACCCGTCTAAAAAATTTGTTTGACATTTAATTATTCATTCAGGAGATTCCAATATCTTTTGAAGTGAAATACTTATTAAAATTTTTATTTTGTTCTTAAGCAATGAACATTTTGTCAGAACCACTAGACATTACGTTATTTTGTGAGAGAATAGTGATCTCCAACTGTGATTCACAATTTATACAGAATCGTGCAGCTCTACTGACGACGCCATCTCTCAGGTCCTGCACCCTTCCCTCACACACATTGACAGCAAAAATGGCAACTATGTAAGGCTGCTTTTCATTGACTATAGCTCAGCTTTCAATTCAATAGTCCCTATCAAGCTAGCTGTTAAACTCAGACCTCGGCCTAAATTCTTCACTCTATGACTGGATTCAAGATTTCCTCACCGGCAGAACTCAAGTGGTGAAAGTAGGCCAGTTCACCTCCAACTCCATCACCCTGAACGTAGGAGCCCCACAAGGTTATGTCCTGAGTCCTCTGCTCTACTCTCTCTACACACACGACTGTGTTTCCTCTCACAGCTCCACTTCTATTGTTAAATTTGCTGATGATACTGTGGTTCTGGGCCTCATTTCCAACAATGATGAGACCGCATACTTGGATGAGGTAGAGAGACTTACATCATGGTGCCAGGACAACTGTCTCTCTCTGAACGTGAGCAAAACTAAAGAGCTGATTGTAGACTTCAGGAAGAGACAGCAGCGGCCCTACACTCCTCTTATGATCAGTGGGACCCCTGTGGAGAGGGTGAGCAGCTTCAAGTACCTCGGTGTAAACATCTCAGAGGACCTGACTTGGACTGCACACATTCAAACACAGGTCAAGAAAGCCAGGCAAAGACTGTACCATCTGCGACAGCTGAGGAAATTCAGGGTCTCACCAGCAATCCTGAAAACTTTCTATTCAGGGGCCATAGAAAGTGTACTGACTCAGTGCATCTCAGTGTGGTATGGTAACACCTCAAATCAGGACTGCAAAGCTCTGCAGAGAGTTGTGCGCTTAGCTGAGCGCATCTCAGGGTCTGCTCTCCCCTCTCTGCAGGACATCTACCTCAAACGCTGCAAAAGCAGAGCTGCTAAAATCATCAAAGACTCAAATCACCCTGGTAACCGTCTCTTCATTTTACTGCCATCTGGCAAGCGCTTCAGGAGCATGATGGCAAAAACTGAGAGACTTAGGAGGAGCTTCTTCCCTCAGGCCATCAGGCTCCTAAACTCAAACTCGGTCTAATAACATCAACATGACTCAATGTAATAAACTGTAAGTAAGATATTCACTATTCTCCATCATCCGTATTGCTGCTATGTGTATATACCCTGTACAACCTGTTTGCACATTCCTCTTGCACATCCCTGCTTTTATTATTATTTATTAAGTCCACAGTATGCACTGTATTGCACTGCTCATTTTTTGTATTTTGTGTTTTTTAGTTGAACAAAATACTATTTTTCCCTATACATTTCATCATTGAGGATTTAAAAAAAAAGTAAAAAAATCTCGTCTCGTCTGTTCTCGTGAACCCAGTCTCGTGTCTCGTCTGGTGGGATAAGTGTCTCGTCACACCCCTACCGGCAAATCTTTTCAATGCTATGAAAGTACTTGATGAAAAAAAGCTCCATAAAAGTATCATGCATTTAGACAATCTTTCTGGATTCTGTTTTTCCTGTTAAATAAAATTGTACTAGTCAAAAAGCA
Source organism: Ptychobarbus kaznakovi (assembly GCA_027422405.1). Classification (NCBI taxonomy): domain Eukaryota; kingdom Metazoa; phylum Chordata; class Actinopteri; order Cypriniformes; family Cyprinidae; genus Ptychobarbus; species Ptychobarbus kaznakovi. The sequence goes on along the minus strand of CM049797.1, from coordinate 19,743,264 downwards.
TGTTTAGTTAATTAAAATCATGAAACATACAATTTAACATCAATATAATAAAAGTAAAAATATGCTTTATTTTTTATTCAGTTTTTATTTTTTACCAAAATCTATTTAAGCATGTCCGATTATTTGAATGCATAAACAACTTAATTTATTAACATTCGTTTTTACAATAGCCCTATCATTTTTGTATTTTTTTCCCAGAAATTCTGTGTTTTGTATTTTAATTTTTCTGGTTAAGAAATTAAGGCATAAAACAGTACTTTAATTTATCTTTAAATCAACTGACAACAAAGTATTTTTGGCAAACAAAGTCTTAATAATTTATTATTATTGTTTTTAGTAGTATTATGTACATTCTGCTGCACAAGAATATATTTTTGACACAGTTTATTCCAGTTAAACTGAACTTTTATTTTGATGGGTTGCTGTGAATACCTTTTATGTTTCTGTGTGTATATATCATGGTAGATTTACTCAAATGAAACGTGATACTCAGGAAGTGACTCTCAAAGCAGTTCTGGAGATGTTGTTCATGTATTTATGTCCTAATTAGAGAGACTGCAGACACTGAAATCATTGCAATTGTCACACGCGCTTCAGTATTCTTAGTAAACAAAACCGCACTATTACCACCGCTTGCTATCAGAGAACGCTAAACCGGAAGCTCACGTACAACTGAGATTTTAGCGGAAACACGTAGGCGGTGGGCCTTGCATAGAGTCTATTACACAGTGACACACAGAACCTGCAGGATTCATATTTAAATTCTTTGTGTGGCTTAATATTTACATATTAGTCCATATTTCAATTTAATTTAAGTGTAATGACCTATCCTACTTTTGATTAATTCATACACACTTTGACAAATTCCATGACATTGCACGTTATACTGTAAATTCCATTTTTATGACTGGATTCTGCTATTCCATCCGTGTTTTCCGCATGGCGGAAATCATAAGACCCTACTAAAGCCTTACAGTATTTATTTATTTTCATTGTTTTTGTAAGGAACTTCAGCTGACTGAGTTCAAATCATTATTCTTTTGGGGAAAAAATGACATTCACCCTAGCCCTCCTTGGCTTAAAAACAATGTCTTATTTGTGTACACGTCATTTAGTTCAGTCAGATCTTTTTTTAACAAATCAGTTGATACAGTTAACAAAACTGAGCTGTTTCAATTCACAGGTCCCTATGCCGTGTTTACTGCTTTCTATTCACCAAGAAGAGGATATTCATTGGTCGTGTAGCCGAAGTTTGAGGTATGATGACATAATATACTTTTGTAAATAAATATAAATTACCCTGCTTTAGTGTAACATATATATATATATATATATATACATACATGTGCATTTAGATAATTTTTTATACAATAAAGTTTATTATAAATTTGAATTCAGATAATCTGTCATATTCAAATGGTGAATGTCTGTTGCAATGCAATATGAAAATAAGACGGCAAGGTTTAGTTTGATTAAAACAAATGCTGGTGTTTTTTTTCCTGTACCATTCACACTTCACACATTTTTAATGAACTTTTGAATTGGAATCTCCTTTAAGATGGAGGAATACCCTTTAATGTACACTTTGTAGGGCACTTATGGTCAAATGAAATGCACATCTCTGTATTCTTGAATCAAAATGATCCAGTTCTAAAGTTCTTACTCAGTGGTTTAGCACTTACTTGATTTGTGGCTTAAATTTTGACCTCTTTGTCACACAAAACTGTATGACATTGGTTTTTTGGATAACTTTTATAATATTTTCAAATGAATTAATTTTATGACTAAATTAATTCTTTAATTAGGTTGAAATGTTTTGGGTTCAAGTGTTAAATGCTGGAATGTAGACTGCGTGTGTGCTTGTCTCTGTAGAGTGGTGGCGGGCATGTTTACTGGCTATCCATCATTATTTTGATGAGCAGGCTAATTGCACAGCCCGCTTGTTAGCGGGGGCTGGGAAACGTCCTTGAGTGGATGCATGAAGGGTTGTTGGCGGGATTATGCACAACATGAAGTGGGTTTATTGTGTGTGTGTGTGTTTGTGCATTGTTTCTCTCCATCCAAGGACTTCTCAATGGGCATTTTGCCAGATGTGGGACCTCTTTAAAGGCTGGATTTAATAAACAATCTGCATGATTCACACACGCTTGCACCTGGTTGTTTACAGGTCTACTCTTTAACCAGCTAGTTAAGAACTGGAGCTTTTTTGTATTTAGTTAGTTAGTTTATCTCTTGTCCACAATGTACACATACGTTTTTTGTAAATATGCAAACAATAGAAAGAGTATTGGAGTAATAAGTATATACTATTTTTAAAAATGTTATGTTTAATTCAACGTGTTATTTGCCATTTCTTTGTAATTGTTTGTAAAATTAACTATTTCATTTTAAGTAGTAAAATAGTTCCTGCACCTTTTTTTTTCAGTGCACCATAAAATGATCCCTTGAACTCATTTCTAATATTTTAATATTTGATATGAGTAGCTTGCTACCAAATGTAACCGTGATGAAAAGAGCTGAGGTAAGTGAGGCGATCCTGCAGACAAGAGAGAAAAAAATGTTCATGACCTTGCAATGCTGTTTCTTAATGTCCAGTGATCTTTCTGAGTAGTAATGATACGATGCTTCCTCATATTCTTTCTTTTACCCTGCTTCCTCCTCCTCTCTCTCTCTCTCTCTCTCTCTCTCTCTCTCTCTCTCTCTCTCTCTCTCTCTCTCTCTAACAGTCTAAAAGACTCAGTCAGCAGTTCGGTTCACTGTCTGGCAAATGAGCTGTCCTATTGAAATAGAAGGGAGAGTGTTCCGTGTTGCAGAAAATGCTGCCATGGCAAGCCACGCCGGTGAAAGAGAGAGGGGGAATTACTTGCTTGGACAAAGAAACATGAGAATGTCCTTTCACAAAAAATGTACCAATTTAGACTCATGTTGGGTAGATTACAACCTTTTTCTTTTCCTTTTCCCTCTCCATCTCCATCTGCACTCATTACCATCTATAGATTACCTCACTCTCCTCACCTGTACTGGAGAAAGTCTAGAAAAGTACATTTGTTCAATTGATTTTATTTAATTTGTTTCATCCTCTGCATGCTCATACAATCCTCTCAGGGTTTGTAGTTGGATGGCTGCTTGGCTGAGCTAACAGTGCTTTTTATGGTGTCTTATGGTCTAAATGTCATCTCTATGTGTGTTTTATGTACACAATAGAGTAAGTTATTTCATCTCAGCCCTCCTAAAAAAATAAGTGATTGTGATCTCTCATGTTTGCTGAATACAGTAACATATCTGAATTCTGCCTTTTATTGAACATCGATTGGCAGACTTAGTGTCAGATTAAATACTAGTTTTCACTGAAATAATAGGCTAGTTTTTACTTCACAGAAGTGGAGTTGAATTTTTTTGCACTTTTTATAATTTCTTAGTATTTGGTTAGTATTTTTTTTTAAATGACATCAGCCCTGAAGATGCTTAAAAGAAGTTTGTGTAAAAGCATGACCTGATATGATCCAGAGACCATCTTGTACAAAAGAGGAAGCAGAAACGTTTGATAACCTATACAAGAGTCACACGATCAGTGCCACAAATTTCATTATTCGATTTGTCACCTTCATATAGTGAAACATTTATTTTCGGGTTTAAATTTGGAAATACATATACTCATACATATACTTTACACAATATAACAAAAATGAGATAATACACAACAATACAATAAACATGTTCCTTAAAATCTTTTTGAAAGAAGTCTTACCAAGGCTGCAAATCTATACAATGTACTAACAGTATACAATATTACAATTTAAATGAACTGTTTCCTATTTTAATGTATTATAGAATGTAATGTATTCCTGTGATGGCCATTACTTCAGTTTTCAGTGTTGTATGTGTATGATCCTTCAGAAAGTATTATAACATGCTGATATTGGGCATAAAAAAACATTTCTTGTTGTCATGAATGATGGTCTTTTTTTTGTTTTTTTAGAAAAAATATAATTGTCTTCCAGGCAATTTTGATAAATTGAATGCACCCTTGTGAAAAGTATTAATATCTTAAAAATAAATAAATGAAATGCATACATACAGACATAAATACATAACACAAAATGAAATAAAATAAAATAACACCTGTAAAAAGCCTCTCCACACACTTGTTATCTCTTACACTGGGTAATAAAAAATCTATTTTTCGAACTTTTTTTTTGTTGTTGTAATGTTAACAGATGGAGTTATCTGTGGGCATTGCAGTTGATGAATGCAACACCTAAATTGAGCCATTGGTGGTGAACGGGCCTGGGGCTGTTCAGCCGATGCTCTTGTTGTGTGGTCCTGCTTAAAGTCCTCATTACCAGAGCTTGTCATGGGAGAGGCAGTGTGCTGCATGAGGGAGTCTGAATCAACCTTATTTGAATTCATAATTGTGCCTAGCTGAAGGGGAGATTTGTGAAGCAAGTCAGGGTTCATTGTTCGAGCTGTGTGAGTCCAGTGGAGGGTGCGAGGGAACTCAAAGCTAATGTAATCTAAGCTGTTTGAGAGGGTTAATTGGGAAGGAGGGGAAAAAAGTGTGTGTGAGAATGTGACCGACCTTTTGGAGTAAGTTGCAACTGCAGTCGACTAAATAAAAAAAAAGACATGGTGGTTAAATCAAATCTCTATTTAAATCTTCAATGCTTTTGTTCTTATGAAAATACTGTCATTGTTGTTGTTGTTGTTTTTTTGTATGGTAATGTTTTTATTATTATTATTGAGCAGCCATCAGCACATTTTTAGAGGAACACAAAAGGAGAAACTTTCAAACTGTGTTCCATGCTCTTTTCCTTTCAGTTTATAATACTTTGTGGTGCTTTTTATAATTGTGTTCATTTGTAATTGATTAATTTGCAATTTGTAGAAAATGACTGCACTAGTCATCAGAATTTTTCCTTTTGTGTTCCATGGAAGAAATGGAATTGTACGGGTTTATAACAACATGAGGGTGGGTAAAAAAATAAAAATAAATTGGTGAACTGGCCCTTTAAGACTTGACCTTGTACTATAATGTACTGCTGTTCTAAAGAATTGCATACTTTTTAATCAATACTTTTAATGACGCATACAGGAAATAACTTGGCCTAATTATTTTCCTGTATCTAATCATTAATTGCAAAACTTCACATGTGGACATTCTACACACTTAAAAAAAATGTGCTTCACGATTCCATAGAATAACTTTTTTGTCTAAATGGTTCCATAAAGAACCTTTGACTGAAAATGGTTCTTTGTGGAACCAAAAATGGTTATTCTATGGCATCGCTTGAATAACCTTTTAAAGCACCTTTATTTTTAAGAGTGTAACTCTGTTACATCTGCACGCTTTGGCTTAATGTGCTCATTATAAGGTCATTGATGAGCAACAACATAATCTGCAATCCAACATGCAATCAGAATATTGAGACTAATGGGTCATCTGCAGATGTTTAAAGAAAGAAACACAAATGTAGATTCATGTTGTGAATGTATTTGTTTCCTCGTAGGTTTGTGGGTCACCACAATTTCAATGGTTTATTCAAATCATACCAAGGTGTCAAAGTTTAACTAGTAAGCCTGGGCTAGTTAGGCCCTGCTGGGATGTGCTATAACTACACCATTGTGGAGGTAAAATAAATCTTTCTACAACGACAGCATACTATTGTTTTTATGTGTGTAAATTAGTAGTTTTGCTTGTAATTTGTAGCGGGACTCTTAAAAATATGAGGGTGTTAAAGACTTACAGATTTTTTTTTTATTGCTTGGCCTATTATTTTATGTATAGATTATTATAAGGTGATTGCTTTGACACTACAGGTACATCTAAAAAAATAGAAAATGGTGAAAAGGTTTTTTTTTTTCTTGTAACTTATTCCAAAAAGTGAAACTTTCATTGATTTTAGATTCATTACATGTAAAGTAAAACACTCAAAAAATATAATTTTAATTTTGATGATTAGAGCTTACAGCTAATGAAAATCAAAAATCAGTATCTCAAAATATTAGAATATTTACATTTGAGTTTCAATAAATGACCATCCATACAGTATCAATTGTGGGAATCTCTTGTTCTTTGAAACCACAATAATGGGGAACACTGCTGACTTGGCAATGGTCCAGAAGACGATCATTGACACCCTCCACAAAGAGGGTAAGTCACAGAGGATCATTACTGAAAGGGGTGGCTGTTCAAGGAGTGCTCTATCAAAGCATATTAAATGCAAAGTTTATTAAATATTAAATGCATATTAAAAGCATATTAAATGCAAACCCAAATAAATTGGGTAGGAAAATGTGCACAAGCAACAGGGATGACCGCAAGCTTGAGAATATTGTCAAGCAAATCCGATTCAAACACTTGGGAGAGCTTCACAAGGAGTGAACTGAAGCTGGAGTGAGTGCATCAAGAGTCACCACGCTCAGACATCTTCAGGAAAAGGGCTACCAAGCCACTTCTGAAACAGAAACATCGTCAGAAGCATCTTACCTGGGCTAAGGAGAAAAATAACTGGACTGTTTCTCAGTGGTCCAAAGTCCTCTTTTCAGATGAAAGTAAATTTTGCATTTCATTTGGAAATCAAGGTCCCAGAGTCTGGAGGAAGAGTGGAGAGGCACAGAATCCATGTTGCTTGAAGTCCAGTGTGAAGTTTCCACAGTCAGTGATGATTTGGGCTGCCATGTCATCTGCTGGTGTTGGTCCACTGTGTTTTCTGAAGTCCACAGTCAACGCAGCCATCTACCAGGAAATTATAGAGCACTTCATGCTTCCTTCTGCTGACAAGCTTTATGAAGATGCTGATTTCATTTTCCAGCAGGACTTGGCACCTGCCCACACTGCCAAAGGTACCAAAAGCTGGTTCAATGACCATGGTGTTACTGTGCTTGATTGGCCAGTAAACTCGCCTGACCTGTACCCCATAGAGAATCTATGGGGTATTGTCAAGAGGAAGATGAGAGACACCAGACCCAACAATGCAGATGACCTGAAGGCCGCTATCAAAGCAACCTGGGCTTCCATTACACCTGAGCAGTGCCACAGGCTGATTGACTCCATGCCACGCCGCATTGATGCAGTAATTCATGCAAAAGGAGGCCCAACCAAGTATTGAGTGCATAGAAATGAACATACTTTTCAGAAGCTTGACATTTCTGTTTAAAATATCCCTTTTTATCGATCTTATGTAATATTCTAATTTTATGAGACACTGAATTTTGAGTTTTCATTATCTGTAAGCCATAATCATCAAAATTTCAAGAAATAAAGGCTAGAAATATTTAACTCTATGTGTAATGGATTTTTATAATATATGGGTTTCACTTTCTGAAATGAGTGACTAAAATATTGACCTTTTTCATGATATTCTAATTTTGTAATGTACCTGTATATAAAAAAAGCAAAAAAGGGTGCTGGGTTATACTAGACTGCATTCAATATTTCAAGATATTATTTTATGTGGTGTTTAAGTATGGAGATCATGTGTAATAAATTCATACACTGTTCTTACACTTCTTAAAAAAATGTACAGACATGTCCATTAACCATAAAAACATTGCAGTGAAGTGCAACATTCAAAATTTAGTTAAAAAACATATAAAATAATTTAATATTCGTTAATATTAATAGAGTACATTGTGTCCTGTTTTTACCGAATTCATTTTTTAAAGTGTAGGGTCTTCAAAATACTAGGACAGGTGGCCATCATATAAAATACTTAACACAATATAAAAGAGAATTTGAAAATGTAACGTGTAATGATTAATCTAAATCCAAACACATGCTCCTATTTCCTAATCCAGGTATTTCCAAAAGTTTTGCTCAGACAAACCCTCAAACAAAGCCTAACAACACATCTGCAGTGTTCATGGACCTCTTATGTTGGTTAATGGTCATATGACATGCAAGTAAGTTTGTTTTATTTGTATGATTTATTTGGATATTTTTTTGTCTAAATTATAATCTTAAATTATACAAATTTCATCAACTCATGAACCCTTTGTGGTTCGGGAAACCCTTTTGGCCCATACTTTCTCTATGCACTTTTGATTGTGGCTTTGAGTTCATCTACATTCCATTTTTCAATCCTGTGCACATTCCTGTAAAGTTTTAATGAATTGTGATAAATTAATTAATCTAAACCCTTTCTATTTTTGCCTGATTTTACTTGTGTTTAGCTTTTCTCTTGACCTTGGAGCCTGACTGTTGCGAGAAGAAACCCCACCAGCCCCAAATACTTATTCCCTCAATTTAACAGCAGACCGAGGTGTTTCTCCAGCATCATCGGATCAATGAAAAGTAAATAGCCTCCACTTCTTAGTTCACAGTGCCGTATTGATCTTTCCTCAGCTTTGGCTTCCCCTGCTTCCCTCGCGTCTTATGTCTTTCAGCCCCAGGGACGATGCTGATTGCCAAAGATTGGACAAGCTAACAGGCACATGATGAGGAACCAGTTGGTTCTTCTTGCTTTCTCTCAGTTTTCGTAGGTCTTTGCGACAGGCACACACAAAAGGGAAGCTGATCCGTGGATGTATTGTCATTATTTTGGAGGCTGCTTTTTCTTCCTTGTTTTGACTTAGTTCAACCTGACAGAGTGCTTTTAAGGATATTTTGGGGTCCAAAACTGAGTGGAATACCAGGAAATCAATGAAAGGATGTATTCATGGATCGGAGTTGGTGGACTAAATTTTAACTCCCTTTCAGTTCAAGTCACTGACTCATTTATCAGAGTCTTCCATAACAGAGGTGGCCTATTGAGATCGACACTCTTTGGTTTTTACGTTACATGTGGGTGAGTCTTAACGTTTTCTTTGGATCCATCTTATCCCGTAGATGATTAGCGATTGGTGAGAGATACAGAGAAGGAGGGACAATTCAAACACTCAACTCTCTAGTCTAAAATAAGTATGGTTCTAGTGGAATTTTCCCGCATAAAATAAATAAATACAAATAAAATAAATACTAAATTAAGCACTGCACTCATATGAAAATTCTTGAAAGAAATTAATACTTATGTTCAGCAAGGAATAATAGAAATGAATCCAAAGATGTCAAATAAATGTTGTTCTTCTGAACTTTCTTTTGATCAGATTCCTGAGAAGAATGCATCATTGTTTCCACAAAAATATTAATCAACACAACCGTTTTCAATATTGATAATATAATATGAAATGTTTCTTGATCACCAAATCAGCATATTAGAATGATTTCTGAAGAATCATGTGACACTGAAAACTGCAGTAATGTCTGAAGAAAAAAAGTCAGATATAATACTGTGTATTAAAATAGAAAACACATAAATCATAATATTTCAAAATATATATGTTTTAAATAATCAAATCGAATAAGAGCAGACTTGGTGAGCATAAGAGACCTTAAAAACATGTTTAAAAAGTCTCACCGACCCCCAAACTTTTCAATAGTGGTATATTTACTATTTACTGCATGCAAAATTGTGTAAAAATGCTTGTTGCCAATCATCCCTGTACTAAATATTTTAGTTACTTGTGATGGAAAATTAGTTTTTCTAATCACCCCCTCGCCCTCATGTCAGTTAGCGCTTCTGTTCCTCTTTGCATGTCATATTTTAGGGTTTCCCTGGCAGATGACAGTTGTAAGTAGCCGTATTAGATAACCCTCAGGGTGCCCTTAGCCTTGATTTGAGCACAATTAATTTTCTATTATAGAGTGCTAAAGATGTTCAGCGCTGCTCTGGCTCACCTACAATATTGAGTGGCCAGCCAATTGTGGACTTGGTCAGGCCTTGTACTGGGGTTTGGAGCTTCCCTCAGGGATCTCATTTATTATTTGCAGATATTGATTTGACAGAAAGGGCAAGGCAAACTACTCTGGTGTTGACTTAGACCTGGCCCTTGGCTGTTAACATGCTCTCAGCTGACCAGTGCTGAGACTGTGATGTTTGCGGTTTGATCCATGGCTCTTACGGAGCGAATATTTTCAACTGTTACATTGTGGGAGTATCTCATATAGAGTTTCTTGAGAAGAGGAAGGAAGGATGGTGATTGCGGAGCATGAGCATTCTTCGGTCTTTCTGTGGAGGCTGGTGTAAAATTAAATATAAAAAAATAAAAGTACAGACACCGCATATATCATGTTGTTTGTTTAGTGAGTAAATGGGGATGGGGCAGATTGAGGTCAGGGCAACAGACTGGAGGTAATCTCTCTGTTGCCCGTATTGCTCCTTCCTTAGTGGGAGATGTCTGGGTGGGATGCTGCTTCTGAATTCTATAATAGAAGCCTTTTCCAGTTGGAGTAAATTTCTAAAATGTTATGTTTGTCAGTAGGTGACAATATTTTGTACTAACAAACTGATAATCGAAAACTGAGGAGATTTGTCTCATCAATCTGCAGTTCTATCTATGACAGAACAGTCAATAGTAGATAAACATCACCTATCCATCTATCAATCTATCCATCTATCGCTCTACCTATAGTTCTTTAGTTCTATCTATCTATCTATCTGTCTGTCTGTCTGTCTGTCTGTCTGTCCATCGCTCTATCACTCTATCTGTCGTTCTGTCTGTCGTTCCATCTATTGATCTCTGTCTCTCTGTCTGTCTATCGTTCTATCTATGGCTCATTGTATCTATTGATCCTATTTATAGATCCTTCTATCTACAGGGTTCTGTACTGATCATCCATGCATCTATTCGTCCATAGTATTTGTCATTCTATCTATTGTTGTATCATTCATCTTGGTTATAATCCATTTATGTCTTTATGCATTCTTGAAGACTTTTTAAATAGTCTTTCATATTTTGATTCTTAGAATTTCCCCTGTTTAGAGTCAGTTAGAGAGCAGAAGAAGAAAGTGAACATCCAAGCGTTGTGTGTGTTTGTGAGTGTATAGAGGGGGCAGTCAGTGTGCTTCTCGAACTCATGAATCCTTAGCCCCGAGTTCTGGGACCAATAAGCACCTTCCCACAGGCCCGCTCTGAGCCTTGGCTCAACCACAGCTTCTGTTAGAGCAATCCGACCCTAATTGGCATTTAATGTGATGTCTGGGCCTGGGGTGGAGGATCGCTGGAGGAAGGAGAGTACCCAAACAAGCGCTCAAGTTGAAACATTCATGATCCATGACATTCAGGACCCGGAATGGCACTTGAGGTCTCAGAGTTGAATGCGACTCTGGTGTAAAAAATGTATCTGTAGATTGTGTGGCTATTGCAACAAATTATGTAGGATGTTAAGGCTTGTTTTTTTTTCTGGAAAGAATTTGCAAAATGACTTTACTTCCGTATTATTGTATTTTCACCATGATCTTAACCAGTAAAGAACTTTGTTGGTCTATGAAATGAATGGAAACAATTTTCCCATCCAACACAGATGGAGAACTCCCACTAATTTGGTGCACATGTCATTTTCCCTTCATTCTTCCCTCCATTCTCTTCATTTTACTGCCAGACTCAGGATCTTTCTTAATACATAGGGTGAGGGTCAGTGAGAGAGAGAGGGAGTTGGGTGGGAATGATGAGGGATTGCTGCGGGCTGTATTTTCCACTTGCAAGCTGCTTCCACTTGCTAAAGAAAAGGAGCTTGTTAAGGTTTTTTCTTGTAATGCTTTAACATGATTTTTTTAGGCTTGTACCCAAAATAGTCCCCTTTTAACGTCATGAAAATCATTAATTATAAGCCATGATGAATTCATGTATAAATATTTATTTTGTTGAAAAATCCAATAAAATCCAATCTGTTGGAAATTAATGGGTGTGAGATCTGTAGAATATGAGCCATAAAAATATATATGGTAAGTTTAATTTCATATCTTTAATTTAAATTTCACATATCCACACTTATGGTTTGGTCTGTACATTCTATTTTAAAGCATAAAAACATGTAATAATATTAATAATTAATCATGAAATGAACAGTTCCTTGATTGGCTTGGGTTCCGAGTTTGGAGCCCTAATTACAACACTTTTTCTGTTGCTGCGTTGGTCCACATTTGCTCTGTGTATTTTTTTTTGTTCTCAGCCTTTTTTTTTAAGTGCTGACATATTCTCACCAATATAGAAACTCCTCACATATAAACACGCAAGAATGCACACTTTTGGCATGCAAAATAATTCTGCCTCTCAGTTTTGTCTGACTTTGTTGCCAAAATTGCTCGATACACTTTAAAAAGACTGTAACTCTACACCAAAACAGTGTTCAAATTGACATTTGGCTCATCACATCAATATAACACCTACTGTCTGAGCTTCCAATAACTTGACTTTTTCCTTTCAGCAAAATACAAATCCCACACCGTACCACACAGACGGCTTTGGCAATTTGATATACCTCACAAATAAGATTAGTTTGGTGTTTTAGGCCACATACCCGTCAAGTGTCAGCCAGCCACCATAACATTTGCTCATTCTCATCAATGCCGAAGCCAAACTGTTTTGCCCGTTAGCACCAATGGATGCATGGAAATGTCTCATTTCAACTTTCACGCTAGTTTTGAAAGGGAAAACAAATCAGGATGCGTTAGCACATTTGATGGAAGATGTGTGTAACTGCAGTGACAACCGCCTGGACGCCAAGCGCCGGTTACCAGCAGTTTGCATTAAGTTACGCAAACACTAATTGGAGAGTACCTGGCTCCACTTCACTGACTGTTTTCCATTTTTGGCAGCGAGCTCACTGCTGTTTCACTTGATTAGCCCCAAAAGGGGAAACAAATCTGGCTAATTTCGAAAATGTCAGAAAAAGAGAGGAACCTTCAACTCAAACATGCGTATGGCCTGTTGGCACCGCACTTGTTTTTGATTTCCGGATGTCCCTGAAAATTGATTTTCAGCTGTGATTGCGTACATTGAGGCTAATCAAAGGTTTTGAATAATTGCTCCGGTATGATATTCCAACATGAATTCGCAGTGTAGAGCATACCGGCTTTTGCCAGAAACATTTGCTAGAGATGACCTCACAACATACCTTTCAAATGGTTCCCAGTTGCGTCTAGGATGCCGTATTTTCTTCTGATTAGGACCTAAATGAGCATGCATGCTGATTTTCAGTCCGAAAGGAATGTCGAGTTTCATACAAAGTGCATACTTCTGTGTTATTTCTCTTGGCCAGGTTTCGTGTCTGCTTAACACATCTTTACTTTACACCTTCACACCACATTTGTCTCACTTTTTGTCCTCGCGAACGGGAACTGCACAACAAGACCTGCTGCTTTACGCCGTAACAGCGTAATAAAATGAGTGCACCATTACCGCCACAGCTCTTCCTTACTCCATTTGGCAGGAGGGAGAAAATAATAAATTGGTATGAATTACAGTGCATCTACTTATCCCTCAGAGTCAAATTGTTCAGTAATGCTCATAACAACCAGAAGAAGCTCTTTAGTGGTAATGCATGGCTGCTTTGTCTGAGGAAGACATCTCCTCCTGAGCCTCGCCTTTGTGCACCGGTGAAATGTGGTCTTTCGTTTAGCGGCGTAATGCATTACACTGTTTGTGGAGGAAGAAGCAGATTGATTGGAGAGGGCTGGGAGATTAATAACAAGCACCTTTCGGTTATGACACCCATTGTTTCATTGGAGAGGGCTGGGCTCTGATTAATAACAAGCATCAGTGTGTAAAATATTCGGTTATGACACCCATTGTTTCATAGCTTTTCATGCCCTTACTCTCAGTGTGCTCTCAGGGACAGATCCAGCAGTGTGTAAAATATTGAGCCTGCAGCTTTTCATTACTCTCAAAGCGTCTGTTTTTGTTTGTTTTTTATCATTGAAAATCCAGCTAAACAGTAACAAACTGTTTTTGTTTTGTTTTTTATCATTGAAAATACTATAGCGGGAAGAAAATGGCATGTCACATCCACCCCAAAAACAACTGTCTTGTTTGGAGGCACGGGAGATATGGAGGTTGTCGCTTAATAAAAGTGTCGGGTCCTAGACAGAGCTGAGGAGTCTTTTGTCCTGACAGCTAACGCAGAAAAATGAGCGACCTGTGGCCGCGCACACTGCAGGGAAGCCCTGTAGGCTGTAACCTTGAGAGGAGGAAGCACACCACCCCTTTAATGCTGCTATTGCAGGAATTCATTTTTTTTTTAGATATGCTACCAGGAGAGCAGTCGAACTTGATGTCCAGAGCTGTTGCATTCATGGATTAGTCTATTGTGAGGTCAGTATCTTAAATATGTATTTTCTGGATTAAAATTTCAGATGTTAAATTTATGATTTAACAGGTAAAAAATAAGTGGAAATTTGATCTGTCCAATCATGCAGCATCCTCTTTCATTTTAAAAAGGCCACAGACAGGAAAGGACTGAGAGACAGTTATAGAGAGGGACAAGTTTGGCTTAAACATTTCTGTCTGTTTTCTCCTTTGCCCCCTACTGAGCCCACTTGGACTCGAGGAGGAAACGGGATCATCCTTGACTTCCTCTACTAGGATTATATAACACATCACACTGAGTTTTGCTTCAGGCTGTTTTATGTCCCGTGAATTCACTTGCCATGATACTCATAGCCTGTTGACACAGTGAGGAGGGAGAAATGAGTCTAGGAATGAGGGGAATATGAGAGTGGGATGCTATGATTTTGTGGTAGTAATAATGTACACAGTACAAAATACAGTGAAACCTGTTTCCACCAATATTAAGCAGTGCAGCTGTTTACACTGAAGACCGGAGTAATGGCTTCTAAACATATTACTATCTATATATACAATTATATACATTTAAGCTTTAATGTCACAGTATTACACTTTTTATTTTGATCAAATAAATGCAGCCTAGGTGAGCATAACGGAAAAAACTTGTCAAAATCTTACCCACCACATACTTTTGAAAGGTAGTGTATAATAAATGATACAGAATTGTACAAGTCAGTACAGGTTATGAAATAATTAATATTGTATTAATGAATCTGTTGTTGTCTAGACTGTAAAAATTATATAAAGATGGAATAAGAATAACAGCATTTTTTTATGTTGTTCCAAAAAATGAATTAATCCTAATTAAAATTTTGTACAATATATGTTATTCAGGGGCAACAGGAAATTAAAAATAGCTAAGATTTGATACAATTAAAACTGAATTTGGAACCGAATCAATAAACAAGATTTTCTGACACAACAGTGCTGATAATAATAGCATAATTATTTATAATAATTAGTCAAATAGCTAAACAACATATTGTTAATCAGTTTTTATGTTTAATGTCACCGTGTTTAACCTTTCTCCTATCTGTACCCTCCACAATTTACCTGCAGGGCCAGTTATGTTCTTGTTATTTAATTTGCTGCTGTTTTATTTCATTTATTTCTTGTGTTGCACAAATTGCTTTTTGACCTTGCCCGTTATAAACATAAGTGAATTGAAAAGCCATTGATACACAGACATTTGTGCACCGACTGTACGCAGGCATTAATCTTTCCCCCTGCAATGTGGGACCCAGTTCCAAGATGGTCAGATATATTTATTTATTTCTTTGTGCCCTGTATTATTTTCATTATCTTAAGAGGGCACAGAAAAGCTCATTGATGCAGCCGTCTGCAGTGGCGAAGCACACACTTGCTCAGACTCGCACATACACACACTCTTGCAAGGCATCTAAAAGTGCCTCTCTTGCATTCTGCTCTGACAGTGATAGAGTGAGTCTGGCCATTTTGTTATATTTCTTGTATTTGTAAATGCTGTGTCCTACGTTCCAGCCTAAGGCCAATTTAAATGGTCTAACAGCTGTTGCCCATCTGATCCATTGTCTTTAAATACATGACTAACTGATCCTCCTTGGTCTTACTGAATGGTACCACACTTTTTTAGATCTTTTTAGAAAATATTCCATGTAGTGATCTTGACCTACCAGATGCCCTGAATGAGATAAGACCTCGTAACTATAATAAAATAAAACAAAGTCACAGACAAATACAAATGAGACAAATATTTACCCAAAGAAGAAAAATTATGTAAGTTGAAAGTTTTCAAAGAATATATCTTCAAATATATATTTTAAAATGTAGTAGTAATAATAATAATAATACTTTTTATAATTATGTATTAACTGTTGTCTGATAGGTTAAAACAGGGGCACCCAACCCTGGTCATGGAGATATACCTTCCTGCAGAGTTCAGTTCCAGCCCTGATCAAACCCCACCTGTCTGTAATTATCAAGTCTTCATTCAGATCATAATTAGTTGTTTCAGTTGTATTTGATCAAGGCTGGAACTGAACTCCATGGTTAAAATATGAACTCAATAAAAACGTGCTCATATCTACTTATAAGGATTGCTCTTTTTTCTGATATCTTCAAGTATATATTTTAAAATGTATATAATATAAAATATGCTATTCAAATATTTATTATCTACTAAATATTTATGAAATAATAATAATAAATAATGCAATATTATTATTATTATTGTTATTTATTAAAACTTTACTCAGGTATCTAGTTATCTCATTGGAAAACTAGGCAAACATAATGCAAATGTATTTTCTTACATTTAATGGTTGCATTGCTTTGTAATTTCACTGAATTGCAGATTCAGGCCATGGAGCGGTTCACTCATGGGGTCCTCCATTACTGGAGGTTATCAGTGTTGCCTTTGGTGTTGCAAGAGAGCACAGATCACACAGCGTGTGCCACATTCTGATTCAGTGTTGTCGCCTTGTGGATGAATACCTTCATGTTGCAGAGATGACCACCCTTAGTCTTAGTCTCATTTGGAGAATCGCTCTTCTCCAATTTGGTCTGAGACAGTAATTTCTGTAATGACCCCATGAAACATCCTCCCAGCAGATAGGGTGACACTCAACCCATCTACACCTTCTCTTCCCTAATTCCCCTGCTCTCTCCCTTATGGCAGTAAGAGTTCAGTTGCTGTAAAATGCTATGGATAATGGTCTTTAGAGAAGAGGAATGGCTCAGTGGGCCGCCGATGGAACATAGTGGTGTTCTCACCTCCAGGTCATTCGTTGTATTCAGGCCTGGTCAGACACTGATCAGAAATCATTTTTTTCTAATGGCCAGGTGTAAAACGTGGAGAAAGGACTTAGTGTGCTGTGTATTTGCAGAATCTCTACAAAAATATACTGTGAACTATTGTTGAGGGTGTGTACAGTAAATGCATGTACACTATACAAAAATATTTTTTCAAAGATGGAAATAAATAGTTCTGGACTTCATTTCACAAGTAAATACTATTTTGGTTTTCTACTTCAAAATTACACATTTAAATCAATGTATTACCTAACTTTTTTTGGGTGAAAATAGTTTCTACACCTTTTTTTCCCTCAGTGTAAATAAGTATTGCTTATAAAACATTTGAATGCTAAAAACACAATTTAGCAGATTTATTAGAATAAGTACTTTATCTATATGTTATAGGCTGTATCTATATAAGTGTGTGAAAAAAAAAGTAATTGCAGCTTTTTCTTACAATTCTGACTATTTTCTCAGAGTAGTGAGAACTAAAATCAGAATTTTGATTCATAATTACCTTTTTTATTTATTATTCCATGGTGGGAGGAAAAAAAGGTATTGTGAGATTTAAATTCACAATTGTGTAAACTCGGAAATTGTGAGAAAGCAATACAAATTGTGAGATTTGCAGACAAAGTAGTAGTGACCTGGATTATTACAATTGATGGCAAAATGAATGTTTGTGATGAATGTCACCGCTGTAAATGGATGGATGGAAGTTAGTTAGTTAGTTAGATCGGTCGGTGCCAGAATTGGCCTTCTATATGTATCTGTTGCTTTTAGAATCTGCAATCGATATCTTTCTAAATGTCATTTTATGAAGTGTAGTGTGCTATGTCTTCCTTTCAAATGTTATATAATGCAAGCTGTTCTTGGATATGTACTGTATAACTGTCATTTTCCTAGACTGTGCTGATTAAAAAAAAGCATTTTAGATTTTGACCTCTGCGTGTCAGCTGTGAATTTGTATGCATGTCTTTGTATACGCTCTCAAGAGCAGCTTTCAGATCACAGCATGTCCCCGTCCACTTACGCCATCAAAATGCACGGTTTAGCTTCTGTGTAGTGTGTGACATGTTTTTCAATCATGCATTGTAGCCATGCAGCTGCTATGGATGTCCGTCAGTGTTAAACTGTGTTGTTTCATTCCAGCTTCGGAGCAGATCCATGGCATGTCAACACGTTTCCACCATGCTAATGCATTGAGCTTCAAGTGGCTTAAAAAGCTGTTGACCAGATAGAATCCTGGCAATGGGATTTTAGCTTGGGCTGTCATATCACATTCAACACACTGGAAAGGTTTGTGTTGCTTCCAAATACTGTTTTTCTCAGTGTCAGGTCTGATTCGATTCATTGCCCTCACAGTGGCTTTGACGAATCGTTCCAAACTAAGAGCGTCACCAACAATCTCACGATGACTCTCTAAACCTCTTGCAGGTTTGAAATGTTGAGAAAGTCAGGTTAATATGGTCTTCCAATTAATATTTTTAGACTTTGACTAATGATAATCAAGCTAACAAGTATTTTATGTCTATAATGTAATGCACATTTTTGCTCATAATAAATGCAAAAATTCATACAAATTCAGCTTTAATATAATAAATTGAAAACACTACTTTTTGGAATAAATTTTGGAATAAGACTATGTGTATATATATATATATATATATATATATATGTGTGTGTGTATGAATGTGGGAAAATTAATGAAAGAAGTGTAACCAACATGATACAAAAATAAAATAAAAACATAAAACAGGAAATTATATCACAGTGCTCTGGCAGGCTGTCACGTCAAGGTCAGTTTGTCAAATATCTTGAAATGTCAGTATAATTTATTTTCATATGAACAAGTCAAGATTAGATCAGACAAATTTGGTGTTGATCCCAAAATACATCATGATATTTGTTAATATTGATAATTGTATTTGAATTTGGTCTATATTTATTTAAAGTACATGATTTAAATATTAGAATGTACTTTTATTCAAGGTGTAAGGAAATATATATGTATTGTTATTTTTACTTGAAGATTACATCACATAGCTTATTATTATTATTATTATTAATCTTATTATTATTATTTTATTATTATGGTTTAGAATCCTTGCATTTTATATTTTGTCTTGAAAATGTTAAATATTTGTTTATTAGTTTATTTATTTATTTTTTAGCAAGTACATTTACAAGTACGATTGGACTGATCAAACATTCTTGGCAAATGTGTTTTGAACTAGAATTGCAATTTTTAAAGTATCTGTTATGTTGCATTGACCCTGTTACATTAGGCAAAGTATTTCATGGGATTAGCTGTATTGTTGACTGTGCAAATGTGCTAGTCTGCGATAATTGTTGAATTCACTTTATCTACAGTCATGTTTTGTGAGATTATTTGGTTCGTCTGGCCAGTGCTGTTTTGGCTTTACTCTCTCAATAACGCACATTATTGTGTAACGCTAAAGCCTAAATATGATAAATTTGTAGCTGCTGTCCTGATTTAGCTTGTCTTTTGTCAGAATCTGCTTCATAGCGTGATTTTGACAGAGAAAGAGGATGAGCAAGACGGACTGAGAGAGAGGAAGAATGACAGTATAGCGGGATTAGAATCAAGGGACTGCTTCGCCAGCAGGGTGGTGTGAGGTGAAAATAAGGGAAGGAAAATTTCATTTGCATACCCAGCATGCCACCCGGACCTTTCTGGAGAGCTGCGCCTATCCACCGCCGAGCTTGGCAAGTATGTGCTCATTTTACAGGGCTGTGTTTATGAAGTGGGCTGGGGGGGGGGGGGGTACGCTTGATGGAGGGAGTCTGTGGGGCAAGAGGGTGGCATCAGACCCCATTTACATGTTTGCGCTGTGCCAGAGGTGCTGTGTAAAAAGAGATTGCAATCCTTGACACGACACGCACCCTCAGGAATTAGCCCAATTCACAAGCCAGACAAGATGGCTGCTTTGCTGAGCAAGGTCTTGCAGGGTAATTTTCACTGAACAAACAAGCGATCTCATTATCCTTCTGCACCTGAGATGTCCAAGCTCCCCCGCCTCCTTCCCAGCCCTCGTTTGTTCACTCTTCCATCCATCCCCCTCTTTCCTCGTCCTTCGCCTGGTCTAGGCTTTATTAGAGCACATCTTTTCCATTGGCTGCGCTTGCCCTGTTGTCAGGGTCAAGTCAAGGGCACGCAGCCTAGATTGGAATCATTTGTCACATAGTGCAGCAGCAGAGCTGATATCAGCACAGTGGCCGAGTCATGTTGCACCCGTTCCTGTTAGCATCTCGGACCTCCGGACCACGCAGATGGGCATTATTGTGGCCGAGCTGGCCAGGTTAAACAATAGCACATCATCGGGCTCAGAGGAGAAAGCTTCGCCATTGTCGTCCGCATATATTGCGAAGTTTGAGAGGTGCTTCTGGACAATGGGAACATTTCCTGTGGAACTACTGCAATAATCTCAGTGCTTTTCACAGCTGAAAGCAGCGCGACCAAATGACGAAGAAAGTGACAATTCTGTTTCTTAACTGGTGTAATGGTAATTTAGTTGAGAGCATGTTTTTTATTTATTTATTTTTCTTTCTCTTGTCTCCCCCCCCCCCCCCCCCTGTGGTCAGCAGGAGCTTGCATGAACAATGGGGGGTGCTGAGGAAGCATGTGGAAAATGACTTTAATACACTATATAGAATGGCTTATTGCTTTGGTCAGTAGGCTGTAGGGAGGATGGCACATGAGGCCACATGGGAAGGTTAGAGCTGTCAGTACATTACATGATGGATACAAGCCGAGTTTATGAGCTCCCTAACAGAACGACCTCGCCAGGTAGAGTCATAAAGGTTACGTGTGACACAAATCTGGCTATTAAAGGCAAGATTAGACCGCTGATGTTCACAGAAATAAATACAGGAATTCTGTAGTGTTGTATGTCATTGTGCAGTGTAGATGGCAGATAGTGTGCACTTGCAGCAGAGTGAGTAGAAAACAAAATGGATTAAAAGAAAAAAAAAAGGTAACAGCAGATTATATAGCATGGTATTTGATTTTACATATAGCTACTCTAGCATCATTTTTGGTTATGATGAATTGCATTCACACTGCTGATGTGTTTACTTGTTATAGAATATGCACAAAATAGATGCTGGCACTGTCAAAATGTGTAATCGTGTTTCAGCCTTCCAAAACTGAAAATTACATATACTTACGTCTGTGTGACACTCGTGGTGTTATGTAGAATGTACTTTAAAAAAAATACAATTATTATTAATTGTTAGTTTTATGCATTCATTTTATTACCTGCATTTAAAATTTTTTTTTTTTTTTATTAAATTGGAAAACAGAATCTTCAAAAATTAAAACAGAATAGCTGAAAAAAGAAAACATTAATAGGGCCCTATTGTTGTTAAAATTAATAAAGTATTAAATTGTTAGTTTAATGAATTCCCTTAATTAGACATGATTTTTGATTATTACAATTTAAGAATTAAATCATTCAAATCAAATCCAGAAAACTGGACATTTATAATTTGGGGAAAAAGAAAATAGATTTCATACGGACCTAATTATGAGAATCAAACTTTGATTTCGTAATGCACATTATTGTCAGATCCTCGTGTTTTCATTTATTTTGCGCAGGGAATTTCAAAAGAAGACATTAGTGGTCTTGTGGAGTGATTGCTGAGCAAATGAACCAGCCAGATTGAAATATTTTAAAGAAAGAAACAAAATGCAGTGCACTAACTGGATTTTATTAAGCTCTTCTTAGGTGTGGATCTTGCCATCTCTCTATTGTTCTTAACACACAACGTGGCAGTTCACACAGAGGAGAATCAAGTTTTCCATAGGTCACACTCAAAACGACTGCAGAATTTGTCATGGGATTTTAGTTTCTTTATTTTTTATTATATTATCAGTATCGGGAGTTCAGGGATGAATTATTTTTGTGCCTGTTTGTTCTGTTATAACTACATCCACAATTACATCTACACTGTCAGCGTGAACATCTCAATAACACAAATAGGATTTCTAGCTCTCTCACTCATCCATTCACTAAAGACAGGTGGACAACAATTCAGCTATACACTAGCCCAAACAAGCTCTGTTTCTCACACAGCCTGAATATAATTGCCTCAGACAGTGCTCTCACCCAGGCCAGGTCAGCTTGCTATGCTTGTTATTACTGCCGACCTTATCAACCAACTGTGCCTGACCGGGTCAGCTGAACCCGACCGTACCATAACCTCAGGGTCACGTTCAACAGCTGCAAAGGTTAGAGTGTCGATCGTGCTCGCCTCTCTCAGTTCAACTCCTCTAATAACGAGGAGAAGCAAGGTTGGGGACCTAGGGAGAGATCTAGATTCTGCTCATTAGCCTGGGTTTATTCCTTTATCAGGTAGCATGGGAACATATTTTTTGTGGTTCTTGAATAGCAGTAGACAAAGCATACAAGGCATACATTTGAGGAAAAATAAATAATAAACAGTTTTGCCACTTTTGCTGATATGCAGTGAGTCTTTGTCTTTTCAGTGCAAACACACCTCCATATATTTAATTTGAGCAGTTTCTGAAACTAAAAGTTTAACCATCAGGAACAATTGAGTCTCCAGTGCCACCATTTGCAGTGTAAACTACATGGACTCTTCAAAAGTACAAGGTGTCATGTTCTCAGAGACTTTGCTAAGGCAGGAAATCCTGAAACATGATCCCCACTTAATAAGACTCACAAGCTGAAGTGTTGTGAAAAATAGGAAGACTGATTTTAATGAAAAGCTTTATGGACAGATCGCTTGAGAGTGACACTTGAGGTACCAGCATCATTTATAGTTCGATAACAGCAAGGTGGCGAGGGAGTCGTGGTGTGAGCTGCTACTAACAATGAGCAAGATTGACTTTTCAGGGCTGGAGATGGACTTAGGCCCTGTTTACACTAGTGCGTTTTCGATTTATAATGGCGTTTTAGAATGAAAACGATCCTCGTCTACACTGGTATTTTCTCTGCGTTTCAGAAACGATCTCCGTCTACACAACACAACCGAAAACACATGTCACATGACCATTCATGCAGGTATGACCATTGATGTGTAGATCCCGGAGTAGTGTAAACGATAGGCGTAACCGTAGCAAAAGTTATGTGCTTTAAAAAAAATGCACTAGTGTAAACAGGGTCTTAAAATGAACTCCCAAAACTAGATTCTGAGATTCCAGATTCTGGAAGATAAATTCTTCAAACAGTGGTAAAAAAGACAGTTGTACTGGTCCCTCAAGAGTCATTCTGTACCTATCTGTTTATAAAACCTTATAAAAAAATAAAAATCAATCTCAATGCTACAGCTTGTGATTCCTATGAAGTTGGGGGTCATATTTCTTTCCTAAAAATGTTTCAGAGAACCTGACACATTGTACTTCTGTACACCGTTAACGTTGTTGTGTGGATGTCCTTTCTTATAGAATCATAATAATAATTTGTTACATTTTACATAGCGCTTTTCTAGATACTTAAAGTTTTACATTGTAAGGGGGGATCTCCTGAACCACCACCAATGTGCAGCATCCACATGGATGATGCGACGGCAGCCATGTTGCACCAGAACATCCACCACACACCAGCTTATTGGTGGAGAGGAGACAGAGTGATGAAGCCAATCAGTAGATATGGGGATGGTTAGGAGGCCATGATGGTCAGAGGCCAATGAGCAAATTTGTCCAGGATGCCGGGTTTAACACCCCTACTCTTTTTCAAAGGATATTCTGGGATTTTTAAAGACCACAGAGTCAGGACCTCGGTTTAACGTCTCATCCGAAGGATGGTGCTTTTTGAACATATAGTGTCCCCGTCACTATACTGGGGCGTTAGGACCCACATAGACCACAGGGTGAGCACCCTCTGCTGGCCTTACTAATACCTCTTCCAGCAGCAACCAAGTATTCCCAGGAGGTCTCCCATCCAGGTACTGACTAGCTCAACCCTGCTTAGCTTCAGTGGGCGACCAGTCTTGGCCTACAGGGTGATATGGCTGCTGGAATAGAATACATAATGATTATGAAAATGTTATAGTAATTGTTATCATTATAGTCATCGTCCTTGGTGTGAACTGGCCTTAACTCATCACAAAAGACATGCAGGACACTAGGTATCTAAAATAAAACTAGTTGGCGAATCAAATATAAACCTTGAAAGTGTTTTTTTCCCCCTATCTTAGTTCAGTCAACTCCATATTATGAAAAAAATGCCATTTGAGCCTGACTCTGTGGATTGCATACTGAAAGACTTCATTATACATGATGCTGTTTAAGTACAGATACCGGCTATGGACATTTTCTAATGGCTAAGTAATTTTCTTAGCCTGTTTAGAGTAGGATGGAAGTTTATCAAATTGGCTGACCTGAATTTTTGCTACTAGAGGTTTTTGTTCTTCTTTCAGCTTTGGTTGATTATTGTTCAGTGTGGTTCCAGTGTGGTACACAGTTTGCATATTGCAAAAGTCTTGTCAAGCTCCACCTACCTCTGGAGATGCTAAAATTCAAATCCAAACGCTTTCCCTCGTTGAAAATGATGCAGGATGTATTTGTTATTCCTCCTCCACAATTTATGTTATGCTCTGTTATATTTCTCTTCTGGATTCTGTAACTAGTTGGGAAGCTGTAGTTACAACATGAGGTGTGTTCAAATGCAATGCATATTTTTCTAAAAATAAATAAATAAAATAAAATTAGGTTTTGTTTTTAACTCTACTTATATAAAATAATGAATAAAAATGTGCATGTATGTTTTTGCAATGCTGTCATATTTTGTACATGCAAATTGTCAATAAAAAATATCTCATTCACTTTAACACATTTATTTTCAATGCAGATAGTATGTATTCTGTCACCCACATTTTCTAATTAACACACCCTCAACTCCAAAACCTTGGGCTTAAAGAAAGTTCTGAGTTTCTCATTTGTAATTACAGCATTGTGGTGATGTTCATGTGCATTTCTTTAATGCACCAATATAAATTCCATATTTTAACTGCATTACCATTACATTTCTCACTCATTTGTTTCAGATCCACTTGTTTGATTGTGTGAACGATTGTGGTAGTTCCAAATGCAACCTCACAGGTCTTACTCGGGCTCTTTCATGGGGTTCTCTAAGCTCTATTGATCACCAGGTGTTTCTTCACTAAATCTTTCAGAGTCAGTAAGCTTGCATCGCTCTCTCTTAATTTGCTTCTTAAAGCTGGTACAAAGCTTGTCTTGTTCTCTGACACCAAACTCCTGCCACTAACGGCCCTCCCTCACATCCGGGCCACTTCTTCACGGGTGGCTCTGGGTTTCCTTTTATACTGAATCAAGCATTATTAAGTTCCTGGCCCTGTACACACATACAATCTACTTCTATTCTATAGCTCGCTGCCATTTGATTTTTTTCCTCCCCAACAGCCACCGAGTAGGCCTGTAATGAACGGAGGATTACCTGCCGCCCAACCTGTAAACTGACCTCATTACACCCCCATGACATGCTCAACAGGGTCACCCCTCAATGGCTAAGCCCCATTCACATGAAAAGAACTAGAGCACAGCTTTTCAGACCTCCCAAGTAGCTCAACACATCCCCGCTGTCTCTACCTGCACATCGAAGTAAAATTCCCTTTCCTTTTAAAGCCAGACAATTAAAATCACTGGGGCATGAGGGGGATTTTGGTCCTCTCCAGAGTAAAGGCTGTTGCCTATAGGCATTGTTTGATCTTTCAGATTATGAGTGATAAAGGTCAGATCGTTCCCAGATATGGCCCTGCATTGGCATTTAAGGTTGTGAATGGAGCCTCACTGTTCTTCTTAGTGATTGACTTCCATTGGTGGTTGACTGCTGGCACCTGTCTGATATAATGGCCTCTGTTGTATGGCCATTATTTGAATGTAATAAGGTTTAACTGAGCATGGCGAGACCAAACCACAAGCAGTGCCCATACTGCACAAGCTCGATTAGTTTTAGATTTTCAGTTCATCCGAGGTATTTTGGAGAATATTTGTAAACATTAATCAATACCAAAATCAAGAAAATATTATATTATTGTAAATTATGTATTGAAATTATACTGTTATTGTTGCCGTGAATTTGCTTATATGGTGCTCAAACAAACAAATATAAATGAACTAATAATAATAATAATAATGATGCTATTTGTCAATATTTGGTATTTAGTAGATCATTCTTATTTACCTGACACTCCAATCTTTAAAAACATTAAAATTGTAATAACAGTGTTAAATATAATCTTTAGCTAATCTCAGAATAAATATCTATTTTCAAGTTGTAGAATATTGTGATGCCTAAATTCACTTTAAACAACTGTGGATCGATTTATTATTATTATTATAGGATTTTCTTTTCTTTTAGTTATTAGTTGAATTGTATATAAAATATACAAATGATTATCTTATGGGCATCAGGGCTTTATTGCGAAATTACATATGTAAAACATAAAAGCAAAGTGATATTTTTTTATGACAAGCCTGCAGCATCTCCTGAATGTGCACAAACATTTTGTCACTCACACAGTCTGACTTCATATTTTTTATAGTGTGCAATCTACATCTCTCGCTCTGGACCAGACTGTTGACTGCTTGCTGGCTTGTCTGTCATGACGCAGTGCAGGAAAACCAGAGGTTGTGGCAAGGGCCATGACATCACCCCCATCAAGCCTGATTGGGGCGGCCCATATGCCTTTAATACAACACCAGATGTGGAGCGGCTTAGGGCTCCCATCCCTTCTCATCTGCTTCCCTACAGTCCTTCTTCACTCACTGCCAGCCATATCATCACAGGTCATGGTTATTGCCTACTAGCAAAGTAGTAAAAAAAATGAAATGGGTCAAATACTGTAATTATCTGATGATTGGGAAGGGATGATTTGTATTTCAGATTGCTTCAGTCCAGGGCCTTAGAGTGTGGGTGTGGATGGTGAATGGATGGAGGATGTTTGCGGACAAGATGAAGGGATCATACTGTAAATTGAACCCCAGTGCTTTAGGGCTCAAGGAAAAGTGTTGTTCATCCATTTACATTTACAAAACTTTGATATGGAATTGAACATCTGTCATGAGATGACTAGAATGGGGAAAATATGGCAGGGTACCCCTGTATTTCATTAACCTGCATTTCGTCTGTGTGAGGAGTCCTCCAAAATATAATTGGTCATGCCAGAACTGTTTAAGGGAGATTTGGGGGTCTACAATCTGTTTTATTAATTTCAGTACTGAATTTGTTCTTGGGGATCTTTGCAAAGGAACTCTGGAATAGGTTTGGACTTTGGATGCTCCCATATGACAAATGTTTTGCTCAGGGCCTAATTTGTGTCAGAAAACAAGTGGGATTCTGATCCGGCACCTCCGGAATTGGATCCGGCACCTATTTTAGGGGATCCTCACCACATATGCTTTGCAAGAAATTTGTTCTCTGAAATGTACACATTTTATGCTATCGTGCAACAATACTTGATCCATAGCACCATCATTTACTATTTTACTATACTGTAATGTGCTTGTGCCCCCATCCCAAACCTTATTATTATAAATTACTCTTTATATATTATTTTAAATATTCTTTTTGTATTTTCTTTTTATATTGTATTATTTTTTGTTGTTGTTGTCATTTGTAATTCGTAAACTGCCCAAAAGCATCAACATGCATGTACACAATTCGATAGCCTCTCAAGATGGCTGACACTACAGTACCTCTCGTAGTCCAGTGTGAGCCCAATTACAACACTGAACAGAGGGATATTTGCTGGCAGCCCACTGGTTTTTGTGTGTTGTGGCTTGGAACGACTCCATCGCTGCCAGCGCAGTTAGTCCAACAAATCAGCAGTGCTGCTGCACAAATCGTAGCTTCATATTTTTTTCCTCATGGATTATGAGTTCCTCCTATTGCGCAGGACAAGGCCTCACAGTCTGACATTAGGACGATCTGGGCTTGGATGTTCAGTGTGTGGAGGAAGCAGGTTAATATACAGTCATCAGACATCTGCTGCAATGTTGCCTTCCAATAATCTTCGTCTGCGATCTGTTGCCAGCAATTGATGACCAGTTTTTTCTTCCCTCACCCTCCTCCTCCGTCACCCCCTACTCCTTGCTACTCATGGCAGAGTTTTTTTCAATTTGGATTGCCGTTCATGCTGGACTGTGGTGACAGGCTCAGTGAGGCTGGTGTAATGAGAAGTGGGCCCTGTTGAACAAGTGGACACTGTTATCCCCGTTAAGGACATGGCATAGAACCGGGTGCTCCCGTTATTCTTCATGCCATGGCTGACGAAAGTGTGAGACCCCGTGACTGTCTTTATCTGTCCTTCTTACAGTGGCTTTTGCTCTAATCTCGACCAATCGCTGCCCCATCACCTTACATGTATACCATTATCTGCCAGAGGTGCTTTCAACTTCAGCTCGCTCTCTCTGCTTTAAGGCTAGTTACATTTCATAATAGTGGGAATGTCATTTCAGACTCAACATAGACAGTGCTGTTTAACTGCTGTTTTATATATATATATATATATATATATATATATAATTTATATGTTATGCCTTTGCGTGACATCTGCTACAGTGGACAGACATTTAACTAGCAATTTCTAACTATTCAGAGTATGAATTTACATCCAATTTGAAATACTGTTGGTGATTACCTTTGACCTTATGCATTTTTTTTTAGTTATAGTATGTATTCCATCACTAAATGATTGGGTCAGTCGTACCTCTGGAGTCCATAACCTCCTCAGAACACCCAGCAACACCATCTACATTCACTGTGAGGCTCTCCACACACAACTGGCTCAGTCATTTTCAGTTCTCACACTCAAACTAAAAATGAGGTGCAATCGTTTCCACGTTTCTTAAGATAACATTATGAAAGAGCGCGAGCATGGAGTGCTATAGCAATCAGAAAGGTTTTGTTTAGGGCGGTTGATGGGGATTGAAGTAATGGGGTCAGAGGAGAAGGAGACTGATGTTTCAGTGCAAAGTTTGGGTTCATATGTGGGACATTGGCACTGTTGTGTGACTTCACAGGTCTGGAACATTACGAGTTGTCAGCAGCAGTGCCTGAACGGGCAATAGACAGAGCAGATTTTTCTTCTGGCCAATTCCTTAAAGACCCAAATGGAGGTGGAAATTACAAGAAAAACACTTCAAACATAACAAAATACCCCGGAGAGCAAGAACATGTGATACATAGAGCATTTAAAGAATTAAATCAAAATTAGACTTTTGAAACTTTTTTTGTCTATTACCTTTCATGCCTATATATGCATATATATATATATATATATATATAGTGCTCAGCGTAAATGAGTACACCCCCTTTGAAAAGTAAAATTTTAAACAATATCTCAATGAACACAAAAACCATTTCCAAAATGTTGACAAGACTAAGTTTAATATAACATCTGTTTAACTTATAACATGAAAGTAAGGTTAATAATATAACTTAGATTACACATTTTTCAGTTTTACTCAAATTAGGGTGATGCAAAAATGAGTACACCCCACAACAAAAACTACTAAATCTAGTACTTTGTATGGCCTCCATGATTTTTAATGACAGCACCAAGTCTTCTAGGCATGGAATGAACAAGTTGGCGACATTTTGCCAGATCTATCTTTTTCCATTCTTCAAGAATGACCTCTTTTAGAGATTGGATGCTGGATGGAGAGTGATGCTCAACTTGTCTCTTCAGAATTCCCCATAGGTGTTCGATTGGGTTCAGATCAGGAGACATACTTGGCCACTGAATCACTTTCACCCTGTTCTTCTTCAGAAATCCAACAGTGGCCTTAGATGTGTGTTTAGGATCATTGTCATGTTGGAAAAGTGCACGACGACCAAGGGCACGGAGTGATGGTAGCATCTTCTCTTTCAGTATAGAGCAGTACATTTGTGAATTCATGATGCCATCAATGAAATGCAGCTCCCCGACACCAGCAGCACTCATGCAGCCCCACATAAGGACACTGCCACCACCATGTTTCACTGTAGGCACCATGCATTTTTCTTTGTATTCCTCACCTTTGCGACGCCATACAGTTTTGAAGCCATCAGTTCCAAAAACATTTATCTTGGTCTCATCACTCCAGAGTATAGAGTCCCAGTAGTCTTCATCTTTGTCAGCATGGGCCCTGGCAAACTCTAGGCGGGCTTTTTTGTGCCTGGGCTTTAGGAGAGGCTTCTTTCGTGGACGGCACCCATGCATGCCATTCCTCTGCAGTGTACGCCGTATTGTGTCACGGGAAATAGTCACCCCAGTTTGGCTTTCTACTTCTTTAGATAACTGCAGTGAACTTGCATGTCGATTTTCTTCAACCCTTCTCATCAGAAGACGCTCCTGTCGAGGTGTTAACTTCCGTGGACGACCTGGACGTCTCTGTGAGATGGTTGCAGTTCCATCTTTTTTAAATGTTTGTACCACTTTTGCTACAGTATTCTGACTGATAAGTAAAGCTTTGCTGATCTTCTTGTAGCCTTCACCTTTCTTGTGTAAATAAATTATTTTCTTTCTCAGGTCTTGACATTTCTCTTCCATGTGGTGCCATTGCTGACAGCATGAAATGGGAAGGGGTTTTCTTTAAGTAACACCCTTTTATAGTCAACTGTCTGCTGAACACCTGTGTAATGAATAATTAGACTCACCTGTGGTTGAATTCTTGTTAAATTAGACATTTGTAGTCTAAAATTTAGCTTTGCTCCAGAGACTTTCAGTGGGGTGTACTCATTTTTGCATCACCCTAATTTGAGTAAAACTGAAAATTTTGTTCTCTAAGTTATATTATTAACCTTACTTTCATGTTATAAGTTAAACAGATGTTATATAAAACTTAGTCTTGTCAACATTTTGGAAAATGTTTTTGTGTTCATTGAGATATTGTTTAAAATGTTACTTTTCAAAGGGGGTGTACTCATTTACACTGAGCACTGTATATATACATATAACAAATATGCAGATTTTTGCTTTATTTTATTGTAATTAATTATTTGTATTAATTTAAATTTAATTTAATGTCTCTAGAATGCGAATATCTGCATCTAAAAGCACCTGGAAATGTTTAGTAGCAAGTCCTGGTTCATGGTTGTGGTTTAAAGTCAAAGTTATAATTATTTATTTATATTTATTTCAACTGTAGAGTTTAACTAAAACAAAAAATATGTCTAAATAAAAAGGTTATTTGAAGGAATAAACCAATAAAACAAACATTTTGCAGTTTTTTTTTTGAAGATCCATAGGCATGCTTTGAGATCTCAAAAGGTTATTTTTTTTGAGCACATTCAATTCAAAATCTGAAGTTGCAAAGGTTTTCTTCCTTTTTCTTTTCTTTTCTTTTTCTTTTTTTGCAAAACACTCATAAGCACCTGACACAGCAACACCTGTCAAACTTGTGAAATTGTCTTCTGCTGTCTCTTGGCCATGCTCTGTATGTGAAAGATATGTTCTGTCAGGAGATAAGTGGGAGGATGAGAGAGTCTAGTGACCCGTGTCAGTGGTTCTTTCTCTACCATCTCAGTATATGTGTGTGTGGAGGGGCGCATTGACTCCAGGGTGTCCCACCCCAGGACTGACAGAATGGACAAGGGCAGTGTTGCATTCACACTTGAGCTCAGCCCAGTCAAGCTGAATGTTGCCTCTCATCTCCTCACATGCCTGTACTGTACATCCACAGTTTAATGGAGTAGGGATCATCAGGGTCAGGGCTCTAATAAGTGGATAATGGCTCTGTGTTAGGCCTAACCTCATGTCTGCTCATTAACATGTAAGATGTTAAAGTGACATTAAGAAATGAGGAGGCTGGATGCCTTAGACATTCAAATTGAATTGGGAACGGACCTCTCATTCTCTCTGTGATTGAATTACTCATTTAGGTCATTTCTATTCCAGCGTGTTTCACAGGCGTGGTCATCTGTGTGATAAATGCTTTGACTTTTGCAGTGCTGAGTTAAACTTTTTAGTGCAAGTTATACAGAACATATGGAAAAAGCATAAAAAGTCACCATCATAAAAATCACCATAATCTGATCAAAATTCAGCTTAAACAGAAAGTTTTGTTTGGAACACAACTAAAGTTTTTGAGGAATGTTGGTTACCAGGTTTGGTTACCATTTGATTTTCATTTTATGCACAACATGAGAGTGAGTGTATAATGACAGAATACATTCATAAACATGCATTCTACTAAAGCAAAACATTTGAAGTTTTGTGAATGAGGTCAAATTATTCCTTGAAAAGATCAAACTCCATGGTTTGCTCATGAATCACATGACTACTCTCATTAACTCTCATGAACACACCAAGATTTAGGGTCGATATCATGATTTTCAGTGAATATTTACTTAAGTCTTAAATCATTTAAGTCTGTTCCTTCAGAAGTTTTGTTGACCACTTTTATGATACTTTTATGCTGCTTTATGTCCTTATTGAAGCTTGAAATTCCCATTACCTATTCTTTGAAGTTGCATTGAAAAGATCTGTCTTTTTTTGGTTTGGACCAACATGAACGTGATGGGAAAAAACTTATCCTCTTATTTCCTTTCCTGTCTCTACTATCATTAAATGAGACAAAAGGCTCCCCCCAAAAAGTCTGCAGTAGCCTCTTTTGTTTTTAACCTTTCATAATGTCCAAATACATAACAGTGAACATTGTGAGTTGCTCTCTGCACTCATGTGTACTCGGTGTGTTTGTTTGAGCATTAATGTGTGAAGTGTGCATCAACAGCTCCTCCTCAGCACTTTCACTCTGTGTTACTCCATACTGAGCTGTGTCAGCTGAGTGGGTCTGGCAGTCAGAGCCTTTTGGTCAGCACTGAAGAGCCCAGCTCTGGTGGGGATCAGTTGGGGAAAAAGACACTCAGACCCTGGGACTCAGCGCATTGGCTTGCACCCCATCGTAGTTCTCCCCAAACCTTCTCAAGCCTCGTCTGACTCATTTTACGTTGGCCCTTTAGTTCCGTTCACTTCCCCTGGAACAGATCCCTCACACACACGGGGATTGCATGCACGCCTCCACCCTCTTCAACTCTTCACGATCTGGCTTATTTCGGACACTGATCCAGGCACATGGATCGGATGCTTCCAGTTGGAAAGAACTGAATAGGTGTTTTTTTCCCCCCTTTTCTTTTCTCATCACCGTCTCTTGAATAGAAGCTTTCTTTCAAAGCTGTCTTTTTTACAGTAATTCCCTTTAACAGAACCTCAGAGGGGGAATCAGGAATCTGACTGTCTCGTAATTCCAAATATATCCCTGGCCAGTGAAATGGTAAGACCCACAGAGCTTGTCAAATGAGGAATTCAGGTTTCATTTACACTACCTGAAACCATTTTAAAGTGTTTCAGAATGCTGTTTTAGACTTTAGGACTGTGCTTCGAGACAAAAAAAGATTTTAAATAGATTAGAAGTCTGGGTATGTGGATCCACATTGTTTATTATAATGCCTTAAGCATCATTTGTGGACTTCTGCGCCAGACTTCAAGGGATAGTTCATGCAAAAATTAGAAAATTCTGTCATCACTAACTCAGCTTCATGTCGTTCCAAACTCAAACTATAGTTCAACTTTGAAACACAATTTATGATATTTTTTGAGAGATTCCCTCCATTCTTTGTTCATGCAACCAAAACTGTTTGCTCGCTGTTTATAAAGACAAATCAATCTATATAAATCAAGTGGTTTAATTCAAATCTTGAAGTAGTATTGGACATTTTACTTAGGTTTTTATTCACATTTAAACATTGATCTATGCTCAGCATGTTACACTGAAGCTTAAATGTACTTGCTTGACACATGAGAACCAATGAAGTTTGTTCAAGTACATTCGAGCTTCTATTTCTATTTCTATTGTGATGGGCTATATATGAGTTGCTCAGTTTTACATGTGAAACAAATCTCAAGTTAAACCTGCTTTTCATATAAAGTGATTGTGTTCCTTCAGCAGACTTAAACTGCTCAATTCATATAAAATATTTTATACAATTCTTGTTGTACTTGTTAGTGCATGAAAGTCGCAGTTGGACTTTTAATGTACAAAAACTATATATTTATTTGTATTTAAAAGATTAGTTTAAGACTACCTGAGGATGAGTAAATGATGACACCATTTTCATTTTGTGGTGAACTATCCCTTTCAGGATTTTTTGTAGAATTATACAGTCTAAATGTATAAACATAATTCAGTAATTCAGCTTTATATGGAGTTTAGCTCACAAGCAAGCTACAGTCGTTCTCATTCTAAAGTCGGCTGGCAGAAGCCCACCTTTCCCACTGCTATAAGTACTACTCAGGTCATTAGCCCAGACAGACAGAAACATTACCAGACACGACACACAGCTTACACTGTGATGTATTGATCCACCGTGAGGACTCTGGGCAGGAAGAAGGACTATTTGCTTTAAAGTTCAATGGCTCTCCACTACTGTTAGTGTTGTAACCGCAGGAGCAATCGATGTCTTGAGAAGCCCAGTGTCACGAGATATATTCACCCACTCACAGACATCATAATACCATCTGGACTCAGACACTCGTGTCCGTCGCAATCTACGTTTCCTCCTAAAGCATTTTAACTTGAATTGTCACTTGAGGCACAGTTTAGTTGTCGTGATTTGTAATTACACCCAGGATTCATTTCTTGCATGTTGCAATAGAGAGAAACAGAAGAGCGAAGTGTCACAAAATGACTGATTTAGGATGGTGTTTATCAAGCAGACGTGAATATTCTGCCTATGAAAAAAATATAAAATTTGACATTTACATTATTATATAAAACAATATTGCTAGTAGTGCTGTCAAACAATTAATTGCTTCCAAAATAAGTTTTTGTTTACATAATATATGTGTGTGCTCTATATTTATTATGTATATATAAATACAAACACTTGCATGTGTATATTTAAGAAAATATATGTTATGTTTATATAATAAATATATTTGTATATAATATAAAATATAGTAATATAAATATATACATTTATATTCATGTAAATATTGCCAAAATATATACTGTATGTTTGTGTATAATAAATATGCACAGTACACTTACATATTTTGTGCAAACAAAAACTTTTACTTTAGATGCGATTAATCGTTTGACAGAACTAATAGCTATATTGTCAGGTTTAAGATGTGCTCCGTCTTTTGCTGTCCATACATAATGGGATATTGTTGGGGGTTGCGGGAAGATATTAATGCCATGACGGTCAGGATGGGGTGGGGGTGTCTATCGCCTTAGGGAATAGCAAGGGCAGTCTGTCCTTTCCCTGGATCTGACGCAGAGGTCACCTGGAATTTATCACTCAACCCCAAGTCCTGTCTTGATGTGACATAGCACAATTATCGAGTCGCACATTTGTTCCAGCTCTCCTCCTCTTTCTGTTGCAGTGGAAAATACGAAACAGGTGTATTATTCGCCTGAAACCACACCGTCCAAATATCCCTTTATTTCAGAGCCTCATGCAGTGTGTGAATCAGGATGTCTCCGGGAACGAGCAATGTTTAGATATACTGGTTCACGTCCGCACCAGACTCTCTAGGTAAACATTCATGATGCATAACCCTGCAACGTTTCCCTTGCATTGCCACAACGTTGTCCAAACGTTTGCCCTGCTTTGCAACCCCTCTCACTAGCTGAAGTCAGCCTAGGGTGTAATCCCTCCCTCTTTTTGTGCATATGCATACTTTATGGCTGTGCATACATTTGCATTCCATTCTTTCCTTTCTGCAGCTCGCCGGTTTGAAGATCCCTCCCTGTAGCCTCCGAATGAACCTGTTTACGTTCGTACATTTCCACTGGAGTTTGAACTTGGCCCATCGATTTGTTTACGGTCAGGGTTACAGCACAGTTCCTTAAAGGGGCTTGCAATCGAACGTCTAAATATTTGAGTAAGAGGTCAGCGGTGAGAGCTGGAGAAACAGCCTGTAAATGCAGATGGGGCAGAGGGAAGAGGAGAGGGACTAACTGCCTCCGTGTTTCTGACAGGAATAGGGTAATGGAGGGGAAAAAAACGAAAGATGATTCAAGAGGCTGCCGCATAGTGCAAGGGAACACACTACCTACGAAGCTCACAAGAGGGAGCTGCTAGTCAATCCATTCACATGTGTGTGCTTGACGAAAATCCCTATCCGGACCTTAATGCACTGCAATCTGCTCGGCTTATAGAGACGCATGTATGTCGAAATTCCGACTTGAAAATTGACAAATGTTAACTATTATCATGATTGCAGGGGTTCAAATACGAGCTTTTATGAAATCACTGATATTTCATATAATACATTAAGTATAATAATAGTCATTAGACAATTCCATACTTTTCCCTTACTACTTTTTAAATTAATAAGTTAAATGTGTTGTATCATTATTATCATAATCTTCATTATTATCATCATTATTATTAGGGTTTGCACTTAATTTGTTTACTTTCAAAATAAATGATAATAAAATGTTATTTTTATGTTGGCAAAATACATATACATCATTCAGTTTATTTATGTACTGTTATGACATTTCAGTCTTAAGAAATTAAATCACTCAATCATTCTCCTGTTGACATTAAAGTAATTGAAATAAATATTTTAAATATGAGTGGTTTATGTGGCTCATATGCCATTTTGAATCTGATGTTTATTTAAAAATAAAATAAAAATGCTTCTGTCTACTTCACATAGAAATACTCATCCGCTAATATTGTCACTTTCTTTCAGCATAATGCATTTGAAGTCTGAAACACTCTACTACATCAGTGACATTTAAGAAATGCTTTTGCTTCACAATAGTCTGGCGGGGAATGGTCCACTTGTTATTTGATGCTGGTAAAATAACTGTAATTACTGAACCTTTTTCATTTTGTCCAAATGATGTTGTCTCTGTTTCTCTCTCCTCTGTCTGTATTTCTCTCTCCCGCTTTACTTTCTCAATTTAACGTGATACAAATTTGAGCTGCAGGAGTGCGAGTCTTATGCCAGATGTCATAGTTAAGAGAATTCATTCTTGAGGCACTTTTCTTGTCACTGATTTTAGATAAAGTACAAAGATGTAAAAAGCCTTTTTAACAAAGCATTCTTTCTTTCTTTCTTTCTTTCTTTCTTTCTTTCTTTCTTTCTTTCTTTCTTTCTTTCTTTCTTTCTTTCTTTCTTTCTTTCTTTACTGTTTGTTTTTAATATTGTAATTTCCATTTTTATATTTGGATGTAAATATTTTTCACTTTACTGTATATCTACTGTATTTTTGAACAACATGCAACTTTTTGCAATATTTACAAAAATAATTCAGATTTGTTGTTCTTGAATTTAGAATATTTCTGTAGTACCTTACTATACAGAAAAAAAGTTGTATGCCTTCAAACATAATAGCATAAATGTGTTATTATTGTACATTTCTAGTCTTAATAAGCACTGTGTTATGTACTGTATAGTGCTCGTGCTGGCAGGAAAATTCATCTCTGAGGAATAATATATTTGATCATGTGGTTTGATATAGAGACTTCTGAAATGATAAATTGCCAGTACTGTGTGAAATCCTGGAGATATATCCACGCAGGAGCAACATACAGATATTCAGTCGTACCGCTCGGCTCAAATCTTCTAGCCGTGTGCAGGCATAGCCAATAGCAGTTAAGCAGCAGTTACAGAGCAGAGTTTATGTAGCATACATTTAAATTTATAAGTCTACCTATAGCAAAGATACGTTTTCCCCACCACTTTAACACAAATAAAAGATGTACTTAGCCTGTCGGATGAATTACAGAGCTCAAAAGCGCCTCAGCGAATGCAGCGGACTCATTCACTGAGTGTTATGGAAGCCTGGAGGAGAAATCAGCTGTTTTATTAATCCTTCCATCACAGAATGTTCCACACAGTAGATGTCCGTCTCTTCTTTCAAACATACAAACTTTATACTTTATTGGTAGAAATTACAGTGCTGGAACAGTTATGCAGTAATATAATAAGAGGGAGCATACAATTTGTACAACATTTGGTGAATGTGGTTTCTGGTTTACAGTGCTCTTTCAATCCAAATATAAAAATAAAGTAGCTTTATTTTAACCAGTCCTTTATGATTTCCCCATTATGCTAATGGAATTTTTTTTTCAATTAACAAAACAAAAGCACATCGCACTTTAATTACTTTCATCCATTTTTGTATTAATTATTATTATAATTGTTTTTAAACCATGGAAAGACACATACTGTTTTATACAATACATTATTCTGACTGAATTGATGTTTCACTATGATTTTCATAGTTTAAATGAATCTTTATTTCAGTCTGTATTTGTTTACCAACAAGGCATTATTCTTATTCTTGGATAATATCATAATCATATTTACGATTTTCTGAGGAGAGGTATTGCCCAAAATAAATTAGACTGTGGTACTTAACATTTAGGTGATATTTCATCAAGATACTTTTATTAGTTTAATTTATGGATAAGCAATTTACATGACCGAAGCTGCACCATAAACATCGTTTATCAAAATACATTATAATAATGAAGCTGTTTTAAAATGCATATTAAAGGGACTAAAAACACGTTAGTCTGGCTAGCTGTGATGCTTCCATCATTGACATAATTAATGGCTAAATAGGAGCTTTCTTGGCATAGAGTTGAGGAATGAGGATTGGCCCTATAAAAGTGTACGCTATAAATACAACAATAGGTAAGATTAACCTTCAGCGATGAACAAGTGCACTCCATCGCCTGGCACAATAATAATGCAGAGGACACACAATTAAATCTGAAATTAAAAATGTGTGAGTCTGAGTAGAAAAGACGACACGAGTGGGACTGTATTTCTATATTTGCCTCTTTGTATTTGAGATGACAAGAGCAAGAGTTGGGGGACTTTTTTTACATTTAAAAATATTACTGCATTTATTGTTTCTAGTTCATCATTGCAATTAGTTTAGAAACTAATTAACCACCACTGCTTTAATTTGTTTGTTGCAGGGTGTTTTGAATTATTCTAATCAGCCAAACGATTGAACACAAATCTTTTGTCTCCTGTAATGCACTTAACACACGTTCGTAGTCGTCTCCCTCCGTGATTTGAGGACATCTCACACAGTCTGCTCGGTCCTCATCAGCCATGAGGAATCATGCCTGGGTGTCTTGAGTGCCATTTGTTAATCAAGGCCAAAGTGGCAGATTATAAATATAACAGAAGAAAAATGACACATGTAAGTGATCTCATTTAAGAGTATTACATTTGAATTTATTAGGGGATGGAAAGGGTCGTGACTCTAGGGTGGTGGTTTAGAGTCATGCAAATGAGAGCGAGAGACTGAGAGTGAGCGAGAGTTATGGTGGCGGTTGGCGTCTTAGCCTTCACTTCATTATCATAGAGAAATGCTCCATAACCATCTGCTGTTGGGTCCCCAGGAGGCCGTACCCCAGTGCCAGCCCCCTCTCGCTGCCAGTGTACACTTGTCCTCGTATGTGCACTTCAAGTACACCTCAGGATGTGTGACTCGTCTGACTGGTGTAGGGCATACGATGATGACATCATTATGATGTCAAAGTGGTGCTTTGACTGTTTGTGTGGACTTCAAGGGATAGTTCACCCCAAAAATTATAATTTTGTTTACTCAGCCTGTATGATGTATCACAACACAAAACAAACACCATTTTTTGGTCCACGCAATGAAAGTTCGTGGAATTCAGACTTTTATTTTGTGAATAAAAACAGTCAAAACATTACTCGGTTGCACTTTATTTTAAGGTGTACTTGTTACAGTGCAAAATGTACTTAATACAATTAGTGCATAATAGTAAGTACATGCAACATGTGTAACAAGGGCACCTTAAAATAAAGTGACCATTCTTCAAAATGTTTTAAAGATATATTTTGGGTATCTACACTGCCAAATAATTCTCAGATTAATCAATCACCTTCATGTTGTTCCAAACCTGTATGGCTTTTCACAGCTTAAATCAATTTTGAAGGAATTTATTTAAAACAGATAACTCAATTGTTAACTTTTTTAAATCATGTTTTTTCATTGTGCATTAATTAATCTCAATCAAACTGCAGTTGGTTATTTTGATTAGGTAAAAAATAACAAACAAAAAAATTCAGCTTAATAACACAATAAAGCATGATAACAATATGTGTGTATGTGTGTAAGTAATGTATGTGTATGTAAAAAAATATATATATTTATAATTAAATTAAATGGGGCTCAGTGTTGAACCAAATTGATTAAAAAGATTTCTTCAAAATGTCTTTAGTGTGTGTGTGCACGCCACAGAAGCAAGTAAGTCTTGCAAGTTTGGAACAACATTAATGATAATTTCAGTTTTTGGGTGAGCTATTTTTTTTTTATTATGGCTAGAATTTAACTAGTCTCCTTTTGAACAGCTTTATTAACTAAACATTCACACAGATTTAGATGTAAATAATGTAAAATGTAATCTTTAAAAAAGTCTTGGCATGCTGCATATTAAAAACTTTCACAAAATCTTCTTTAAATGAAGCATGCATAATAAATTAAATTCAGTAATAAAGATGTCTTTTAACTCAGAGGGAAAAATTAGGCTGAACAATGAACATACTGTAAAACACTGCATAAAACCTGGAAAATTGTATTCATGATAAAACAGGCTGCTAAATTGGAAGAACATGTCCCTTTTGTGTGTGTTCACTGGTTTCAAATTCCTCTCAATTAATTATGATTGTCTTTAGATCCCGCTTTAAAGCTTGACTGGAAGGGCTCATATGTTTAGAAGTAAGCTTTCAAGCGTATGCAACGGAATCTAAACCTCTTTGTCGCCACAAACTGCATCTGCGTTTTGCATTTTCCCCTTGATCTTCACTATTTAAATCAAGAAACTAGAAATTTGTAAAATAAAGGAGCGGGACGCCACAAACCATCGGATACATTTTGAGTGCCGTGAGATGGTTCAATCCATTTGTTGTCCTCGCTTTGTGTTTTGTCAACAGATCGCACTGGGTTTTTGTCAATGGATGTTGACAGAAAATCAAAAGCGCCACAGTGGCGGCAGCCCATAATGGTGACTTAGCTCTGATTTACACATCTTTTATAAAGATCGACGATTTGCTAAACAATCAATCCTCTCACAAGAGCTTGTTATTTTGCTTCATAATAACTGTTAGCGCTTTTCAACATCCCTCCACGGACA
The DNA here is from genome assembly GCA_027422405.1 of Ptychobarbus kaznakovi. Classification (NCBI taxonomy): domain Eukaryota; kingdom Metazoa; phylum Chordata; class Actinopteri; order Cypriniformes; family Cyprinidae; genus Ptychobarbus; species Ptychobarbus kaznakovi. The sequence continues at coordinate 19,702,192 of CM049797.1, read as the reverse complement.
GGATGGCGTTTGCGCAGGAGAGCGCCTCTTATCTTTAGTGAAATTGAATGCGAGCTGAAAGGATAATGTGCCAGTGATTATATTTTGGAACGTCCCACTGCCTTTTTTCCCCAAATGTCTTCCCTCCTTCTGAGTTTGTGCTGTTGTCAGTTGTTATTGAGAACAGGAAATATCTTCACGATGCATCTCCGCTACAAAAATCAAGGTGGCACAGCGTGCAGTCTTCGAAAGCTGCGCTGCGGATTTCCACCCGCTCTATAATTTGATCAAAAGGAGATTTACTAAAGAGTATTTGTGCGAGTACGCATCCGTGAAAGATTCTCACCTAAACTCAACGCATCAGGGTCTGCCCGAGAGCGACGTTTGCGTTGGAGGGTCTTTAATTTTATGATATAGGCCTCAATATGTCAGGCTCTCTGCATTTACTAGACTGTCAGAGCTCTAGAGAAGTTCCTCAAAGTTAAAACAGTCCAGCCAAACGAGGAGGTAGAACCGTGCATCCTGCATGGAGAGCCGGTCTGTGGAGGGAAGACTCCACCAATAGCGTCTATGAGTTTTAGATGTAGGCAGGCCTTAGGTTTCATTGTGCAGGGCTCTAGCTCCAGGCTTAGCCTCTGACGGTCCTGTTATGCATTTTTGCCAGACAATTGACCGTTTAACCATCTTTTACCGTCTTTTTAGCTCCTTGACGCCTCGGCTGTTATTACCGCATTGTTCTCCTTCCCACCATGGAGATGTGTGAGCTCCTCTTGCACATGTGCAGCACTTTTTCCGTGGGCTTTTCTTCTGTGAGGGCGATTACGTTTTTCTCTCTCTCTCTCTTCCTCTGCAGAATACCAGCTCTGCTTTTACTGGAAAGTCAGATGCATACGCATGTTGCCATGGCAAAGCTTAGAATATATATTTATATATTATATGCGATTTCTTCTGCTTTTGGCCTCGATTGCTTTATCTCAGTGGTGTAGAGCCTGTTGCCCTCAGGGACAGATTTAGATGTGTGTGGGTCTTCAAGGGTTTTACTGCAGAAAAGCTGTTTGGATTGGAGCTGCTACGCCATACAAGTGCGACCGAATTGTGTCATTTCTGGTTTTCTACTTCATGCCGGAACCAAAGGAAAGTCCAAAAGAAGAGCAAAAAATACAAGACAAAAGCTGATGAAAACAGGCCCGATTGGATTATGTCAGACCTGGCATATTCCTAGTTTTGAAGAAAGTCTTGGTTTGCCGTCTTATCAGCCCTTGCCTCCCAGCTAAATGAATTAAACAGGCACAGCCAAATGATTTTCCTTGCTTTGAGTTTGTATGTCTAAGTATCACATTGCAATGTTAACAAAATAGTTAAAAGGAATGTAAAAAATGCATTTATTATATCTCCATGTACCTGTCAGGTACATGCATTTCTAATTGCTTTAGATAATGCTGAGGTTTGATGACTATGCTTGATTATACTGACATATTTACAGATACTAAAGAACGGTCAAATTGCTCTGTTCAAACAAAACACCTGTAAACACGGCAGATAGAATTGCACTACGTTGCATCAGAATTGCATAATTATCAGTTCTGAAATTAGTATTTTGCTCTAATTTCTCATTCAGGTATAATCAGCTCAATTTCTCTATCCTATCTCTATCCAAAAGCATGAGAGTTTCTCCTCGTTGCCAACAGGTAATCATGTCTGATTAGCAGTTCAACACATTAATTACATTCTGTTAGGAAGTATAATTTATCCACCATGACTTCAAATTTAAAAGAGCTTTAAGGGAAAACACTGGTTGTATCCCTCCAAAGATTAAAGGGGTTAGAAATAGATGTTAATGCCAAAAACAAAGACGCAAATCTCTTAAATTCATAAATCAGAAACAAATCAAAAAGGATTTTTTTCTTGTAAATTATTTTGCTTGATTTAATTTTCCTTTTTTTAATGATAACATGGCACTTTGTTAATAATAACATGCACAAATTTATATTTATATATATAAATGATATATCTAATGGAACATAGACATATTGGTTTTGCGTGTGTTTATGTCCATGCTGGTGAAGAAATATTAGGCAGCTCATTTTCTCCCTGTGGAGTGGTCATCTGTGTTCCAGTAAACCCTGTGGATTATGTTGTGACACATGTTGAGATCAGGCTTTAGCACCTCTCTCTCAAGGCTACAGGTGCGAATAGATCCTTTCTGTCAGATGTTTAAACTTCCACAGACAGAGGTACAGGTACTTTGGAGTTTACGGTTTGTGTGCCTCAGTAGCCTTTCCAAGCCTTCATTTGCTTGTGGAAAATATTACATATTGCTTTAGTAAAGTGGAAAAGTGGTAAAGTGTTATGTCATGTAGTTTTGTTTTATGTACATATGGACTGAGAGTCTGCCTTTTAACCATTTAAGGGAAAGCACAACAAAGAATCGCTCTTATACTGATGCAGGATTCATTCGGAGAATGTTGTTTTTGATTAAATCAGATCATTATGATCTGGGGATAAAAAAGGATAGTGCACCCAATAATGGAAATTCTGTAATTTTATCATCCTAAAAACAGGTATGACATTGATTCTTCTGTGAAACACAAAATAATATATTTTGATAAATGTCTGTTCTGTTACAATCATTCTTCAAAACATTTTATTCTGTTTTCTGCAGAAGAATCAAAGTCACTTGATTACAATTGTGATTACAAGTGGACAGCACTAAATACAGGCAATGTGCATCCGTCCTAATGCGTTCCAGACATATGACTAAATTATACACATTATAGTGGGAAAAAAGAAGCCGATACAATGAAAAGACTTCAAAGGACATCCTCAATATAGTGTATGCAGTGACACAGATAATTCACTTGAATAAAAATGTCTGCTAAATTAAATGTAAAATATATAGCTCATGTGAAGTATGGTCAATATGTAAACAACTATAAACTCTGCGTTTGTGGTGAGATACACATTTGCTTATTTTGAAAGCTATGTTCTGTCGTCATTTCTGCCTTTTTTAGTGCTTTAATTTGAAACATATGTTAATACTTGGTGTTAACAGGATATTTTTAGTCCAACTTCTTTCTTAATCTAAAGAAATAAACTTATAGATTGTACTTCGACTGCACCTGTGTAATGTGCTCGCAGGCAAATCACACGTCATCTGAAAGTAAACCACAGTAAAAATCTCCTTCGCTAACACATCTTGCCTTAACAATGAAAGCTTCGAGAATAACAGAAGGCCATTAGACTTTATGATCTATAAGAGAACTACTGTGCTCCTGTTCAAATTTATAGGCACTTATGAAGGTGCCTGACTAGATATTTATAAACACAACTTCAAAAGAAGTCAGCACCTGCTATCAGGTTTGAAAGCTTCTCTGCTTGTAAATAAATACCCATACGCCAAGTTTATAGACACTAGCAATTTAATATATTGGAACTAACCGAATTTTACCACACACATTAATATTTTATGGGACATTGAATATTACTGCATTGAAGTTGAAGCTTTTATTGCTTATTATATTTTTTATACCTTTAAGTGGACAAAGCACTTTAACCATTATTATCGTTAAGAATTTAGTAATAAGCCTTATTGGCTTATTGTTGTGAACATTTGCTGCTAGTGTGATTGTTTACAGAAATATTAAGGGTGTTTCTAAATTTTAATCAGTTAATTTAATCCAATTTGTAAAAGATGTTAAACAGTTTTACTATTTCCATATTTGTTTTTCCTCCTACAGATGCTTTGTTGGTGTTTTATTTCAATATTCGAGTTATTCGGTGCAAATTGTGTTTAAATTACATTGATATCTGAATATCAAAAATGGCAAACTGATTTATGGTTTATTATTCTTCCTCATAGTTTTACTTTACTAAGGAATGAGCCATTGTGTGCTGCTTTAATGCTTTAACTCTGCTCATCTACTAAGTAAATTGTGCAACAAAACCTGCCAGGCTCATTATTACTCAAACAAACTGTAACAGCTGCATGCCTGTGTGTGTGTGTGTGTGTGTGTGTGTGTGTGTGTGTGTGTGTGTGTGTGTGTGTGTGTGTGTGTGTGTGTGTGTGTGTGTGTGTGTGTGTGTGTGTGTGTGTGTGTGTGTGTGTGTGTGTGTGTGTGTGTGTGTGTGTGTGTGTGTGTGTGTGTGTGTGTGTGTGTGTGGGTTTTCCTGTCGACATAGTCTTAATGAGCCAGTATAGTAATTATCAGTCATTCTGTCTGCACTTAATTAATGAAAGCACATTATTAATACATTTACAACACAGTTTGTGCTGTTTTGTCAGTGTGTTTCCACAAAATGCTGGTCAGTCATTTTAAAATGATACTCTTTTTGTCAGTGTTGCAGTAGCTTTTACATTAGATGGAGATTCAGTCTGTATCATTCAGTATTACAAAGAAACATGGCAAACTGTATTCAGTTTATTATCATTAATAATTTATTGTTATCGTTCTGACTATCATTCCAGCATGATCTCACGAGTAGCCAATTTGTAAGCATTTTTATCTTTAAAATTAAGTTAGAATAGACACTGAAACGTACAATATTGACAGCCTCTATTATAAATGTACGATATTGACAGCTATTTATTTACACACAATTTGAACAACTTTCCAGATATACAAATTAATTCTTATGAGGATTGTGGCAATGACATTTAGATTTTATTGCATTCAGTCATCATATGGCATTATGTTTTTAATCGCATTTATTAAACGCAGTTTACATGTTTGCGTAGTATGAAATGGTAACATTTAGTTCTTTTCGGTGTGACTTCTGCTGCTAATATTTCGAAGAATTATATAATGTTAACCAAGACTGCACTTTAAAACCTTAAAATGAAGAAAATTTCTGGAATCGTATAACCCTTATTAATCATAGTTTTTCTTTGTCATGGTATAACATCAAAACGTCAATACATCAAAAGCAACATCAAATCTCAAAAGTGGTCAATCTATCTATCGTCTGTTTGGTTTATCGGTCTGTCATTCTGTCTATTTATCGTCAATTCGATCAATCTACCACTGTATTGTTCCTTTGTTCTATCTATCGTTCTGTCTTCCCTGTATGTCTGTTCTCCTCTTACATATGTTGGCGTATGTACGCAGATCCCAAAGCCCCTCTTCTCTAGTTGGGGAATCTCTCACAATCTTCTCTTTCTCTCTTGGGAAGAAGGTTTCAGACAGGAGATTGATGTGTAGTTGGGGAAACGACACCTCGAATAGGATTTGCCATTTTAAAACCTCTCCAAACCCATGTGATCTCCCCTATTTGCCCTCTGAGGGATCAGTGTGGAATGCAGTTTCAAAAGCCAATGAAGAAAATTGAAAGAAAAGCCCTGTTCCCACCAGAGGAACAATGAATATCTTCACAAATGCTAAAACGCTAGGTAGGCGGAATATCATTTTCTATTTTGTTATTGGAAAAAAAGTGCAGCGGAGCCGCGCTTGCCTTGGGACATATCGCAAGCGTTTTTGAAACAAAGTATGGTGTTTCACTTAGAAATCGTTAACTACACCAAATCGTTTTCATGTCCTGTCTGTGCGTGGATTTGTTTTACAAAGACGGTTCGTTTTGCTGAGACGGGGAAAGCAAACGCTTCATGGATCCTCCGTTCTTTTTATATCTACGGACTACAGATGGTACAAGCTGTACTCTTGTTCTGTTTGTTAACACGTCTTTCTCCTGTAGAGGGGCATCAGGCCTAACCTTCTGTCGCTTTTGGTCATGTCATGGCACTTCGCCATGGCTTATTCAGCTAGCGAATGACACTGATGGTGTAATATGACTTCGCAGCTCTGGAACAAGATGTAAGGGAAAAATAAAACACCCTTCGTTCATTGTCAGGTCATTCTGTCCCATTTTCAACAACTTTGGTTTTCGTCTGATGCTTGTTCCCATGAAAAGGGAGAAAGAAAGTGAGAGGCACCGAGCGGGAGAGGTACGTAACGGGTGTGAAAGGGCCACCTCTACATTCCTCATTGAGCACGGCTACTTAGGGAGCCGTGAGCCCTTGAGATGTGAAGTTCCTTTGAGTCTGCACCAGGAGCTGTGGGCTCCTAATTGTTTCTAATAGATAGGGAGGTGTCGAAGCTTATTCTGCCAGCCTGGAAAGAGAGAAAGAGGGAGAGAGGGAGGAGAAGGGAGGGAGAATGAGGTATTAAGAGCATAAAAGAGGATGGGTGAGAGCGGTTGCAGGCCTTGATTTGTAATGACTCATTAAGTTTTCCTGGTTTTGTGCTGGCTGGCTCATTATAGCCCATAGAGTGGAGCGAAATAGAGGAGTGGAGGTGGGAGGTGAGTTTAAATAGCCTGAGCCCAACGCTAGGCCACAAAGCATGGACAAATAGTTGAATAGAAGGATGAACAGATGCAATAAAGATGGCAGATGCCACCTTGCCGAGCAAATTGCAAGTTAATTCAGATATATACCAATTTTTTTATTTTGGAAAGACTAAAAAGGCAGTACCTTATGGCAAATTTCTTACAGAAATATTCCAGGTTTAATACAATTTAAGCTCAGTTGACATTATTTGTGGGATTATGTTGAGTACTACAAAACTAATTTCAGATTCTTTCATTTTCTTTAATTAAAAAACTCTTATATTTAATTGTTCTGCTAACCTGTAATATTTGAGCTGATTAAATTGTCATCTTTGCAAAAATTCGAAGGAAAATTGAATATAACTTTAAACAGATGTTTTTTTATTTTTTTTTAAGAAAAGAAGGAACAAATGGCAATTAACTTTTATGGTAATCAGCATTATGCCACAAACCCACACTATTTATTTTATAATTTTTTTTAAAGAGAGAGTAACTAAGCTTATATTTCAATATACATGATAGCCAGGCCCATTCTTGGCATATTACACCTTTAATGCATCCAACCTCAATCTCCACGGAGAGAAATAGACTGAAAAATAGATGTGTAGAGAGAGGGTACAATGGCCCTGGCTTGGCTGATCCATAACAGTCATTGGCTGTTACATACATTTCAAGATCCATTCAGGCTCTGGAGATAATCGAGCTGGCCGACAGTTTCCCCCCCGCAGCCCAATGGATTTATGATAGCACTGTCAAGAAAATGAGCCAGAATGACACAGTAGCTGACTTTAGCTGCAAATAATGTGATAGGCCGTACAGTGGCTGTGCAGCAGCTGCTGTCATCGCAGGTAATAGGCTATAAAGAAGCCTGATAGCAATACCTGTCATTGCTTAATGGCTGACTTCACTGAAGAGCTTTTGTGGCCTTTAACATGGAGATAATAGAAGATACAACACATTTTATAGCTTCCCGCCTTGCATTCATAATTTATCGGCAGCGGGATACAGCAAAACAAGGACAACAGTTCAGAAATGGGATGAGACAGAAGTTTGACGGGTAGGCTGAGACAGACAGGATGGGAACTTCTGGGCGCAGGACGAGACACTTCTTGCTTGAAGGGATTGAATTGAGAGATGAGGATGATTCACTTGAGTCCTGAATTTTTTCCAGTGTGATGTACATATAAAAAACTGAAGAAAAAAAATGTGGAAACAATTCTCACTCAGAAATTGTTTGTGCATTTTACAAATAATTACAAAGTAACTGTACGTAGCACTGAATTCAATGTGACGTTTTGAAGCAGGAACACTGAAAACAGTATTATCTTTAATAATCTTATAACTTGCATGTGTATAATATTTATTTATTTGTTACATATGTTACATACTTTTTAGCCACTATAAAGGTTTTCACTGAAAATATGGCATGGATTTTATTATTTTATTTGTGTTGATGAAGAATATCAAACTATATGGTTGTTTATTAGTGTTAGTTTATTATTTATCTGGGTATAGGAGTCATATGAATCCAGTAGTCTACTGTAGGCCTATATGCTAGACTATGTGCTAGTTTATGGAGCAACTATTTCACCTGTCATTTGAAATAACTTAGCAGCCTGCACACTAAGTATGTGGAGAGCCCTCCTCTAGCCCCAAACTTATTTGCTTTATCGCTCACCGCGCTACTGTTACCTGTCCACCACACTGTGAGTAGAGAGTTGCCGACATGGTTATTTTGAGGACAGTAGACCGTTGCTGAGACACCCAGTGAGCACCAATATCGACACTGGTGGGTTTTTTTCACAGTGAAAACACACTAGAGAATAGTGCTGAGATTGACGCAAAATAAAGCTACTTTCACGTTTCAGGTATCCTCGAACTGACGCAGTCAGCCAAATTGTTCTTATACGAAAAGGATGACATGCCAAATGCTAAGAGTTTCTGAAATTTGAATACATTTTTCAGATTGAAATTCCATTCAAGTTGCAGATCGTTACACTGCTATAAACTAGGAAAAGCGGGGAAAATATATATTGTAAAAAAAAAAAAATTCAGTAAGATTTTGACCTTTCGCAGAATTTTTTTTTAAATAATCAATAAATAAAAATAAATAAATAAAATAGACAATCAGAAATTAAATTTTCGATTATGTTTATGTCCCTCAACCTTAAAACACAAGACACTGCAATGTGTAATATGGGTAAAATCATTACAGAAAATTGCTTTATATTAGCACAGTGCATTGGGCCATATTTTTACTTTTTTGTTTTCTAATCCCTTAAATGGTCCATAACAATAAAATATATTATTTTTATTATAATTAAAAATAAGAAGAAATAATCAAACTAAATTTTGTAAATTAATAAAAATATTTTTTTATTGTTTTTAGTTTAGATATTTGAATACATTTACATTTAACACAGAGTACATTTGGTTGCTACAGTATGTGTTGCTATAATAGTTCAGTGATTGATTGTGTTTGAATAGTTACATAAAAAATACTGTATATTAAATCTTCTTTGAAAGTAATGCACATACTTAACTATTTTCCAGCCAGTGTTTTTTTTTTTTTTTTTTTTTCAGCCACCTTCAACATGTTTGATAATTTTCACAAAAGTTTAATAGCACCCAGAATATTTTGCTGTATGAGTATCTGAACATGCAATATATCAAAACAATGAACAGAGCATCTACTTAAAAAATAATTTAATATTCTAGCGCACTTGAATTTTGAGGTTTCATGAAATAAAGCATTTTGAAGAAAAAGCTAAGAAAATCGCATTTTTGCAAAAGTCTGCGTCTGAATCAGATTCAGAACGATCATCAGAACATAGATGGAATAGATTGCACTGTTCTTTACCACTTCCTGGATCGACATTTCATTTGGTAACGTTAGGCAGTTTTGATTTATATACTGAATAGTTTTTGATGATCGTGTTATTTTACATATGCATCTGCTTACATACGCGATTGCTTATTTCTACTTCTTCTTTGTCGTGTTTTAAACCAGACGTTGGATACTTTTTCAGAAGATGCGTAACAGCGCCTCCTACCGTACACCAGTGAAAACACAGAAAGCCGAAAATTCCGTCAATTCCTGCAGAGCGTCTACTCATAAATGACAGAAAAGTATGTCAGTGGTGGGGAAAGAGTTAAACAGCCACACACACACTTTCTCAATGTGAGTGTAATCAGACAGCTCCATATGTCACCATCCTTCATTATGAACTCTTACACCCACAGTGTGGCTACATAAACACTGAGGTCTAGGCCATGCTCTCTCTTTCACCTCTCACTAGAGGACTTCAAAGCAACTCCGGCACACCGATTTCTGATGAATGCTCCCATCTGCCCTTCTGACGTATGTCCCAACTCCATTCCACTCTGGAAAAAAAGCCCCAACCTTTCCACAACCTCTATGAGTGTGGCCATTTGTTAGCACTTAGCGTTAGCCTGCATCTGGGAGACCCAGCTCTAATTTGGTACACTAGCCCATCAATCCTTTTAATACATGCTCCAGCAAAGTCACTCAGGCTATGTAACTAATGCTAGCTATTAATATCCTTATTAAAAGTGTAATGTTGTATTAAGTATACCAATAAAAGTGGATTGTTTGGTGCAGCGATTCTATTCAAATGGAGCATGAATTTATGATGGGGATCTTTCAGTGCCAAAATAATCCCTTTTGTACTTTGTAGTAGGGCAGAGCAGGGATAATTGTAACGCTTTTTGCAAAATGATTCTGGAAATGCGTAGCCTTTGGCAAAACCTTTGAAATTTTGCCCAAATATCTTTGACATATTAGCTGTCTTTACCCAATTCAATTAAATGTATAACTTAATGAAGTTGGATACAATTAAACTAGAAATACAAACTGAGTTCAATACACCCCATTTTTGTGAGTAATTATATTTTATGTGCGCATTCTATTTTTTAAACGCTATACAAATCATCAGATTATGATCATTAATTGGACCATTAAGAATCAGGTCTTCATTATAAGATATCTCTCTCTCTCTCTCTCTCTCTCTCTCTCTCTCTCTCTCTCTCTCTCTATATATATATATATATATATATATATATGGATGGATGGATGGTTGATAGATAGATGCTAAAAGTGATGTTTGACATTTTTACTTCAACACAGATACTTAAACTGTTTTCTGATGCTGAAAATGTCCATCAGAGTTGCATTCATGTCCGTGGTAAATGTGCTTAAACCGATGATATGGAGTATTAACATCTGACCAACAGATGTTTTAGTGTTCGTATTGGTCATCAAACCTCCTCTTGTATGCTTCTTAATTGTGGAGTTCCACAGGGATCAATCCTTTGGCCAGTATTGTTCACCCTGTACATGTTACCTCTGTCTTCCATTTTAACAAATACATGCTGATGATACTCAGATCTATTTTCCTTTAAAGCATAAAGACAAAAATGGCTTACTACCACCGTTGGCCAGTTTAGAAGGACTTAAGCTTTGGTTCTCAAGTAATTTTCTAAAATTAAATTAAAATAAAACCAAAATAATTATATTTGTGCATAAGGGAAATTGTGTGTTAGATGTTGACTGTGGCTCTCTGGCCCCATATGAAACTCAGTGCGCTAGAAATCTGGGTATTCTGTTTGACCATATCTTAAAATTTGACAAACAGATCAGTGCTGTTGTAAAATCATGCTTTTTTAATCTCCGTCATCTTTCTAAAGTGAAACCCTTCTTATCACAGAGTAACTTCCAAATGGTGATCCCTGCTTTTGTAACAACTTGTTTAGATTATTGTAATTCACTTTACTACGGTGTTTTTTAGTCCTCCCTCTCCCATCTACAGCTAGTGCAAAACGCAGCTGCTAGACTACTCGACCCGCAAGTATGAGCCGGTAACTTCTATTTTGTCAGCACTGCACTGCACTGGTTACCCATCAAACATAGAATATATTTTAAAAATATATTATTTGTTTATAAAGCCCTCAATAATTTGGCCCCTCAGTACCTGACAGACCTGCTCTTTCCGTACACCCCTTTATAGAGATACTCTACTCATTGTGCCAAGATATAGACTTTTTTTTTTAAACGAGGGGATCGTGCTTTGGCAACTGCAGGTCCGAAACGCTGGAACAGTCTATCTCATCATATTAGTCCCCTCTATTTCTGCTTTTAAGTCTGCTCTAAAGACATATCTATTCTCTCAATACCCCTTGATAATTGGTTCAATTGTTGTTTTGTTACTGTTGTGTTTTAAATTTGATAGTCTTGTTTTATTCATTTTTTTTCTTAGTTTGTATTCTATTCTGTACAGCACTTTGGTCAACTTTGGTTGTTTTTAAAAACACACTAACACATTATTATGCATACAATTGTGTACTGCAATCAGTAAAAATATGACCAAACATTCAATTTTCATCATAGAACCTAACATTTCTGCTTTCATATTGTGACCTACAGTACACCTGCAATTATAATAATGTCCCATCACAAATGCAGCTATACACATGATGCACACACTTCAGATATATAGCTTCCTCCAGAACACCAGTCGTCATCGGTTAATGGAAAGAACAACACAAGGGCAAGGGCAAGTCTAATCATCATCAGACCAAAAGGGTAGAATGTGGCAAAAAGAGAAGTGAAGATGAAATGAGAGAGAGAGAGAGAGAGAGAGAGAGAGAGATGAAAAAGTCTTAAAGAGAGCTAAGAGTCACTGAAGCAGGACACACATAGAAATGTATTCCCTCCTTTCATAAAAAAAATGTCTCTAATTCTGACAAGCAGGTATGAGGAGAGACCATTAGGGCTTTTACAGAGAATAGAGGGGAAAAATACTCTAAGGACGTGGATGAGATGATGAAGAGGTGAAAAGAATAAGATGGGCTGAAAAGAGGTAGAAAAGAACAAAAAGAGGCAGAGAAAATCGCAAGACAAAAAGTGCTTGGTTAACATTGGACACAAGGTAGAAATTATAGTTAATTAAAGGAATAGTCCAACCAACAAAAAAAAACATTTTATTTATTCACTGTATACACTACCATTCAAAAGTTTGGCATTAGTAAGAATTATTGTTATTATGTATGTATTTTTTATTACTTTTTTTTTTTTTTTTGTTCACCAAAGCTGAATTGATTTGGTCAAAATATATTGAAACAGTAATATTGTACAATTTTATTTCAGATATTTATATTTTTTTATTTATTCCTGTTATGGAAAGCTGAATCCATTACTCCGGTCTTCAGTGTCACATGATCCTTCAGAAATCATTCTGATATGCTGATTTGGTGCTCAAGAAACATTTCTTATCATTATTTATGCTGAAATGCACTTTTATGCTGCTTACTCTTTTCTTAATATTTAATTCATCCTTGCTGAATAAAATGTATATCTTTCAAGGAAAAAAGTCTTACTGACCCCAAACTTTGGAATGAGTGTATATATGAAGAATGCCAACTCTATTTGGATTGTAAATCATAGACATATACATAAATACAGTAATCGCATACATAATATACTAAAGGACGGATGTCTTCCATTAAAAGTAATGATCCTTTTGTCTCTGCCACATTTATTCAGCCCACTTTACCCCCATACAGTCAGTCATAATTAACTCTGTCATCACGGCTGGTAGCCTAGCAGGCCATTACAGACCTGTAGTTGCTTGTCCCAGCCCTTTGCTCTAATGCTTTATCAGGCTGAGGTACATCACCTTTGGATTGCTTTGTCAATAAGCTGACCGGGCCTGACCTGGCGTGGGCATCTCTAACCAGACAGCCTGAGTGACAGGTCGAAGATGGCTGATAATTCACAGAAATTGGAAGTGTGAAATCTTTAAGGGCCACTTCTCACGGCTGCCAAATGCCAGGGTATCTCTCCATCAGTGTACTGTTCTCACAATCCCAGGCATTGTTAATGGTGGCCTGTCTGTCCATCAAGACCCTGCTTCTACTGGGATTTATTCCCTGTTTGCTTCCTTATCTCCGCTGGCTGGTTGCACTATCCTGGCCTAACGCGACTGCTGTGTATGTGTGTATATATATATGTGTGTGTGTGTGTGCGTGATTCAGCTGAAAGGGAATAAGCTACAGCATGAGCCTCACCCTCTTTTTCTCACTTTCCTATGTATTGTCACGGTAGAGTAGTTTTAACACCTTCTGCCTCAAAGGAATAGTTTGCCAAAAAAATGTCACCCTCATGTCGTTCCAAACTAAAAATCCAAAGTTTTTGTCTATACAACAGAAAGCAGTGAGCTCCAAAATAACTTATTGGCTGCCATTGTTAATTATGATTTTTTTTTGTGTGTTTCCCTCTTGAAGATGATTTCCAACTTTCATCCATGTCTGTTGTAGGTTTATGGTTGTCTGCATAAGCTGGAAACCCATTTTCACTTTGAAAGTAAACATTAAAAAAAAGTTCATTGTGAAATAAAATGTTAAAATATGGATTCAAATCACACTGTAAGACATATAGAGTTGTGAAACAGAATTATTATTGTTATAACTAAAGTAATAATTATTATAACTAAAGCTAAATCCATACAAAATACTCAGCCGAACTTTACTAAAATAACAAAATAAATAAATAAAACATCATATGAAAAACTAATAAAAATGACAAATTCAACAAAATTACTATAACTTTGTATAACAAAAAAAATGCAAATAAAAACTAATTCAAAATAGAACTACAGTAGTATATCATTGATACTAAAATTACAATGTCACAATTAAGAGAAATAAAGTCACAGTTTAAAGAGATGACGCTTCTGTTGTTAGACTCTGAGTCAGAAATGGTCTTCCATATATAGAAAGTATTGTAACATTTTCTTTGACATTGCTAGGAATTAACTCCTTTCAGTATTCTGTGAACTGTTCAGTACCAAGTAAAGATCTAGGCCATTTTATTACTTTTATAATTAGAGTCAGACAAATTTAAACTGCCTAAAAATTAAACCACATTTGAGGTTAATTATTAGGATGATAATTAGCTGCATGATTAAGAAGATAATAAAAGAAACAATATGTTACTTGTTAGATTTGGTCAAAAATACAAAATGGCACAATCTCCTCTGGGTCCCAACTGGGATGGAATCAAATATTCATGTCAGTTTGGCATATACTACAGTTAATATTGCAGTCAGTGTGACTGGCAGCCCCAATTAACATGAATGTATCTCTATACAACCGAACATGCAAGATAGTATGTTAATGAGCATCATTAGCATGAACAATTAGTGATGTTAAAAACTATTGCAATGCGGATGGACATGTTTCTTCAGCTCTTTATCATGATTTCTTTATGGATGGTGGCCAGTTATAGGTATAAAAAAGTACATTGGGAAGTCTGTATGTAAATATCTATACATGAACTATAAAGCTCTGTCCCAACAATGTCCGGAAGAACGTCAACTCATGGGATGTTTAGAACCAGAAATGTTACAGCAAAAGCTGTTTAATTTTAAACACGTGTTTTGTTTGTATAACAAATGAAGCTGAACAATATGACTTGCTTCATACAGCAGAAATAATGAGCAGCGCGCTGAAAAGCGACTGTCAGCTGCTTCTATCCGAGGAAGCGGCTTCTCAATCTGACACGAACACTCAGAGATGTGAACTGTATGTTGAATTGCACTGAACAAACCCAGACTCTTCCGAACCTCATGCTGTCACTCATTCTACTTACACCACATGCAAACCAGAGAGTTCCCACTCGCTCTCCAACGGAAACTATCTCTCTCTGCTGGAACTAAAGGAGGTGAGAGAGATGGAGCAAAAACAAATGATAGAGAGGGAGTGGGTGATGGGAAGAAGAAACAGGAAGTGAGGGGGAGAGATTGAGAGAGGGAAAGACACTCCACATCTGTTAATCCAAAGAAGCTTAGTTAGGCTGAGAGTTTGTCCTGTATTTGTTTGTAGGATGGAAATCCATGGGAAGAGAGAGACACTTCCATATTTAGCTACTGAGAGGTTTAAAATCTCAGCCAGCCTTTACTGTCACGAGAAAGTGAGTTCCCAGGCCGACACATCTCAAGCTGTTCAAATACCCATTAGGATGTTTTGTTTCCCATGTGCGCTGACAAAAAACTAAACCAAAAAGAAAAAGAAACGGGAGCGAGGGGAAGCCGATGGAAATTTATCAACAAACTTATGTGATATTTAATGATCCTTGTATGCGGAGGGAAAGACCACAGCCTGATTCGCCTCTGCAAAATACCGATCCCCTAACTTAATTTCCTGCCCAATTGCTGTTTTATAGTGCATAGTACAGTGATACCAGCTCGTAATATAGAAAACAGATTGCCTGTGCAGCCATGTGGATCAGACTGTTACAGGGCTGGGGAGAACCTGTAGACTCTAGAGGGGGGTCTGTCGGTGGGCTTCACTAAACCAACAAACCCAGGCGCTTCCCTCATCCCTGACTGGCAGCAGCTGGCTGGATTGGGAAGAGATTGAGATTCCAGAGCTGGAACTGTGTCAGAGACGTACTTTGAGGTTTAACTTTGGTGGCGTGTAGACAGTTCTGATACGTTTATTATTGGAGAATACCCGTGTGCATAATTGCTGCCTAAAAGGGAACAGAATGACGGATTGTGTAGATGTATCAGAACATTTATAATGGTTTAAGTGTGAGCTTTTTACAGCAAAGTTGAGTGAATTTTACAAGTAATCAAAGTTAGTACTTGGGTTAGTAACTAATTAAAGTAGCAACTTCACTGTATACTGCATTTCAATAGCTTGAAAGTAGTTAAGCTGTTTTAAAGTAAAAAGCCGATTTTTTCCAACAAGTAATGTTGAACATGTCACAATTCCATTTTATTTGGATGGTTCATTTTAATCTACCACTTAAAAGAGAATGCAATAATTTAACAAACTATCATATTTAGGTATGTGAATGTATCTTAAATCTATATTTTCAAATATTATTGCTACTAAATAGCACCAATTCAATTAAACAATACAGCAGTAAATATTTCAAATGGTTTAAATATTCCAATCGTTACAAAAGAACAGCTTCATTTGTTAACAAATAGCAAAAGTTGCTCAGACTTTATTTTAAGGTCCAATTCTCGTTATTAACTAGCCATTCATGATGACTTTTGCTTCAAACTCCTAATTTGCTGCTATTATTAATAGTTTCGTAAGGTAGTTGTTAAGTTTAGGTATTGGGTAGGATTTGGGATGTAGAATATGGTCACGCAAAATATGTGCTTTATAAGTACTAATAAACAACCAATAATCGGCATGCTAATAAGCAAGAATTTATAAAAATTACCCATTTAGAAGTTTGCATACACTTGATTCTTAATACTTTGTTGTTACCTAAATGATCCACGTTTTTTTTTTTGGTTTAGTTATAGTTGTTTATCAGCCCCTTGTTTGTCCTGAACAGTTCTTCAGAAAAAAAATATTCAGGTCCCACAAATTATTCGTTTTTTCAGCATTTTCAGCATTAATGCATTGTGTTTCCTTCTGAAGCATCAGTGAGCAGTTGAACCTTTTTTAATAGTTGCATATGAGTCCCTCAGTTGTCCTCGGTGTAAATGGATGGATCTCAAAATCACACACAGTCATTGTTGGAAAGGGTTCAAATACACCACAATTCTGAATTTGTGGGACCTGGAGGATTTTTTTCTGAAGAACAGCAGACAGTTTATCTGTTCAGGACAAACAAGGGACTTGTGAACAACTATCACTAAACAAAAAAACAAAACAAAAAAGTGCTGTGGATTATTCAGGTAATAACAAAGAATGAAGCGTATGTAAACTTTTGAACATGGTCATTTTATAAAATCAACATCAATTTTTTTCACTTGTGGACTATTGTCAGGGTTCTGGACTCATTGTTCTTTGTTTTCCCCCTGTCCTTCCTGAGTTTCCTTATTTGGTTATTTTCCTGTTCTTGTTAAGTTAATTTGATTATTCCTTGATTACTCCTCACCTGTTTCTGTTCTCCCTGATTACGTTCTATGTGTTTATAAGTCCTGAGTTCTTCCTGAGTCTTGGTCCGTTCTCTCGTCTTTTAAGTTGTGTTACCTGTGTTGTATGATTAAAAGGATTATTTGTACATGTATTTTATGTTAAATATCTTATTCAGGTCAGTACTAAATACAAAAGAACATGCGTTTTGTATGATTGCTCTTATTTTGGTAAAATAATTAAGCATTTTGCATATTTCTGCAAGGTGTTTGTAAACTTTTGACCTCAAATGTACATACAGTAATTGCAATGAAAAGTGAACTGGCGTTTGCAGTTTTTTTTTCTTCCTGTGGTACTAATGGGAGTGCGGTATTGAAATCTCTCTCACTGTGAGTAGCCCTTGTTTGTAGTTATGTGCGTGAGTGTGTTGAGACATTATGACCTGACCCAGAGATACTTACTAGAGTTGTGTAATGAGCAGCATGCTGTTAAGAGCTGTCATTTAATCAGTTTATCAGACATTTGCAATTGTTTGAATATTCAGTTTAGTGAATACAAATCTGATATGTATCTGAGAAGCTCATATGTAAGGCACATGGATTGAATTTCTAACTAGGTTATACAGTGATGGGTATTCACACATTTGGAAAACAATTTTCAGTAACTGACCAATCATCATTTTAGTTATAAAAAAATGTTGGTTCCCATTTAAAATGTTTGCTTAATTTTAAATAAATATTATAAGGATAAAATTGTGGACAAATCCACTTTAAAAAGCTCCATATTGGTTCTTAAATGAGTATGGTCCTTTATATTTGTGTTTAGTACAAAACCTATAATATAGAGCAACAGCAGACTTGCTGTCTGAGGCAAATAAAGCAACTCAAACCACAACTCCGATTGTAGATATTCCGATGAGCCTAATACTGGTATATCTTAACAGCGGGAAACATTTTTTTTTTACAACAAGACTGCTTGTTTACATTTGCTAGTAAGTTATATATCTTAGATCAAAGATATAAATGCATGGAAAAGGTACATTCGTGTTATAGTGGGAAAAAGGGAATGGTCTGTCCTTACAGGCAGAGGTGGGATGTAAAAAGATCTCCCTTCAAAGCACATTACCAGGGTTTCTGCCAAGAGCCGCAAGAACTGACCCTTGAGGCACTGCCAGTGTTTCTCATAACCATTCCACAGAATTAATCTTCAAATCTTGGCATTATCACTTCTTTTTTAAAATTTGTATTGGATTTTATTCCCCTGTCCTCCCCCTCACAGGGCAGTGGGAATTATCTTTTGCTTCCTACATTCCTCGGATGTTTGATATTATTTATATCTGCTTTGGCAAGGGCTGGCCTTAGTTCACTGGTTTGTATCATTGTTTTGATTTAATGCCAATGCATAATTTTTGGGGTGTCTTTTCCCACCCCAAATTACATATCTTTTTTTTTTTTTGCATCATAAATTCAGTATTTAAGCAGCATTACATTTTAAAGGGTAATTGCTGTCTGGTTTTTTAAGCATTCCTTCACTCTGTTTACTGCACAAGACGTACAACCTGTGCTATATTTCCCCATCACCTTTTGCTGGTTTATCACTCTGGCATGAAATGGAGGCCAATAAATCATATTTGTTCTCTCAGAGGTACATACATTGACATATGAGCTCATAAATTGTGGATTTACTGCTTAAGATAAGTGGGGAAAATTGGTTGTGTGTTTTGAGCCAATCATTGAGCCATTTTATTTGATTTTCCAGGTCCTTAAAAACATTGCCTCTCTTACAGCCATAATTTGATATTGCTGTATAACTCCAGGCCATCATTTAAGAGGTCCAATTTTAAATGTTTAAAATGAAAACACTAGTGCTGTCCATGTTTGCACGTCCGTATCCACAGACAGAACCCTGCCAGGCTGTGCTGACTTCTTTTGCAGCACCCTGTTCCTCTTTAAGCACATTTTTTTTCCCTCCTTTCAGTTTCTACTTTTTCCCCTTGCTGGATTTGTGCGCAGAGGGCGACTCGAAAATCAGTCCTGAACTTCAAGCAAAGGTTAATGCTATTCGCTGTTTTTCTTTTTCTCCTCCTCTCTTTCTGTTCGTATTTTCTTGTGGGCCGAAC
Organism: Ptychobarbus kaznakovi; assembly: GCA_027422405.1. Classification (NCBI taxonomy): domain Eukaryota; kingdom Metazoa; phylum Chordata; class Actinopteri; order Cypriniformes; family Cyprinidae; genus Ptychobarbus; species Ptychobarbus kaznakovi. Next base: position 19,682,871 of record CM049797.1, on the reverse strand, counting down.
CACCCACTTAGCTTAAGGTCACAAGCTGAGGCTAATGCTGCATGGAAGGGGCTGCCCGCAAACTCGGTGTCCCTATGATTACATGTCCTGCTGGCCTACAATGCATACCAGCTCACTTGCCAAGTCAAATAACACTTTTAGTGAATTGGAAATAAGATTTAAGTGGCTCAGGACAATGCTGCCAACCCTCTTATCTTTTTTTAGTTTTTTGGCCTCAGCTGTTTCTTTGTATATTAGTTGGTGAAACAGTTAGGAGCTAATCCTAATGTTTTTTTTTTTTTTTTTTGAAACAGGTGAATTGAGAGCCAGGGATAAAACCATTTTTGGCTAAAGGGAGAGAATAGGTGCAGTTATGGGCTACATTGCGTTTCTCCCTTCTGTCCCATTTGTAACCTCTATTTTTTGTCTCACATTTGCTCTTTCATTTTCTCTCTCTTTATCTGTGGATACGAACTACTTCTAAGTACTTTGGCCAAGTGTGGTTCCTTCAAATGTTGGCATTTGATTCAGAGATTTTAGTTTTATATCCGCCTCTGAAAGCAATGTCCGTATTTACTGTTTCATCTGCTCGCTCTGAGGCACGAGTCATTTTTATAAATAAAAATTATTATATTCAGTGACTTCTACTTTTCTTAGTGATATACAGGTATAGTGCCAGTTTATTAGAAAGTGATGATTTTGTTATCTTTGACTCATTGGATGGAAACGGTGCTTATTCGTAAATGTTTTATGCGATTATTCCAATTTTGTGCACAAGTAAAATTTGCAACTTTGGATGGAAACCCAGCTATTGTTGGAAAGGGTTCAAATACACAAAAATGCTGCAAAAACAAAGAATTTGTGGGACCTGAAGGATTTTTCTGAAGAACCACAGGCAGTTTCTGTTCAGGACAAACTCGGGACGCATGAACAACTATCACTAAAAAAAAAAAAAAACAATAACAAAACAGCTGTGGATCATGCAGGTAAGAACACTATTAAGAATCAAGGGGAAGTAAACTTTTGAACGGGGTCATTTTTATAAATTCAACTATTTTCTCTTGTTGACTATATGTAAACATCTTTTATGTGAAATATCTTATTCAGGTCAATACTAAACAATAACATGCATTTTGTATGATCCCTGTTGTTTTGGTAAAATTAACATTTCGCAGATTCTGAAAGGGGGATGTGAACTTTTGACCTCAACTGTATATACGGAAGAAGTGTTTATGGTTACCAAGGCTGCATTTATTTGATCAAAAACACAGCAAAAACAGTACATTTGTTTATATATATATATATGTCACGGATCTGTCCTTCTCCCTCTCCAATCACTACACACGCCGTCACCTGGGTTCACCTGAGCCGTGATTGAGCACACCTGCACTCCGTCATAATCACTCACACCTGACCTCCATCCGTGAATCCACCTCACCTGTTGCTACCAATCAAGCTCCCTATATAACAGCTCTAAATCCAAACACTCATTGTCTGGTCTTGAGGTTACAAGCTCCTCAGCTGTCTCATCACCTACCTGCTGTATCACTGTTGCTCTGTGGATGTTTTCCTCCAGTGGACTCTACTAAAGGGAGAGATAAGGACTACTAATTCCTCAGTTTATAGAGCTTCCTTGATTTCTGAGTTATTGCACTTACCTGTTGAGTTTGCTTTCAGTTTGTTTAATAAAGAAGCTCTTACTTTACTCCTCCTCGTATGCCTCTCCATCCAGTATGTGACTATATATATATGTGTGTATGTATCTCACAGAAGTGAGTACACCCCTCACATTTTTGTAAATATTTCCATGTGTATTACACTTTGCTACATGTAAAGTTGTAAGTGTACAGCTTGTATAACAGTGTCAATTTACTGTCCACTCAAAATAACGATATGTATGTATACATTACCATTTAAAATAACAGTTTTTATGTTAATATTATTATAATTATTTATTTATATATTTTTTTGTATTCCTGTGATGGCAAATTTGCATTTTCAGCAGTCATTACTCCAGTCTTCAGTGTCACATGACTTATTATAATCCATGCTGAAAAAAGTTGTGCTGTTTAATATTTTTTGTGGAAACTGATACATTTTTTTGCAGGATTCTTTAGTTTTTTTTATTAAAATGTTTTCAAATGTATAAAATTAAATGTCTTTTACTTTTGATCAATCTAATGCATCCTTGCTCAATAAAATTTCTTTCTTTCTTTCTTTTTCTTTTTATTAATTTGGAAAAATATAGCAATATTGTTTGAGGGTAGCTCCAGAAAATTAACTACCCATATATTAATTTAATCAAAATATTAGAAATAGTTGTTCCAATCTGGGCTCTGACATCTCAGCCGCCTTCAAAACAATGGTTTGGAAGCTGTGCTAAAATTACGCTAACTGCTTTAGTGCCAACAGCACAGTACATGTTTGCTAAGCATTATGTAAGAGACATCAGCAGCCCCCGTGCACTGTGACGGGCATCTAATGAGGGCCTAATTAATCTTGGTGCTTTTGATGACATAAGCATGTCTGGATCAAGAGTCTTTGGTGGGCAGCTTGTTTTTGCCTAATGAATTACCATTGCGGCTATGACAGTTTGTTACATTCAGTCGTGGTATGGAACATAGCACAGTTATTGTATGTACATGTATGTGAAGCGGCAATGATAAGAGTTGCTAATTAGCATGTTGATTTCATTTGGATGACATTAGGATACCCCCCCCCCCCCAAAAAAAAAATACAAATAAAAAATCAATATGACAGAGAATTTACAAATAACAAGTAAACATGAATTGTATGTAAATAAAACAAACATGTTTATGTAAATCAAACAAACATTATTAGAGTAAGCTTTACAAAAAAAAAATCAGTTACATATTATTTGTGAAATCCACTGTTTGAGTGACCATTGTTTCACTCTAAATCCAGCAACAGTTTAAATATAAACTGACCGATTTTTATAGTATCCAACAATGCTCTATATCTGTACATTGGGGTGAAAAAAACCATGCAAAAGTTCAATGCAAAATAGTTATTTGTATGCTGCTAGTGTCAAAAAAAAAAGAAATAATTTTTTTTTTCCCCATAAAATGTCTCTTCCTTCATAAGCAAGAAAATATAAAATATACTACTATTTACTGAAGCACCGAAATAGCAAGCATTTTTTAACCTTATAATAAGATTACATTATGTCAGGGTCAGAGACCGACCTCCATTTCCATATAAAATGAATGTGATATTAGTCTGAAAGTGATTTGAGCCTGAAGCAGTATAGAAACCTCTGTAAAATCTTTTTGAACTAGCAGTTGAAAATGAAGCCATTGGAGCAGGAAGTTCCTGCTGCCAGTAAGCTGCATGAAGTGGGGTCAAAACTATGCTGAAAAAACCACTAGCTAACTTTCGTCTGGAGTCCCCATAGCGCTGTACTGTGGCATCAGTTCAACAGCTAATTTGTGGTGCACTTGCAAGAGTGAAGCTGAGAGAGTGGCTGTGTGTTGGCTGGCAGTTAGAAGCAGCCAAGATCAGGGTGCTGCTTGCAGGGACCAGCTGGTTTGGAGCACCCTGGACAGGGTCCAGGCCACCCACCACCACCTTCCCTCCCTTCCCTCACTCCGCATTTGATCTAGCTTTGATTTTGTTATGATTCTGAGGGCCAGAGAAGACAGAGAGGGTCAGAAGAAGGGGAAGAAAGTTTGTTTAAGGAAGTTAAGATGAGTTTAGAGGACTTGAAAGGAATCTTGCTTTAGTTTCCTAAAGAGTGGTCTTGAGTTATTTATCTACAGAAGAATGTAGATAAATGTGTGTGTGTGTGTGTGTGTGTGTGTGTGTGTGTGTGTGTGTGTGTGTGTGTGTGTGTGTGTGTGTGTGTGTGTGTGTGTGTGTGTGTGTGTGTGTGTGTGTGTGTGTGTGTGTGTGTGTGTGTGTGTGTGTGTGTGTGGTTAAGTGGCCTTTTGGAATAAAAGTTTTCACCACTTTTATACAAAATCAGGCAAAATAGCATACATTATAATATGCATTATATATGGACATTATCCAGTCATTTTAAGGATATTTCCATTAACCCTGAAAAAAATTATATCAAATAAAATGATATACAGTACATTGTGCCATACCCCCCCCCCCCCCCACACGTTTCTTTCTGTTCTTACTGGTTGTTAATTGTGTTAAATTGATACAAAACAACCACAAAAAAATAAGAATTTGCATTGATCCAAAAACAGTTGTCAAAAACTGGGTGCAACATGGCTTATGAATATGTTAGTTATTTAGGTTAACAGCAGCATGCATGCATTCTCATGACATCACATCAGCTAATGAGATTACATTTTGCTAATTAACTCTTACAAAAAGTCAGCAAATCATTGTGACACATAAGCATAGCACATCTTTGGTTGCCTGTAAGAAGGGAGATTAGGGAACTAGGAAAGCCTTTGTCCAGTTAATGATTGTTGCTATCTTGTGTCATGCATTAATTAAGCCATCCATTGTTACTTTAAATAGACAAATATACTATTAAATACAATTAATATAATTGTAAATTAAATATATCCATTAATTTAAAAAGCAAATATTTGAAGAACATCACAGTAAATGATTAATTCAAGACCGTAGCATTTACATAGAGTTATAATGATGCAATAAGTAAATACATAGCCTACAAATATCTGTTTAAGTCAGAGCTGACAGAATGAGGTGATAACTGACCTGTAAAAGGCTGAATCTGAAACGATTAATTCTGCAAAACATGGAATAAACATGACGAGAAAACACTGCTAAGCTGGGCTACTTTCACATCAGATTTATTCTAAACCTGTAATGCAATGACAGATGCTGCTACACTCTGTCTGAATTACAGCTGAAGAGCCTTTTGCTACAGTTATACAGTGAATATAGGCATTGTTTTCTGTTTATAGTTGCTATCCTCTCAGTTCTGCTACCAAGTCGGTGCTATTCGTTTTCCATTATAATAATGCCCATAATAAACCTTGATCTCCTTCTGTTGGCCTTTTCAGCTTGAGAGATTATTTTTTCGCAGCCCATTAACAGAGCATGGCCAGCATGGCTGGTGTTAATAGTTGTTCAGTGACCGTGGCACTCAGCTTTATAACTGTCTGTTTATCAAGAGAGAGGTTACACCCCAATCCATAATGGACTGCATTCGGTGGCTGCTGCCACACTGTTGGTGCATTAATTGAATTCATACCGGTGCAAAAGTTATTTTGCATGAGTGCATAAATGTGCCACTTTTATGGAACGATGTATAAATATTTATTTACTCTCTTTTTTTCCCTTCATTTATTACAATTTTTTTTCCTGTTATCATATGGATAAGAACATACTTTTTCCTCTCAAGCAGAAACATGTTCTTGGTTATGGCTCTGAATATTGTTATGTAGCTTGAGGCTTGTATTTAAAACCACTGAATAATTTCAATCAAATTATTTTAATTGGGTGCTGGATCAGTAATTACAGGTTGGAGTCATTTAAACTGCCCTGGAAGTCTTGTGATCGTGGGCGTATTAAAAGTTTATGTCCGAGATAAAATTAATGAAGACGATTGTAATCTTCGGACTGCCTGAAACAATACAGCGAAGTGAAGAATGCATCACATTCGATAGTCAAATGCCTGCGAAAAAATAAAAATGGGATCGTAGCCATTCACCGCTCACCTCCGGCTGATGCCCTCATTTGCACCTGGGTCTGTGGCGTACGCCAAGGCAAATGTTAGGTAACTTTAAATGCCACCAAGCCTGTCAGGAACGCATGCAAATTATGAGATGTGTGTGACAGCAGAACCGTGGCTATAATCCTGTTTACCCACATCCGCATCTTCTTGTCACCAAACATAAACGCAGGAAGAGCGGTTCGAGGGGCGTTCGGGGAAGAAATAAACTTGCACGTGTGCGAGCGTCGGATGCGGGGACATCTTCGCAACGCATAATTCAATATGACTAATCACGATGGCCGCTGCCAACTCAGGAGCTCCTCTGACAATCTCAACCCAGCGGTATTTTGATAAAGCCAAAAAAACAGTGAGAGGGGGAGACGGGGCCAGATGTAGTTGGGGCACGTACCTGGGAAGCTCTGCATCTCGGCTGGGCACCTGTCCATGCCTGGCTCCCTGAGCTTAATCCTCCATTCACAGCTCTGGAGAAAGCTGGCTCCCAGGCCCGGCTCCTCTCTCTCTCTCTCCTCATCACGAGGCTCTCGCCCTGCTAATCGGCATGCCAGGAAGCAGCCTACAAAAGGCGGCAGGAATTTACAGTAATAATCGGCCAGGAAATAAGCAGTACCTATGCGTTATTGAACACACAGGGGCTTACGAAAATTGATCGTAATGGCTTTCATCACCATTACTGATGCTTCATGCCTCACTTGCAGGTATTGTGAGAAAAGCAGGTCATGTCTTAATCTCTTTGCCGTACCCGTATAAGGCCATAATCCCATATGCACTGGTATTGAGGTGAATTTGCATATCTTGGGAGGATTGGAGTGTGTGATATATCATTGAACAGGCATATTTTCAACTACTTAACATTACTTAGCATGGTTGCGTGTTTTTTCTCAGTGTACTGTGGGAGCGTTAGATGACACAGTGCCTCAGCGAACCCACAACACGCTATTGAGTCGCCCACTATATTGCTATTAAGAATAATGTATTCAAGTTTGTGCCAATCTTCCCTCTCAAATTTTAAAGGTAAAAATTTTACTTTACTTAATTGGTCCCTTATCAATTTGCAGTATTGACTAAATTAAAATGATTCAATGATGGGGGGATTTCATTACTTTTCAGTGCAGCTATTGTGCATACTGATTTATTTTAATTTTTCTCATAATGCAAAAAAGCTAATTTCATGTCAGAAAATGTAAAGATAATTAAGCTGCACTTTAGAAATAGTAACTAGTTATGGTACAAATGGCAAAAGTAGCTTGCTACATTTTAAGATGCTTGTTTTTCTTGTAAATATGGAAGATTACAAATTACCATTCATAGTTTGATTTAATGCTTGCTTATTAAAAACATCTAGTGACAACAAATATTACAAGTCTTTATGTCTGTGTGCATCTTTTGGGGGCAAAGTTGTAGCAGAAGTGAGCTAAATTTGACAAAACCCCCTTACTGAGTTGTCCACATTTGTAAAAATGTTATAGAAATAATGTAAATGATTTACAATAATGTAAAACTTGCATAAAACTATTACAGTTTGACAACTGGTGTCATCTGATTGCAGGTTACACTTCATTATTATACAGTACTTCATATTTATCTTTATTCAGCAATTTGTTTGTCTCTATTCTTAAGTGCCCTGTTACTGTTTTTATTTTATTATTATTTGTGTTTTTTATGGAGTGAGAAACCACTCAAAATGACTCCAAACAAAGTTTGTGAGTTAAATGTGAATGATTCGAACTAGCCTGTTTAGACTAATTCATTAAAAAGAGAGATATAATCCACAAGTTCTGATGTCAAAGGGTGGTTCACAAATATTTTATCAAAAACATTTTTTCATCATTGTGATATTCCAAACCTGTATGGCATACTTTAATCTGTGGAACACAAACATTTTTTGACAAATCTCTATACAATTTGTGTCTATACAATGGAACCCAAACTGTTACCAACATTCTTCAAACTATTTTATTTTGTGCTCCACAGAAGAAAAAAAGGCATACAGTTGTTTTGGACAACATGAGAGTGAATAAATGATGACATCATTTTCATGTTGGGATAAACTATCCATAAACTATCATAGCAAAGCACATGATTTTGTAAATTGTGACATCTCCCAGTAGAAAGATGGTAACAGCATTAATTTTATTAGTCCGCCAGTCAGTACTTACATTATTATGGTATGGCATTCAGTTAGAAGCAAGCCCTCTTCTCCTTACATAATTATTTTGTAGTCTCTATCATAATGCTCTTCCAGTACAAGTCACATGACCTTAGACAAGTGCTCGGCATAGTAATCTCTCTCTAATATCAAACATCACCAAGTTTCAGGCTGTGGATGAAGTTCCTGAAATGTTAATCATCCCAAACTTAACCGTTGGCCATTGTCGAGAGGTCAACAGAAGCACATTAGCTAATTGGAGATTGGCATTTCCTAATTAATTTTAAGGATGACAAAACAAAGAACACAGGTTTCCTGCACTCTATTCATTGCTTTCTATTTTGTGCGCTTGGACTAAGGGAATGTGTGCTTTGAATGTAATTACTTTTTATAAAGAAATCCACCTTAATGCATCTCTGCGGAAATAATTTCAGTCAGGACAATGAGCCCTATCTGTACTGCCCTCACTTTCTAACAGGGAGGATAATGGTGTATCCTCACAGTCATTAAGACTTTATCTTTGCTGTTGTTTAGGAGCAGAAGTCAATGCACTTGATCAGTGGTTAGTATAGCAAGCTTATCAGTTTAATAATTCAGTGTTCTGACAATAAGACGCTCTGTACAATACAGTGTTGTTATTAATTAAGGATGATTTTCTCTGTTCGATTTGGAACATACCATTTTTTTTCAAAATGTTTTTGAAATCTCTTGTGCTCACAAAGGCTGCATTTATTTGATTAAAAATACAGTAAATAAAGTAATATTGAAAGTGACAGTGAACGTGACATGACATGTGGCCAAGTATGGTGACCCATACTCTGAATTAGTGCTCTGCATTTACCGATCAAAAGTGCACACACACAGCATTGAACACACACACACCGTGAACACACACCCGGAGCAGTGAGCAGCCATTTATGCTGCGGCACCCGGGGACCAGCTAGGGGTTCGGTGTCTTGCTCAAGGGCACCTCGTCGTGTTATTCAGCATGGTCGCTGTACATTCACTCCCCCCACCTATAATTCCTGCCTGACCTAAGACTCAAACTCGCAACATTTGGGTTACGAGTCCAACTCTCTAACCATTAGGCCACAACTTCTAACCATTAGGCCACGACCAATAGGCCACAACTATTGTGAAATATTACAATTTAAAATGTAAACTGTTTTTTTTATTTTAATACATTTCAAAATGTAATTTATTCCTGTTACGACAAAGCTGAACTATTGGCAGCCATCAATCCAGTCTTTAGTATCACATGATCCTTCAGAAATCATTATAATATGATAAAAAATTATATTATCATAACTGACAAGTTGTACTACATACTACTTGTGAATATTTTTTTTCCAGAAAGTTCAAAAGAAGATAATTTATTTGAAATAGAAATATTCTAATATCCTAAATGTCTTTACTGTCATTTTGATCAATTGTATGCATCCATGCTGAATAAAAGTATTACATTCTTAAAAAAAAATACTTTGAAAGATTTTCAGAAAAAACTACGGAATATGCAGGTTTTACATGGTGTTTTGTTTTTTGCAGCATGGACTACTAGTAATCCCACACAAGCCGAGTCATAGTCTCTCGACTTGTCAAAAAAGGAAAGACACCCTTGAAATAAAAAGATGGGTCTTTGAAACTTTGAAGGCTTTAAGATAAAGCTGGCAGGTTATTACACTTTTCAATTCCAGAGTCAAATATAAAAAATTATATTATAAGGACACTTAATTACCTTGCAAAATGGCAAATGTGCATCCTTGTCAGGTGGAGTGTACTCTGATGGCCTTTCCTCAAACACTGGACGGGCAGATTTGATCTCTGCTAATGGTTCTTCTGGAAAGGGTAATTACGCCATGGTCAAAGCTAATTTGCTCTCTGCCAGATGAACTGTTGTATTTTATTGTAGGCTGACATTTGAAAGTAATTATGGTACTGTTGACCCTGGACCATTCCGGTTTGTAGCACTGTCTTTGGTGGCCTGGCTCTCTCTTTCTCTCTGTCTCTCTCTCTCACTCTAGTTCCTTGGCTGGTAGTCAGAATTGTAACAAGCCAATGACACGGACCAGGAACACCATATGGGGCTCTGGTGAATAGCCCAAATGCACTTGCTCCGGCTTCATCAACACCCGCCATTGAACACGGAGCAAGTGGTGCGTGATTTTCGTCCATGTCTCATCTCTCTATCCACTATTCTGTGTAGATCCATGTATCGGTAAGTGTGCCATTATGTGCATCGGTGATCACCTCCGTGTGGCCTTATTGCTGGGGAATTAGAATAAGCAAAAGGTCACAACGGGTTTCCCTCCCAATATTGCTCGCTCCAAATGAAGTGCCGATGAGAGCAATTATGGATATTTTACATGGGCTCTAACATTTGAGCCTGTGAACACAGCAACTAAGAATCAATGGGGTTTGTGTGCATGGCTTTACTGTGGGCAGTACCTATTTATTAAAACTGCTAGTTTCTCCAAATTCTGTAATGCTGATATTCTAAGTTCAAATGGACTCAGGTGAATGTAGTAATCAATTAGCCATTGATCTCTTATACAGCAAATATTATGCTTAAATGTAATGTGGTTTTCTAAAAGTGAAAGTCTTCTTGTTTAAGGTGTCCCTAATACAGAGTAATTACATAGTTAAGTACTTAGTAGTTGCTGTGTACTTACTCCTTACATGAAACAAAATATACTTACCGTGTAACTTAATTATGGAACCGCCTGTACTTACAGTTTATGTTTGTGTCAGCTACTGTTACACATATGTAACAGACGGAGTAAAAATATTATATATTTTTTTTTATAAATGCAAGTACTTAAGCTACTTAAAATAAAGTGTATCAAGATTGTATTTAAGTGTACTTAATGTGTATCTATACTGTACACCTTATCCAGCTGCACCTTAGTTTGATTTAACCCACCAGTGCACAGCTTAAATACATGTAATACATTTCTAATTATATTACAATTACATAATATTATACAAACACAAGTAACTTAAAATAGTGTATCAAGATTGTACTTAAGTATACTTAATGTGAATATATACTGTACAATTAATCCAGCTGCACTTTAGTTTGATTTAACCCTACAAAACACAGCTTAAATACATGTAATACATTTCTAATTACATGAAAATTGCATAATATTACACAGAAGTAAGCTACTTAAAATTAAGTGTTTAAAGACTGTACTTAAGTGTACAAGTAGCTGCGTAACAGACTCGGCCTGTTACATATGTGTAACAGTAGCTGCCTTTTACATCTAAATAATTACAAACTGTAATTACAGGCTGGTCCATAACTTAGTTACATGGTAAGTATATTTTGTTCCATGTAAGTTCCACTGCTGCTAAGTACTTAATAAGGTAATTACTGTGTATCATGGCACCTTAAAATATAGTGTTACCCTGTAAGGTATATGTGACCCTGAACCGTAAAACCAGTCCTAAGTAGCATGGATATATTTGTAGCAAAAGCAAAAAATACATTGTATGGGTCAACATTATAATTTTTTTTGTGTGAGCCAAAAATCGTTAGGATATTAAGGATCATGATCCATTAAAATATTTTGTAAATATTCTACCATAAACATATCAAAACTTAATTTTTGATTAGTAATATGCATTGCTAAGGACTTCATTTGGACATCTTTAAAGGCAATTTTCTCAATATTTAGATTGTTTGCACCCTCAAGATAATTTATTTATTCAAATAATTGTATCTCGGCCAAATATTGTCATATGCTAACAAACCATACATCAATGAAAAGCGTATTTATTCAGTATAAATCTCAGTTAAAATAAATAAATAAATAAAATGGCCCTTATGACTGGTTTTGTGGTCCAGGGTCAAATATATATGACAGTTACAAAGGATTCAACTAAAAATCCTTAAAAAATATTTTGAATATATTTAATTGTATATATATTTATATTGGTGCTTATTGAATATGCATATTTGATAATAGCAGAAATATATCCTATTATTGTCAATATTGAAAACCATTTTGGAAACTGATAATATTTTTTTTTCAGGATTTCTTTTTTTGAAAAGTAAGTTAAAAAGTGTTGTAACATTTATTCATTTTACTGTCATCTTTGATCAATTTAATGTGTCCTTGCTGAAAATGTTTCAATTTCTTAAAACAAAAAAAGATAGAAAAAAAGTCTGACCTCATTTTTGTGCAAACTTGATAATTTATGGGGAAATAATAATACAAAATTATAATAATAATTCTTAATATTACATTATATCTGTCTACCAGCATAGTCAGAACTTTATTATGCACTGTTTCTTCTCTAGTCATATTAACATCCCAATGTTAGTCAGCAGTGGATTAATCCATCTTGTGTCTTTGTTAAATTACAAGACATTTTAATCAGCGGCGGGAATTATGTTAGTCCATTAGTAATGTTCGCTGTCAAATGGTGCCACAATTGAGCCTCAAAGTCAGACATTAGCTAGCGTGACAACCTCCAGCACTGAAATCGTCCGGAACATCACAATCCCAGGTAGCCTTGCCAAGTTTTCTTAATTCGTGACACATTAGGTTTCTTAGGCTGGAGCGGGGCTATTATTATTAGCCTTTATTTCTCTTGTGCTCCGTAGTTCTCTCTATCTCTCATTGGCCATCCTCACGCTGAATGTAATAAAGACTGACACTTGTGACACTTCAAACATGTAGCCACCAACAGCTCCGTGACAACAAAAGGAGTTCTCAGAGCAACACAAATTAATAGTGGGGGAGAAAGAGGGCTTGCTTGGGCCAGCTCAGCAGGTGTGCTCCCACATCTTTGCACCTCTTAACACCCCCTCTCATTCTGCCTGACATGTCGGACAATGGTACAAAAAGCCCTTTACTGACGTCCGCACAATGAGCCAGGCGCGGAGACAGACCAATCTTTTTTTGTGCCGCTGCTGTTTGCGGGAATACGCTGGGGTAAACACTCTCTATTGTGAGCCGGCTGCACTCGAGAGCATGATGAAAGTAGAAATTTGAAAGGCCTGGGATTGAGACCATGGCTGGATTTGACAGTTCTTACCTGTGAGACTGATAACCACTTCAGCAGGCACCAATCTTTTGCATATTGAATGTGTTTTGCTAATCAAGCTCATTAGCATAATTTATATCTTTAGAGATGCGCATGTTGTCTTAATGCACGCTCGTAATTGATAATGCGCACGCCCACATTTTTCCTCCAAAAATAAGGTCTTGTTTGAACTTATTCGGATAAGCAATCCACTAGCCACTTATTTGATTTGTGCAACACTAAACAATTAGATTTGGGGATCAAAGCCCTGTTCAATTCTATAAGCAGTGGGGGGTGTAAGTGAATACGAAGGCCCACTGAGCATTGAATAGCTCTCAATTCCCCCTCTGATTTTCCATCCATACAGCCACATGCTAACAGAGCCAGGACAGAGCTCATCATATGGTATAGAGCGACACCAACAAAGCAGCCACGTGATTCTGAGGTGTGCTGAATGTTGCGCTTTAGATCCCTCTTAATCGAGACAGTTAATTTGGTTACAATGAATGCAATTAATGCACCTAAAATCTACAATGGAGCGCTCAGGCGTTCCATTATGCTACTCATATGTGGCTTAACCTCATCCAATAAAGCCAATATTAAGTTAAAAGGGACGTATTTGTAATTGGCAACGATAATACTATGAAGTATTTGCTTGTGCCTGTGTGTGCCTTCAAGTAAATGTGTAAGTGCGCTTCTCTAAATCCACATAAATGGATGACTAATTTTACCAAAATGATTTTCTGGTGAGCTCCACACTTCTTAATCACCTTATGATATTTAAAAATACCTCTTTTATGACTGGATTTTCCTTTTTTTTTGGAAAGCAGCTAACAAAGACTGTCCCCCAGTGTACCACAAATCTGTATTAAATTCAATTAAAACTATGCAGTCTTGTGCTTGAGAGAACCGCTTGTCCACAAGATATCTCTTCCTTGATAATCGCGAACCGGATTTCAGAGCATCTGCATTACTTTTTGGTTTAATGACAGCTACTTGATCTTTTTATGGACTTTGCTCCACGACTCGGGTAAGGCACATCTCTTTCCTTGCAGCTTCTTGTGTTTCGAGGTCTAATCCATATTTGGCTTGGATGAGGCTAGTCGAAAAACGGTTCCCTAATTCATCTCGCAATCAACCAACCATATAATTTAAATACTTCTTTGGGAATTAGTGTAATGTTATGATAATTATGCTATGATTTGGTGTAATAATTTCACTCTGCTTAAAAAAATGACAGCATAAAAGGGTGCGTAATAGGAGAATTTTAATTGCTTAATAAATTGTTGGGAAATAAAACGAAGAGGGATTGGAAATGGAGCTCGGGGCTGCCGCTTCATTTGACCTGCTACAGCTAGCATCAGTCTTAAGAGGAGTAAACATAGGCAGTTGTGTTTTTCCTCTTTATTTTCTCTCCTAGAGGAATGAGGAGAAGAGATGGGATGAATAGGGAATAGGGAACTGTGTGCAGGAGAATAATAGAATAGCTCGCTGGGTGAATGGAAGAGGCCAAGGCAAGTCAAAGGTTGGAGGGATTAAGGTTTCATTTCCTGTTCTCCACGCTGGGTCTGTTTTGCATCCAGGAACACTCCCTGGTGTCCTGCTGCTGTTTGAGTTTGTACAGTAGACCTTGAGAGGACCGTGGTCTGCTTTTTGATCTCGACCGCAAACACAGTGCTACAAACATAAACAGCTCTTATTTGAAGAATCTTGGAGGTCTGTCTTAGTAAAACTGATAAGTAACTTTTTAAATATTATATATTTACATGTGAATTTCTGCTGTTAATATTGAGCGTCAATGTAACTTTTATAGCCTTGATTAAGAAATGTACCTCATATACGGCTATTCAAAAAGCTTGGGGTTGGTGTTTTTTTTAAGGATTTTCTTATGCTCACCATGCTCACTTATGCATTCATGTAATCAAAAATACAGTAAAAGTCATATTGTAAATATAACAATCTAAAATAAATATTTGAATACATTTTAAAATGTAATTTAACCCTGTGACTCCAATACAAATGTTGTCACATGATTTTTCAGAAATTATTAAGATATGCTTATTTGGTGTTCATCACACATTTCATATCAAGACACATAGTGCCAATGTTGAAAACTGCTTATGTTTTTGTGTTTTTATTTTTATTTTTTTTCTGGATAATTAACAGAAAGTTAAAAAGAAACAGCATTTATCTGGATTATCCAGAATGGAAAGTTAAAAAAAACAGCATTTAATCAAATTGCTATTGAAATGTTAGTAATATTATTATTGTAATTAATATATATGATGATTTTCTATGGTAATATGAGTATATTTTTGTCACTTTAGTTAGTTTAATGTGTCCTTACTAAAGTATTAATTTCTTAAAAAACTAAATATAAATACATAAATTAAATAAAACCATAGACCTAAACATTTGAACAGTAGTCTACAGCAATGCAAATAATTCACTCCATGCTGTGGTTAATACACCAACTACATGTTATGAGGTGATAATGCCTGTCATTGACTGGTAATATGTCGGTTCTGTCTTAACCACACAGGGCACTGTCCATGTTTTACCACATAATCCTTCAGATCTGAGTGAAGGTGATTAGAAATGTCAGACAACTTGTACTGGCACTATAGTGTAAATTAAAAACACACATGCTCCCACACTTTCTGGCTTCAAACTATAGCCAGCTCTGGCAGGATACAGCTGTGAATGTTGGCCTAACAGTAAATGGGAAGGGGGTTGAAAAAAAAAGATTAGCTGAGCATTGATTGATGAATCTCTATTGGATAATGGAGTTCAAGTATTCCTTTTGCACTTCAAGTATTCAGTACAGTGATGAAACGTCTACTTTCAGCATCATCAATACATCTGAATGAAGTTTGGTTCAAGGTTGCTGAACTCTGCTTATTCTTGTACACCACAAATGGTGAATGTGTTTAATGCAAGCATGTTGTAAGGCTCGCACATGACTTTAATTTCCAGTCTGGGATCACAAAAAAAGATGTGGAAATTGCATTTCTGTACACACTACCATATTTCATTGTCTCTTCTGCTCACTACTAACCCCTTGGAGACAGAAAATCCATTACAAAGGACTGACACTCATGGTAAAATGCTCCAAAAGCTTGGGATGTGTTGTTGAGGTCTCTAGCCAGCTATCAGCAGGAACACTGGAAGACTTTTTCACCTGCCTAAATCCCACCGCATTACACCCTCAACATCCGGGTGCCTCTGCCGCTGACCTGAATAGGCAATGCAGTGTGCCTAGAAAGAGAATCCAGAAACTACATCTGCTGCCTGTCTATGCACACACATCTAGTTTTGCTCTAGATATGTATGTACAAAAGGTAATGAAAATATCAGGTATTTGGGATTATGTTGACATATTTTGTCATACTGGATGACAAATTATTGCATGATTAAGAATAAGGGATTCATTCAGTTGCACCACATTTTGTGCACTACATCTTTTTCACTGACCACCCACAATCTAATTTAACCTGGTACTAAATTGCAGAATGATCATTTCAATTAACTCCTCTTCATTATTTTCAGAATAAACACACCTCTTTTCTATGTAAATAAGGCTTATTATAGATTGTGATTTTTTCACAAGGTTAATTGTATATTGCATTATTCATTTTTTTGTGAATTTAGATGCAAGAAAAATAAATACATTTATATAAATATAAAATATTATTACTTCGTTGTATATTCATAAATTATTGCTTTTTTAAGAAGTTAATAATTTAATTGGGCATCTATGCATTAAATAGATGCTGTAAATTCAGCTTTGTACATTAGATTTTAAAATATATTCAAATAGAAAAAAATTATACTCGTACTCTGTGTATGCGTTTGTGTGTGTGTGTGTGTGTGTGTGTGTGTGTGTGTGTGTGTGTGTGTGTGTGTGTGTGTGTGTGTGTGTGTGTGTGTGTGTGTGTGTGTGTGTGTGTGTGTGTGTATACACACATACATACACACACAGAGTACAGTTTTTACTGTATTTATTGTATTTTTGATCAAATAAATGTAGCCTTGGTGAGCATAAGAGACTCCTTTCAAAAACAATAAAAACCTTACAGACCCCAAACTTTTGAATTGTGTAATTCTAGATATTTATATATTATTTTCATTCAATGTTGATATTTCTTGAAAGAAATATATAATAATGCAGTAGCCATATTTTGCATGGTTCTTAGATCTGTTATTAAACGTTAAATATGTATGGGAAGGCATTTGCTGAGAATGCTCATTCTATCTTTATCATTCTAACTATTCTATATAGTTCATTCAAAGATACAATACATGTTGGATGCATGGATGAATGGTGACAAGGGTACAGTTTAAGGCTTGATTGACAAGTGTTTTACAATGTTCTCATTGAAGCACCCTACATCGAGTGGCCAGGCTGAGAAGGGTACTGAGTGACTGGAGGTACACGGCTCAATTTGAAACTGATTAATCGGCTCCCCTCGGAGACAGAGCCACACAAAGACAATGAAAACCAAACCCGACTGCAAGAAACCGATTAAAGAAAGAGAAAATACTTACAATGATAAAGTGTGCTAGAGATGAACGTAGTGACACAATTGGTGGCCTGTTTAACGCACAAGTTCTAACGTTGCACGAATATCAAACTAACCAGCCTAACAGAGCGATCAATTACGCCAAACATTTACGCAATGCTAAAGAGACGTACGTTTTCACGGATGACTTAATTTGCTGTGAGAAAGCTGGCGACTCCTCTGAAGTGCTGCCTCTCCCCCTGAGCTGCGGTGTGACCTTCATCGCCACTCCACCTGCAGGAAGCCATGTTTGATTCTCTGTCCACCGAGATGCCTGCTTGACAGCAGAATGGTATCATAGGACCCGAGTGGAGGAATTTCTCTTTCTCTGTCATCATTAAGGGGTGTCCCCCCACAGTGAGGGGAATGAAAAGTACGATTTAATGTTCTCACGAGAGTGGCAGGAGAAGAAAGGCTCAAAGCCTTGCACGCTGCTTTCTGAGTGGGTCACTCTAGCCCTTGCAGCGAATGGGATGTCCCTGTGGAATTTGCCATAGACTTGCCTGAAAAGAAAGGGATTAAGGCCCTTTTAAGGATGGAAATGTAACAAAAGAGCACTTTTATGATGTAGCAGCATAAAATGAGGGCCTCCATTGTGGCGCTGATTGCAAAAGATCTTTGAAATGAGGCGGCCCGCGATGTGTTCCCCCGTCCCCCGCGGGTGTTAGTGGTTTTTATCAAAATGACTTGTCTACATTAGAGGCGCTGTGGCTCGCCTTCAAGAGGCAAAGTACAAGATTATTGGTTTGTTTCTGTTTTCCAGCTTCGCCGTTCTCTCGCGCTCTTCGTCTCACCCTCCTCTCCGCCCGCTCTCCGAATGCGTCAGATGGAGTTTGGGTCCCAGTGAAAGTTGGTTAATTTGGAGAGAGAGTGCATAATTAGCATCCCCCGCAGGCAAGCGCCCCTCTGTCCCCCTGCTTGTGTCCATCACTCTACCACCGCAGACGTAAGAAAGCGCATAGGAAATTGTCAAATGTGAACATTTATGGCTCAGAATGGTATGTGTAATGTTCTTTTTTATATAAAATATTTAAAACATTTAAGATAAAAATACTTTTTTGGGGGAAAGTATTTTTTTTTATATTCTATTTGTATATATTGTCTGTGTCTGTCTGTCTGTCTGTCTGTCTATCTGTCTATCTATCTATCTATCTATCTATCTATCTATCTATCTATCTATCTATCTATCTATCTATCTATCTATCTATCTATCTATCTATCTATCTATCTATCTATCTATCTATCTATCTATCTATCTATCTATCTATCTATCTATATCTATCATATCTAAACTAAAATATAATTTAAATATTTAATAATAATACAATTATTTATATATATTTGTTACACTTTATTTTAAAGTCCAGACTGGAGTATTAACAAGCCATTAACTATGACTTTTGCCCTAGTGAGAATTGACCCCTTTACTAAATATATATATATATATATATATATTAAAGAGATATTGTTGGTATAATTTACATTGTTATATTTAATAATGTACCATTGTACTGTCTTAAGCACTGACACATTATGTTTGCGATCAATCAGGTCACTTCAGGCAAAATAACTGGTATATGTAGCAAAATCCGCTGGCTTTTTTTGGTAAAACTGCATTAAAACTAGATTCTCGGCATTGCATTCAACATGAAACAACATATAAACTCAGGGCAAGAATGAACAGGCTGCTGCTTTGGTTGCTTAGAGGAATACAGACATGTGAACACTAGAGGGGGAGCTTAGCTATGGTGGATGCAGAATCGCTCAGGGGTCTGACATGGGGTCTTGCTTCTAGTCTCCCATCGACTCGACCCCAAGCAGAAGGTACTGAGGGGGTCAAAGGTCGCAGGAGCACGAGGAGCACAGGGCCGGTTTGATTGTCGTACTCTCTCCAAAACGGGCAAAGGATGTGTTTGCTGAGATTGTGTGGGCTGGTGAAGTTTTTTTTCTTATTTTCATTATTGCTAGTATGACTTTCTAGTGTGGAAGTGAGAGAGTGTGTGCGCACTTTTATGTGCGAGGGACTCTCGTATTGAGCAGTAGAGAAAGTAGGGAGGGCTTTACGCTGTTTTGTGAGACGGAGTGAAGTTTTAGTCCTCTCCACGAAGAGATACAGAGCTTTTAAAACCCCTCTGGAGGCTCTCTAATATCAGGAGGGGATTATTGCTGTGGCCCTCCCCTTCGCTCTCTCTACGCGTCTATTCCTCTGCTATCATTTAAATGTCTGAGGAATAATTGAATGAATTATCATAAAATTTTGACAAATTCATTGACTCGCCCACCACCGCGAGAGCGTTTCCTTTCATTTTAGCCGTGCAAGACATGACATTTGAAATTCGTTTATATGCGGCCAAGACCTTTCACTGTTTCGCCAGTGGTCTGAAGAACAAAAAGAGGTAAGGGCAGAGAAGTAACCTTGTGGGGCGATCTGAATGTGGCAAACCAAACAGGATATTTAGCGGCGTATGTGTTAAAATATGCAGCCTTTCTTTGGGACACGGGTTCAGAAAGCAGGGCAGAACTTGAAAGAGAGGAACTGATGTGGGGGGAGGAATTGTCTGCTGCACCGACTGCTCTCTCTGACCTCGGCGTTACATTAAAATGCTTCCCTTGTCCATTTCTCACAATGAGCTTATGTAGATTATTTTATGTTTAAACACCATTCATTTCTCTAATTGTAAACAGAGAAAAATTAAGTCAAAGTTTAAGTGGGTTTATATGTTAGCGCTCTAAATTATGCATGGCTAGTTGTTTTTCATGGGATTACAGTAGTGTGATTTTGTTTATGAATATGGAAGTGTCACCTTTAAATCTGTATATAATAAAGCAGTCCATTATGTGTAAATTCCCTTCCCCCATTAACCTCATTGTCCCTTTGAAATACTTTTTTCTTCTTTTCTTTTTTAACCCACTACTGAAGCTTCCAGTTACCACTGGTACAGAAGCTCATAGGTTATTTCTATTTGCAGAAATCACTGTGTTTAGCTTACCGGTCACAGCTGTTCCTCTGCAGGCTTTGATCACGGTGACCAACGTTAAGTCAACAAAGTGGCAAGGGTCACATGTGCAGAGGGCCAGCTGTCGCCTTGCTCTCCCTAGGACACCATAATGATTCTTGTTAGGGGCGCTCGGCTCCCCTGGAGGAATGTTGTTTGCTGGTGACTTGAGCTTTAGGGTTCAGGCTCAAGGAGGAAAGGATGGTGGAAAAGGAGGTAGTGGTTGAGATGAAACAGGTCACTTCTTTTGTCCTCTGCTGTCGAGCAGCTGTGCAGTGATTTTTTCTATTTTTTTAAATGTATTCTTTAAAACCTTGTAAACTTTCTTCTATCAACTTTTCAAAATCCCTCTAAAAGGCCACTATTTTCTGATAAGATGTCAAATAAAAAGTACTGTTTGCTTGTAGACCTTGTGGGCATTGTGAAGGTGATTTAGGTTATTAAAAATGTCCACATTATTATCTTTATTTTTATTATTTTGGAAATAAATTATTACTTTTATTCAGAAAGTTTGCATGAAATTGATTATAAGTGGCAGTAAAGACATTTTAATTGTTACAAAAAATATATTTCTAGTGCTGTCAAACCATTAATCGTGATTAATTGCATCCAAAATATATGTGTTGTATATATATATATATATATATATATATAAACACACATACAATATCTATTTTGAAAATATTTACATGCATCTACATGTATTTATATTCATATAATTTATATTGTATATACTTATATAAATATATTTCATATATAAACATAACATATATTTCTGAAATATATACATACATGTGTGTATTTATGTATATATATATATATATATATAATAAATATACACCGTACACACACATATGTAAACAAAAATGGATACGATTAATCGTTTGACAGCACTAGTTATTTCTAAAAATGCTGTTTTAAAACTTGTTGGTTTTCATGAAATTAAGAAAGAAAGAAAGAAAGAAAGAAAGAAAGAAAGAAAAAGAAAGAAAGAAAGAAAGAAAGAAAGAAAGAAAGAAAGAAAGAAAGAAAGAAAGAAAGAAAGAAAGAAAGAAAGAAAGAAAGAAATGTATAATATTCAAAAATATGATTCTCAAAAATATTTCGCATCACCGTTTACTACATTGATAATAATAAGAAATGTTTCCTGAACACCAAATTCAGCTTTGCCATCACAGGAATAAATAGCATTTTTTTAAATTTATAACGATTATTTTGAACTGTAACAGTATTTCACAATATTACTGTTTTTTTTATCAAATACATATGAGTGAAAACGACAAAAGATAAAAAAAAACATTTATAAAATCTATATATATATATATATATATATATATGCTTACCATGTATAAATCAGTCTAGTATAGTTAACAATTTACCTAATATTTGTGTATGTTAATGCTTGTTAAAGTATCGCACCATACTACTAGCAAACACTAGTTGCAGCCTATCCAGAAGAGTATTCCAAATCATTCACAATTGGAGATTCCATTTTAGTTAGGATACTGTCTAACTGTATAAGACTGAAATCTGTATGTGGACAATGAGCAAGCTCACTAGTTTTTGGAACGGAACTATTATTTTGTGCTCTAAATAAAGTATTGAATAAAAGCATCACTAACCAGCAGCTTAGCATGATTAGCATGTCCTTTCAGCAGTGTTCATATTGTTTTGCAATCAAGTTCCTTTACAAGACCTTCCCCAGCTGGTATCAGTTTCCCGTCGCACTTCTAGCACACAGCTAAATATAGTTTAGTTGATGTCTGAGGAAAATTACAGTCTAACAAGCGGTTTTCTCACGCTGGAAGAATACAGTAAATTCATGCAACAATATTGAGTGCGACAGATCTGCCTGGATGGAGACCGTATTTATAGATTAATTTGTATTGGTCCAATTACTTTCATATTTGTTCATATTCATAGTGATACATCTCCATTTTGCCGACATTAATATTCAGGAAATCCCTAAATGATAAAGCAGCAAAACAGACGCAGACCAAGTGCTGCTTTACAGCATTTATCTTTTTGTTCTCCGATTTTAATAAATCCTCTCGATCTATTACCATGTACCTCCTTCATCAGTCTAGTAATTTATAGCCTAATCAGTCATCTTGTTGTTACATTATTGGATAAAATACTTTTACTGAATGAGCTCCAAGGAATAGTGTAAAATTCATGATCCCCTAATACTGGCAACAAAGATGGTGATAAAAATGAGCTATTTAAAAGACGATGCAAATAAAAAATAAATTGTATCGCACAGAATGATAAAATGTGTTAAGGCTGAAGTATAAATATTGCATATGTCTTTTGTGAAATGAAGAGTGTATGCATTTTAT
Organism: Ptychobarbus kaznakovi; assembly: GCA_027422405.1. Taxonomy (NCBI): domain Eukaryota; kingdom Metazoa; phylum Chordata; class Actinopteri; order Cypriniformes; family Cyprinidae; genus Ptychobarbus; species Ptychobarbus kaznakovi. The sequence continues at coordinate 19,660,135 of CM049797.1, read as the reverse complement.
CTCATGCACACTGTAGACGGCAATCAGACTGCATCAAGGGACTAATTTCCTTCTCACCCTTCTAAGCAGATGATCATATTTTCTTGGTTGATGTCCCAAAATAAGTTTAGTCTTAATTAATAAACACATTTTCTAATAATTTGAAGGGAACCATGAACACAGAGGTTCATCAATTAGCAGGAATAGTTAGGCAGGGAGCATATAATCCACGCAGAGGCGTTTACATGCTGCCGATTACTTCTTTTTCACAAGATTTCATTGTGATGAAATTCAGAGCAATAATGCAAGTTGTTTGTTTCTCTGACAAGCCCTTTGAACTTGAACGCATCTAAAAGGTGATGTATTATTTTTGTGATTTTTAATGGGCAAATCACTAGCTCATCTGTCAGTCAGCAAACCCAAACAAACCCATGTTTGTTAAGAAACAGCCCTAAAGTAAACCTTTGTCTGAGGGCACCAAAGGGTCAAGGCTTGGCTGGTTATGATAGTCAATTTATCCCCTGCTGGTCGATGCTGTAACTGCAACATCATGTGGGCAAAAGCAGCCAGGAAATACAAGTGTGTTTATTTCTATAAAAATCAAGTTTTAAAATTAAATGGCCACAAATTTGTATATAAGAAGGAAAAGTGCATTGCACACAGTGGATGACTCAAGCCAGTGTTTTCTCATGTGGAAAGCACTGCTGCGTTCTGTCTCTCCTCACATTCTGTCGCTTGTAATCTGCTAATAGTAATTCTGGATTATAAAAGAGAAATGCATATTAAGCAGATCTTTCTTTTTACCTCCAATCTTGCAACTGCATGTCCCTTTTAAACACTCTTCAAAGCCTGTGGCTATCACGTAAAAAAAGTTGGAAATGGTGTAAAAATCACAGCGTTGAAGTGCATGCTGGGATATCATTTTCTCGTTTTCAATTTCTTTGATAGGTACCAAACTTTTATTTTAATTTTTTCCACTTTAATCTACATTAAAAAAATATTATGTATTTTTCTAACCAGTTTATTTTCTTTAAATATTTATACTATTATTTAAATTTTTTAATTAAATTAACATGGTTCTAGTCATCTGCAATATTAATGTATTTTTATATTTTATTAAACTATACATTTTTTGGTGACCTTTATAAGGTATTATCAGTACCTTTATTTTTTTCCTTTATAATAGCTTAATGGTACTGAAAAGGTACCTCCCTAATGACAGCTTTTGTAAAAACAATTCTGACCGTATGCAGCAGACCAAGCTTATAATTTAGTATTTTCTTGCATATTGCAAAAACAAGTTGAACAAAACATTGCAACTAAAATATGTTGCCTCTTGATGCATGATGGGTCTGTTGTCACTATGTGCTACTAGCCCTGTTAAAGTTTATTACATATAATTTCCTGTCTTATTCAGGGGAATAATGCAAAGATTCCCAGAGAAATCTTCGATGTTCCCTTTCAATTAGTCTGATTGAGTAAAACCTTATAGATCTTAGGTATTACATCTGGCATTTTAACTGATTCCTCTAAATCCCATATGCCAGGGGTTAATTCTCTAATTTGAAAGTATTCTGCATTGGGGAAGTCTGGACCCATCACTGTTATGAACGGTAATAACATAAGACAGATGACGCACCACAATGCCAAATCCATTCATGGTCCATTCAAGTTTTATCAGTTTTAAAAGATGTTTCTGGTTTTCTTTTAAAATATATGGAACTAATTATGTAATCCTGGGACTCATATATGTCACAATTACTCATGAAACACAGTACATTTGCAGGTCTTTTCTTCCTGCGCTGAAGACCTTGTTAGAAAATGATCACTCTCAGTACCGTGAGTCACAGCGTAATGACTCAGTTCTCAGTTTCTGCTTTCTTCTGTTAATTTTGACCTTTACTACTAGATGAACTCCATAAAAAACAATACCTTTATAATTAACATTTACCCATTAAAAAGCTACATGAATTAACTCAATCATGCAAAATGATCAAACCATGCATATTTTTGGTGATTTAAGATTGATAGCCATCTAAATATCATTGAGGAGTTTTCTGGCACATCTGTCCATCTCGCACTGAGCTTGTGGTATTTACAGATGGTAGCTGAGACAAATATAGATGATAACCTCTTGAGGATCATTTCATAATCCCGCATATACCCACGCTTCCTCTCCACTACCTATCATTCTCATTTGCAGAAAGCCCATCCCACCGTAGTTGTCGCTAAATTAATATTCAAAGGTTAAGAGGTCTGTGCCTAGCGTGTAATGAGGAAGCAGACTAGTTGGTTAGAGCAGGTTCATTGAGCTCTTGCATTAAAGCATCGCACATGGATTATTTATGCTTTCCATTGTCCCTCCTTCTCTGGGAATAAATTTTGAATTATTTATGCCCTCTTCATGCTTGTGGAAACGGAACATTTTAGTCTGTGTCGGCCATTCACTCATAATCAAGCAGTGAAACATTCGCTGTAGCTGGGGGAATAATGTTCATCTCTAGTTATTAAGTTCCACCATCTATTTCTCACTACCTCCAGGGACCCAAAACCCCCACTGAAAAAAAAGATCAAGTTGTGAGCTTGAAAAAAAAAAATAAAAAGATTGCCAATGTCAACCAGAATGTATTGCATTCCAGTTGTTATTCATACATATTGTCATTTATTTAATTTTTTAAACCACTTAGGCGTTCGTACAGTTGTCTTGTGTCCTAAATGGGACAGCATGTCCTGTGTTTTGATGTATCACCGTGAGAGCCAGGGACCTGACCCTCGTCTATTAGACATGGAAAGCAAAGTGACTTTATTTGTGAAATCTGTGTCAAATGTCAAATCTTTTAATCATGTTTTTGTTTTTGCTCAAATGAAAATGGATGGACGTTGTGAACCCGGAAAACGAAAGGTGCTGCAGGTTAATAGCGGCTTCTATTTTGCACAATTTGTACAGTTACTCTTTTCTAATATCATTAGGGAAATTAGCTGTGAGGTGATTTATTCACTTATTTATTAAATAAATCATTTAAACACATACTGAATCTTAAGTATGCGAGTGGAAGACAAATTGGCAAGACAACTCTGCCCCTCTTAAGTAGAACAAAGATAAATCAAGTAATAAACGTACGGCCGTGTTTTGCATAGCATTAATTAGAGCTGCTTTAATTTGCCTAGAACATGCATGGATCCGTTTAAATGTGTCTTACATATTTAAAGGGTGGAGATGAATTATGATAGAAGGGAAATTAGCTCTGCGTTGTGTTTGTTTCATAGTTATGTTGTACACCTGACCGCTTGCTTGTTACCTTATTTCTCCTGTATTTTCACACACAAACCCCCTTATGCTATGTTCACAAAAAATGACCAAAATTACACTAATTAAAAGTACCAAAAGTACCTTGTTTTTAAAACTTATAATAACTAGCAATTACTTAGAGTACCACTTAATATTTGTGCCATTGGGTAAAGTGTCGGTTACTGGCGACTGTTAATCACTGCTGGTAGAAGCCATATCTACCTCATTATGTGTGCAAAAACAAAGACTGTATACCAAGATGGTTCACTATAAATAGGAGAAAGTGCAACGTGAAATATTACAGTGTAAGTCCTGCCTTTCGAATAAATGAGCCAATCACCATCATGTCACTACAGCTGTTGCTAGAAGCTCAAATTTCTATAGAAAAAGTGTTTTGCGATTCGCACTGGATCAATCTGAATTTCATGCCTTTTTAATGCTACTTGAGCATGAACACATTTGGAACATTTTGTCAGATTTCGTTGAGATTTTAAATGTGAGATTAGTTGGCTAAAACTAAAACTGTAAATCTGTTTCTTGAAATAAAATTAACATGAAATAAGATAAAATGTACATACTTAAATGAAAATGTATATTACGATTATCACTATGTAAGATTATCACTATTTAGGCTATATATATATATATATATATATATATATATATATTACACACAATACTATTAATAAGAGCTATTATAACATGTTTAAATATAGTATCTCAATTATACAAAATAACACTGTCTTGTCAAAACCAAACAGCTGCTTGGAGCCATTGGCCACCGAGTGAACTGACATTCCTATAAAGGGACTTTTACCATAAAGAAAAGTTCTCCCTTGAAAATAAGTAATTCAAAAGTAGTCATCTATTCTCATGAAATTAATGTTTTTGCACGCAATGTGTAAATAACAAAATGTTATGTTATAATATATTACAATAATTTTTATTTAAAAAAAAATTAGTCGGGTGTGTAGTGCATGTGCTTTGACATATTGCAAGCAACACAAGTTTGATTCCCCCCCCATCCCCCCTCCTCTCTTCTTCCCACTGTTTCCTGTTGTTGCTTCATTATTAAAGGCCAAAAACACAAAGTGTGCAGTCCCTACAACGAAACAACTTCTTTTATAAGTTTGCAACAATGAAACAAATCTTTTCCCAACAGCTCCCAGCCACTCGCTCAGCGCAGTGATGCGATTGTTTTGCAGTGTGGCTGAATTAGCTATTGGATCGATGTGACTTTTGTGCATAAATGGTCTCTTCCCTCCTGCCCAACAATGTCTAATAAATCTGAGAGGGGCGAATATTGATGCCGCCGGTGACGGTGACACAAAAGGGGGGTTTTTAGAACGAGGCTGTGAGGGTCATGAACAGTATTTTAAGCTGGCAGTTTAACCCTGCATCCTGTCAGCATTGACCTTTTGCCAACCCCATCGAATGGCTCCTTCCTCCCTGCTCGAGTTCTCTTCTTTAGAAGGAGAGAGAGGGAGGGAGGAAAAAAGGGATGTATGAGAGGTGTCAGACAGTGATGTTTACATGAAAAGGAGTTAGGACTTGAAAGCCTGTGCTGTTTTGCAGTCACCTCATACATTTGTTTTATTCCCCTTCCGTAACTATTTCAATTCATCTCCGCTACACCTGCTTTTTTTCTTTTATTACTGTTTCACAAGCTGACAAATTGATGTGTGGCCCGGGCGCTGCCCGCATGAGGATGCTGATCTGGGGGCGTTATTGACCCGCATAGAAGCTCGAGCGACCTCCGTTTGACCCGGCGTTCACCTGCAGTTGACCTTGATGGGAGCCCTCTCACTCTCAGACACACACACACGCTTTCTCTCTCTCACACACACTCCCACACACATGAACAAAGGGTAAATCATGGGTTAGAACCTCTCACCTCATTGTGAGCTCTTGTTTATTAGCACTGATGTGAATGAGACTGAGAATGAAGGAGGGCAGTGATAGCATACAGCAGTTAAGGGCTGGGGGGTGAATACATGTACAGCTGCTCTCATTTTAATGCATTCCTTGCTAATTTTACTTTACATTTTAAACAATCAATATCAATTACACTCTGAACAAAAAAATAAATAAAATCTTATCATAATTCACTATAGTTATGACTGTTGGAAATGATAAAATAAGAGTAAAGGATTGTGTATTGTTGTCAAAGATATGTTATGTTATGTTTTTTATTGTATTTTATTGTATTGTCCTTCTCATAGCTCAAAAAGTAAATGAAGGTCAGGGGTTTGATTCCCAGGGAAATCAAGAGTGCATAAAATGTGCACCTTAAATGCAATGTATGTTGCTTTGGATCAAAGGTGTCTGCCAAATTCATAAACAAAAAATAGTATTTAAATGTATATATTTACCTAATAATATTTGCATATTTAACATATTATTTACCTGTTTATTTATTTATATTGTATGGGGGTCGGTAAAGTTCATTTATTAAAGTTTGTGTATTTTTTAAATAATTCTGAAAGGACAAATTAAATTGATCAAAAGTGACAGTAAATACATTTATGCTATACTATAATTAATAATGTTTATTTTTCAAATAAATGCTGTTTTTTAAACTTTATGTTCATCAAAACTGCAACTGTTTTCAAAATTAATTTTAAGAAGAAATCTTTAGCATCAAATCAGCATATTTAAAATATTTCTGAAAGGTCATTTGACACTGAAGACTAAAGTTAGAAAATTACACTTTGCCATCACGTGAATAAATTAAATATAAAATATATTAGAAATTATTGTTACTGTTTTTTGTATCAAATAATTGCAGCCTTAGTGAATATGGAATTCACTCAAATTATATACTGATAACATAATTTGTAATGAAAAAATTTTTACAAAAATGCCATATAAACTTTCACTAGTGGACCCCACTTTCTGCATTTCTGTGTGTGTGTGTGTGTGTGTGGTGGGGGATGAAGTGGAGAGATGGGAGGGACTGTGATTTAAACCTGTTTGAAAGCTTTCTGTAATTATACATGAATTATCCATGAAGGCCTTGATGTTAAATCTGTCTCTGTCGACGTGAGGTTTGTCTGTTAGAGGTGACAGACAGACTGTGGTTAAGCCTCTCATATCACTCTCAGGTATTTTGAGGGCTTATGCCACTAAAAGTGCACTTAAGTCTCGACACAAGTTCTTTTATCATAGTTGCTGTCACTGAAAAATTGTACACGGAGCAATTAGTCGTATGTATGGTAGTTCATTGGTAATTGTTGGTTTCGTGTCCTGTGGGCCGCAGTTCCTCCGGCCAATGGAGCAAAGCACTTAAATGGATAGTTTACCAAGAAATGAAAATTCTATCATCATTTACTCACTTTCAAGTAATTACAAACCTGTATGAATTTCTTTGTTCTGCTGAACACAAAGGAAGATATTCTGAAGAATGTTGGAAACAGAGCAGTTCTGGGGCACCAGGCACAAAAACTTCCATTGTTTTTGTTTTCCTATTATGGAGGTCATTGGTGCCCCAAAACAGCAGAACAAAGACATTCGTACAGGTTTGGAACTACTTGAAAGTGAGTAAATGATGACAGAATTTGTAATTCTGGGTGAACTATCCCTTTAACCCCTCTCTATTGTAGGGGTGCCAAGGTCGACCCTTTTCTCTGACCCCTCTATATATCTGTTTTCAATATCGCAAGCCAAAGTAACGAATCCCAAGTTGTATATAAACAAATAGCGTTTGTTGGAGTAGTACCTGAAATTCCAAAAATAACGTCATAAACGTATGACTTAATTATGTTTTTGTCATTTGTTTCATTACAGATTCAGAGCCTCGTATTTGCATCATTCGTTTTGGACTCCTCCAAATAGCTTGGTTCTTCTGGGATGTGTGTGATCTCTGGAGAAGACCTAGATACAAGAAACAAAGAACTCCTCTGCCTAAAGGATCCAAGTCAAACCAATCTGTTACAAGTAACATTTCATTATCTCTTCAGATACAAACCACAAGGTCCCGCAAATAGAGGCCTATTTTTCCAGCTCTGCTAATAGAATTGAATTTCACAGAGTGTAACTTAAATTAGACATTCCATAGCAGCCCTGAATGGCAGAAATAATCGGCATGGGTGACTAATTTGGCAGAGCGTGTGCTAAGTACACAAATCCCCTTTTTTCCACCCCTCGCCCGAGGTTTGCGAAGAGTGGCGCACAACCCACAGACAAAGGCAACACGCGGCTCATAAAAATTAACATAGTAAATGACCTGGAGAGGAAGGCACAATAAATAATCTGATCTTATCACCTCTGAGTATGCGTGGCATGGAATGGAGGCGTCCAATGAAAATATCCTCGTTAATCTTGCGTACCCTTGGATAAACTTCTTCACAGGAAGCCATTTCTCTGCAGAGTCTCTGGGGGTCGAGACAAGGTTGTCTACTTCTACAACTGAAATCCTTCTTTTTTTGAGGAGGAGGAAGTTGAGCAAAAACTGACCGTGGCTAATTCATTTAGCCATTTGTCTAGGTTGCAACACTTGATTTTGCCAGTGCATTTAACATGTACAAACAAGACATTTGGCTGGACTACAACACTTAAAAAAGGTTTTTGTTGGATGTTTTACAAGAAACTACATGTTCAGTCTGCAAAATTAAATTGTTCCATGACATTTCCTCATAGTTAGTTGTGACATTTACTAGCAGATGCTTTTTTTCTTCAGTAAGTTTTTGTCTTGTGATGAAAATATTGCTTAAATGCAGTCAATATTTAACTTAGTTGAAATGCACTTGTGTATTTTTTTCAGATGCCAGTTGTAATATTAAGTTTGTGTTGTCTATACATGATCTTGTCCGTAGGACGTGTTTAGATGAGTTAATTAACCGGCTAGTGAAGTGCTCCATTTACCAGTGTTTATTCACTGATCAGCTTCAGCTTCCCTGACATTATTGACAATGATGGAATTATTATGACTGTAATTGGATAGTTTTTTGCTCAGAAAGCATTGTTAATATTTTGTGGCATTATTGTTTTCCTTTACATTTTCATCAACCGTACATATTAATTAAATTAAGTTGTTTAATTCTCATCATTATACAGATTGTTTTGGTTGTCAATTTTGTTGAAGATATCCACCCAAAAATGATGTCATTCAAAGATGTCTTGAATAATGTTGTTAACCAAACAGTTGGTGGTAGCTATTGACTTCAATAGTATGTAAGTCAATGGCTACAAACAACTGTTTGGTTAACAGCATTCTTCAAAATATCTTAGTTTTTGTTCAACAGGAATAAACCCATACAGTTTGTAACAACTTGAGGGTGAGTAAATGATAACATAATTTTTTTTTTTTAGGTGAACCATTCCTTTAACAGCAAGTTATCCAGTATATTCTGTGGCAAGTTTTGTGTTGAAAACGCATGCAAATGGCTGTTCTAGTAGGTCTATTGTTCTAACATTATGCGTGCGTTCCTGCCCCTCTGGGAATGGCACATTTATGCAAGATCCTGCAACCGCTTTACAGTGCTAAATATGTACTAGAAACCACCTGAGGATGAATGTCACAGATCTCTCTATCTCAAGCCCTTCACTTCTGTGTCCCATTGCCCTCTGAGGAACTTCAAAATAGAGTGGGCCGTGATGGTTGTCCCCATTGAGCAGGTCATATTCAGTACAGTATTCATGTCAGCCAGGAATATATGTCATTTGTCAGTGTTACAGAGGAGCTTTGAATCAGAGCTGTAGACTCATAGCTGTGAAGGCCAGCAAATAAATCATTCAGGTTACACTCTGACTCTCTCACTTTCTTACAGACACACAGAACAGCACATAAACAGAGTGATTTAGCGATTTGAGTGCCCCACTTTTGGCTTACGGAATGAGAAAGACATGAGAAAGTTGTCAAAGCAGCACCTTGCTCACTTTGGCCAAGCCATGGCCTTGAGACGTTAAAGAATCACATGCTGTTGACTGACACTTTGTTACAGATTATTTATTGATTGATGAGAGCTCTAATTTACACAAAAGGTGCTCTCAATTTTTTTGTCTCGAGACAAGAATGAGGGCACAGCTATCTGTATTTATCTAGCATTTGGTTGGAATTCAAAAACATGATTCAATTTTGAGTTTCATTGCCATGTGCTGCAGCTCAATACAGATGTCTCTGCTTTTTAGAGTTCTAATCTACTTACAGTATATAGAAATAGAGGTGATTGGCAATTTATGGGACTGGCACATCCTTTATACAGTCATGGCCAAAAATATCGGCACCCTTGGTAAATATGATCAAAGAAGGCTGTGAAAATCAATCTGCCTTGTTAATCCTTTTGATCTTTTATTTAAAAAATCACAAAAATCTAACCTTTCATTGGATAATAATAATTTAAAATGGGGCGAAAAAACATTATGAAATAAAACTAAATATATAATACACATTGGCCACAATTAACAGCACCCTTTTATTCAATACTTTTTGAAACCTCCATTTGCCAGTTTAACAGCTCTAAATTTTCTCCTATAATGCCTGATGAGGTTAGAGAACACCTGGCAAGAGATCAGAGACCATTCCTTCATCCAGAATCACTCCAGATCCTTCAGATTCCCAGCTCCATGATGGTGCTTCTTCTCTTCAGTTCACCTCACTCATTTTCTACAGGGTTCAGGTCAGAGGACTGGAATGGCCATAGCAGAAGCTTGGTTTTGTGCTCAGTGACCCATTTTTGTGTTGTTTTTGAGGTTTGTGTTTGGATTATTGTACGGTTGGAAGATCCAAACATGGCCCATTATAAGATTCAGAACAGAGTCAGTCACTTATTGATTTTTTTATCTGTAGGTATTTGATAGAATCCATGATGTGTCTAAACAAGATGTCCAGGACCTCCAGCTGAAATATAGGCCCACAACATCAAAAATACAGCAGTATGTTTCATTGTACATATAGGGTACTTTTTATCCAAGTGTTCGCCAAACCCATCTTGGGTGTTTGCTGCTAAAAAGCTCATTTTTTAGTTTCATCTGACCATAGAACCCAGTCCCATTTCCAGCCGTGTCTGATAACTGAATATGCTGTAGATAATAATGCTAGCTTTTTGGATTAGCTAGGATCATTTTTCTTGAAACCCTCCCAAACATCATTTTGTTTTTTGGTTTTCTGAAAAACAAAGGTTTTCTGACCCCTAGACTCAACAATTTTCTGCAATTCTCCAGCTGTGGTCCTTGGAGAGTCTTTAGCCACTCAAACTCTCCTTCTAACCGTGCATTAGGACGATATAGACACACGTCCTCTTCCAGGCAGTTTCGTAACATTTTATATTGATTGGAAATTCTTAATTATTGCCCTGATGGTGGAAATGGGAATTTTCACTGCTCTAGCTCTTTTCTTAAAGCCACTTCACTAATTTGTGAAGCTCAATTATCTTTTGCTGCTCATCAGAAATATATTCTTTGTTTTTTTCTCATTGTGATGGATGATTAAGGGAATTTGGGCTTTGTTTTCACTCCTATTTGTATTTCTGTGAAACAGGAAGTCATGGCTGGATAATTTTGTGTTCATAATCACCCTGGAGGTGCTCAAAATTGTGAATATGAATGGGAATATACTTCAGAGATATTTTACTCATAAGAATTTCTAGGGGTGCCAATAATTTTGTCCAACGTGTATTTGAGAAAAACATTTATTTCATAGTGATATTTCCCCCATTTTAAATTCGTATACAATGAAAGGTTAGATTTTTGTGATTTTTTTTTATAACAGATCAAAAGGATTTACAATGCAGATTCATTTTCACAGCCTTCTTTGATCATATTTACAAAGGTTGCCGATATTTTTGGCCATGACTGTAAATGAAATGCAGGTAGTGGTAGCTGCATTAACATTACATTTAAACTGAACAAATAAATGTAGGTATGTTATTTGTTCAGATATTTTCATTAAATCATAAATTCGTTAACTGAAGCGGTGCTCAATGACTCACTGAACGCTAAGCATCCTTTTGAGCTGATACTAAGGGTACTGGAGTGTAATGAAGATTTGATGATGTGGCGAAGAGTTAATAGCCAAACAGCATAAATATAAAAATTATAAATATTTCTGGAAATATGTTAATGGACTGGTTGTGTGACAGTTTGGCTTTTAGTATCATTGATTAAAACACGCAGACATGTTTTCATCCAAGTGATAATCTGAATCAGTTTTTCGATCTGGTTCATTGAAACAAACTGTTCAATATCAATCAATCCACTGAATTAATGAAAATTAAAGTGTAAATTAAAGCGTCTCAGTTATCTGAGAGATGTCTCAGTTCAGGGATGAATTTACTTGAGGAATTAAGGTAAATTAATGTAGATTAAAGCATCATTTTGCTTGAAATATATATGCTTAAATTTGAAATACTAATTAGAGAAATTAATTTGTATTTTTACATAATACTGCTTAGTAATTTGCTTTCAACAGCCAGAATGTTTAGTTTATCGCTCATAACCATGATAACAATAATACATATTTCTATCACATATTACTGCCACCAAAGGCATCTTAAAATCATATAATGGCACAGGGCTTGCATTCAGCTAACTGCAAAACTTCACTGCATGTCTCCTAATGCTCCACTAATGACGGAGCTAATTATTGACTTTGTATTTGCTTTAGCAGGTCTGTGCCTGTCTTTTTTGTGTATGTGTGAAAGAAACAGGTCTTTGTCATAACCATTAGTGAGCGATTAGGGAGCAGGTTCCTCTGCTGTTTTTATCACCTCTTGTCTGTGTGGATTACAGAATTAAAGCTCTGCCTGTCAAGAGGGGAGAGAGAGAATAACAGCGATAATTCCCATTGTCACTAGTCTTCTTCCTCTGCTCCTTTTGTATATTATGATTGCTTTACTTCCTGTAATGACATGTTGTCCTTTGATCAGATAGGGCGTCATGTTAAATCGGGTCAAGGTTCGTCTCTTTAACATTCAGGCAAGTTTCTAAGGCTCTGAATGGTGTAGATGGAAATATTTCAAGTGCTTTGAAACTTTTGAATCTTCTGAAGAACATTTATATGTATGTTTGACATCCTGACTTATATTTAAGCTACTGGTCAAAAGTTTGGGGTCAGTATACTTATTTTTTAAGAAATGAATACAGCATTAAATTGATTAAAAATAACATTAAATACATTTGTAATGTTTATATTCTGTTCTTTGTTTTAATCAAACAATCCTGAAGAAAATGTATCATGGTTTCCAAAAAAGCAACACAATTTTTTTAAGCACTAATAATAATAAGACATGTTTGAGCAGTAAATCAGCATATTATAATGATTTCTGAAGGATCATATGACATTGAAGACTAGAGTAATGACTGCTTACAATTCAGCTTCACATCACAGGAATAAAGTACATTTTAAAATATATTGAAATAGAAAAAAATATATATGTAAAAATATTTCACAATTTTACTGTATTTTTTTGACATTTCTGTAGAAGAGAATTATTTTACAAACATATGTTTAACCTCTTAAAGATGGTCTTAAGAGACCACCAGCATTTATCATGACTTACTATGTGCTTGTTTGGGGTTTTCAGTGTTTCTCCAGATCAGAACACAAACCTCTCGTAGTCAGGATTATTTACCCTCTCTTATTCAGAAGACACAAGACACTTATTCCTCCTGAGGTGATGAATATTAATGCATTTACTTTTTAAATATTTTCCTTTTTTCAAATAAAAGCAATCCATAGCAGTCAGAAGTCAAAGGAACATATGACCTATACACTGTCACCCGTCTTGATTTGTATTCTGTTTGATTTGGTTTGTTTCTCTCTCTCTCTTTTATTTTTGTAGTCTGTCAGTGTCCCCCCCCCCCCCCCCACACACACACACACAGACACACATGCACACACAATCTAAACTAAACCCTGTTGATGTGAAGTTTAGGGGTGATCAGCAGAAGGTGCTGTTGTTTGGTGAAAAACTGGCATGCTTTTGACTTCGAGATGTTGCTGTAAACAGCACGTGATGTCAGCTGTGTGACAATAGACCTAGATGAGGCACACACTTTTTATCTGGAGCGACTTGATTCAGGGACAGCCCTGACGTAGCAACCTTGATCGCTTTTCTCAAGGGCAGTGTGGTGATAAAGCAGGAATGTGATTTTGGTAAGTGTCCAGCTCCTGAGTCACCACTATTTGGAACAGAACCTGTAACAATTGTTTATTTAACCACTGCAGGATCCCAAAGTGCTGTTGTACTGATTTTCTACCCACGCCCTGAACTGACATGTCTGATTCTCTTCCAGACTCCATCCACTGGAATGCCACACCAATTTTTGAATATCATCCACAATATCTGATTGCTGACCTCAATGCTGTACTTCAGCTATAAAACAGTATGAATTAGGCTTCGTCTATGGACACTTTTACCTAATTAAACAATTTTTTAAAACACAATTTTCACACTTTTACAAGTTTAACAATATCCAACAGTACATCACTTGAGAATTCTGTTTTTCTTTCTTCTCTCATTTCCTTTGTTGCTGTTGTTAATAGTTCTGCCACAGTGTTATCACATCTCAATTGTATTGTGTTTAATATCTTTCTGTGATTCATTTTTGGACTTCAAATGACAGACTTGCATTTTATATATGCTTAATACATACAACACAATCATGCATACTGTACATATACATACACATACATACAAACATATGATTTTTTGTAGGATTTTTGTATATACATATGCAGAATTTGAATTGATGCACAGTTGAATTACTGAAGTGTGTTTTGTTAAATATTTACCCCCCCCCCCATTTTTTGGATTCTGTTCTCCTTGGTACACAACTTTAAATGGATATGATATGTATTCATTAATTCATTTTTGTGTTGTGTATTTTCATAGTTTAAGACTGAAAGTGTCTAGGACAAATTTAATTAAAAACATGTTTTCAGTCCTTCAGCTTCAGTTGGTCAGGTTGAAGAATCACCAATGTAATTTAGGTATAATTTTCACTATGTATGCATTATAAGTTCAGCCATGAGTGCAAGACTTGCAACGTACCTCTCCAGGTTTCAGTGGATTCTGGAAAACCAACATTTTAGCTGTCAGCTTATACCTGGATATTGCTATACTGGCTTGTTATTTTGGTTAATTAGATATCTCCATTTATTATGGTATATTTAGAAGTCATTAAACATTGTTTATACCATCACCAATGTTATTGCACACATACACAGATCTACAAACACAAAGATCTTGCCAAAGAACTCTTACCCAAAAGATATTTAAATTTACTTTTAATTATAAGCAACATTCTTACTAGTGATGGTAATACAACTGCTAGAGTCTTACTAGTAACAATTATTTTTGTAACAAATTGCATAAGCCCAAATATGCCTAAAATTCTTCACTTCTGCATTGTTACCAGTCGACTGACTTGCAGCTATGTTGATATAGCCTGTTTCTGTAGTTTTCGTAACCAGAAGGAAAAGACCTTTTGATCTGAAGCTGTTTGTTTTCTCTTAATTATAATATTCTCTTTTAATTATGAGCTTTGGAACGCAGTTGAGGGATTTATTCATCAAGCTCTTTTCCTTGGGATTTCTATGAAATAATTTTGTATCTTGCACTGCTCTGAATTATACATGAAACCAAATGTCGTGATCTCCAGCGTGACACACTTTGAGTTCTGACACTTGTTTTTGTAACGAGGTCACCTTGTCATGCTCCTTTCATATCTGACATCTTAAGACACACGTTAGATGTTTAAGAGACTGCACACATTAAATATGAAGCTTTATATCAGGTGTTTTGTTTATAATAGTAGAGGTTCTGTCTGGAGTTTGAGTGTCATGTGTTCTGATTGACTCTGAACACTTTACAGTGGGATTTGAATTAATCTCTTTTCCTCTTAAAAGAGTTTCCTCTTTTAAGTGTTAGTTTCTTTTTATTCACACACATTTGCTGCACACAGACCACACACTCTTACATTTTGAATTCATCTGAAGCAACATTTTTGCTGTTTCGTTTCGTTGCCTACACACACACACTTTCTCCCTCTCAGTGCGTTTATTTTGCACACTAACTGATCCATTCTGCCTCTCTTATGACTGTCAAAATATTTGAGCTCGCCGGGTGTTTAAGATAAATTTGTAGGGCCGCCCAGTAATCTCCCACTTGACTTACCATCAATGTGGACTGAATCAAAGCATGAATCTGTTGTGAGTCTGGCCTCCGCATCTGAAGTGTGTGATATAGTGAATGAGTGGAAATGACAGCCTGTTTAATTAAAGCCCATATTTCTCACTTCAATGTATTAAGCATTATAGGAGGGTTAGGTTTTATAGGTTATGGCTATAGGTTTATGTATGTATATACTGTATACAACCGAATTTAGCTGCAGTGTGTACGTGGCCTTTGTAACCGTATCATAAGGGTATTTTTTTTTTTATTGAGATTTATACATCACCTGGAATCTGAACAAATAAGCTTTTCTATCGATGTATGGTTTGTTAGGATAGGAAAATATGTGGCTGAGATACAACTATTTGAAAATCTGGAATCTGAGGGTGTAAATATCTAAATATTGAGAAAATCGCATTTAAAGTTGTCCAAATGAAGTCCTCAGCAATGCATATTACTAATCAAAAAGGAAGTTTTTATATATTTACAGTAGAACATTTACAAAATATCTTCATGGAACATGATATTTACTTAATACTCTAATGATTTTTGGCATAAAATAAAAATAGATAATTTTGACCCATGCAATGTATTGTTGGCTATTGCTACAAATATACCAGTATAGTTTTCCATATATATACCGTGTATATACATATAATATATATGAACAGAAACTGAGCAGATGCGAGAGAGAGAGAGAGAGAGAGAGAGAGAGAGAGAGAGAGAGAGAGAGAGAGAGAGAGAGAGATGTGTACACGCGTGCTGAACAGAAAGCCGTAGAGAGAGCAAGAGAGAGAGAGAGAGAGAGAGAGAGAGAGAGAGAGAGAGAGAGAGAGAGAGAGTGTGTGCGCGTTCTGGGAAAGCAAGACCTCGCGATATATATATATACACTCCAGTCTTTGGTGTCACATGATCCTTCAGAAATGATTCTGATATGCTAATTTGGTGCTCAAGAAACATTTTGTATTTTTATTAATGTTGAAAACAGTTGAAGCATCCAGTTAAGCAATTTAAACCATGTTTTCTTTTTTCTTCAGGATTATTTGAGGAATATAAAGTTGTAAAAAAGTAAAAAAAAAAAAAAAATGTAAATGTAATATTTTTACGGTCACATTTGATGTAACATTATTTTAACAAATCACAACATTGATAATAATAAAAAATGTTTCTTGATCACCAAATCAACATATTAGAACTGCAATTTTTACTGTGTTTTTGATCAAATATATAAGAGATCAGTTTCAAAACAATGTGTGTGTGTGTGAATATAATCCTTTTAAATAGCTTGCCTTATTCTATTTTTGCTATTTTCCTTTTGGGACAATATGTTTTACTCTTGACCTTTGGCTGATATATAATGTTACATATCTCAGAGCCTGAGTGGATGTCCAGAGTGGCTTTAGCAATAACACTGGAAGATTGCTTACATTAGCAGGAAGTCTCTTGCCCTTAGATCAAACTTTATAAGCACACTGAAGTGTCCCGTTTTTCCCATAGACTCCGCTGTCCTCCCAGTCCCCCCTTATTAGAACAGATGATTGTATGAAACCTGTGTAAACTCTGACAGTATTGCAATCTCAGCACTTATTTTTAAAGTTCCCTGGAAGTCAAGGGGAGCAATTGTGTTTGTTTATCTGAGTGTTAATATTTTCACCTCCATGTACTTATAGTCTATTTATTATTCTCTGCATGAAGAGAGGTATAATGAAGACATGAGAAATTAATGACACTGAGCCCTCGCTAGATTGTTCAATGTAGAACAAGGAAACTCTTGTGTTTCTTGTGCCCTCTCTTCTTGTTAACAAAAACATTGATATTCCAATTTACAAAAGTTGTATTAAGACAGATTTAGCACATGGAGACTGAAATGTATGTGTTTCCAAACTTTTAAAGTGTTAAAATATACTGTAAAAAACTGCTACCATAAAAAAAATCCTCTGTACAATCTTTAAATACATGTGGACTCAAAATGGACATTATTGTATTTACTTCATTAATAAGCAATGCATTGCAAAAATATGCAAACTTGTATTCATTCTATTCACTGTATTCTTTTTTTTTACTCTCACTTGGGATTCATATATTTCAAGTGGTAGGGCAGGGGCTACGTGCCGACTGACCACATAAGCCAAGCGTTATATCTCTGTTAGCACAAGCCCCTTTCTACTTCCATCCCGGAAGAGTGCAGTGGACAGACGAGGGAGGATCAACATCGAGAGTGATGAATGTCTTTAGACGGAAGAGTCATGCAGGACGTCCTTGAGTTTAATCAAAACTATTTGCTTTTTGTTGTTGTTGTTTTTTGGTAAGCTGGGCTTTTGTGGCATCTCTTCGCTCATGTCCACTGGTAGCTTGACTTTAACGATATTATTCATCAGGGAAAGTGGGCTGTGCTGTGTTTCAGGGCTGTGTGCTACATTTCAAAGTAATTTTGTGTATACTAGAAATATTGTGGGATTTTCCAAACATGCTACGTCCAGACACATAATAATGCTAATTAATTAAAAACACTTTACAATTAATAATTTTGTAGATGTTTAAATTACTTAAAATAACATCGACAACTCAACATAGCATTTAAGATATGTTAATAAATATTTATTGGATTGTTGAGGAAAAAAATATCAGAAATACTGAAAATGAAATTTCATGTAAACACCCAAACAAACCTATCCAAACAATTTTTTTTTCTATGGAACACAAAAGGAGATGCATGAGAACTGAGAAGGATGGAGGTTGCAACTGTCGGCATCCAAATGTATCATAAATATATAGTCCATATGATTCATGCACTCCAGTATGAATAACGTTTGTGACTAAAATGTACTGAATGCACCCTTAATAATACAGAGGAAATTGTGTCAGACTTGTAAAACAGACCATATCATTTTCTCATTTATGTCAGCCTTTCGATATTTAATATGTGAAAGCATGTCTACCTGGTTCAGAAGATTATGACCTTATGTGGTTTGTTTCTGGCATGTCCATTTCAGTGACTGTATAAATAGCACAGGTCCAATTAAAGCATCTGACCAACATCTGGTGTAAACAGAAATTAATGGAAGAAGCCAGGAAACATTTGACCCGCAGTGTTTAACGGTCAGAAGTTTATGGTTTATCAAGTACATCAGCAAGTCAGAAGTAGAAATGTGATGAATATGGAAGATATTACCATTGTAATGTTGCCATATATATATTGTCAGTGCATAACCTTGATGAAGATATGGGATCTGCTTTTCTATATCAGTATCTAAACAGAGCAAGGATGATTTATGTGCCCTCAGTCTGAGATAACTGTTTATCAGGACAAAACTATGGGAGGACTGTTATATAAACGACAAAAACCCTCCACGCACATCTAGTTTTTTTTTTTTAATACAGCCTCAGAGTTTCCACAGACAGGAAAGCGCCACGAGTTGATAAATTCCCACGTTTGTCAAACTGAAACTCTACAGGCTGCATTTTTGAGCCACAGTCATTGGTTTAATGTCATTATTTTTCTCCCCTGTGAGTTTCATTTGGCTGTCTTCGTGAAAAGATCAGTGCTGTTTTAGTAACTGATAAAGTTCACTTTAATGTTAGTCAAAAACGACATCAATCTACAAGAATCATTGAAATAAAATAGCAGTTCATCATCCTATATTTATGTTATACCACAAAAGATTAGTTCATCCCAAAATGTTATTAGAATTTTTTTTTGAGTAAACTAGTCCTTCGAAAAATAATTTTATTGTGGTTTACAAGCAACATTATTCCCAATATGCACATTATAGGACAAAAAAAAAACTTGTGATAAAATGCGGTCTGGGACAATATTTCTGGCAGCACATGTATTTTCTAATCCGTTACTTTGAACAGCAAATCTACATTCTGTCAAAGAGTGTCAAGACCATATCAAGCAGAGAAAATCCAAGCCGGAGGAGGGCAGGTGGAAAAATGGAGGGGGAAAAAAAGGTGTGCCACACTGTGCGTTCCCTTGAACAAACACTCATGGTGAAGGGGTCGGCTTGCAAGGGCTTGACAAACAAATGACAGGAAATGACAGATTTTGAGGAAACACCTCAGCGAGACCTGATGCTAATCGGAGACTGTGGATGTGGCAGCCCTGCTATCACCTATCTTTCAGCACTGGAGGCAACTCATATGGAGAGAACCCTTTACATCTTTGTCATTTTGAACAAACAACACCTCCAAATACCAGATAGGACACCATTGTCAGCTTTGTCTGATCTGATCTGTCCATCAATCGGTGGTGTGTGTGTGTGTGTGTGTGTGTGTGTGTGTGTGTGTGTGTGTGTGTGTGTGTGTGTGTGTGTGTGTGTGTGTGTGTGTGTGTGTGTGTGTGTGTGTGTGTGTGTGTGTGTGTGTGTGTGTGTGTGTGTGTGTGTGTGTGTGTGTGTGTGTGTGTGTGTGTGTGCATGCGTGTGTGTGAAGAGGGAATTAGGGGAAGGAAATTGGCAAGGTTGAATAATAAGAAAAGCACAGATGCTAGACGTGCCCACCTGTTCATAAACTAATTAATCACAAGACTTATGATGCTATTCTGTTTGTAAAGTAAGGATAATACCACTTTTCTTTTAGATCTAAAACCATGAACTATGAAGGTCATTTTTGCTGTATTGATATTAATATTAATACCTTGAACAAATGAACCATTTTTGCAAGGATTACATTTGTAACTATAGCCAGTTATTATTATATTTGTGGTAACACTTATTCACTATTAGCTATGACTTTTCCCTCAATAAATTCCTAATTTGCTGCTTATGAATAGTTAGTAAGGTAGTTGTTATGTTTAGGTATTGGGTAGGATTAGGGATACAGAATAAGGTCATGTATAATAAGGCATTAATATGTGCTTAATTACTACTTAGAAATGGCTAATATTCTAGTAATACGCATGCTAATAAGCAACTAGTTATTAAGAAACCCTAAAATAAAGTGTATATTTGTAATTGAAAGTTAAGCATTTAAACAATGAAACATATCAGAAGATTTTTGGTCACACTTTATTTTAAGGTCCATTTCTCGCCATTTACAAACCATTAATTATTAATTTTGCCTCAAACTCCTAATTTTCTGCTTATTAATAGTTAGTAAGGTAGTTGTTAAGTTTATGTATTTTGGGTTAAGGATGTTGAAAATGGTCATGCAGAATATATGCATTATGTACTAATAAACAGCCAATATGTTAATAATATAGGCATGCTAATAAGCATCTACTTAATATAGTAATAATTGGTCCTTATACTAAAGTGTTGCCAAATGTTCTGATTTTGCTTATAATTTATTTATAGCTTAACATCAATAACAGAAAATGAGCTTAAATAATAATAACAGAATAAATAATAATAATATTGACAGAACACTTGTGTAACTATATATCCACTTCAATGTGAAAAGCTCTCATCATTTGCATGTAGTCCTCATCTCGGGGCATTGGTAGTTTAGGGTTGGACCCTGCTTGCAACGTGTGTGTGGGTGACCGAAGTGCCTCTCCTAATTCAATCATCCCCTCCTCTCAGCTTGCTTTTTTATTCCAATTTGATTAGCAGAGCTAAAGCCATCACGATTTTGCCCAGACAAAATGAACGCTTGTATTAATCCCGCAATTTCCATTTAAAATGTGGAGCATTGACTTGATTAATAAGGGGGCCAATACTGAATAATTATGGCACAAACATCGGCTATGGGCGAGAGCGCAGCTGGGGTTGCTTACAGATACCCTATGGGATCTCAGAGGGGTCAAACCAAAGCATTGGCCATGACTGAGGTGATGAATCAGTTAGCCAATCTTTTCGACAATTAACAAGCTGCGGCCCCTGTATTAATTTGCCGCCCCTGGAGTGGAGCCTGGTCAGATGTGTCAGGGTCAAGGGTTAGAGGTCGAGAGCACAGGTCAAGCCCACTGATTTGCCCTGGCAAAATCAAGAGAGAAAAAAAATAAGCACATTACATCGAAATGCATTACCCAACCGGAGCTTACCGTATCAGATGGTTTGCAAATTAACATCAGCGTATGAACAGGCGAGCTGAGGAACATGAAAGGGAACGTTCAGAGAAAGTTTAATTATTGGTGATCAATCTAGGTGCACTGTGTTTGAGCATTCAATAAAGTGGAATCGATGGCTGCGAGGACAAACAAAGCAGGTGTTCTTAGCGGAGGGATTATAGGTTAACATTTATTCGGAAGAGATATTGTAATGCTCGACCTTCCAGATGTAATATTAAACCACGCAATCCATCGCCATCCATTACAAGTGTCCCATTGATTCTCCGCCCATCGACGTTTTGCTTTACCAAGGTGCGTTTCGTTCCATCTTGCCTGCTTTATCGAATGCTTCCTGCCTTGTTTTGATAGACACTTTGTAGACAGGCTGCTCTTTTGCAGGCCACATGTGTCCTCCTTGTGCATTCGCTGCATTGAACTCTTCAGGAAACCCTTTTCGTACACTATAGCTACTGTGGCTCAGTGATTATCATGATTACAATGTACACACTGGTGAAATGTCATCATTCTTTCTCCACTTAATGGCCGAGGTTCAAGTAGAGTTCAAATCCCTTCACACTTTGTGGCAATCACCTCACCGGGATCAAAATTCGAGCTCACGGGCCATTTTTTCAATAATGCCGTCGTGATCGTCAGCGTTATTGACCTCGACTGGGCTTTTTCCTCACATCAGAGCCCAAGCTTCAAAGATGCAGGGTTGTCTCAAGGTTAATTCTGGACAAAACAGTGCAGAGAATTGTCAAAACGAACATTATTTGAAGATAGCTAGGCTTCCCGCTTGGGAATAGGTCGACTTTTATGTCAGAACGAAAGCATTCCCACATGTTTGAAAGTATGCCTAATGCTCCTGGGATCGTGTTTCGTGGCAGCCTCCTAAAAGCTGCTGCATCGCTCATTGTTAAATACTGTCTGTTGGGAAAATTAGCCCTGACACTGTTTTTATTATGAAAACATAGTTTAGATGGGCCCAGCCTCCCAACTTTACAGCTTTTAAATAGCACTTCACTGTAAAACTATCCCAGTGTCTCTTTGCCCCCCTTTCACATTCTCTCTATCTCTCTCTCTCTTTCCCTGTGAGTGGCTCTTGCCAAATAGGGGCACATATGTTTCTCTGTAATTAAAGCTCTTGTTATACAGTGCTGCTCCCTTCAAGTAGAAATGATTAACTAATGGAGTGATTGAGGGGAAATTAATAGTTATCTCTTCCTGTCATTCCCCCTCCCATGTTTTCTGTTAAACTCACCCTCTGTTAAGATACCAGAGCACTTTTGTGCAGAGAAATCGATAAGCAGTTTGTGAAGGTGACAATATCAGTGTTGTACTGTACACAGGTGTGAAAGCATGAAATTAAACACAGTGTGTCCCAAAAAAGTATTTGGGCACTTAAGCCATACTTGAGCCAAATGTATGAATATTCCTGTGCAGCGTCTGAGTTTTTCTCAGAACTAACTTATTAACTATTATTTTTAATAAGCAGGTCTCAAGGTCATTTGAACTGGATCATAGAAGGCTTTTTTTCCACACAGGTATCCTGGCAGAGTAACCACATGTGTATTTATATCTTATTCACTTTAAACATGGCAGCTTCTGTTTGGTAATCAGGACCATAGTGACTGTTTTATCTGCATTTTGACAAGTACATCCTTTAATTATACCTTAATATTCTTTTTGTGAAATGTTTAGCTTGAAAACTGAACTGTGCATGTGCTTTCATCTAAATGCCACTGGTTTTGATATTTTTTGTTATATAATGCAGTGAAACGTATATGTGAAGACTCCATCTGAGAGTTTTCTTTTACATGAACATTTTTATCAGGACATTTTTTTAAATAAGGCATTTAATAACTGGCCAATAACCTATTCTTTCCCATTAAAGTGAAATTACTAAACCTAAACATAGGAGCCTGATAAAAATGCTCATTTAAAAGAAAAAAATCTCAGACGGGTTTAGAGGTTTTTGCATCTGAAATCTTCACATTTAGACTAAAGTGTCAATTTATTTATTTTTTTACGTAAATATATATATATATATATATATATATATTAGGGGTGTCAACGTTGAGTTTCACAACTGCACATTTTAGAGTGGCCTTTTATTGTGGCCAGCCTAAGGCACACCTGTGCAATAATCATGCTGTCTATTCAGCATCATAATTTTGGTCAGTGTATATATATATATATACACATTAGTGATGCGCGGATGAGATAAAACGTCACCTGAATCCGCAGCTTCAAATAAATTATCCACCCGCCAACTGCTCGCAGCTATATTTTTGTCTGATTTAGACAAACGCACTCTGACCCTCACCCGATCGTCACATTCAGGGTTCATACGGGCATAAAAAACCCGGAAAAGTCATGGAATTTTTAAACAGCAATTTCCAAGCTTGTATCGATTTGGAAAAATAAATAAATCCATAAAGTTTTGGAAAAGTAATAGAAATCTATTTCACAATCCTCTGTATGATATAATTAGGTTTAATTGTGTCCTGAATTTCAGTGCGGTATTGCGCATATATCGCATTACTCATTCCAGCAGCTTTCAACTTTAAAATGAGGGAAAACATTTATTCAATATAGCGTATATAGGTTAGATGAGTAAATAAATTCACACAAACCATCAGATCAAATTAGTCATTTAAAAACAGCATGAGTGATTCAGCACCGAGTCCTCTCTCTTTGACCGTCTCTTCACATCGGCGCATCTAGCTGCTGCACGTTGCGTTACAAGACTTTAGCTCACGTTTTGGTGCAGTTGACAGAATTGTCAATTTCCTAATCAGTCATTGTTGCATCGTCACACAAATTTATAATTTTCACGTCTTTTTAAGCCATTCGGTACTCGTGCTCTCCTTTTCTGTGCGCTCACAATCACATCCAAGGCGCGCTCTGCGAGTACCAAATCAAAAAGCAAAGCTTGTTGCACTTAAGTGGCCAAATACACACAAAATGACATCAAAATGGTCGACCTGGCGAGTATCCTCGTAAGCACTGTCAGTTTTGTCTAAAGTTAATGTAAACAGTTACGAAAGAAAAAGCGCATGTGTATCAGTTTAGGATTCGTGAAATAGGTCTTGTGACAACAGCCTAATAAAGCGATGCCATCTGTCATTAATGTTAATCAAACAACAAAAGACAGAGAAAATTCCTCACTGATCTTGTCTAATTAGCCTAATGTTTTGTTGAATAACTTTAATATGTTAATTTACACTTTATTCGATTTCTGTAGCCTATTTAAAAAATGTAGTTAATATTTGCATCATTAATGATTTATCTTATCCACCTGCGACCCACCTGCAAATAATCAGTATGGCTATATATATATATATATATATATATATATGTATATATGTATTTATTTCAGTTTAACAGCTCTAAATTTTCTCCTATAATGCCTGATGAGGTTAGAGAACACCTGACAAGAGATCAGAGACATTCCTTCATCCAGAATCACTCCAGATCCTTCAGATTCCCAGCTCCATGACGGTGCTTCTTCTCTTCAGTTCACCTCACTCATTTTCTACAGGGTTCAGGTCAGAGGACTGGAATGGCCATAGCAGAAGCTTGGTTTTGTGCTCAGTGACCCATTTTTGTGTTTTTTTGAGGTTTGTGTTTGGATTATTGTGCGGTTGGAAAATCCAAACATGGCCCATTTTAAGATTTCTAACAGAGACAGTCACTTTATTGATTTTTTTATCTGTTGGTATTTGATAGAATCCATGATGCCGATGCCATGTGTCTAAACAAGATGTCCAGGACCTCCAGCAGAAATATAGGCCCACAACATCAAAAATACAGCAGTATATTTTATTGTACATATGGGGTACTTTTTATCCAAGTGTTCACCAAACCCATCTTGAGTGTTTGCTGCTAAAAAAGCTATTTTTTTGTTTCATCTGACCATAGAACCCAGTCCCATTTGAAGTTCCAGCTGTGTCTGATAACTGAATATGCTTTAGATAAAAATGCTAGCTTTTTGGATGAGCTAGGATAATTTTTCTTGAAACCCTCCCAAACAACATGTGGTGATATAGGTGCTGTTTGACAATGTTTTTTGGTTTTCTGAAAACCAAAGGTTTTCTGACCCCGAGACTCAACTATTTTCTGCAATTCTCCAGCTGTGGTCCTTGGAGAGTCTTTAGCCACTCAAACTCTCCTTCTAACCGTGCATTAGGACGATATAGACACACGTCCTCTTCCAGGCAGTTTCGTAACATTTTATATTGATTGGAAATTCTTAATTATTGCCCTGATGGTGGAAATGGGAATTTTCACTGCTCTAACTCTTCTCTGGAAGCCACTTCTCTAATTTGTGAAGCTCTATTATCTTTTTCTGCTCATCATAAATATATTCTTTGGTTTTTCTCATTGGGATGGACGATTAAGCGAATTTGAACTTTGTTTTTACTCCTATTTATATTTCTGTGAAACATGAAGCCATGGCTGGATAATTTCATGTTCATAATCACCCTGGAGTGCTCAACATTTTTTACATTAATGGGAATATACTTCAGTGATATTTTAAGAATTTCTAGAGGTGCCAATAATTTTGTCCAATGTGTATTTGAGAAAAAAAAACATTTATTTCATAATGACATTTCCCCCCAATTTAAATTCGTATTAACCATTGAAAGGTTAGATTTTTGTGATTTTTTTTAATAAAAGATCAAAAGGATTAATAACGCAGATTCATTTTCACAGCCTTCTTTGGTCATATTTACCAAGGGTGCCGATATTTTTGGCCATGGATGTACAAACATACATACATACAAGGTTCTCAACCAAATTTGGCAGCACAACTGTTTTCTACATAGGTAGAATAAATTCTGAAGGATAATATGACAGTGTAGGCTGGAGTTATGGCTGCAAGAAATTCAAATTTATCATCACATAAATAAATTACATTTGACAATGCATAAAAATAGAAAACTTGCAATATGAATTCACAATCGGACTGTTTTTACAGTATTTTTGATCAAATAAACACTGCCTTGGTGAGCAGACTTCTCTCAAAAACATAAAAAACCCTTACTAAACTCCAAACTTTTGGAGTTAATATACGTCCTTGGTTTGATTGACAGGATAAGCTTTGCATGCTCCTCCCAAACATTCATTTAGAGCTCCTTTTATGAAAAATTATGTGGGCAGTGTTAGATAAATAGCTTTGCTTTCTGACAGATATTTGTTATGTTAGTCTGCCGACCTACAGCACATCACTTCACGGCTCTTTTAGTGATTTTTAACGTTTTGTCTCCAATTCCGATTCCTTTTTTTCCCTTAAATTTACCCAGATTAAACATCTTTGACTGAGCCAGCTGTCGAAGAACCGCCACATCACAGCAAGTTCACAAATAAAACAGGCAGAAAAAAAATCCAGCCAGAAGCAAACAAAGTAGCACAAACAACATATGCTTATACTCTCATGATTTAAGGAGCGGTTCCTCTCTAATACATCTTATCACAGCTGAGTGACATGCTCTGCAACGGTGGCATTTCTCCCATCTGCCAGTGTTGAGCCTACACACTCATTACGATGCGGAGTGAGACAGCACTGTTGCACCCTGGGTGCATTCACATGTGTGTGTGTGTGTGTGTGTGTGTGTGTGTGTGTGTGTGTGTGTGTGTGTGTGTGTGTGTGTGTGTGTGTGTGTGTGTGTGTGTGTGTGTGTGTGTGTGTGTGTGTGTGTGTGTGTGTGTGTGTGTGTGTGTGTGTGTGTGTGTGTGTGTTCGAGACAAGCGAGATGGGTTGTTGGTATCGATCACTTGCATACACAAACTCACTTCCACACCAAATTCTCTCATTGGGATGTGGAGCAATCCTTCAGTGTTCCACTCATCTTACCAGAGCCCCTCCTCTCTCTGACACGGCGCTCCACAGCTCTTGGTCTCTCTCTCTGTGGGACTGGAAGGCGCAGGGATATCTGGATGATCTGCAGAGGAGAATGGGGGTCAGTCTTGTACTGGCGGTCCCGAAAAGGCCTTAAGCCTGGCTCAAGGGGGCTTATGCTGATACCTTGACCTTTCTACCAGGGACTACATTTCACACTTAAATTACCATTACCATGTGGCTCTCCCCTGAGGTCCGCCGTCAAGTTCCCTCCTCTGGGGTTAAAAGTCATCATGGCATGATACCCGCCTCGTATACTAAATGACAGAGACATATGTTAACCATAGAGTGGACCCCACTGCCAGCAAAATCCAGATTCAATGCTGCATGGACTCGCCTAAGAGAGCTGATGTTGAATTGATTAGTATTTGGCCGAGGCGGGGATGGACTGGCCATAGGGAGCACTGGGACTGCAGGATGGCTGGTCAGCATATGGGCTAGATGCGGTTGAATTTGTGTATATTTTATTTATGAAAAATTAAAGTTCCAAAAGGATGTTATTGAAGCATAACCATAATTCTACTTGCACACAAAAGTGTGAAGATAAATAATAATAATAATAAGTAAATAATTAATTGTGCATTGGAAATCTTCTACTGATGTTTAAATGGTCTTCATAGAACCATACAGTAAATGCCAAAAAAAACTACCATTCTGTTGCATTTGCCATTAAAAAGGCTATATGGACATACTATAATTATAATTAATGATTATTTTAATTAATTAATGATAATAGTAATAATAATTATTATTATTATTATTACTACTACTACTATAGGCCACTGTTTGCCTATATATTTTTATCTACATGTTCAGCATTTTTTCTGTAAAGCTGCTTAATAGAATATGTATAATAAAAGATATACATACACTTGAATTGAATGTTGTTATAAAAAGGTTAACTCGTAACACTGAAAATAAACTATTTATTTTATTCTCAATGACATTACTAGTCTTATTTCATTTAAAAAAAAATTTGACACCTCCTACCCCCAACCTCACGATATAACATTTTAAATTACATGTTTTGTTTGTTTGTTTTTTTGTTGAATACATTTGGCAGACACTTTTATCTAATGTGACTTTGAGGTATAATGGGGTCATTCTCTACAGTCAGTTGGGCTACAGCAACATTATGATTGTTTTGCGTGGCATGTGATAGTTTAGTATGTGACATGTATGTATGTATATATGCATGCATGCTTTATTTATTTATGTTTTTATGACTATGTGCACACTTCTGATGTTGTTCAGGGCTGTTGTTAATGCTGTCTTAATTTGGATTAAAAAGGGCACTGGTCTTTTAAAATGCTTGGTGTGAATGTATCTTCTGAGATAATCTGTAAATATATTGCCATTAACTTCAAAATGGTTAAGTCTGTTAGCTAAGGCTGATGTTGAGATTCAGGTAATGACATATTTACCTTCCTCTGATTCTGTACAGTCATTTGGAGCGCCTCCACTGTGTTGGATAGACTTGAGGAAACGAGAGGTTGTGGGGTGACCACATCAAACACACACACACACACACACCATTTACTGCTGGTTTATTTGTCTTTAATTCTCTCCCAGGTGGGGGTAATCAGAAAGCAGTGACAGCTGTCATTCTGACATGACCTCCAATGAGCACTGAGTGGTTGTGGCATGATAATTGTGATGGGTGAGTGTGAGTGAGAGAAACTATTACACCCTTGAGGGCATGATGCCAGTGTGCATTGGTGCCACTTGCCAGCAATTCAAAGTGACAGAGTGCCAAACAAACAAGCATATGAACCCAGGTGGATGTGACATGCAGCCATTAACACTTACTGTATGCTGTCTGAACAGAGCCCACTGTTTAATACTGTATATGAGACTTGTGTTGTATTGTCACATTAGAGCAGTCAACATTCACAGGAGAACAGATATTAAACAAATTAATCAATGTTCATTTTATCACCTCATGACAAATGTTTGCATAATTATACATTTTGTTCACAACAGCTCAAAGAAAGTGATGTGACAAAACTGTCATCATATCTTATTTGTACAAACATAGAATCACACAATTATGGCACGAATCAATGTTTATTCATTCGCTGCTCTTTCTAGCACACACACATATTTTTTTTTTTATTTACCCATCATCATGATGTATCATACGACCTTAATAATGCAACAATAATGTAATGCAACTGATATTCATGTATTTATATACATATACATTATATACAAACGTTTTATTTTATTTTGGTGAAAGCAATGTGTACCAAATAATACATTAATACACAGTAAATACATGTAAATACATGTAAAATACATACTGCTGGTCTTTTGAAATTTCTATTCATCAAAGAATCATGAAGATTTAAAATGTATCATGGTTTCCATAAAAAATATTAAGCAGCTGTTTTTGACACTGATAATAATAATAAATGTTTCTTGAGCACCAAATAGGAATATTAAAATTGATTTTTGAAGGAGAACGCTTTTCCATCGCAAGAATAAATTACACTTTGAAAATGATTATTATATTTTTTATAATATTCCACAATATTGCTGCTTTTACAGTATTGTTTAATCAAATAAATGCAACCTTGCTGTGCACAGAAGACTTCTAAAACATTTTTTTTTTATCTGAATGGTAGTGGATAGTTTTATTTAATTTTATACAGTTTATGTATTTGTAAAGATTGTTTAGATTTGGATCATGTATTTATAATTTATGTATATGAAATCGCAAAAGCTTAATTATAATTTAATTGCATTTTTTTAAATTGAAAATTAACAAATTGTATATTTATTTAATTAGATCATTTACAATTCCAATTAAATCTATATTCATATATTGCAATTTTTTTGTTGTGTTTTTGTTTCTTTGTTTGTTTTATCTTTTTTCTCATCTAGGAACTGAGAACTGAGCAAAGTCTGTGACTGGTGCCTTTTTCGAAAAGCAGGAGTTCCATGCCCCTGCATGCACATTTCTGTTTCATTGTCTCATCGCTTATCTGCAGGAGTTGAGTTTAGTCGAAGCTTTGTGTAGATGGCTGAGAGACAGACAAAGGCAGTGAGGTGAAGGCTTGAAATTTTGTCTCAGGAGGAGAGAGAGCGTATCCCCACAAATCAGCCCAGACTGGTCTGATGACTGAGGTCATCTCTTAGTTCAGCGCTTCCACTGGGAGAGGTTGTTGGTGGGCCACGGATGTGTTTAACCACAGGAAAAGGTGATGTGGCAAAAAACAAGAGAGGGCATAAAACACTTTCATCTGTTGGTATTCCACTGATGTTTCAGCTGGAAAGCAGACCCAGGAGATGTGTATGTGTAATTGGGCTGGTGTGCAATGCATACAAACACACACCCGCACCCACACACATCTTGCCCAGCTGCTACAAGCGATGAACCCTGAGTGAGTTGAGCGTGAAAATGGGACGATAAGCCCAGCCTCTGTTATTGACCTCCTTCTGTCTACCTGCCGTCATTCATACGAATGTGTGCGTGTGTGTATTTGCCCATGCTACAGAATCCATACCAAGCCTCTCGCCCTCCTAAAACGATTATATGTCAGCAGAACCCCCCCCCCAATTTGGTGCCTGCTAAAGCAGGCTGTGAACTCATCGCTCCCATTTGGAGAATTATTCAAGAAAAAACGCTGCTCTCACCTGACAGCGTGGCTCAGCCCACCGCCGCAAACGGCTGCCGGTCATGTGATAAGTCGACCCTGACCAGTTCAAAGCTGATTCGGCGACAGGCTGATTGCTGGCAGCTAATCATTTTAGCAACACCTATGAGCAGGGGCATGGCTCCAGTGAGAAAAGTTTTTCCTGTTTTGCCTTCTTCTTTCTCTCTTCCTGCTCTCCTGTCTTACTGCTGGCCTTCCACCGATGAACTCGGAGTGAACCCGGCTATGTTATTTATACATTTCTTGTCTTCTTCCTTGCTTTTTTCTGAGAAATTTGTTATTCAGCGGAGCTCCGCATTGTTCTGCAGGCCTTGCCGCAATAGGTGATGTGCACAAGGTTACCTTTTGAACCGGTCTATCATTATAAGCCTGACTTATTTCAAAGCATTTCCAGGAGTGGATGGGGATTTGAAATCTATATTAGCGCAACAGGGCTAAAAGTGATTAAGCCAGAGTTTTTCGAAGTTCCCCATCCATCCGAGATATTTTTGAAGTCATTAGGGGCTCCGTCTAAAAAGCTGATTTGCAATCAGATCTCTGGATTAATGATTACATGTCTCAACAAGTCGCAAGTAAGCAAAATCCCAAAACTAATTCGGAATCATTGGAAAGCTGGCAATCAATAGACTGTCAGTAACCGGGAGAATGGCAGTCTAGCTTACAGCAATACAGAAATCCCACAATTCTCACTCGCTCATTCCTCCAGAGTTCCTGCATACTCTATAATGAGCTCTCTAACGGTACGGAGAAAGAAAAGGAAAGAGGGGAAAAGAAAACAAGGGATGCTCTCTCCTCTGTCATTCCGACTGCATTAGGATGGGCTCCCCGGCCAGCTTCCCGTCTTATATATATAGCATTCAGATCCCCTCTATAAGAGTTCACCCGAGGGTTTTCTTCCTTCCAACTTGTGCTTTTAGTATCGTAGCCTCACATATTCTCTAATTAATTCATTCAACATGATGTGTAAATACGTTTTATCTCTCTTTAAGAAGTGTTCAGTAGTCTCATGTATGTATGTATGTAAGATATCACTGCGTATTTCACATAGCAAAGGAGTAATGTTTACTCTCCGAGTAGCAAATTAAAGAGACATGAAGCTGGATGCGGCGCAGCGGGTCTCAAAGAAAAACAGTCCATCGATTCTTATATCTTTAAATGAGCATCTCGCATCCCACCATTGTGATGAAAATTGCGTCGCTAACATCTTCTCAAATCATATTCACTCAAAACACTGTGAAACTCCATCTTGTAGGAGTGTGTCGATATGCTTTCGTGCAGGGGAGTTATTGCGCAACAGTGCTGGTTTTCGCCCAGAGCACAAACCACAAGTGCGCAGAAACTACAAAGTTACGTTCTCTTCTTTTATTTATTTATTATGTCTTTAGCTGGGTGTTTTTTTTTAAGCAGAAACATGAGAGTATTGTTCATTTAGCGTGCCAGTTTATGCATCTCCTTTGCATTTTTAGGACCAGGAGGGGTGCAGATTTCTTCAGGCAATTTGTTTCAGGTAGCGGGAGCTTTCAGGTGCAGCAAAAGGTATCCTGGGAACTGTTAGAAAAGAGAAAGCGAGAATGAAAAGAGGATGGGCAGAGCTTTTACATCCTTGATAGATTCTGATATGTGAACATGGTGAATGAGGTGTGCTGCTGCACATCGATGGCAAGTCTTTTAACAGCATTTACACATCATTCTCATCTGCTGTCTCTCTTGGTAATTCTTGCCATTTGGTTTTAACCCACCAGACAACATTGATTCAAACGATTCAAGGCTTCTTTTGAATTAATTTCCAAACAGTATCAGACAATGCACGTTCCCTGATGCTGTGCATCATTGAAACACTATTGATGTTATTGTACACACAACCATTAAAGGGATTGGTTATCCAAAAATGAAATTCTGTCAACTTTTGCACACCCTCATGTTCTTTTAAATATGGCTGACATTTTCTCTTCCGTAGAACACAGAAAGGAAATTTTGAATAATGTGTTGATCTCTGTTTTTAGTGCAATTACTCTGGGTTTGAGTGTTAAAGCTGTGGAAAGAACACAAAAGCATCATGAAAGTTGTCCATATGGCTCATGTGCTATATTGCAAGTCTTCTGAAGCCATGCGATAGCTTTATGTAATGAAAAAAACAAAATTACATACCAGTCTGCAACCAAATCATATAGACAAAGAGCTGATGTTGGGAACTAGGTCAGTCTGATTTGTTAATGAATGTTTAATTAATTTTCATACCTTGGAAAGTCAAGATTTTTAGTGAATAATGATGCAATTTCAGTCTGTTTCTCATACAAAGCAATCGTATGACTTTATGCTGCTGTTATGTAATTGTTGGGCTTCATTGTGTAGAAAAAACAACCATGAAATGTTTCAAAATATATCGTATTTTGTCATAAAGATTTGGAACAATATGCGGGTGAGTGAATAATTTTCATTTTTGCATTAATTACCTCAGTTGTGTCCCTAAGTCTATATACCTCTTTTTCCTCAAACTTCACAGTTTCTGGCATTTTACATAAATGCAACACGGTCATAGCTCCATTTCTCTGCTTTGCTTCAATTGGAACAAAGTTTTCTCATTCAGTTCTCTGATAGTATTTTCCCCCAACAGCAAAAAGGAGCAGCTTAGGTCTAAGCTGAGTCTTTTATGTAGGCCACAGAATCCTCGGAGGCTGCGAGTTTAAGGAGTGGGAACATTTAGCCCTGTGCATTGAAATGTCATGCTAATGGAGTGGAGAATACTCTTATGGTGCCAGGCTAGTACGGAAAGCTCGGCTTGACCTGTGAGGCACACAGGAGTAATTAGGACATTTGAAGCCTAAGGAAGGGGGCATCTCGGAGGCTTTGACTTATATGTGCAGATCCCGCAGCGTGTAGATAGGTCACAGTAACCTTAAAGAACAGAATGTTAACCAATACATGGATGCCATGATTTTTATTTTTTTTTTGGTTGACAGCTGTTGGCTAATGTTGTGAAGTGAAGGAGTCAAAGAGTCATTCTCAGTGTACTTAAAGAAAAGTTTGGCATTTTACAGAGCGAAATAAACTTTTGTAAGACAACGTTGGAAACCGTGTGCCCCTAAACCACGTTTGCTTGTTCTCATTTCAACTTTGACAGCGACACTAGCCTCAAGAACAGCTAAATGAGTTCTCGCTACATGGGATTTCTCATTTGGAGATACAGCAATATGTGCTATTCAATATATATATCAGTATATGAAAATAGTTTTTAGAGGTCACACAGCACCTCTAGCAAGCCGACAGACACACAGTATATGTGTCTCCTTTATAAAATAGTTGAGAACTTTGTATGACCCCCATTTTGCATATCTGTCATTGGCAATTTGCAGCTGTAGCAGTGTCCTGGGCAATGCAGGAAAAAGAGAAAAAAGCCATTCTACAAAGATGTCAAGGGCACGCTTTGAAATGAGACAGGCACATTTCGTACCCTCCTTTTTTCCACCTTATGTTTCAACAATATCCAGAGTTATATTACTGAAATCGA
This sequence comes from Ptychobarbus kaznakovi, assembly GCA_027422405.1. NCBI lineage: Eukaryota > Metazoa > Chordata > Actinopteri > Cypriniformes > Cyprinidae > Ptychobarbus > Ptychobarbus kaznakovi. Next base: position 19,625,690 of record CM049797.1, on the reverse strand, counting down.
CTGCATCATGTCACCAAGCTGTAGCTTCTATAGGAAAATAGTACGGTCTTTGTGGCTTCGCAGTTTACGTTCTTGTTTCAGAGAAGTCAAACTAGGCGAAGTGTCACAAAAGTGAAGATGTCATTACTGATATCTTGTCTGGACTAAAATAAGTCTTGTTACGATAAATAACCAGTCCTCTGACCCTCAGGCAAGCAAGCTGCCCTTTCAACACAACTTAGCGCCAATCCACTCCACAAACCGCACCATCCGACCTGGCAGGTGAATATATCAGGAATGCGTTCGGACCTCGGGCATTGAGATGTGTACTAGTGACAGCTCTCAATAAAACTCTTGGTGGATTGCTGTGTTTATTTAATCTCCTTAGGCAGATGATGGCACGAAGCCGGCAGACATTAAAATCCCTTCATCAGCAGAACGTGCCGGCTGATATTTAGGCGAACGTTTCTGCATTCGCACCCAGCGAGTAATTATTACCACAGCCTTCTCGGCTTTGATCTCTGCGGATGATCGTATGCAAAACCATCTGAGAGTGAGACCAGTCGTTCGAGTGTTGGCGAAATAAACGATTTTGATTCTCTTACAGGCCTCTCTCTCTCTTTCTCCCATTCATCCTGTCTTTCAGAATAAGTTAATTTCTCTGTATTCTACCTTAGATGAGGTGAGGGAGAAAAAAAAGGGGAAACTTTTGAAGATTTGCCCAAGCCTCTCAGACATACAAAAAAAGGAGAGAAGAGAAAGAACAAGAGCTCGTTGCTAAAGAGCCATTTCATCAAATCCCACCTGCAAGTGTAAAATGTCTTCATTAGGGCCGGCACTACTAAAGAAAATACCAGCCCTTGCACAATGCCGAAGGTCTGCTTGTGACCTTTCCTTGGTTTTAATCATTGCAACTCTTGACAGCTTAATAAGTTGAAGGTGCTGGATTGCAGCCTAACTTAATAAGGCCTCACAGCCCGAGCCTTGGCCACCTATGATTGCTCCCATAAGTCTTTGCACATCTGGTGCCATGTCCTTGGGAGAGAAATATTTTCCATAACTTTGCTTCTGCTCTGAAGCCCTTCTGCCGGCCATGCCTTTATTAACGGAGGAATGATACAGTGCGTCGTGTGACACTGTGGCAGGACCCGTACGCTTGATGTCAGACATTCTTTGCGACCTGCCGCTGCCGGATAAAGACTTCAGCATCGCCTCCGACTCGAATATTCAACCTATTAAATATTCTGGTAATTTATAGGTGAACTTTGTAAATCATATTGTCATGTTTAATCTATCCTAGCGAGGTATATTGTTACACAGGATATATGCTCTCCTTATTCTGGAGTTTATTACTTTATAGATGAATTACTCTCCTTTTATGATACACATAAGCTAGATAATGCTATAAGCAGTGAAGGCAAAGTTTTATGGAGGCTTTTCTTTTTTTTTGCTTGCAGCCGTGGATACTTTCTGTCTGAAATGAGGTTGTGTTTTCAAGCAGCATTTCCCTACTACCAGATTTTTAGTCATTCATAATAGAGCTTTACAAGTAGCATCGTCTTTTTTTGCATCAATGAAATGTGTATCCTTGCATCAAAGAAAGATGCTTATTTTCACTTTGAAGAAAAATTACATTTTACACTCATAGTATTTCTAGAGCTGGTAAAGTGTTTGATTATATGACAAGGATTTTTTTGTTTCTTCAATAGGTTGTGTAGTGAAATAACATATTGCATGTTCTACCATGTTGTCAGTTTTAATGTAAGAGTAAAAAATTTTGTCTTCTAGATAAAAGTTCTGGTCCTCATGCAAAGCTTGAAAATTTGGTGTCTGTTGGATTTATTTGTCTCCTTTTGTTCAAGACAAAAAAAGTTTGAAAGAAAACAATCACAGTCATTCTGTTTCACTGAATATTAGCATGTGATTTGTCTATATTGCCACAACACTAGCACTATGTGCATGTGAAATTAATTGATAACTTTTTTTTTCCTGTGCTTTATTTTAATAAACAAGATTGAATGAAAGACTGAAGGTAAAATTATCTGGAATTGATACTACCTACCTTGCCAGTACTCTGCTTGAGACATAATTGGATTGACACGGGGACAGAAAAAAATGGCAGTATCTGGCACATTTTTTTTTTATATATATACTGTAGTTTTTTGCATAGCTGTAGGCTGACATCTGACCCTGTGTTTAGAGTTGAAGGCACATGGGGGATTTCAGCAACCACAGCCTCGATTTTCTGTCATCCTTGCCAGAGAGTCTTGTATCTTGGCAGAGGAGAGAAAAACAGAGGAGGGGCATGTAGAGTGAGAAAAAAAAACATTAGGCCTGGTAGGGGGATCATCATTTTCCCCCTCATTTCCTCTGTGTGGAGGAGCTCTCACCTGAGAAAGACACAGACTGAGAGAGAATAGAGTTTATGATACAATTTATTGCCATATGAGCAGAGAAAAACATCATCATTTTGTTACCTTTCATCATATATGGCAGGGCTTGTCAACTCTTTCTGAACCAGGGGCCCGTCTCAGACTCGCAGGCATCCTAGGGTCCAACATTGATAATATGAAATCAGCATATTAGAATGATTTTTGAAGGATCATGTGGTACTGGAGACTGGAGTTATGACTGCTCAGCTTTGCCATCACAGCAATAAATTACATTTAAAATATAAAAAAATACAAAAGTTATTTTACATTTTAATAATATTTCACGATATCACTACATTTTCTGATCAAATAAATGCAGCCTTAGTGAGTATAATATACATTTTTCAAAAACATTAAAACATTCAGGTATTCCAAAAATAAAGGTTTTAACCAAAAATTAAAACCTTTGTATTAGTGCAATAATTGATTGGCATCTAGGTTTATTTATTTAAAAGTGATCTCATCACAAAACATCATGTGCACCTGTATTTGTTGTCATCTTGTCAACTCTGCTCACCTGTTATGTTAGTACCAGGTGCAAACAGGGTTTTAGAATATCATTTCTCTTTAAAAAAGTATAGGAAGTGATCAAATTATAAAAGAGAAGGAGAACAAAGGATCTGTGCTTGCTGATGTGACCCGGACATCTTCAAAGGCTGGACCTAGAGTCTCGCTCTGTCTATCTGTCTGTTTCTCGTTCCTCCTTCCCTTCATAACCGCCCTATTGGTCTGTCTGTCTGTCTGATGTTCATTAGCTGCTTGACCCATTATAGCTATCTCTGTATGAGAGGTGTCTCTGTGTGTTTTATCCTCTACAAGAGTAATGAACCTGCCTTTTTTTTTCGCACTACCTTTCCATTTGATCTCTATTAACATCACTGAGCACCTCAGTCGAGCTTTTTTCTCCACTATACAGCTGGAGATGTTTTAATGAGGGCTTCCATTTGCTCTCCACTCTTCCCTCTGCACCATTATAACATGTTCCTTTTCCAGTTACAAACAGGAGGTTATGAGGGACTCAAGGGGGGTTCTTTTTTTTCTTTTCAGGCAATTTATTTATTTATTTATTTTTGTGTCCGAGACACTGATAAGATATGTAAATGAAACAGAATTTATTGTTGGTCAGTGTCTTCCCTGAAAATCCAGTTTTTTTAACCACATCCTGTAACATCAAGACCTTATATTTCAGTCCTAGAAATATTTGAACACTTTTTTAACATCATTTTTAATTAATGACACATTTCTGCATACCAGTGTGATGTCCGAGCAGTCCAGTTTTTGCAGAGTTTTGTAGCCTGTCATAAATTGCTAAATTATAAATTCCTTAACCCCTTGCCAAATAATCCAGCAAACAAATCTCTCTCTCTCTCTCTCTCTCTCTTTCTCTCTCTCTCTCTCTCTCTCTCTCTCTCTCTCTCTCTCTCTCTCTCTGGCTTACTCTCTGTTGAGGAACAAATTAAAATTGAAACTGTGAGGCTAGGTGCCGGTCCTTGCCTCTAGGGCTTTTTACATCACTGCTGACAGAGGCCTCTGTGAATCATGGGAAATGTTTCATCAGTCACAAAGCATGATGGGGTGAACTGAAAGCCACATTAAACTTTCCAGTTACTCCTTCAATGCCTCACTTTTATTGTTCTGCCCTCATTCACTGAAATCCACCACAATACCTATCTGAGCAAATGTTTCTTTCCATATGAGCATATCTTGCCTGGTTCTGACTATGACAACAAATCACCACATATTTGGTGCCTCTGAATATTACTTTAATAAAAGAAGAATATAAACTGCTAAAGAATTTCACAGACTGTAAATCTGCACATTTGCCATATATTGTACATTTTCATAATGAGCTATGTGTTGATATCACAGAAAACTGTCGTAGACATGGCTGTATTTTTGCTGATGTGAGAAAAAAAGACACATTTTGAGCGTTTAATGTAAGCACATACTGTAAAACTAAACTGTCACATTCAAATACCTGCAAAAAATGACACATTTTCTCCATACCACAGATGTGGCTAATGTGGTTCATTTTTTTATTCCATCAGGAACTCTCCCTCATCCTGCGAAGAGCTTAGTAAACGGTCCTATTCCTCTCAGCATGTAAAGCAGATTCTAGATCCTGTGTAAATACATGTCTTCACTTCACTCATGGTCCATCCATTCACATTCATTAGACTCTATCTCCACCCCATGAAGCGCTCTGAGCTTGTAAAAATACTCTATTTGCAGGCGTTGTCAGTGGGATGATAGGTAAGCGAGCACGTCTGTGGCCATCTGAAGAGTTTTGAATTGATTCATTTGGATTTGGCTGTGGAACTGATTGGTTTATAGGTTTGGGGGACTGGGTTTGGATTGGCGCTTATGGTCAGAACTATAAACCGTTACTGGTGCATGTATGACAAGGATTTCCATTAGGCTTACGTGTTTGTGGGGCCTTCATCGCCTATGCAGACATCAAGGCAGACATCCATGCGATCTGGTTAAAGGACGAAATGCTTCTATTCCCCCTTTTTTAGAAATGACTTACAGTAAACTCCCATAATGCACTGCTTCTATATGGGTATGCTGTGTACACAAATCATTTTAATGTGATGCTTATGTAGAATTTTAAAAAGTATGACTCCTAGAGCTTTCTCTTCAACTATTTGGCCTGTGTTGTCTTAGTCACATAATAGCAGAAAGGTCAAGTATCGATGGCGTTTCACAGAATGACACTGTAAACATTCCCATCTGACTCTTTCTGGTTTGGCATGAGTCTGCCCTCATTTCAAGAAGATGGCTGATGCGGTCATTCAAGCTAAACAGCCCTTGATCACACTATCAGGAAGCTTGTTATGAAATCAGCAATGACCATTATATTTGGTATCAATCTGAATTTCTCTCAGCTCAGAGAGGAGAGTACGTGGGCCGGGGTCAGCCAAGGGACAAGAGGAGAGAGAACAAGTGAGAGAGGGGAGGCCAGAGCAGGAGATTAGGAGGAAAATAAATGTAAAATGGACAAGAACTGTATTAATAGGATTATGGGCTCATAGATTTCAATACATCATCTGCACAAATAGGGGAGAGACCAAATTTGAGAAGGCAAAAGCGGGAAGGGGGGGGGGGGGGTCATATTAATGGTTATTTTTCAGGACTGTGGGACATTTGGGTTGAATGTGATTGCTGTGAATAACAAGGCTGAATGTGCGGGGATAGGATGGGAGGGGGCCTAAAATAGTCACAGAAAAGTAATAGTTATGAAGTAAATGTAATACTCATCTGTAAGATATGTGAACTTATTTTGTTCTTTCAAATGCCACAGCAACTATATTACTAAGAGTGTTGTTCCATAATTACTAAAGATATTAGGGATCAGGAAATGGAAAACATTAGTGCTTTGACTTCTTTTCGTTGGTGGAGGAAAATACAAATTAATTACTTGGCCAAATTTAGTTTGGTGTAATTTATGGAACTGTTGAGTGTGAGTGCTGCAGGAAAATAACCTACACCTAATATAATAAATTATATATTTTTTTGTAATTAATTATTACATTTACTAGCAATTTTTAAAAGTAAATCCTACATTTTTATCCTTAAATTGTTATAATGCATATTATTTGTCTTGTTGCAATATTAAGTTAACATTAGAAATAAAAAGTATTTTAATGTTTACAGATTGGCCCCATTCATATAATGTAAATGTCTGACTGTATCCTATATTGCTATTGGCACTATTTCTCATATGCTCGTCTCACATTGTGCCTAGCCTTTACCCATGGTAAAAGCACTGTGACTCACAGCCTCTTGTGGCCTATTGCTTTACTGTTTTATGCAGTATGACAGAACAGCTTGCATGTCAGTCATTTTAATATGGCAGCATGATAATGGCAGCTTCTACTGCAAAACTATTATTTAACAGTGCCCGTGTTAATAGGGTGCAATTGATATGAGTAATAATTACAATATCACCCTTAGCAACGGCACTTGTAAACACTGAATTATACAGTCTCTTTAAACAGCACAAGTGATGTTCATATTCCCCCCATTTATTGTCTGCATAAAGGGAATCGTTTTGTTTTGCAACACACTGTCTTATAAACAACGCTTTTCTGCTGCCAGTGAAAAGCAGTCATCCTGAGAGAGAGACCATAAAGGCGCTGCCACCCTTATTAGATGGAGCCGCCTTTTGGGTTGTCAAGAAACACAGCAGTTAACCTCCTTAGCATGCATTAGCCGGACCTTTGTAAATCTTATTTCTATTACTCCGAGCATGCTTTATGATAGCAATATTGCCTTCAAATATGGAGATAGCTGTTTCATGTGGAGCTGTTTTTGCTTCATTAAGCATACATGGTTTTTCAGTTCAGGGGACAAGAGCCACTATGACATGATGTAGTGCATCCACAACATAATCAAAAGCTCACTTCTGCACTGTTTCAATTACTTCCCACTTTATTTTGCAAGGTAAATCCTTCTCTTTCCGGTGCTATATGCTCTTTTATGCTTTAGGCCAGGTGCCTTTTTGCTGCACTTTGCAGAGTGCATGGCGTGCCATCAATTACTTGGATGTAAGGGGTGGTATCGTAAACTCATCCCTTTTGTTGAGTCTACCACAGAGGTGCTGGAAAACACACAGACATTTAAATCAATCTTTTGTAACGTGGGTTTACTTTGAGGGACAATGCCTCTGTAAGGAACAAGGGAAGAGCACAAGCTGTTAGCGCTGATCTGCTTGATTGTCTTTATTTCACTGGCCTCCTGGTGGCTTCAAACAACTGCCTTTCAATAAATCTAAACTCTTTAAACTAAACTAAAGACCTAATGAACGTTTCACTTGTCTGTTAGCTTCAGCTGTATTTATTACAGTAGCTTTAAAGCTAATACATATGCTAGTGTACTCAAATGTTGACTGAATAAACCTTCATAATGTGCAGTCTCTGTGAATTGAGATGGATGTGATAAAGCCCTTTGACATTTTTTATAACAATGTCCTGGCTAAATGTCCTGTTTCAATGGGAAAATGTCAAAACAGAAATGAAGACAGTGCTCACCAAACAACTTGAGTTTGTTTAAGGAATACTTGAACTAAAAATGAAAATTAGAGAAGAAATTATTAGAAGAGATTATTGTATTAGGATAGATATTTTGAGGAACAGTTTTTATACTTTTTTATATCTGTTTATTCCATACACTTAAAGCAGCGATATGGAGCGAGTACATAGATTTAAATCTAAATAAATATATCTTGAATCCCCTTGGAAGTTTGCTGAGGGCTCTGGTCCTCTGGCTGAGAACCACTGAATTAAAGTCAGTGGGGTCCAAAACAACTTTGGACCTCAATGACTTTCATTATATAGACATCAAAAACATATTTTGTGTTTCATAGTTTTATCCTGATGTTGCCCAGTTTTGGAATGATGGACGTTCGATTACAAAATTTAAATTTTGGGTTGGATTACCCCTTTAAGCAATTACTAGAGAATCAGTCACAGTTTGCACTATGCCGTTTACAGCTATCCCTCAGTCAGCCAAAGCCTGATATTCTACTGCAGCCGAAACTCGAAATGGACATTAGATAGAAGAAATTATATCAATTCTTCACCCTTGTGCCTCCCTTGCTTCCCTAAAGCATATGCTTCATGCGTGAGCTTTGTGATTTGGAGACTATCCAAACAGACTGTACTGTTAGGTGTCGTTTTCAATGTCTGCGGTGAGACAGATATGTGGCTAAATCTCTAATAACAGAAGAAATCAATGCCGACTGATAGACATGTAGGACTGTATCTGACATAAGTGCTTGCAGGAAGTGTTTTTTTTTCACACCAGGATAGTACAGAGAACCTCAACAAGGCTCGTGTTCACTGAAGTCTGGCTGTGCTTCAGCGCTGTAAGGGATAACAGTCTACTGCACTTTTGATGAATTTTGACACTAACGCAGCCAGAGTGGAACATAGTAGATTTCTATAGAACATACTGTATGTGTTTGCCAATATTTACCTGGCAATGAAATCATAAGTGAGGTTAGCAAAATTGTGTACTCAAATATTTTGTTGTCACAATCACACTCAGGCATTTATTCCAGAACCTGTAGTCACGTGATATACAGACTATATTTTATTGTCATTGTATTCACAATAGGAAAATGGCGCTATTAGTCCCTTTGTTCCTTAACCTCTGAAAAAGCTTGCTTGTTAGCCAGCACTGTTTGTTTTCTTTCATCTGTCTCTTTCTCTCTCTTTTTTATTCTTGTGTTAAGCCCAGCTTAGAAGTTGTGTGATGAATGAGTGGAAGTTGAATCATTATTAAAGGTGGGAGATGATTAATAACGACCATGTGTGTTTTCCTCTGTAGTGTAAATAAAATATATCATTCACGGAATACATGGGACGGCTAGGAGAATGATTTATGGTGTGTTAAAATGCACAGAGAGCCAAAGGCTGAAGCCCTTTTCACACAGCACTCTACCCACGGCCTAGTGGCTTAGGCTTCCTTTCTCTTTCTGTGTATGTCTTTCTCCACCTTTATGTGTCTGTATCATTTTTGTGCCAAAGACAAACGAGCTTCCCTTGAAAAGTCACTTTACACTGTAAATCAAAACATTACTTCACTAACATTGGTATCCAAATGATAATTAGGAAATGACAAAAGCAATATAATGTCACGATTCAGCAAAGGTAATGCAGTAGCTCAGTCCAATGGTGGAAAAGTACCACCCCACAGAATCCTTTTTTGTATCCTTGAAATATTGTTTTGTGCATATTATATATGAAAATTATAAATGGTCATTGGTCAAAATAAACATTATTGTTCCAAATGGCTCCAATTTAGAAGTTACCAGCAATCCTGAAAACATTCCGGCTATGTTTAATTAGAGGTGTTCTTCTAGGGGCAGGATTGGAAACCCTTGTAATATGTTTTTCAGCGAGCTAAACTAACCGGTTAGCCAGTTGGCTTCCCTTGTAAAATAGAAGTGTGTTTAATTGTTGAATGTCCACTTTCAGAGAGGCTATCAATATAAGCTAACTTTGATAGCATAAGATCCCAACCTTCCTGCAAATCACTCTCCAAAGCCACGCCTCTTCCTAAACATATTAATAATAACACCATCCATTCACGCTCAGTCTGCAATAGCGTAATGGAACGCACTGATGATGTATCTTGTCTGTGCAAACAGGGTGCGTGGAGGTATGCAAATACATACACTGACAGGCAGGTAGAACAGCCTATCACAGCCCTCGGACCAAGGGATATGATTGGATGAACATGTTATGGTCCTATGCCTTCCACAGATGATGCTAATACGTATAAATACATTTAGACCACTTAACATAGTGATTGCTATCTGGATGTGAAGAGACTTTCAACCAGCATAACAAAAAAGTGTTTTTGAACCAAATTACCTAGTGTAGTAAGGTATGAGTGTACTCTCTTCATTTCTTAACCCATTTAAGTAGACTACTTAAAAAAAAATCAATTTTTAATAGTAAATTCATTACGTTTGAATAATCATGTCATGCTTTAAAGAATTACATGCGTTGACTAACACGCTGAAGCACATGCTACATAATGTGTTATTCTATATTTCATTTAAAGTTAATACATTTTTACGAATTTGCAACTTTATTACCAATATGCAGTTTCAAATATATATAAATATATGACACAATTAACAATAGAAATGGCATTAAAGTATGTTTTAGTTTATTATAAATGCTTTCAGTACATTCAGCAGCACACTCCTGCATTTTTAAAGACCAGGCATACACTGTAAAACCCAGTGAGTAGAGATAACCTCATTTCAATTGAGGAAACTGATTGCCTCAATTCTTTCAAGTTTAGAAACCCGTAGTTATGAGTACTGTACACTTCTTTCATTTGAGTTCCCTAAAATAATATTTCCTGAAATGCACCCTAAAACTTAACTGTGATGATTAAAACTACTAGCTAGCTAACAGCAACTAGCTACTTAGCAGACTAAAGCATAAATGTACTAATAAAATCCAACGTGATCTCATGATAATTTGTATGTATTTTACGTAAAATGTGGTTCTATAAAACTATGTACATTTACTTACGTCTTTACAGGCACTAAAACGTACAATACTGACATATTTTCAGCATCTAAACGTACAAATACTTACATATTTTCAGCATTTATACGTACAAAACTGACATACTGACGATTTCCAAAAACAAATCCTTTATGAATATTGAAATCGTGGCATTAATTTTATTATTAGTTGTTTTTAGTTGTCATATCAATTACCTTGTTTTCAGTTGCATCATTAAATTGTTTAACGTTACTAATTTTGTTGTGGGATTTCTGCTGTTTCTCGTTTCCAATAATAGGCCTACATGATGTTGAACAAGACTTTAATTTAAACCGTAAAATAAATAACATTTGAAAATCGTTTAACCTTTACTTTTCATCTAATGTTTACTTTTGCCATGGGCCACAAAAAGTGTTTTCTCCAACATACTATGACTGACAATAGAACTATAAAAAACACCAAAACCACAACATAATTACTAAATGAATCAATTTTATTTGTGCGATGTAATCCAGATCTTCAGAATCCATACAACTGCGAGGAACAGATCCAAATCCAAGCCTTCATTTGGCGATCTTCATCTCCGTCCTGAACAGCGAGTCCAATGACTGTAAACGGCAAAGCCCGCGCTGACTGAAGCATTCGTTACGAATTCAAATGTTGCCGCTCCAAACGACAGGTTTACGGCAGGATAATCGAACGCTCATTGGCTCTCGCCTGCATTCGTCATAGATTGCGACATGCCGTGTTTCTGGTGAGGTGTGTGTTTGAATCATAGACACATGACTGTTTGAATGAGGCGAGTAGTGACGGGAAGTTCAGATCATTTTACCGACTCTGACCTTTGAGTCTCATTCAGCAAAATGAACAAATCTTTTTTTTCGAATCATTTCGTTCTTTTTAGCAAAACATAATTAAAATGTTCTTGTTTTGTTTACTGTGTTGAGACTCGCTGAAATCGCGTTTGGTCTCGTACTGTATCGCATCTCTTGTCAGTGTCTGCGCTTGCTTGGCCATTTGTTGTGATAAACAGGAAAGTGTATTCAGCTGAATTCAAATAGTGATTTGTTAGACGGGTTTAAAAAAGGTTAATATACCGCGGCAGCAGTCGCAGCAGCTGTCGTGTGAAGCCCTCCTCGTGAGAAGACCGAAGAGTGTAAAGACCATCGACTCTACCGTGAGACTCCACCGGGCAGGGAACACCAGCAAAGGATATAATTTATTCTCTTTCCTACTACTTGTTTCACTTCTGTTTTAGTTTTTATAACCAATTCTTACTATATAAAAATAAGTATACTTAGGCCTTTAGTGTTATGTTAGAATAATTATTATACTCATACCTTTTCTTGATTTAATGTTTTGACTTGTTTTTAGCTTTATTTTTTGTTTTCATTTAAATGTTTAGTTTTGTTTAGTAATGTTGTTGTATGCATTTGTCATTTTTATTTAATTTCTTTATCTTCTTAAATGTGTATATATAATATTTATTATTTTAACTTTTAATTTTAGTTACTTTTTCTTATTTGTAAGTCGCTTTGGATAAAAGTGTCTGCTAAATGACTAAAAGTAAAGTAAAGTAAAAGTAAAATGTTACGTGTTACTTCCCTACTACTAACACATCTACTACTTAGCAAACGTTGATCACACTACAAACAACACAAAACTATAAGAAACAGAAAAAAAAATATTCATTGTTTACTTGGGTCTTTAGTCTATGATTAGCTCACCGCACCTCTTATCTGACATGTCTCCGGGGTTGAGTCATTCGCTCATCACGTGACAGCCCCATATGTGTAACCTATGCAGTATGAGCTGGAAAGAGAATTGATTAGTTCATCTCTTGAGTCTTCGGGTTTGAGTCGTTCGTTCATCACGTGACAACCCCGTAAGCTAAACTTAAACCTATGCAGTATGAGCCGGAGAGAGAATCGATTTGTTCACCTTTCGAGTCTTTCGTTCTTTTGTCACGTGATGTGACAGCATTGGATAGAGAAATTAGTTAATTTGCTAGCTTCCTTACCAATGGGTGTATAATTATTATTATTATCATTATTATTTACTCTTACAGTTACGTGATGCATTTCTGGTCTCCAATTGTAGCTTTTTAGTTCTTGCAGTTTATGAATGGGTGAATTTCTGTCATGATGGTTCTTTTCCATAACACTGAATGTGGTAACAAAGGTAATAAACTAAAGAGTTGGTTATTATTATTATTATTATATTATTATTTAATTTATTTTTCCCTCAGACTGCATCGGTTTAGCTTATGGGGCTGTCACGTGATGAACGAATGACTCAAACCCGAAGACTCGAAATGTGAACTAATCAATTCTCTTTCCGGCTCATACTGCATTAGTCACATGTTGAGCGAATGACTCGGAAAACCCCGAAGACTTGAAACAGGTGAACTAATTCCAGTACAGAACCTATAGGGTGGTGCGCATGCGCGACTGAACGAATCACTCCTCGAAATGACTCGTCCTTCCCGATCGACCCACGCACGCACCTTCACAAGTTCACTAGAGAGAGGATCAGGAAAATAATCTGGATAATATTTTCAGCGATTAACAACATAAATTCTGCTCTACACCTCACGCAAACCTGCTGTATTTCGGCAGAGAGGCTGCAACGCATCGTCACTTGGATTACTTTTGGTACTGCTTTTGACATTTTTTGCATTAAATAAATTATTGTAATTGCATGTACAGAAATAGCCATGTTTAGGTTTAGATGTAGGAATGGGAGTAGCGACTGTAAAACAAATGTTTAATGCTATATTGTTACTAAAACGGTTAGTTTTGCTAAGTCTTTTCTCATTAGCACAACGGTAACCACCAAAAACTAAGACATAACAGAAATCCTTTTAAATAACACAAAATAGTTGTACAGTATATATTTTTTATAACGTAAACATTACAAGCAGCATCCACAGTTTTCAATTCACTGATTTTATACAGTGCCCCTTTGTGGTTTATCAATGAACTGTAGGCTGTCTAACCAATGTTGACAGTCCCAAGGGGTCAAAACACACCTCCTAAAAAGGACAATTTGTCTCCTCTCTCTCTCTAGTGCCTGAATAAGACACATTGTGTGTGCCAATTCACTTAGCAGCATGTCTCACTTCCATGGCCAAGATATTGATTCAATTCTGTGGTCTTCTAATTCTTCAACATCAGACCTCAACACATCCCAAGTGTTTATAAATGGTACATATAGTACTAGAAAACTACTTGAAATGTTTGCGTTGGTTTATTTGCTTTTAATCTGGGGAATATGCTAGCGTGATGTGGTGTTGAGTTGATATCAGAGCTCTGTTTAGAGTATATGTCTACAACCTTGGCCTTAAGACTTCAGAATACATTTTACAAATCAGCAAGGTTCTGTTTAAACCTTCAAGCTACATCTCATGGTCTGACCCTCAGATTTTTTCCCTCTGCCAACAAAAGTCATTAATCACAAATTCTGATGTCTTTATTTTACTGCTCGCATCTTTCTCTCGGTAGTGCTTTTCCCTGAACTGAGAGAATACCAATGCTTGTTTATGTTGCCTAGATCTGAGGGAAACTCAGTGTCACAGTCTTAGTTGAAAACTTTTCCAAACATTTTCCCAATGCCAAAATGGGCTCATGCAGTACTGCTTTCAGCAATGTCTTTTACCCAGTGGTCGAAGAGTGTTTAGGTGCATTGGAAAGATTTAATGTAGAATTCTTAGTGTGTTTGTTTTAACGTGGTGGATTTTATTGAAGACCCCATGCCCCCTCAATGTCTGTCGTCATACTTTCCATTGTTGTATTTGTATTATTTTCTATTTCATTTTTTTTCATTGGGTATTGTTAAAAAAGTGGCGTTTGATTCGAAAATGCAATATTGCATGTGTGCACAAATTAACTGAGCAATAGCTAATGCTAGGCTAGTAATTAAATAACTATCTGTACTGTAACTATAATGACTTATTTTCCCTCTCATTTGTATATTTCCAATCCACTCTGTTTCACATTCCTCTCTCCTTCTCATGATAGTTGCTTTTTTTGTTGTTCACTAGGGGCTTGCCCTGGTTTCAGTAGCGAGGTTCTGGCGCAAACAGGAGAGTGGGCTGTCCTGCCGGGCTGCGTAGCCCCACCACAGCCGCGGTGACACACTTAGTCTCTGTCGCGTTTCAGCCATTCCTGCTCCCCCTGACAAGTTCACAAATCCGTGTTTCACCTCATGACTGCAGCTCTGGGATCACAAACCTGTAGGAAACCAGACTGCAATCATTCCACTTTCTCTTTAGCCATCTTCCACAAGTACGTCCGTCGGGAGGAAACCTGAACTAGATCTGAATGAAAACGCTGGCCCCTTGCTGAGAGCAGCTTTTGGAAACCTGTGGACATCACATCCTTTGTTTGTGTTGCTTGAGGAGTGGACCGCCTTACCTGGGCTGTTAAGTTCAGTCTTACAAAATCTTTAAAATGCATAAGTGAGCATAAGGAGCTTATCCTAGAGAAGGCAATTCAAGCTATTACCCCTCCTATTGAAATGACAAATTAGAAATGTAAAACAGTCTGTCTTGGCATCAGCGCTGGAAAAGCTGCTTTGCAAGTAAGTTAATCATAAGTAGAAAATACCACATTACAGCAAGTAGTCTTTTATGCCGAGTTCTTTAGCCCAGGATGCATCGCGTCGTGTGAGCAATAAGCACTATATATAGTTGCGAATCATAATAGAGTTTACTGAAGTAGCTGTTTTTTTGTGCATTCAATAACTGAGTGCACTTAGACAGCTTTGCATGTCATTCATCTGTTTACGTTTAGGTCTGTTAGTTTAAATGCAGTGAAACTCAACATGTGGAACATTTCAGAAAATAAATCAGCTAAACAAACAAAAAAACTTAAAAAGATAATAAAAATGAGGACTGTTCTTAGCATATGCAAGAGCATTGCATATTTTAAGTCAATTTATGTGCACGATGTGCCACTGAAATAAGCACATATTTATTAATTTGGTAAATATCTACAGTAACTGTCATGGTTCAAAAAGAGATTACACCTCTAATGTTTCACATTTACATAGAGTAGGAGTAAGTCATATCAATATTTATATGGCGATTTGCATAGATTAAGTCATTATGCGCACAATTAATAATGCTTTATGGCAATAAAATTGCCTAATTTTGCTGCTAAAAGTATTAGAATTAAGCAGATATTTTTTTCAATATATATTTAGCTAGCAGTATGTTATTTGAATTGGGCTTATGTAGCGTTTTTTGTATAATTTATTTTACCAAGCAGCTAATAACATGCACTAATTCACAAGAACAGCCTGGTATAATGCAAAGTGATAATTCAACTATTCTAATTCCAAATAATGCACTACAATATTCCCATATGAGAGCGATTTTTTTCATATAATCCTGATAAGGACTTAAAATTACTCTGCCTCTGAAATGACATGCACTATAGTTAGGTTTATCTTCCTGTTTACACTTAGTTGAACCCCCTAGTGTCAGAAAAGTAGAGGAATCTTTGTTTAGACCACCGAGCACAAAGGAACCAGAGCACCCGGGAGCTGTAGAGGTGGGCCAGCCATTGGCTGTTGCATGACAGCCTGGGAAAGTTAGAGGTGCCATCTGGTGAGAGGGGGCCAAAGGATAGCAAAGGTGACCTTTGACCCAGATTCCGCTTTTAGCAAACATCTCCATGCGGATTTATGGGCTGTTAAGGAACAATAACGGTTGCGCTGGGCTGCAGGCAAGCAAGCCTCACATCTTCAGGTGATGGGGCGAATTATGTGACAAGCATGAATTCATGAGGGGGTCGAGAAAGGAAAATGAAAATGACCGTGCTAGTTAATTATGGAGGTGATTTCACATTTGCTCTCATTTAAGAAAGCACTTTAGGGTTTATTTTCAAATATGGCAATAGCTCTGTGTGTTATTTGCGATTTATGTTTATATGCGAACAAGAGCAAGTGTGAAGACGCAAGTTTACAAGAGGGGCAATAGTTCAGCCTGGTTTTCTTTTGGATGGAACAAAGTGGCCTGAGACCTGAACTTATAATATATCTTACACAAGTAATATGGAATGCAAAAAAAAAAAAAATAAAATCACTAATATTGAGTTAAGTAAACAGAGGAAAAATGTATGGACATCAACAATGAAAAGGACTGAACATCCCCGGCAGTCAGTGATCAGGCACCCTTCATTACTTAATAGCTGTAGGCCACTTATACAGACCTTTACACTTCTCTTTCTCCTCTCCTTCTTCATATTCTTTTTTCCCCTCCTTTTTCATTTTAAGAGGGGGGATGGGTGAGTCTATAAGAGGATTTGGCCTTGAATAGACTTTTGTTTTGCCCTTTCTGTTGCCTCCTGACTGTGTCAATTACAGGGTGCCCCTTCGTGAAGGCCCTGGCTCTTCTAAGACAGGACCCTGACCAGCTAGTTAACATTCACAGGCAAACATGGGAAAGCGGCGCTGAAGCAAACACCAACGCCTTAGAGATCCGCCATGTCAAGGAAGGTCATACGAGTCACGCTAACCAGATGAGCATTATTTGACACTTCGCAGAATCATCGTTATTCTTGCCCGGTTTACTAAACGCCAAGAGAATGTCGAAATGTGTAAAAACTCTCCCAAAACATTAGCATCAGTTTTTAGCACCCAGACCACGTATTACTTTGTCCTGCCATGATAAATACATGGCCTCCGGGCTGTGCTCAGAGAACATCGCTGGAACGTATAATGAACCGTCCGGCAGTTCCAATCTCTTATGCGATGCGGTGACATCACACATGCAAATGGCTCTGACCAGGGTGGCATCCCGCAGTGGGAGTTGAAGAATGACAGCCATGCTTTTGGTGCTATCTGTAATTCTTGCTATGCGCGTGATCTTGAAAAACAGCAGATAGACTCTGCCGTCACATAATAATGCTGTGTTTTCTCATACGTCTCAATCCACTCAATGGTCAATGGCCTCTTTGTTCTTTTATCTTTTTTTCCCTTTGACAGTCTTTAAAATCATCAGGGTCTGTCACATTCCTGGTCCCCATAAAGGGAAGATATGCATTCCGCACCCTGAGAAATACTTGGCCAAGAATTCCAAGGACTTCTGCTGCATCATCGCAATAGTAACTATGCCGGCAAGACGTCACTACCGTAATGATCTCGAGCCGAGTGAATAAAGAAAGCACTGCATGTGCATGCATGTTTGAATTTTGCCATTATTGGTGAAGAGCGATTAAATCTGAATTGTTTTGCGCTGGTATTTCTTAACAAGTAGATTCTGTGGGGTCTGTAAAATGGCTTTTCTTCATGTATTGGTCACGTCCCCTGCATACGCGCATTCTTAGAGAGACATCAGCTCTTGTAATTCTCATCTGAGCTTCATCTCATGACCATTTACCGCAGATTCAGATATTTTTCTGTTTGAAAATGATGAGTAAAATAACTGTTCTCCACTTCTCACTGATGTGAAGGTGTTTGTATCAATGTATTGTGATATCCCTACTGCTCCATCTGTAATTAGGTCAAAATGGCCTGTCCTTGTCGTATCTGTCCAGCGGCTGTGAATGAAACCACTTCACCCCCTTTTTCGCTTTCACCGCTCCACCCCTCTGAGAGGAATAGCAGGAGGAAAGAGCTCAGAAAAGCAATATTGTCCTGTAGGGCTCTGACACTCATGAAATTAATCTATTATCTACTTGTGCAGCTGCCATGTACTGATACAAGGTGGCTGACAAGTCCTCTCCCGCCATTGTAGTGCCGTGACATTTGGCCATTCAGTTCAGCGTGCTGACATGGGCAAGAACTGCGAATCACTAAATTAATGTAACGAACAGCGAGATGAGAGCAAAGGAGCATTTGGAGGCCAAGCGGGACAGTAGGATAAATTTCTGCTTTCTATTTAAAGGCCTGACCTCAGCACCTTGCTGCAAAAGCTGGCTGTATTACAGGAGAAGGTTAAAAACACCTCTAGTTGGTCCAGACTACGGCTTTTGATACTGGCCGCCAGGCCCGGATTGGCTAATCGGGAGCACCAGGAGTATTCCCGGTGGGCCGGTCTGTTTTTTTGGCCGAGAAGGCCAGTGTTGTCATGCCACTGGGTTGAAATATGGATGTTGTCCCTAGACTGCCTGCATAGCAGCCCCACTCGTTTTATTTATTATTTTCTCGCAGCCCATATTATTATTTTAACCAGACCATATCAATAAAAAAATTGCAATTGATAATTAATCATTCTTTTTGCACAAATCATTTTTTTATTGTGAACGTAGCCGTTTGAGGAAGGCTTTAAGGCCAAGCGAAATCCTCTGCGGGACTTGCGCTAACGGCAATTCACTTTCACTATCCGCTTTTTGATTTTTCCAAATCAGTTTGGGCGAATGCAAACAATTTATTGATCATGAGCCCAACATCCAGCAAGGCAGGAAAACATTCAGTCTACCTTAGGGAAGATGTCTTTCATTGTAAGTTAATTCTGTTAATTAGAGAAGAGAAAAATACATTAAAAAAATAAAATTCTAGCGTATTCTTAAACTTGGACCTCATTATTGAAGTACAAATCCAAGCACCAGAAGCAGCCCACACTCTCTAAGTTTTCCTAAATACTTTTTTTTTCATTCATTCAAAGGTTATATAATATTTTAGTTCAAAACATTAAGTGCCATTGTTTCGGAAAAATGCTTGATTTACTGATGTTTCATAGACCTTCAGTTGTTACGCTTTCAAATTTCATGCCATTTGTAATTTCACAGTATTTTCACTTAATTACTACACTTGTGAAGTCACAATTATATAATGGTACAATTTACTCAGGCCAATTAAATATTTTGTATGACATTAAAATTATTTTCAGAATAATTGTACATAAATAGGTTAAACAAAACCATTGTGATTATTTCTGAGAACTTTTTAACTGCAGGCAGACAGCCTACATTATTATTATTATTATTATTAAACCTTTATTTAAGAGGGAATTAAAAACTCTTGAGATTTAAAATCTCATTTACAAGAGGGTCCTGGCCAAGATAGGCAACACATTTAGTTACACATAAAGCAAAATGCATTAGTTTATATACACAGAAACATACACAATTCACTCAAAACATTTACAATCAGGTGACTCTACAACTAGATCCTTTAAAATACATCTAAAATAATTTAGTGATACCAACTCTTTTAAGCATAACTTATCTTGTAATTGATTCCAATCAAATGGAGCAGCATAACTGAATGCTTATTTACTCATATTAGTACGAACTTTAGGGATGCATAAGAGACAATAGTCCTGTGAGCGAAGCCCATAATTATTTATACCTTTTTGAAAGATATTCTGCTGTAAATATGAGGGAAGTAAACCTAAAATGACTTTATATATAAATAAGTACCAATGCTTAAGTCTACGGGATGACAACGCCGGCAATCCAACATGAAAGTACAATAAATAATGATGAATAAGGACTTTTGATTTTGTGATTAACCTTAATGCTCCATGATAAACTGAATCCAACGCCTGTAAACAATTCTTAGGTGCCTGCATATACAGGTGCATCTCAATAAATTTGAATGTCGTGGAAAAGGTCATTTATTTCAGTAATTCAACTCAAATTGTGAAACTTGTGAATTAAATAAATTTAATGCACACAGACTGAAGTAGTTTAAGTCTTTGGTTCTTTTAATTGTGATGATTTTGGCTCACATTTAACAAAAACCCATCAATTCACTATATCAACAAATTAGAATATGGTGACATGCCAATCAGCTAATCAACTCAAAATGCCTGCAAAGATTTCCTGAGTCTTAGTTTGGTTCACTAGGCTACACACTCATGGGGAAGACTGCTGATCTGACAGTTGTCCAGAAGACAATCATTGACACCCTTCACAAGGAGGGTAAGCCACAAACATTAATTGCCAAAGAAGCTGGCTGTTCACAGAGTGCTGTATCTAAGCATGTTAACAGAAAGTTGAGTGGAAGGAAAAAGTGTGGATGAAAAAGATGCACAACCAACCGAGAGAACCGCAGCCTTATGAGGATTGTCAAGTTAAATTGATTCAAGAATTTGGGTGAACTTCACAAGGAATGGACTGAGGCTGGGGTCAAGGCATCAAGAGCCACCAAACACAGACTTGTCAAGGAATTTGGCTACAGTTGTCGTCAGAGGCGTCTTACTGGGCTAAGGAAGAGAAGAACTGGACTTTTGCCCAGTGGTCCAAAGTCCTCTTTTCAGAGGAGAGCAAGTTTTGTATTTCATTTGGAAACCAAGGTCCTAGAGTCTGGAGGAAGGGTGGAGAAGCTCATAGCCCAAGTTGCTTGAAGTCCAGTGTTAAGTTTCCACAGTCTGTGATGATTTGGGGTGCAATGTCATCTGCTGGTGTTGGTCCATTGTGTTTTTTGAAAACCAACGTCACTGCACCCGTTTACCAAGTCATTTTGGAGCACTTCATGCTTCCTTCTGCTGACCAGCTTTTTAAAGATGCTGATTTCATTTTCCAGCAGGATTTGGCACCTGCCCACACTGCCAAAAGCACCAAAAGTTGGTTAAATGACCATGGTGTTGGTGTGCTTGACTGGCCAGCAAACTCACCAGACCTGAACCCCATAGAGAATCTATGGGGTATTGTCAAGAGGAAAATGAGAAGCAAGAGACCCAAAAAATATAGCAAAACATAAGCAGTTTTTCAGATATAATTAATTTCATTTGTAGATAAAGAAAGATTAAAAGATAGGTTTGTGCTGGCACATAGGTATTATGGTACTGTACAAATATTTGGAGCATCCCCTGTTCTGTTCCTAATTTTCTTAAAGAATAAACACTATTTTCTTAAAGAATAAAAGCTATCACAATTTTGCTGAGTTAATTGCAAATCACAGTATGTCTTGCCTTATTTTGCATCATGAAAAGCTTAATTGGCAATGCGACATAATTATAGTATGACTCCCCTGACAGCAGACCTTGCTCAAACTAACTGCAGGGCCACTAAAAAAAATATATGCTAAAATAAAGTGGCCCGGTCTAAGGCATGAAACTCCAGGCTGAAAATGAGTCCCACTCCGGCCCTGATGGCCACTCTGGTTGCTTAAGGTCTAGTTCAGTGTCTTAAATAAACCTCTCAGTCATTGCTTGAGACAGTGCAGGGAGTGAATGCACTTCAGCTGTATTTCAGTGCCTCAGTGTGTTTTTCCCAACAACAAGGTATTATTCACATCAAGTGTGGATCAATATATGATATATATAGATATATATATATCATATAATTAGAATATCATCAGTTGCACTTGTATAATGCACAGAGATATATTTCAAGTTTATTTCTTTTAATTTTGATGATTATAACTGACAACTTAATTCAGTATCAGTGAATATTGTGAAAATCAATATTGAAGAATTGTCTATATATATATTTATCACAGCATTGAAGCTGAATATTAAAATGCGATATTATGAAATTGTCTTCTCAATTTCAGTTTTCAGTTTAATATGGTTTCTTGGCATGACAAGTAACGGTACATTTGTATCATTAAAGATTTGCAGCATAGCTGCATACAAATAGAGCAAATACATAAACAGGGCAAAAATATATTCAGAATATCAAGAAAATTATAAAATGATTGACATTATACAGTGAAATAAATGTAGAGGTGAATTAATATAAAGCTTATTAGTAATATATGAAGAAAATAATAAGGAAGAGTAAAGAATAAGAACAAAATAATGGAGAGAGTGTCGAAATTCTCTCTACTTCATGTAGTGATTAATTTGATTGAATCAGTTCATGTTATGCTTAATTTGAGGCCTTGTGTAGAGCTCTTTTAGTGAAACATTTTGTATCAGTTACTGTGATAGTGTTGTTAATCACTTGATGTCTTTTCTAGTTTTATTAGTTGTATTTTGTGTAAATTTGAGGATCCAATTGAGGTCCTTATTGTTTTTGTGCCTAGATAGATAAGGTTTTTCATTATAAAATATAAAATAATAATAACACATTACAATAATAATAATATAATTATAAATATGTATTTCTTTATTTCTTTATGTCCTTCTTTCTTTCTTTCTTTCTTTCTTTCCTTCTGTCCTTTCTTTATGTCCTTCTTTCCTTCATTATTTCTTTCTTTCTTTCTTCCTTCTATCTATCTTTCTTTATTTATTTCCTTATGTCCTTCTTTCTTTCTTTCTTTCTTTCTTTCTTTATTCTTTCTTTCTTTCTTTCTTTCTTTCTTTCTTTCTTTCTTTTTCTTTCTTTCTTTCTTTCTTTCTTTCTTTCTTTCTTTCTTTCTTTCTTTCTTTCTTTCTTTCTTTCTTTCTTTCTTTCTTTCTTTTTTCTTTTTTTTCTCTAAGAGAATGCATTCTCTCTAACTCTGACCTCCACAAGAGTCCATGGTGGATTCTAGTGGAGATGCAGTGCAGAGGGCAAGAGCAAGGAGGGACAAAATGGATACATTTGAGGGGGAGTCTAGGGCGGGATATGGCAGGCTGTGATGAATGACCTGAACACTCACAAACACTCCAAACAAAGAGAGTATCTGAGCAAGAGAGAGAGAGACTGTGTATGTGCGTACGTAAGCTATGGACAGCTCCTGTCAAAAGAGGCCATTTTATTTATTTATGGTTGCTGTGCTTAAGAGATGGTCAAGGTCAGGCTATGTGTCTGCTCTCCTTTTTTGTTTTGTGAGCTGGATCAATTTACGAAATATGTCTGTTAACAATTCTACTGACACTCATCTCTCTATCCCGGCAGTGTTTCACCATGGAAACCCATCTCCCACTGCTGTTTCTTTGACACTGGATAGAGAGGTATTTTCGACAAGTTCAGACATGTATACATCAGTTACGAAGCCGTTGTTTTTTTGCTGCACCCAAAAGCTTCCTCCAACATGTTTCCTTGTACAGGTCTTGGTGAAGTATGTCCTTCCCCCATGTGGATTGTAGATGTAATCCCACGGAAGATTGAACTCCATCGATCTGAATAGAGCAGGCTGGAGAGGCAGTTATATGGCTTTGGGAGACTCATTGTAAACATCATGTCAAGAATGTCCCATGAACAGCAACGTCTCGCTTCAGCAAATCCTCGGTCTTCTCTCTGAACTTCACTGCACTGAGTCGAGTGTTTAATGCCACTTGTGCTTAATATAAGGCTACTCAGTCAGTGTTTGAGATTGAGAACTGTATTTACTAACAGGTGGGACTCAGATTGTTCTGTACATCTAACATATTACAGGAGGGGATTGAATAATCTCTGTATAAGGAATAGCCAAAGTCAAACCCCAATACTTATGATAGCCGTAAATAAGGCCTGTAAACATATTGACTGTGACTGAAGTAAATATAAAATATGGTTTGGTTAAAAGTGTGGTTGCCACTATAGTTAATATTTGTAGTTTGAATATCCGTATGTACTGCATCCATCATATTGGAATTGTCATTTGGCCTAAACATCGGCCATATTGGCGATATATATACTTAAAAATGTTTAAGTATTTATTATGTATATGTATATAATGTTTATGTATTTGAATTGCGTATTAAATTTCCAGCCATTTGGATATAGTTTTAACATAAACAAACTAATAAACTTAATCAGATGCATATTTGTCATTCTTAGATATAAATTAAACAGGTAACGAACAGGCAAAATGTCTGCACTACAAAAAAAATGACATCATGGTTATTTGCGTACTTTTGCTACTTTATTTAATTAAAATAATCATATTTTCGAAGCAAAATAATCAAAAAAAGCTTTTGTATAGCTGTGGAACAAGAAATATTAATTTACAGTGGTATGAGATTGAAGCCAATTTGATTTATTGATGGTAAATATATGATAGTATGTGATAAATATATAAACCCATGTGTCACATTAAGTTTATTAGTTTGTTTTCGTTAAAACTGTGTATTGCAAAAGAATGGACATTGTATAGTTCAAATACATAAATTAATTTACATCTTTAATTTATACCTAAATATTTGTTTGTACTCTTTTCTTGTAGTCACAAGTGTTGTGGAAAATACCAGAATTAAACATTTTGTCTTTTTTTTTCTTTAAAGTAGAGAAGAAAGAAAAAGGGAAATAATGGGAAGAGAGATCAGGAAATGTTACAAACCGGATTTGAACTTGTTACCCCAATGCACACCACAACTCAGTGTTCTTGAGCATATTTGCCAACCACTAGGCCACATCTCTGAACAGCCTGTGATAATTTCGGTTTCCTTACAGTTGTTTCTCACAAACCAGAAATGTTGCTAAATATGTTTTATTGTTGCATTTCTTCTGTGACTTAAATCAGATGACTAACTTAAATCCAATATAATAGTGTAACCAAGATGAAATTGACACCCTCACTGATTCTAAGTCATGATTAAGTTTGATTTTCAGCAGGCTTGAGGGGGATGTATACATCACATGAATTCATAACCTCTTCCTCTCATAGTGACTTTCATTGTTCATGCAGCCACTGTTAAATTAAAACCAGATAATACAGACCTTCTCCAGAACCGGTTTCTCGTAGTCGCTCTGAAAAAATACACATACAAAAAAATACTTTGTACCCAAAGAACAAACTCACATCTGAGACTGATCGGGCTGTTTTCTTGGATGGGTCACTCTCAGTGTTTCCCTCACATGAACTTTTCTGGGAAGTCTGCCTGAGCTGATCAGTGCAAAAGCAGTGAGAGGGAGGATGCTACACAGTTGTGTTGTTTCAACTATGGGCATATTTAGTCTTGTAGACTTTAGGAAAATGAACCTTCGCTTTCACTAATTTTAGTTTTGTCTGATCTAAAAATAGTGCTAAATAGCCTTCTGTGTTGGAAATTACATTTGAATGACATTTATGGAATAAAATAGCTGATGCATTTGTCTTGCTAAGGCAAATTTTAATAGTCAACATTTTATGGGTCCAAAATAACATAAATCAATATTTTAAAAAGTAATATTTTACACTTTTAGCTTAAATTGGCAACATTACTGGCAAAAACTTGCAATATAAACATGTATCATCTTAAGCTACACTAATTCATTAAGCTACATATTAATGCATCAGGTGGTACAGACCGTGGTACTTTGATACAGTGGCAGCAAAAATGATTTAAAATGAAACTTTTAAACTGCTTTAAAAATGTCGGAATATCTTTGCATTATCTATAATCCCAAATTATATTTACTTTTCTTAGGTGTGATTTTACCGTCTCAAATTATGTGTCAGCATTGTCCATCCAATTCATCACCAGCAGTGCTGCAGATTTGATACTATACAAGATTTGACTAGTGTTCATATTCTATCTTGACTCTTTTCACACATTGGTTGATTTAAACACCGGTGAAGAGTCTCTCTCTGCTCTGCTTTGCCTCCTGCTAGGGTTCACAGGCTTGTACATCTTTAATTATGGATCAGATTCTTTTGCCCCTGTTTTAGAGTGACTCCAGACCGGCTTCGCTCAAGACATCCACTTGAAAGTTTGAAAACCTCCAGTGACAGGAATATTAATGTGGCGGCAGTGTCGTATCTGTTTCAGCTCATGCATATTCAATGTCCCCCCAGCTCTCTAAGATTTATGTCAGACTGTGCAGGCGTGTGCTTCTCCACCATTTTAGATAATAGCATGCTAAATTGATGTTATCAGGAGGAGTCTCTCTCTCTTTATCTCTATCTCTTTCTTTTTTAGTGTTCCTACCTTTTATCTTTCAAGGCTCTTTCCTTCCTTTTCTCTCCCTCTCTCTCTTTCTCCATCTCCTGCGCCCCCAATCTCCTTGTTGGGCAGAAGTTATTAAGGAAGCCTAGGTCAGTTCCTGGTGGAAAACACCTTACAAGCTCACTAGTGACACCCCAGGAGACAACAGATGGGATACAAATATATATTTTGGATAGTAGATTGGGGGCAATCGTTTGGATTATATTTTAATTAACGACGCTTGAGTTGTGCCCACTCTGTTGAAGCAAACGCCCAGCTGCCAATGAAGTTTAAACAGACATACTTTGTTTAAGTATGGCTAATTGCAGAGGCCCAAAGTCCAGCCTTCTTTGATCTACCATTGGCAGGGTAATCTTT
The DNA here is from genome assembly GCA_027422405.1 of Ptychobarbus kaznakovi. Classification (NCBI taxonomy): domain Eukaryota; kingdom Metazoa; phylum Chordata; class Actinopteri; order Cypriniformes; family Cyprinidae; genus Ptychobarbus; species Ptychobarbus kaznakovi. The sequence goes on along the minus strand of CM049797.1, from coordinate 19,599,219 downwards.
CTGGCAGATAGCATCTAACATTCATCCCTGGCTCCTTTTTAGATGTTGCAATGGGAGGTCCGAGATAAAGCTTGGGTTAATTGAGCCAGGGTAGATGTGTAGTGTAAAGTCTGTGTGTGTGTGTGTGTGTGTGTGTGTGTGTGTGTGTGTGTGTGTGTGTGTGTGTGTGTGTGTGTGTGTGTGTGTGTGTGTGTGTGTGTGTGTGTGTGTGTGTGTGTGTGTGTGTGTGTGTGTGTGTGTGTGTGTGTGTGTGTGTGTGTGTGTGTGTGTGTGTGTGTGTGTGTGTGTGTGTGTGTGTGTGTGTGTGTGTGTGTGTGTGTGTGTGTATTTTTATGTGTCAGACAACTAGTGTACTAACTAATGTTATATATTCATATTTAATAGGGGTGTGCTGTAAAATGAGGATGTAAGTACATGTTATCATTTGTTTAACCAAAATTGAATCGCTATAGTACCATATGCTCAGCCCGCTTCTGAGGTGAAAACTTTTGAGAAATGTAAAATGTATGAATATAAATATAACGTTCTAAAGAATTCTACTGTCACTTTTTATCAATTTAATGCTGAATAAAATTTTTAATTTCCTTTAAAAATGTGGATGGATGGATGGATGGATGGATGGATGTGACCTGACCAATATAAGGACAGCAGGGATGTTTCAGTTATTATTTTTGTAACGAGTTCATCTTTAAAGTAGAGTTAAAATGTATTGTGTAAGTGCAAAATTGTGATAATGCATTAGTTTCATCAGTCATGGTGCATTAAAGTTCTGTTCACATTTTCAGGCATTGTTAATTTATACTTTCACAGTCAAAATATGATATAGTCTGAAAACTGTTGCTGAAGTGATACTTTGGAGGAAAGTCCATATATCTTTTCAGCGCAGTCCAGAGGAAATGGTGTCCTACAGGGGAGAACAAACATGTTAAAAGGAAAACAAAACAAAAGAAAAATTCAGCTCTTTAGCTGCTATTTAACCCTCTCTCATCTGAAGTAAGTATGCAGTGTAGAGAGGTTTCCCACTGATACAGTGAGAGCGATACCCCCCAAATCACTAAATAAGCATGGGAAAAGGCCATAGGAAACGCTCCTCTTGTCTCATTCTCTCTCTCCTCTGTCTCTCCCAGACGCACATTGTTTTTCTTTCATTTTAAGGTCTTAATAAAATTCTCATAATTTATTGTGCTTCTTGGACTTGCATTTTTAGTTACATGCTCTGTTTGTTCATTCCATCCTTTTCTCTTTTTTATTTTAGTTATTTCAAATAGTGATGTCGTCACAAACATGCCAGACACAAACAGGTAAGCAAATAACTAGCGGGTTTATTAAACAATGGGAGATGCATTATCGTGGAAAGCAATGGCAGGTGAAGAGAGTCACTGGAGTAACACTGGAGAATCAACAGGAAACTGAAAGGTAAATATAAACAGGTTAGCAGTACAAGGAAGTCAGGTACAGTTCGGGGTAGTGAACAGTAGACCGGACAGTGATAGACTGGAAGCAGCGTGCTTTTGAAGGTGACTTGATTGGGGATCGGCAGGTGCAGTTGCAGGTGATTAGAACACAGGTGAATGAGATTGGGTGTAAGTGGTGGTTAATGACTGTGGTGACGGAGGAGGCTGTGACAACGTGAGATCTCTGACATTACCCCCTTCTCCAGGGGCAGCTCCTGACGCCCTCAAGTGGCGGCGGGGGCGACCACGGCCTCTGTGTACAGGACGATTCGGATGAGTTCGGTGGAAGTCCTCGAGCAACATGGGATCCATGATATCGTCCCGGACCACCCAGGAACGTTCCTCTGGCCCATATCCCTCCCAGTCGACCAGGTACTCGAGCCGGCCACCCCGCCGCTGCGAGTCCATTATGTTCTTGACCTGGTAGACTGATGGTTGGTCTAGGATTTATGGAGGAAGAGGCTCGTCAGGTTCCCTGGGTTCTGATGAGGAAAGAGAGAAGGGTTTAAGGAGGGACACGTGAAAGGTGGGATGTAAGGTGGGACCGATGAACCGATGTAACGGGGACTCAGCTTTTTACAGGGCAGGCGGAGGCACAGATCTCTGGTGGACAACCATAACCTTTGTCCCGGATGGTAGGTAGGAGCGTCGAGCATCTGCAAACCTCTTCTGCCTCCGCACTGCCCGTTGGAGCTGGACGTGAGCTGAGTCCCACACTCTCTCGCTCTCCCAGAACCAATAATCCACAGCTGGCACCTCTGACAGCTCTTCCGACCAAGGGAAGAGCGGAGGTTGGTATCCGAGCATGCTCTGAAAGGGCGTGAGGCCGGTGGTGTTATGCCAGAGGGAGTTTTGTGCATGCTCAGCCCAAATGTGGAACCTTGTTCCACTAAATAGGGCTCACAATTCGGGCTGGAGGGAGGATTAGCTCAGGCTCGGATGGTGCTTCGGGGGAGTGAAGGTGGGAAAGGGTTTTCGCCTTGCAGTTTCGTTTCCCTGGATGGTAGGTGATGGTGAAGTGGAATCTTGTAAAGAATAGCGCCCAGCGGGCCTGGCAGGGATTGAGCCGTTTGGCGTCACAAAGACATTGGAGATTCTTATGATCGGTAATTACCATGAACTCAACCTTTATTTATGAATGGAGGGTTGGCTCCCTCCAGCCAATGCCGCCACTCCTCCAAGGCAAGCTTGATGGCAAGTAGCTCCCGGTTTCCAATATCATAATTCTGCTCCGCTGAAGGTAGTTTCTTAGAGTAGTATGCGCAAGTCTGGAGGCGAGGAGGCACACCGAACTGTTGAGAGAGCACGGCCCCCACTCCGGGGGTGGCAGTATCAACTTCCACCACAAATGGCACATGAGGATCAGGATGACAAAGGATGGGGGCCGTGCTAAATGCAGACTTCAGGTTTTCGAAGGCTTCGTGGGCGCTGGTGTTCCAGGACAGGGACTTGGGCTGGGGTGGTGTGCTGGCTGAAATCCTTGATGAATCGCCAATAGAAGTTTGCGAAGCCAAGAAACCTCTGCAACTCCTTCACCATCTGGGGGCGAGGCCACTCCTTGATGACAGTTACCTTCCCCTGGTCCATCAGGATATCCTTGTGAGAGTCCTCACAAGGATAGCAAACCAGATGTACGTGTGTGTGTGTGTGTGTGTGTGTGTGTGTGTGTGTGTGTGTGTGTGTGTGTGTGTGTGTGTGTGTGTGTGTGTGCGTGTGTGTGTGCGTGTGTGTGTGTGTGTGTGCGTGTGCGTGTGCGTGTTTTTCTTTCTTCATGTGGAGTTTTCATTTGAAGGTCTTTGATCCAGATATTTTCTTTCACTAGTCTGGTTGTGATCCAAATGTTGCATTTAATAAATTTGTAAATAAAGACACCACACTATTCATTAATTAACATTTGATAGATTAACTTGCACCTTAAATAAATTAATATACTAAATAACATTTTGTAGATCATTATAAGAATAATCAGTGTTATGAATGCAGTGGATATTTAAAATATTGAGATATTGATATTTGAAATATTCAGTGCTATATAAAAATAAAACTAGAAAGGGGTTTGATGCTGCCTTAACGTGCTATGGGAAACTTCTTACTTCCCACTTCTGAAGTTGTAACTACGAGTTTGTCGTGTTCAGGTGCTTTGTTGTCAGAAAGAAGAGAAATCATCATTCTTGCCTGTTTCTTGGGGAAGTCTTATTAAAACCAAAAGGTATAGATTAAAAGATATTTAGTCAATATCCAACAGGATTTTAATAAAACTTAGTGCCCGATATTCATTGGTAATATAAACATTCACAGCGCTATCTAGATATTCAGCTGGCTGACGATTCCTAATATTTCAGTCAATTAAATGCTGTTTTGGCTGTGTTCAATACATATTCATTAAATTATTATTTATATATATTCATTAAACTGTAATGGCAGGAAAGCAATTACTGATGTGAGAAAAATGTAAATAAAATACAGGACTTACAGTGGCAGGAGAAAGCAATACTGCTATGTTTCTCTTCCGCCATATTTGAGAAAAAAATGGCTCACCCAACTTTCGAAAACTCAGTATCAAAATAATTTCAGCTAGTTTCTCTTCCGCCATATTTAAAATCTATGGCTCACCCAACTCGAAAACTCAGGTATCAAAATAATTTCAGAGTTTTCCATTTGTAAATACAACAGGAGAGGCTGTACATGTCCAATTTCAGACTAGGAAACTTTATAATAAGTTCCGATAGCACATGTGAAGGCAGCATTGCTTTGTATGTGTGTTCATATGTAATTTGAGCTGTAAATATGGTCGTCAATCCCAAACATAGTTCATATAAAGTGCTGTTTAGTATTGTTTACCACACAGGTACTGAAAGCCCATTTCCTGTCATTGGTACTGTAAGTGTGAGTTGGCCAAAGCCCGATTTCCCAATTAAAGTCTCATAATTGGATTTACAGCTTCAAATACTCAAAATTTAAATCTCAAAATTATTCACAAGCCACTTAAGACAAAGTCAATGAAATTATGCATCACTTTTTGTGAATTATTTAATATTTCCTTTTCCGAATATGACAGAATGGATAATTTATTAATAGACAGACACAAAGTCGAGTCAAAACATCTTTCCTCAGGGTGAATCCGCTTTCAGAAGAACAAGCCCTTGTTTAATAAGTTAAATGAGGAGGTCTCCACGGCAGTACTTGCAAGTTAACCAGCAAACACCAAAGAAGGAGGATTACACAAGCTCTGCTCACTGACGTCGCGATCTCGGAGGCCCATGCCGTGCCTCCTCCTGAGATTAAATGTTTAACTCATTGTGTTTAATAGTGATAGACAAATGGCTTTTTCCCTTTGACTTATGCATACTGACATTGCGCACATAACAAACAAACAGAAAAGTCTCTTGATCCATAATGAATGACATCTCTCAGTTTTGCAAAAGAGCAATATTAAAGAAATTGGGCCAATGGGGCGAGCTCCCATTTGTCAACATCAACATTTCGTCAATAAACACAAGACTAGGAAGTCACGTTTATGCTACTGTGCTGGATCCATATTGGCTTGAAAAAAAACATCAAAATAACATTTAGCATAAGAAAATGTAATTTACTATATATATATATATATGAGCAAATCACATTGTGCAGCATCATTTGGCATCTGCCTGGAGCATATTTAAAGTTTTAGGTTACATAAAATAATCTATAACCATTTAAGAGAGATATTTGTTCAAAGCCATGGGCCATACTGCTACATTTGCACAAAATTAATTAAGAGAGCATGTTTAACCCTCATGTACTGTTCCGGGTCAATTTGACCCGTTTTGATTTTTGAGTTGTCAGAAATATCAGTTAACTTCTGTTTTTTTCTTGAAATTTTTGTGACTTTTCCTCATTTAGGGTCATGAAGATGCATGAAAAGTTTCAACAAGACTCTAGTCCGCTTGTCCTGGAGGCCATGGTGACCGTTACAGAGCCACCCAATTTCCCTGCTGCTGCCACGAAAGCCATCACTGAGCAGCCCGCTCTTCTTTTCTCAACCAGAGTCCGCTCCAGTCCGGGAGCCCACAGAGTCCCGCTCCAGTCCGGGAGCCCACAGAGCCTGGCCCACCGTCCCTACCCCTGTTCCGCCTCCTCTTCGCCACCCTCCTGGGCTCTTGTTTTGGGCCCCGGACTGTGGAGCTTCTGGAATCCACTCCTTAGAGGGGGGTTTCTGTCACGGTTACCAGCTGGTGGGCCTTAGATGGCCACCAGGGGTCACTGTGTCTGTGTTGAGCACATGGCTTGTTGTTTGTTGTTGGTGCCATGTGCTCAACTGTCTATTGTCTGTCCCCTCCCATCTTGTTACCTCATCATTGTTTCAGTTCCTCCACCTGTGTCTCCCTCGTTCCCTCTTCGTTTGTCTCCCTATTTATCCTCCAGGTGTCTGTAGTCCTGTGCTGATCCGTTGTTTTACGTCGTGTGTGTGTTATGTTTGCTTGTACTGCAGTTCGCTGCCTGCCTGCCTGTTTTCCCCCCTCTGGGTGGTTTTTGTTCATTTTATTATTAAAAAGACCCATTCTTCCAGCACTTTGAGTCCTCGCCTCATCTCTCCTCATGCACCATAACACCTATGAAGCAAAAAAGTAGCTTTTCCCCACTCATTTCAATACAGAAAAAAATATTTTGTAATAGTATCTAAATACTATTTAACTCATGTTGTTTTTCTTGAAGTTGTTACTTTTTCTGGTTTAGGGCAATGAACATGCATACACAGTTTCAACACACTGGTGTGTTGTGAAATGTTCATATAGAAATGTTTATACATTTGATGTTCGTGGGTCAATTTGACCCTGCATAGGCATCCATTCAAAAGCAACTGAAATACACAAAAAAGAACAAATTCCTTTGTTGTATTTCAGAGCTCTCAAATCTAGTCCTGAAGTGCCTCATAGTGTCAGTGTCTTGATGAGTTTAATAACTTTTTAATTTCAAAGTTTGTGAAAACAAAACTGTTTAACCTTTTAACCGTAAGTCACAGTTTTTGAGCATAGACATAAAATGACTTTTTTAAGCTTTTTTAAGCACAGACTTAAGATTGGTATATTTTTAAAGGTGAAACATCACGGTTATTGTAGAAGTAAAAAAAAACTGTTATAAAATTGCATTTATAAAAAGATATAGCAGTTTAAATGTATGAACATTTTAAATATAAATATATATTTATATATTTTATTTCAAATAGAAATTTTACAAGAAAATAAAAGCCAATCATCTGAACAAGTTTTTTGCCAAATTTTAGGGTGATATCTCAAAAAATGAACTTTTAAGTATGATTTTGTGGATGCAGTACCAAACGTATCCACTAGGTGATATACAGGGACTCTTGATTTCCATTTATTGTTTGAGTGTTCTGATCTATAAATTTCCATACTTTTTAAAATATTTATGAAGTAGATATCCTATTCAGAAATAGTTTGAGCAGTAACTTTAATATTCGATTTGAATTATTTCTTTAAAACACATAAAAACATACGTATAGAATAAAAATGTGTTTGGCACTATATCACAAATGGAGAATATATCACTATTTATCTATTGCTCTGTCATTTCTTTGAAAAACAGTCACCAAATATGAAACTAGAGTCCAAAACCATTCAAATAATATATAATTTGTCAAGATTACTTTGTTTAGACCAAGATATTATCATTAAAAATATTAGCAATTCGCAAATATCTCACAGGTCTGGGGGAGTGGCAGTCAAAAATAGTGGTTCAATTTTTTTTATAAATCTTAAATTCAGATATTCATTCCTTGAAATGTGTGAAAAGTACTGATATTAAAAGTTTCTTAATTGTACTTGATTGTATGTTTTTTAAATGTCGCAATTTTTTGTGGAATTACATTGAATCCAATACGGGTCAATTTGACCCGGACCATACAGGAAGTCACCTGTTTTTGAAAAGCACATGAGGGTTAAATACTGATCTGCCTGTTGTAAAACAATGTCTCATTCCAAATTTTTTTTTTATAAAATCTTCATAATCTATGTTCTGATGTTTCATGTCTTCATGAAAAACACCCTTCCAAGATGGTTTGGCAATGCACTTTGACTTCCCTAAGTCTGGAGATGTCTCCTAAAAGACAGAGCTCCTCCTCCCTGTCTTACCCAAAACTTTCTTTAAGGGATCACTATTTGGGAAAAAATGCACTTTCATAATGTCTTTTCCAAGAGTTGTTAGAGTAAAACCTTCTCAAGTGTTCAAGTTGAAGATGACCACAAGGACATTAAGGATGACAGGACATCATTCAGACAGTCCAGAGGCACTACTGTCCTCGTTTAAGCAGCTGTGGTTGGATAAAACTCCAGGCAAAGCCAAAAACACTTGTTAAATTGCCAATTTTTGTTTTAGTATTAAGACTTCAGCAATTGTTTCTGCCATATTATGGCTTGCGTAACTAATTGTTTGCTGTCTTGATACTATTTGCGTCTTTTATTATAGAAAAAGTAAATAATAACAGGCCCAATATTGATGGAACATCGGGCAAGATATGTCTTGCCCAAATGTGTTATTTTTTCCCAATCAAAGTTAATATTTCCCACCTGATGTCTTTAACATCTGGGTTTTTATTTTTCCTTTGGGACACCAAGGCCTCCCTGGAGTTGTGACCCGATAACATCTGCAAATAAGTGATGGCTTTGCCCACATGGTCCAGAGCCGGCAGGCCTCTATGCAGCCCCTCTGTCCTCTCAACGCTTTCAACACCTCCTCAACACCCCCTTAATAAACATTCTTTCAAAGGTCTGCTGTAAAAATCCACACACTCTCTCAATGTGTTTTATTAAATACTGTAGCATGCCTCCTGGACTCACTCTTGTAATCTTTTGAAGCATTTGGACATGTAATGTTCTTCTCACAAAAGGGTGAAAATACATTTGTATTTCCAATCGCAGCTCTGGACAAGGCAAAAGGAAGACATCTGCCTCAGCTAGAGGCATCAAAGAAATCTTAAAGGGAGTTTTAATACTACATGTGTGGTGGAGGTGCAGTGAACTCTCCACTTTCATTTTGCCTTCCTCTACAAAAGCTTGAAAAACACTTTTAATAGAGCTGGATTTATGTGATGCCGTAGGATACAGCTGCTCCCCTCAAAGAAGTGTAGAACTGGCAATTCTTATTTCGAAATAATGGATACTCAATTGTCATGTTTAAAGGAAGTTCACTAGCCTAATACAATGAAAGTACATTTGTGTCATGGTTGACTCTCCTCAAAGATATGTATTGATCTATGTCACATGTTTTTAACTAAACAAAAAAACTAAATAAAATAAACAAACTAATTTAAACTGCTCCACATATCTCAGAAAAAGTCACATAGTCCATCAGTGGATGAGGTTACAGTTCCACGGTACTCCATATGTGTGCATTGCACTTCTCAACCTTAAATACAAAAACTAGGAATATCCAGGAAGATTGCAACATTCTTTCAAATACTGAAATTACCTTAGACTCTGATTATCAAAAATATCGCCCAGAACAAATACACCTTGGTCAGAACACAGCTTGAAGACAAATGTTTTTTCCCCTACTTTTTTTAACAATGTTGCTTGAGCACTTTTCCATTGATAATGGGTAACAAATGTCTGTCTGGATATGTTAAATCGGTCGTGGGCCCTGTGTCTCACCCGGTTGGTCTTTGTCGGCAACATTGCTCAAAAAGTGTGTATCATCAGCCTAACTGTTTTTTTTTTAGACTCGTGTATAAATACATCTTTAGTTGATAATTGTTTTATTCCCTTTGGCCATGAGTTATATCACATAGGGCATAGGACACAAAACATCTAAGAACTGCCAATTGTGCCCCTTCATGAATATAGGTGCATGAAACCCATGTGTAAGTGTAATGTTAAATATTCACAATTAACACATTCTAATTTAGCTTGTGAAGGTTATAAAAGGCTTCGCAGCCCTGAAAAGAAACAAGAATGGATATACTAACTATGTTATTTGCCTCCGTCACTCTGTTTGGATGTCTCTCTCGCTCTCCATGCCTCTCTCTCAGTCTCTCCTCTCGGGGAAATCCAGCGTCTGCTTTTTTCACTGCATTCCTGTTGGTATATGCTGCTTGTCATGAAAATTCTCACGGAACCAAATATCAGAAAATAGGAGAGGGTGGGTTAAAAAAACCCACATCATATGAAACTAAGAGATGTTCTTGTACATTCTAGAGTAGGGGAATATAAAAAAAATAGCTGAAGATGAGGGGGGAGAAATGAAAAGTGTTTCCATCACCACTCAAGCTGTTTTCACAGTGAGGAGCTGGACTTAATGCAGCCTTATGCAAGTGACAAATCCTGAATTTACAGAGTTTTTTTTAATGATCTTCATTATCTAGGCCACTTTTTGAGTAGTCATTAAACAATGAGATTAGCATATGGAACTGAAACCTGTTTGCTTTACATCTGAGAGACAATTGGAAGGTCCTCGGTATCCTTGACAATACAGGCCCATAATAATCTCTGGTTAATCAGAAAACTAGACACGTAGAGGTGCTGAGCAAGCAAAGGCTGCTGACTTTGAACTGATTGGCTGCTTGATATTATTTCGACTAAGCACACTATTTTGCCTTTATGGATATGGACAGTTAATTAAAGGGATAGTTCACCCAAAAATGAATATTCTGGCATCATTTACTCACCCTCATGTCATTCCAAAACTGCCTGACTTTCTTTCATGTAGGTCATAAAAAATATCTACTTTTTGTACATAAAATGAAAGTTAGTGGGAACAAAACCACACTGGACTGCATTACCTTTCATTGTGTCTGTGTGTTTTCTCAGAATATATTTTGTTTTGCAGAAGAAAGTTAGTTTTTGGGGGAAACTGTCCCTGTAGGCCTTCAGATATAAAAACTGAAACTTGTATAAGGGTGTAAGTTAGTGTGTATTGTACGATTTGGATGTGCTATCCATTCACTCTTGAACGGCAGGTATTTGTAGTTCGGTCTTGGCTTTTTCTAAAGAACTCGGGGAATAATTTGTTGGAGTGTTTGAGAAACAGAAAAGGCCTGGCATGAACTGTGCTTGAACCCAAAGCCTGTGAAGACTACGTCAAGAGGCGCTTCGATTTTTCCCTCCCTCACTCTCTCTCCAACCATGATCAAAAGTTCAGAACCCTGTATGTTTTGTATTCACGAAGGGGAGAACCTTTGAAACCCTTTGGATTAGAGAGTGTTGTCAGCCCACGTTAAAGGAGAGAGGAGGAAGGACAGCTCACAGTTCACAGAGGTGTGTCTTTGAGTGTGTGTGTGTGTGTGTGTGTGTGTGTGTGTGTGTGTGTGTGTGTGTGTGTGTGTGTGTGTGTGTGTGTGTGTGTGTGTGTGTGTGTGTGTGTGTGTGTGTGTGTGTGTGTGTGTGTGTGTGTGTGTGTGTGTGTGTGTGTGCTTGTGTGTGCTTGTGCGTGCGTGCATGCAGCAGTGTGCATTTATCCACCTTGTAGTCCATACTGGTAAAATGTCATAATGAAGGTGTTAGAAAGTCAACGTTGAAGAGGTTAAGACCAAATTAGTCTGGGTCGTAAGTCTTCCACATCCTCGGTAGCAATACCTAATCTTATTTTAGGGGCTGCTGGATAGAATAGCCGTACTTTACGGGTGGTGCTATTTTCTATGGGATCATCCAGCTGAATTAGAGTGTGATTGAGTTAAACATGTGTCCCAGTGGTCTCCAGCTTGGACGGCTGCCCACCTCTGCTTCATTTGTCCCGCACTAAATGTTTTTTTGACAACTCTCAAGTGGTTACTTACAGCTTTCCAGCCATTAAGACATGGGGAATTAACACAAAAGCTATAAACGATAATTACCATGCTTTATAATCTAGAATTAGCACTGGAATTCTGTCATCACTCTTGTGCTAACCTGGACAACAGCATAAACAAAATGGTGATAGGCAATACGTGTATATGTATATGTATAGGCAAATAAACACATAACAAATGGGTATGTATTTAAAGTAAATGGATAGTCAAACTTAAAAATATCAGCATTTCTTGAATATCCAACTAATTCTGCTAGAGATTAACTTAAAACCAATTTATCATAGGCATATTTTGAAATAATTTTTAACCAACAGATCTCAAGACATTTTCCTTTTTTTATTGATATATTAAATAATTTCCCCTCAAGTTCACTCACACATGTGCAATATCAAAGTAACTATAGGTGTAGTAATCACATTACTATAAGCAACGATAAGCAGTACAAAGTTTGTCACGCAGAAAGTGTCCAAGCATTGGTTCTGAGAGAGGGTGTTTTACCATTTGATTGCATATAAGTGTTTAGAAGTGAGCAAATATGCTTGGAGGCGACTGTGTGTCAGCCTTTTTCTCTCTTCATAGCATGAATGTCTCATATCATGGAAGTTAAACATTGCTCCATTGTAGCTAGAGTTATACATACAACACTGTGTTCCTCACAGGCGCTGCTTTATCTTCAGTTGCTTAACTCTTGAGTAGCTCTTGTCCATTCAAGGCAAGGGATTTCTCTCTCTGTTCTCCTTCACTTCATCCACTCCTTCTCCAGTGAGCTGGAATCACTTGAATGTCCCCCACAAGCACTCTCCGGCCCTGGAGAGGACGGCTCAGAGTTGCCCATCTCCCCAGCACTCCACTGCTCTCAAGCACCTCTCTACTCAATGAACCCAGCTCCCAGCTGGGAGGCCCATTGATGCCCCGCTTTGGGTCGATTGTTCCTTTTTGGATAGGGGAGGAGAGGGGTGGAGTGAGTGGGGCTGCCCTATCCCCACCCCTGGGCATTGAGCTTGGCCTAGCAGGTGTAAACATCCAGCACTCCTCTCCACATGAGTGGGCAGTTAAGAACCCCAGGTAGTCATGGAGAGTGCCTCCGGGAATTCCAAACCCCCAGATTTGGGGTCAATAATCGGAGAGATTGGGCATAAGAGAGATGGGAATGAGAAATGGGAAGAGCTGCCAGAGGGCTGGAGAAGGCGTGTTTGGATAATGGAATGGCGGATTCACAACCCACCAATTTTCCACCATTGGTGACTATTCAAATCAGATGATAACCAAGGCACATTCAGGCCGGACATCTGGGACACTTGGGAGCCAGCTCATATTTTAATAGTTCAAAAAATGGTTATATTTATCTTTTTACCTTAGTTTTGAGAAGCTTTATGTTTTGATCAGCTGCATTTATTTGAAAGGGTTATTATAAAACACAATTTCAATTCAAATACATTGCATTACAGTATTTTGCTAATAAGCAGCAATATTTTTTATTATTTTAATATATTTTAAAATATAATGTATTCCTGTGATTACAAAAGCTGAATTTTTAGTATCACCATTATTATTATTATTATTCAGTTTAGTTTTCCATTGTAGTTTTTTTTCTAGAATTTAAAAAAAAAAATATATATATATATATATATATATTTCACCAGTGTCGCAAGATAAAAGCAGGCATAGTACATTTACTGCATGTACAGTATCTCACAAAAGTGAGTACACCCCTCACATTTTGCATAACATATTAAGTGTAGAGACATGACCACACAAAACTAGAGTCCATTAGTAGTTTGCTTTTATATAGTCAAATTATCCTCACTCAACATATAGCCATTGCTGTCCAAATAACTGGCAACAAAAATGAGTACACCCTAAGTGAACATGTCAAAACGTGTCCAAAGTGTCAATATTTTGTAAGGGCACCATTGTTATCTAGCACTGCCTTAATCCTCCTGGCCATGGAATTCACCAGAGCTGCACAGGTTGTTTCTGTCATCCTCTTTCACTCCTCCACAATGACATAACGGAGCTGCTGGATGCTAGAGACACATGGTGCTTCTCCACCTTCTGCTTGAAGATACCCCACATGTGCTCAATAGGGTTCAGGTCTGGAGACATACTTGGCCACTCCATCACCTTCACCTTTAGCTTTATCAGCAAGGCAGTGTCATCTTACGGTGTGTTTGGGGTGATTATTATGTTGGAAAACTGCTGTTCGGCACAGTTTATGAAGGGATGGCATCGTCTTATGCTTCAGAATGTCACAGTACATGTTGGAATCCATGTTTCCCTCAATGAACCGCAGCTCCCCAGTACCAGCAGTACCCATGCAGCCCCAGACCATGATGCTACCACCACCATGCTTGACTGTAGGCAAGGCACAATTTTCTTGGTACTCCTCACCAGGGCGTCGCCACACATGCTGGACACCCTCTGAGCCAAACAAGGCCCTTAGACTCATCAGACCACAGGACATGGTTCCATTAATTCATGCTCTTGGCCAGGTTGTCATCAGCAAACTGTTTGCAGGCTTTTTTGTAAGCCAGCTTCAGAAGAGGCTTCTTCTGAAACCATGCAAACAGACTTGTTGCAGTGTGTGGTGTATGGTCTGAGCACTGACAAGCTGACCTTTCACTTCTGCAACCTCTAAAGCAGTGCTGGCTGCACTCCTGCATCTGTTTTTTGAAGCAGAGTTGCACCTGACGCACAGCACAAGGACTCAACATCTTTGATCTACCCTTGCGAGGCCTGTTCCAATTGAAACCCATTTTGGAAAACCTCTGTATGACCCTGGCCACTGTACTGTAACTCAGATCCAGGCTGTTATAACTTCTTATAGCCTAGGCCATATTTGTGGAGAGCAACATTTCTAATTCTCAAATCCCCAGAGAGTTCTTTGCCATGAGGTGCCATGTTGAACATCCAGTGGTCAGTATGAGATAATTTTACTCAAAGCACCAATTTTTAACTGCTCTAGAACAAGATACACAAATTTGTATGGTCCTGTAAGCAGACAAAAACATGAACATGATGAATAGGACGTGGCTTTGCATGGTTAAACGATGCATAGCTGTTATCACTAGCTGTTGGCAGTTTTTTTGACAATAATGGCTGTATGTTGAGTTATTTTCAGAAGACAGTAAATCTTTACTGCTATACAAGTCAACTCAAATTGTGAAACTCGTGTATTAAATAAATTCAATGCACACAGACTGAAGTAGTTTAAGTCTTTGGTTCTTTTAATTGTGATGATTTTGGCTCACAAGGAAACTTCACAAGGAATGGACTGAGGCTGAGGTCATGGCATCAAGAGCCACCACACACAGACGTGTCAAGGAATTTGGCTACAGTTGTCATCAGAGGCGTCTTACCTGGGCTAAGGAGAAGAAGAACTGGACTGTTGCCCAGTGGTCCAAAGTCCTCTTTTCAGATGAGAGTGAGTTTTGTATTTCATTTGGAAACCAAGGTCCTAGAGTCTGGAGGAAGGGTGGAGAAGCTCATAGCCCAAGTTACTTGAAGTCCAGTGTTAAGTTTCACAGTCTGTGATGATTTGGGGTGAAATGTCATCTGCTTGTGTTGGTCCATTGTGTTTTTAGAAAACCAAAGTCATTGCACCTGTTTACCAAGAAATTTTGGAGCACTTCATGCTTCCTTCTGCTGACCAGCTTTTTAAAGATGCTGATTTCATTTTCCAGCAGGATTTGGCACCTGCCCACACTGCCAAAAGCACCAAAAGTTGGTGAAATGACCATGGTATTGGTGTGCTTGACTGGCTAGCAAACTCACTAGACCTGAACCCCATAGAGAATCTACGGGATATTGTCAAGAAGAAAATGAGAAACAAGAGACCAAAAAATGCAGATGAGCTGAAGGCCACTGTCAAAGAAACCTGGGCTTCCATACCACCTCAGCAGTGCCACAAACTGATCACCTCCATGCCACGCCGAATTGAGGCAGTAATTAAAGCAAAAGGAGCCCCTAACAAGTATTGAGTACATATACAGTAAATGAACATACTTTCCAGAAGACCAACAATTCACTAAAAATGTTTTTTTTTTGCATTGGTCTTATGAAGTATTCTAATTTGTTGAGATAGTGAATTGCTGGGTTTTTGTTAAATGTGAGCCAAAATCATCACAATTAAAAGAATCAAAGACTTAAACTACTTCAGTCTGTGTGCATTGACTTTATTTAATACACGAGTTTCACAATTTGAGTTGAATTACTGAAATAAATTAACTTGTCCACGATATTCTACTTCATTGAGATGCACCTGTATATCCAAGTTTCATATCTATAGTATTGTCCACTGAAACTATATACTAAAATGATTGCTGAAATGTGAGGGGTGTACTCACTTTTGTGAGATACTGTATATTTTAATAATAATTAGTTCATTAGTTCATTTTTGTAACACTTTAGTGTATGGACCAATTCACACTATTAACTAGTTGCTTATTAGCATGCCTATTATTAAGATATTGGTTGTTTATTTGTACTTATAAGGCACATATTCTGCTTGACTATATTCTAAATCCCCAATCGATACCTAAACTTAAGAAATACCCTCTTATTTATGAATAAGCAGTAAATTAGGGGCTTAATAATAAGAATTGGAACATAAAATTGGAATGGAAAATAAAGAGTGAGCTTGATTTTTTCTTACTTCATGTCAGAAGTATTAAGCATCATTCTCACATGCTGACATTTCTATTTAATTTCAAAGCTGATTATAATGCACAACTGACCAGTCAATATGTTCTATAAGTTTAGAAGTTGACCTGACAATATATACCAAGACAATGTGTCCGGTATGCTCGACGTTTGGAAAAAGAAGGTTAAAGAGAATCCCAGTGCTTCAGCTCTGTCTGTCATGTTAATGTGTAAGTGTGTGAAAAAGTAGTTATGTTTTTGTTGATGGTACTGGAGAGTGAATGTTTATGGGTAAACAAAAATATGTGTGAAGAGCCTTCACAAAAAAGAAAAAAAGACAGCCATTTAGCATGCACTGGATTACATTTTTTTTTTATAATAAGGGCCCTAAAATGCATTTATCTTCTCTAGCACATGACTGAAATGAAGCCCCATTAAATACTTTCATTTTCAGGCAACTTAACACCTGTGTTTTATTCATATATTTATTTTTGCCTTTCAACAAGGACAGGATGAAGCCTCAATGTGTGAGCACTGTTATGTCTGTCTCTCTCTCTCTCTCTCTCTCTCTCCCTCTCTTTCACTCCTCATGAAGTGTTATTTACTAGCGAGATATCATCCTCTCTTTAATCCTCTTAGCATTGGATTTCAGTTGTACTTACAGCGTCCTGCACCTGCTAAACTGCTGCCTGCTAAAGCTGCATAAACCATAAACACACATAAAGGTGCATCATAGGCTATACTGACTCTCTAGAATTGAGCAGCATGCAGAGAGAGTGAGGAGAGAGGCTTGGCTTTCTAAGATACTTATTTAGCGGGGACATGGACTGTTCAATTCAGTCCGAGGTCTTGTTCAGAGTATAGCTCAGGATTGGACAGGCGAGTTTCTGCATAAATCTGTTACAAAATTAAGCTATTGCAACTTTGTAGTCTGGAGGTAGCCAACATCAAAAGCTACTTTAACGGTATGATGCAGTGCTTAGGCATTAGGTATCAACTCCTTTGTGGATTTAAAATTTCCCGGAGCAAGTATCTGTTTGGTGGATGCAAAAATATTTGGGCTTTTTTGCATTTGCATAAATGTTTTTTGAGATTGTGGCTAATATGTTTCAATCACTTACATGTTTTAAAACTTCTAAGCTGAAGTAAATATGTTTGTTGTGGTCCTGGAAGTTTCTGTCACATGCTATATATGAACTACTGATCAAAGTTAAATGAATAATTAATATCAGAATTAATTAATATCAGAAATAAATCAATATTCTGAAAATATCAGAAAATTAACACTCAGAAATCATTCTAATATAAATATCACCTTTGATCAATTTGATGCATCCAAGAATAATACATCTTACGAATAAAAATAAGAAGTAAAAGAATATGTTTGCCATCACAGCAATAAAATATGTTAAAATCGAAAAGTTTATCATAATATTACTGTTTTTTGCTGTATTTTTAATCAAATAAATGTAGATTGTGTGTGCATAAGAGTTCTTTCAAAAACAAACAAAAAGCAAACAAAAAAAAAACGGATATTTAAATTTTTTGACAAATACATTTAACATTAAAGGGGTCATCTGATGCCCATTTTCCACAAGTTAAATTTATTCTTTAGGGTCTTAATGAAAAGTCTATAACATGTTTTGGTTAAAATTGCTCAGTGTAAAACAAATTTTTTACCAATCAGCCTTTTTACCCTGTCAAAAACAGCTCTTTTCACAGCAAGCTGTATTGTTACATGCTGCTTTAAATGCAAATGAGCTCTGCTCGCCCCGCCCTCCTCTTCCGAGCCGCTCTCTGAGAGATAAACTTTAGCCACATTCATTGTGAAACTTGCTTACTAGCACGTTATTAGGAAAGGTTATTTACAAAGATTCATAAAAAAAAAAAAATAACGTATACTCACTTCTTCTGTAGGGGAAGCTGGACCAACGAATGATTTGCGCAAAAATAGACACATTTAGGCAGATCGGGGGCGCATTCCCTTCAAAAACAAAAATAATCCATTGTGTCTTCAGCGGCTTAGATGCCGGGAGTAAATTATGACTGCTTTATTCATTATTACATCCAACAATAAAACACCTCAATCACTTAGGAGCCAATCTGGTCTACTCCTGCTCCGGCGGTGAAACAATGGAAGACTGATGACAGCTCACTCAGGGAGGGTCTGAAGTAAAACGCTAGTGTCAATCACCTATCGTGAGAGCGGCCCTCATCTGCATGATGTCACACAAACAAGAAGCTGAGAAAGGGGTAAAGATTTTAGTGGATAATAAAAAATAAAAACCCTGGGTGGATTTTTATCCTACCTGGTCTCATGGAATTTACGTACTTGGGTGAACTTTTTAGCGAGACACAAAAAACGTACCAATAATTACATATTACTGCAGTTTCCAAAAGAAACAAACACTAGAGGCAGTAAAACTATGACATCGTTTACTCCTTTTCACACTAATTTTGATGCATTTTCAATTTTGAGTTTTGATTAATAAAGCGTAATTTTTTCACAATTACTTGAAGAATATCATGTTACGACTACAAAACGATATTTAAAAGCTGGGAGATTTGAAAACTGATGCTTTTGAACGTTAGCATCGCACATATCCAGCCTTGTATCTAGGGTTTTCATAGACAGTAAGTTTGTTCGGTAGCTCATGGAGTACGGAGACGTACTTAGGAGGCGAGGAGGGTTCGAATCCCGTGTAATCACAGTTTGACAAAGCAGTTCAAATCTGCAAATAAGGAAATGGCACGGTGGCATCAACAAATACGTTTTTATATCAGTTTTGCATTTTTTAACACTATCGGGTAGGTTTAGTGTTGGGTTTGGTTTAGGGCATATTTACAACAAGATAGAGCATTAACTTTTAGGGACAGACCCCGGATATTTGAATTCTGAACCACCGCAATACTTTCCAAAGCGACTTACAAATGAGGGTAATGAAAAGCAACCAGAACAACAAAAGAGCAACAATATATAAGTATTATATATATATACACAACACACACACACACACACAAAGGGTGCGATTTGTAGGGGGTGGGGAGGATTTCCCCTCCTCTGGTCTATGCATCCCTGCCTCTGCTGAATTATTTGTATTCCCGGTGCGGATAAAATGATTATTGAAACGCACTATGAAGTCCCGTTCTGAATCAAATGATTTGCGAAATGCACTTTCAAGTCCCGTTCTGAATCAAATGAATCGCGATACGCGCTTTGAAGTCCCATTCTGAATCAAATGATTTGCGATCCGATTGGAGCAATTCAAAACAGTGAATCATTTTGCGAAGCAATGGTTTAACTGACTCAGAGTTTCAAAAAGCTCTGTTGAGAAAGTTCTTTGTTTGCTTCCTCTATATAATTTATTCGTTGTTTGAATCACAATGTTTTTATCAAATTGTGATCACGTTAAATACAGTTTCCGTCGTATTAAAACATTTCATGACGTGACATCCATTTACTTGCCTAAAAAGACGGATTTATGATGTGCATTGTTAACAGATTACACTTACATTAGGTTAGCAGTGGTTCTCAACATTTTTTTCCACCGGGCCGCACTATGATCCAAGTGTTGCAAGTCTCACGTGCCGCACGCACGCATGTCATTTACATATTACGTCATCAATACAAACCAACCAGATTTATAATATTATTTATAGCCTAAATATTATGATATCTTAATGATTACATTTATTTAAATAATTAATTCTACTCACCAATAATAAAACACCCGATGCTGTTGGGAACCAATTTTGTGAAATTCTGCTCGAAATTAGTTCAATGAAGTTGAGATTGTAAATTGCAGTCTGTAAGACGCGCACGGAAGTGTTACTTGACACGCGACATTGCAGAAAGTGTGCGTTCACAAATGTAGCCTATGTTGATGCAAATATGGAAAGAATTTTCGAATTTAATAATCTGAGGTTCTCCCCAGAGATGTTTTTTGCCACATTTCTGTAATAAGGTTGATTGCTGCGTAGTAATTTATGGGTGTTTCTTTTTTGCCTGAACATCTTCAAGTGGGTAGCGGAGCAAACCGAAACTAAGTCCAGCACTCTCTTCACTGCTGATGCTGCGACTATTCTTGTTTGAATGCGTTCCTTCACTGGTATTTTCCACATTTCGTTTTCTCCCTTAACAAATTTGTCCATTCTGATGCTCAATTTTACAGAACTAATGGCTGCTGATGACTATTTGAATTGAATTCTGCCAAAGTGCACACTTGTAAGTGTTCGTTAAATGCGTAACATTAATTATGTGAGTACATAGGTCTGCTTATGTCTGAAAATAATATATGAAAAACTAAATTGTTTTACATAACAAAACATTATAGCTTGTATTTGTTTAGTACATTTTTAAATGAATGTAAAAACTAAAACTAATTGTAAAACTGAAAGTTATTTTTTAATTATGTTCAACACATAAGACTGTAACATTCAGCATGGTGGGCCTCAATCGGATTCGTGACGGGCCGCATTCGGATTCATGATGCGCCGTGGGTTGAGAAACGCTGGATTAGGCTATTACCCTGGATAGAAAAAAAGTTTTCAAAAGCATTCCCCCCTCTGATTTTTTCACAAATCACACCCTGTATATATTATATATATATATATTAGTATCTCACAGAAGTGAGTACACCCCTCACATTTTTGTAAATATTTTATTATATATTTTCATGTGACAACACTGAAGAAATGACACTTTGCTACAATGTATAGTAGTGAGTGTACAGCTTGTATAACAGTGTAAATTTGCTGTCCCCTCAAAATAACTCAACACACAGCCATTAATATCTAAACCCCAGGCCACAAAAGTGAGTACACCCCTAAGTAAAAATGTCCAAATTAGGCCAAATTAGCCATTTTTTCTCCCCGGTGTCCTGTGACTCGTTATTGTTACAATGTCTCAGGTGTGAATGGGGAGCAGGTGTGTTAAATTTAATGTTATCGATCTCACTCTCTCATACTGGTCACTGGAAGTTCAACATGCACCTCTTGGCAAAGAACTCTCTGAGGATCTGAAAAAAAAAAGAATTGTTGCTCTACTTAAAGATGTCGTAGGCTATTAGAAGATTGCCAAGACCATGAAACTGAGCTGCAGCATGGTGGCCAAGACTATACAGCGGTTTAACAGGACAGGTTCCACTCAGAACAGGCCTCGCCATGTCCGACCAAAGAAGTTGAGTGCACATGCTCAGCGTCATATCAAGAGGCTGTGTTTGGGAAATAGATGTATGAGTGCTGCCAGCATTGCTGCAGAGGTTGAAGGAGTGGGGAGTCAGCCTGTCAGTGCTCTGACCATACGCCGCACACTGCATCAAATGCATGGCTGTCGTTCCAGAAGGAAGCCTCTTCTAAAGATGATGCACAAGAAAGCCCGCAAACAGTTTGCTGGAGACAAGTAGACTAAGGACATGGATTACTGGAACCATGTCCTGTTGTCTGATGAGACCAAGATAAACTTATTTGGTTCAGATGGTGTCAAGCGTGTGTGGCGGCAACCAGGTGAGAAGTACAAAGACAAGTGTGTCTTGCCTACAATCACTGAGGGTAAAGGTGATGGACTGGCCAAGCATGTCTCCAGACCTAAACCCTATTGAGCATATGTGGGGCATCCTCAAACGGAAGGTGGAGGAGCTCAAGGTCCTGTGCATCCACCAGCTCTGTTATGTCATCACGGAGGAGTGGAAGAGGACTCCAGTGGCAACCTGTGAAGCTCTGGTGAACTCCATGTCTAAGAGGGTTAAGGCAGTTAATGGAAAATAATGGTGACCACACAAAATATTGACACGTTGGGCCCAATTTGGACATTTTCACTTAGGGTTGCACTCACCTTTGTAGCCAGCGGTTTAGAGGGGAGTTATTTTGAGGGGACAGCAAATTTACACTGCTATACACCGTGTTGGGGAAAGTTACTTTTTAAAAGTAATTCATTACAATATTGCGTTACTCCCTAAAAAAAGTAACTAATTACGTTACTTAGTTACTTTTTATGGAAAGTAATGCGTTACATTACTTTTGCGTTACTTTCGCGTTCATTTTTAAATATGAGCAGGGCTTGATTGTTTGTTTTTAATACAAGAAGTTCTATTTATAGCAAATATAAAAGCCTTTCACACCAAAAAGTGTAATGAATAAACCTCAGACTGAAGGAAGAGTAAATCACGTCTGTACAGTAGAACACAGGAGAAGATTCAACACTCTTCAGCAATTAAAAAAAACAAAACAACGAAGCACAATTGTTAGTTTATCTAAAGGAATTTTTGCTTATTAATATGGTTGAACTGGATCATCAAAGGTCAGCAGTAAACACATTGGTTAATAAAATGAGATATATTTGTGTTGTTTAACATATTTAATTATTGCAGGTTTGCGTCATATTCTGAGTTTGCATTTCACTGTTTTTATTCATTTTGATGAATACTGAATCTGTTTTTTTTGTGAGTGGGATGAATTAATACACATTCACATTTAGTCTAGAACTACAGTAAGATCATGTTCACACAGCGCACTGTCAGTCAATAAATGGAAAAAAGTAACTGGCGTTACTTTTTTGAAAAAGTAACTCAGATATTTTCTAGTAAATTAAAAAGTAATGCGTTACTTTACTAGTTACTTGAAAAAAGTAATATTATTACGTAACTCGCATTACTTGTAATGCGTTACCCCCAACACTGGTTATACAAGCTGTACACTCACTACTTTACATAGCAAAGTGTAATTTCTTCAGTGGTGTCACATGAAAAGATATAATAAAATATATTAATAATAGGGGTGTACTCACTTCTGTTGTGTATATATTATATATATATATATATATATACACAACTTTGTATTCTATTTATATTATATATATATATATATATATAAATAGAATACAAAGTAGATATAAGATATATAGAATAGAAGCTAGAATAGATAGAGCTAATGTTAGAGGGTCAGTGTATTATTATTTTATAATAAATTAAAAAGAAAACAAGTAGACCGAATAGAAAACACTAAATACTGTAATAGTACATATGGACTGTTAGTATATAAACACTGAATACTGTTTATTATGCTAACATTCCCTTGAATTTTTAAGCATGTGAGTTCAAACAAAACATTTATGTTGAAGGCCAAACAAATTACCTATTAGAGACCTCAAGAAGTGTTTGGCTAACATTGAGCTCAGACATCAGTCTCGCGAGGTGACAGTGGCACTGTGAGGTTTTTAATGTTCACTCTGTCCCTCAAGAGCTCTGTCAGACCCTCTCTTCCCTCTGTGACTGTGTGTGTGTGTGTGTGTGTGTGTGTGTGTGTGTGTGTGTGTGTGTGTGTGTGTGTGTGTGTGTGTGTGTGTGTGTGTGTGTGTGTGTGTGTGTGTGTGTGTGTGTGTGTGTGTGTGTGTGTGTGTGTGTGTGTGTGTGTGTGTGTGTGTGTGTGTGTGTGTGTGTGTGTGTGATGCACATATATGTGTGTGAGGTATGGGTATCTCCAGCTAGAGGCGAACAATATGGATTTGAAATATTAGATGCCGTTGTGATTGAACATGGCTCTCTTATCACCAGGTTGCCAGGTAGGTGCACTATAACGATGACTTATCACCTGGGTGAGTAACAGCAAGTATATAACAAGATTCCCTGATGTGACAAATGCCACCCCCAGGACACCCTGTACCCGACCTCTCACAGACAGGGCAACAGATGTGCCCCTGTACCTTACGTTTCAACATATACTCACATATACCCTTACAGCTAAATATGGCCTTTGCTAAGTCGAGGGTAGAGGATATAGTCATTTTAATAGTCATTTACCACCTTGTCACCATTTGTTTTATGCTATGTACTATATACGTATAGTCATTCTCTTTTTCTTTTTATAGGTTACATAGGCCTACATAACCACTTAGTAGTTCTTCATGTAAGTGGCACACATTCATTCATTCATGCATTCATTAATACATGCATTTATTTATTGTCTGTCTGTCAGACTGTCTGTCTATCATGCTTCTATCTATTAAAAGATAATCTGGGTTCAAATCTATAGTGACATGAGGGTGGGTAGAGGGTGACAGTTTTAGTAATTTTTTAATTAATTAATTTATGTATTAGTGTAAATACATTTATATAATTGTATAAATGTAATGTTCCTTTTTTAAAATTTTTTTTGAACTATTATAAATATATGTACACTGAACAAAATTATAAATGTAACACTTGTTTTTGCCCCCATTTTTCATGAGCTAAACTCAAAGATCTAAGACATTTTCTATGTACACAAAAGGCCTATTTCTCTCAAATATTGTTCACAAATCTGTCTAAATCTGTGTTAGTGAGCACTTCTCCTTTGCCGAGATAATCCATCCACCTCACAGGTGTGGCATATCAAGATGCTGATTAGACAGCATGATTATTGCACAGGTGTGCCTCAGGCTGGCCACGATAAAATGGCACTCTAAAATGTGCAGTTTTATCACACAGCACAATGCCACAGACGTCACAAGTTTTGAGGGAGCGTGCAATTGGCATGCTGACTGCAGGAATGTCCACCAGAGCTGTTGTCCGTGAATTGAATGTTTATTTCTCTACCATAAGCCGTCTCCAAAAGGTAATTCAGAGAATTTGGCAGTACATCCAACCGGCCTCACAACCGCAGACCACATGTAGCCACACCAGCCCAGGACCTCCACATCCAGCATCTTCACCTCCAAGATCGTCTGAGACCAGCCACCCGGACAGCTACTGCAACAATCGGTTTGCATAAACAAATAATTTCTGCATAAACTGTCAGAAACAGTCTCAGGGAATCTCATCTGCATGCTCGTCGTCATCATCAGGGTCTCGACCTGACTGCAGTTCGTCGTCGTAACCGACTTGAGTGGCCAAATGCTCACATTCGATGGCGTCTGGCACTTTGGAGAGGTGTTTTCTTCACGGATGAATCCTGGTTTTCACTGTACAGGGCAGATGGCAGACAGCGTGTATGGCGTTGTGTGGGTGAGTGGTTTGCTGTTGTCAACGTTGTGGTTCGAGTGGCCCATGGTGGCGGTGGGGTTATGGTATGGGCAGGCGTATGTTATGGACAATAAACACAGGTGCATTTTAGTGATGGCATTTTGAATGCACATATATGCCGTGACGAGATCCTGAGGCCCATTGTTGTGCCATTCAACCACGACCATCACTTCATGTTGCAGCATGATAATGCACGGCCCCATGTTGCAAGGATCTGTACACAATTCCTGGAAGCTGAAAATATCCCAGTTCTTGCATGGCCAGCATACTCACCGGACATGTCACCCATTGAGCATGTTTGGGATGCTCTGGATTAGCGTTTACAACAGCGTGTTCCAGTTCCTGCCAATATCCAGCAACTTCACACAGCCATTGAAGACGAGTGGATCAACATTACACAGGCCACAATCAACAACCTGATCTATTCTATGAGAAGGAGATGTGTTGCACTGTGTGAGGCAAATGGTGATCACACCAGATACTGACTGGTTTTCGGAACCGTATACTAATAATTCTTAAAAAAAATTATCTTTTTGTTGTAGTGATATTTTATTTTGAGTAACATGAATCTGTTTCATTATTAGAAATTAGTAAATGCTTTGCTTCCAGGTATTATTTTGTTATATACACAGGTGCATCTCAATAAATTAGAATGTCATGGAAAAGTTCATTTATTTCAGTATTTCAACTCAAATTGTGAAACTCGTGTATTAAATAAATTCAATGCACACAGACTGAATTAGTTTAAGTCTTTGGTTCTTTTAATTGTGATTATTTTGACTCGCATTTAACAAAAACCCAACAATTCTCAACAAATTAGAATATGGTGACATGCCAATTAGCTAATCAACTCAAAACACCTGCAAAGGTTTCCTGAGCCTTCAAAATGGTCTCTCAGTTTGGTTCACTAGGCTACACAATCATGGGGAAGACTGCTGATCTGACAGTTGTCCAGAAGACAATCATTGACACCGTTCACAAGGAGAGTAAGCCACAAACATTCATTGCCAAAGAAGCTGGCTGTTCACAGAGTGCTGTATCCAAGCATGTTAACAGAAAGTTGAGTGGAAGGAAAAAGTGAGGAAGAAAAAGATGCACAACCAACCGAGAGATCCGCAGCCTTATGAGGTTTGTCAAGCAAAATCGATTCAAGAATTTGGGTGAACTTCACAAGGAATGGACTGAGGCTGGGGTCAAGGCATCAAGAGCAACCACACAGACGTGTCAAGGAATTTGGCTACAGTTGTCGTCTGAGGCGTCTTAACTGGGCTAAGGAGAAGAAGAACTGGACTGTTGCCCAGTGATCCAAAGTCCTCTTTTCAGATGAGAGCAAGTTTTGTATTTCATTTGGAAACCAAGGTCCTAGGAGGAAGGGTAGATAAGCTCATAGCCCAATTTGCTTGAAGTTCAGTGTTAAGTTTCCACACTCTGTGATGATTTGGGGTGCAATGTCATCTGCTGGTGTTGGTCCATTGTGTTTTTTGAAAACCAACGTCACCGCACCCGTTTACCAAGAAATTTTGGAGTGCTTCATGCCTCCTTCTGCTGACCAGCTTTTTAAAGATGCTAATTTCATTTTCCAGCAGGATTTGGCACCTGCCCACACTGCCAAAAACACCAAAAGTTGGTTAAATGACCATGGTGTTGGTGTGCTTGACTGGCCAGCAAACTCACCAGACCTGAACCCCATAGAGAATCTAATAATGACCAAAAAATGCAGATGAGCTGAAGGCAACTGTCAAAGAAACCTGGGCTTCCATACAACCTCAGCAGTGCCGCAAACTAATCACCTCCATGACACGCCGAATTGAGGCAGTAATTAAAGCAAAAGGAGCCCCTACCAAGTATTGAGTACATATACAGTAAATTAACATACTTTCCGGAAGGCCAACAATTCACTAAAAATGTTTTTTGTATTGGTCTTATGAAGTATTCTAATTTTTTGCTTCCCCTCCTTGTGAAGGGTGTCAATGATTGTCTTCTTGACAACTGTCAGATCGACAGTCTTCCCCATGATTGTGTAGCCTAGTGAACCAAACTTAGAGACCATTTTGAAGGCTCAGGAAACCTTTGCCGGTGTTTTAAGTTGATTGGCTGATTGGCATGTCACCATATTCTAATTTTTTGAGAAATTGGTGGGTTTTTGTTAAATGTGAGCCAAAATCATCACATTTTAAAAGAACCAAAGACTTAAACTACTTCAGTCTGTGTGCATTGAATTTATTTAATACACAAATTTCACAATTTGAGTTGAATTACTGAAATAAATGAACTTTTCCATGACATTCTAATTTATTGAGATACACCTGTATATATTGTGCCCTTTCATGAAGAAAGGCATTGCTGTTCTGAAGCTGCATGATAATTCAGCTAAATTATTCATAATGATTACAATGCCCTGTGATTGTTCCAGAGTCACATAATGATATAACAATAATACAATGCTTTGTATGTTAATATTGTATTTTTCTTGTCTTTCTTGTGCCATTTGAAGAAAAACATATATGTTTGTAAGATCTCAGTTTTTCTGCAGCACTGGGGTAGAAAAGTCCCTCATGAGGGAACACTCATGGATTTAGTGTCAGACAAGGTCAGAGTTACAGTCACAGGGTTCAAGCCATCTTGTCGCTGTCCTAAGTGGGCAACATTTGCTATTTGACTTCCCATGTATATGAGTATGTGTGGTGTGTGGGAGCGTGTGGAGTCAGGGGAGTCACCCTGAAGTATTTGGAGGCCTATCATGTTGCATGTCAGAAGAACTAACCAACCTTGCTTCAAGCCAAGGACTGCTGACCTTTGACCCAAGTGTTAAACCAAAAACAGATGCCCATCAACTGATTCATATCCGGCCTTTACATAAGCTTGTTAGGATTTTTTTCACAACCTCCAGACTGTTATTTTTATAATTTCACATGTGTCACTTGAGAAAAACTATTTAATTCTGGATTATTTGAGGTGCCTTCTGTCCTTCAGACTTTTATTATGAAGTTATTTCCTCTAGTCTTGTCTCCTTGATCCATCCTGATTGCATCCAGGTGTTTTGTGTTTGTAAATTAGATCCCCATCCATCAACAGCCCTCATATTGTCCTGCATTGCTTTGTGTAGCACTGTTTAAGTAGATGAGTTTCTGCTGATATTTTGAGTAATTTTATTGTCTTATGTCTTTTTGCCTGCACTTTCATAAATTAGTGCATTTTTGTAAAAGTGAAGATTTAGATTCAAAGATTTATTGACCACTGTTGATAAACTCCCATTCTGGTGTTCTGATATCAGTAAAGGCTTGTACTCCTGAGTTGAAACAGAATGGCTTGTCAACAGCAGGCTCTTTTAGCGAGGTCACTATGATTCTGTTTACTTTTCAGAAGAATATTTACCCTCTGGGCTTTTTGAAAGCATCCTGTGAAAGTTCACCCAAGAAAAGCAATGGGAAAGAAAATATACACTCTCACATCTTAGATCACGAACGGCATTATAAAGTTGGGCTCCAGGATGCCAGAGCTCATTATAAGAGGAGGAATTAGATCTGCATAGTTATGCGCTTGATAAATGTCTGGGTGGGATCCTGCTTTTACTTTCTCATCACTTTAGCCAAAAAATTTTTCCCCTTTTCCCAAATTCTTTTTGCAACTCACTAATCTTGCTTCCTTTTTTAAATTTGATTGCACATAGGATGGCGATAAACTATGCTCTCTAACATGGTTTTCCAATCCACTCCTACAGGCTTTTCACATTTTAGGTGGCTCACTAATATGATACAACCATTTCATGGAGCTACAGGTATACATTTGTACATGCCAAATTTAGCTATACGTTTCTTGTCGTGTATGTGTGTGAATAATACAAGTAGTTGTAAGTAATAGCATGTGTAGTTCATAATGTAAACTACCCAGTACAATAGTTTCAATCCACAAGTATAAATGTAAATGTATATTATATTATTAGCATTCCACACACTACTTGGAAATATGATATTCCAGAAATAAAAACAACTCTCATCGCAATATAATTTATTCTGCGCCTCTTTCATAAATCAGTTGACTGAAACTACAACAATATTATGGTTCAAATGAATTTCAACTTACTTGAACCCAAAAACAAGTTGAGTTCCTTGTTTGCTCGAGCCCGTTTTAACAACTCTGTTTAGTTCTAAAATGTATATAATCTGCAAAACACATAACTGTCTGGTGTTTACGACGAACCAACTTATTTGGTAGGGTCTCTTGCTTCCAGATCCTTTTCATCTATTTACTGCCAGTTCCTGACCTGTCCAATATAGTGGACACACAGACACATTGCGATAACTGCTTTATAATGTTACTTTAATTTGATGACCACCACTAGCATAAAATGATTCAATATTGAATGCTGTAGTTAAAATAAAATTAATTTGTGCTTTTTTTTAGTTGTTGGTGATATTCAGAGACCGTTTAGGCAATAATAACATTTGGGACAGATTCCTGAATGCAAACTTGTGTGGGTCGGATTAAACCATCAATAAGCACTATCAGTAGTGTTAGGCTCCAGACTAATGATTTATACTCCCTAACATGGAACTGATCGCTATCAGATTGATGAATGCACCAACCAATCATGTTCCTGCAAACCCACAGCATGTACATACACCAATAAGTGATGATGAACAGCTCCCGTCAGAGTTATTTATGCATTAAAGGGGGCCTAGCATTGGCCCGCCATGGGGTGGAGTTTCCATAGTCATTCTCCCAGTCGGTAGGTGGTCTTTTTTTTTTTTTTTTGCTCATCCTCCCCTGATCTAGAGGTTCTGCTTAACCTCCCTCGCAGATGACTGAGGGATGCGTCCCAGCTAGGGAGAGGCCTGTGGCCTGTGGTTCATCCCACACAATCTTACTACAGAAACCGCCTCGCACAGTTTATGTTCTTCAGATGCCTGTGGTGGACATGGAGGGATGCACATGGGGGATCAGGAGGCCATAAATGGGCTTGTCATGAAGGAACATGGTTCTTTCTACATCCTGTCTCTGTTTAACACGTTTAATGTGTGGGTGTTATTGTGCGTCCACTGTGTTCATGTCATAGTAGAATTGCCGTAATTACAAGTTTTCAACCCTGACATATTGCTTTCTATCTGTCTGTCTACATGTTTATTTTTGTTTAGGCAGAAGTGTAAAATGTATAGATTTTTCACGTCATGCCATAATCTACTTTTTGTGGTGTCTGTGGTTTTATTTCCTTGAGGAAATTGTTTTATTCAGCTGACTTTTGATCAGACTTTGAACAGATCCTAGGTAGGTATTTATCTTCCCGTCTTTTATCATTTTATCTGGTTTTCACAGTGAAAATAGCCATGTAAGCCAAAGCATTTAAACCCAAACATATATTTATTTGTATGTATGTATGCATTTGCTCTATAACAAAGCACTAAATATAGTTAGTATAATTTGTATATTGTGTAATTGTGTTAATACAATTTTGAATAAACTTAGACCCTAAAAGCACCCCTAAAAGCAAAAAAAAAATAAAAATAAATAAAAAAAAATAAATAAAAAAATCCTGTTCAAGTTCATTCATACCAAGAACGATAACTATAAAGATAACGATATTAGTGTCCACACCAGCGAATGATATTGTCTCTTTATTCTAAGCACATGTGCATCAGCTGCTTTAAATTCTCAAGCTCCTTATAGCAGGATGGATTCTGATTGTGTGTCAATGTTTTTATTGTTCATCAGCTTAAATCATTCTGAAAGTGATTCCTATGATATCGTTTCTCTGTGCTTTTATCTTTAAAGTTGTGGTGTGAACTCTGCTATTCTTTAATATTGAGAATGATTTTTAGAACTATATCTTTATCGTTATAGTTATAATTATAGTTGTCGTTCTTGATGTGAACATGGCTTTAGTCTTTATTTATTTTATCATTTTCCCTGAATTCAATTTATTTTAATTTAATTCAATTATTTTTATTTTAAGTATAGTTTGTATATTGAATATAAATAGGTATAATTTGTATAGTGTATCATTTTGAGTTATAGAACCAACAAATGCTGTGCCTGATCTACAGTATGTATACATACTTCTGTGTTTTGAAGGCAGAAATAAATACTGTATTCTATGTGAGATTTATTACTGAATTATTACTTTTTTATTTTTGGCCACCTTCAGCTGCCTATGAACATAGATTATCATAGTTCCGAGTCTTTCTGAGCTGATGAGGTTCAGTTTTTATTGTGCAGGTGAGCTGTGTGTGCTGCTGACCTCAGAGCAGTGACTTTATGAGCTTCCTTCTCTTCTCATCCTCCTATTTGTTTTCCTCTGTCTGCTCTTCTCTACTGTACGTTAAGTCTAAGAATTTTCGAGTTTTATGGATGAAGAGAGATTACAAGGAGTAGTGAAGGACAGTTCCATGTGTATGTGTATGTATATATATATATATATATATATATAGCATATAGATGAGTTTGTGTTTCTCGGCTCACTTGCACTGAACAATGCAGCAGTGCAGAAAGGACTCGCTCGTAAATGTCATGTTCCTTCAGACAGCCAGGACAGATGAGATGCACACTGTGGTACGGCTCAAAATCACACACTTAAATGCACAGGTGTGTGCTTTTTAAGAATGTGCTTTCAGTCAGAGCAAGGGTCTGGGAAGTGCATCTCCTTGAGCACGCAGACTCTTTAATTGCAGAAGTTTCCAACCCCAAGCTGTTAAACAGACATTGGACCACTGTGCTCAAGCCATCTAAACTAAAGTGACAGTTATTGGCCCCTCTCGCCCAGGAAAAAACATTGAGCTATTTCCTGTTGTGTCCCATTTCGCAGTAGGAGTGTATTCCCATGCATTTGATATGGTCATATTAACCATGCACTCATGAGCTCAGTCCATAACTCATGACTCAGGCTGAAATTACTATGCTATGAAAAGCTTTAAAGGGTTATGTGGGAGAGTGTGTGTTTTTGTTTAAGGATCAGTGTTGGGGAACGATGATTTTGAAAGTAACGTGTTACAATATTGCATTATACGATAAAAAAATAATGAATTATGTTGGATTGGTACATTTTATAGAGTAATGCATTAAGTTAATTCTGCATAAATTGTTCTCAAATTTAGCTACATCTATCTCATCCAGAGTAAAAGAGATCTGCTTAGCTTGCCTTTCTTGTTTACGTTCTTCTTAAAGGGTTAGTTCACCCCGAAATGAAAATTGTGTCATCAATTACTCACCTTCATCTTCGAAACACAAATTAAGATGTTTTGATGAAATCGGAGAGCGCTCAGACCCTCCATAGACAGCAACGTAACTGCAATGTTCACAGGTCCAGAAACGCAGTAAGGACATTGGTAAAACAGTCCATGTGACATCAGTGGCTCAATGTCAGTGCCAGTACCTCTGCCTCACAGCAGCCGAAAATCGGCGAAAAGGGATAACAGAGAATGGTTGAATACACTTAAATTAAAATGTTACTTTTAAATGTTACATTTTTCATTTCAAAAATGCTTGCTAAACGAGTTTAAATGTATGTATTATTGTAAACTATGATGTATCCATAAAAATAAACTTAATTAATTAATTAAATAAATATATTAAACTCAATGTATTTTTGTCCATGGGTGTTCTTGCTTATTACTATATGTTCGCCTTTTAATTATTACTGCTGCCTCTAGTAATTCGTCTGTGATTACTAGTTTCCAACCCATTTTAAGCAAGTTCAGTTAAATAAAACAACCCAGTATGTTGGTCAAATAAATCAGAAATGGTTATTTTTAACCCAGCATTTTTAGTGTAATAGTGACAATTGGCCCCTAAACTGAAGTGTTGCCAATTACTTAGTTTGGTTACTTTCGTATTATGTTTCCTTGTTATACATCCTTATATTATGTATGAAATGTCCAAGCGAAAAAAGCCCAACACTGAGTAACAAGTTTCCCAGCTTGAAGGCATCATGTGATATACCATCAAGAACCATCATGCTTACCCATGGTACAATGCTTGCTGATATTAAATATTGAACTGTTTCTCTTCTGTATTTGCATTTGTTATATACATTAATTGAAAATGTATTACATCATTAATAAAAAAAGAGATACCTGACACACGCAAGCTACGTTGCTTGTAACACGTTATCCCCAACACTGTTACTGATCACTAAATATCAATCAGTTCATTTTGTGTGTGTTAATTGTGTGGTGCATTTAGCGTTGGTGTTCACAGGTTTTCTAGTATAGATATACTAACTGATTTCATATTTGTAGGGGTTTTGTATGTATTTGTTTGTGTGTGTATAGAATGTGTGCATAAACATGAGTATATCCTTATTTCTACACAGAATTGCTGGATTTGGATGGTTAGCCTAACCTCACACTTCCCTTAGCCTCTAACAGTGATGCGGATAACAGCCTCTATAAGTTTTGTGTCCGTCTCCTGCCAGCTTTTCAGTGGTCATTAAAAGCCAGCCGTTATCAGTCTGCACAGGATGGATTCTCTGACGATGCAGGTTGAGAATCCCACTTCAGGTAACAGGTCCTTATCTGCCTCCTGATTGCCTCCGCACTGGCAATCCGGCTGACGTTGGCGTCTCAATCAGTCTTTAAATAATCTGCCTGGCTCTCAGGGAGGAGGACTTTCTTTGGAGGAACAGCCGACTTTTAATACCTGCTTCAACTCTGAGATGGGAAGCAACAAAAAACAAAATCTAAGGGGTTGTGGCGTGTTAATGGAAGGGTGCTTTCACACTAGAGCTTTTGGTGTGGCCTCGTGTCCATTTAAGTTTTTATTCATTTGGTTGGTGTAACTGCTGGTCTCCCTAACGGACCTGGTACAGTTAGCCATTGATATTAATGAAATATGTCCTAAAAATTGCCATTGATTACATAGAAATTCAAGTTCATTAAAGTATTGTGCATTTTTCATAGCTGCTTGTTTCTGAATAAATTGCTGAGCTGCTACTTAGTAGTTAAAGTGGTACTTTTGGTGTTACCAGAATTGGGAAAGTTACTTTGGAAATGTAATAGGTTAAAAATTACAAGTTACCCTATTTAAAATGTAATAAGTAGTTCGGCTTAGGGTTACTTGCATGTAATTATGCATGCAAAAATTGTTATTATAATAGTAAGTGCATGTAATGTGTAACAAGGACACCTTAAATAAAGGGTTGCCCTTTATTAAAGTAATGTGACTAATTACATTTGATTACTTTTCTAAATTTGTAATGGATGTTTTCAACAGTTAATCATTTTCAAACATTTAAACCAGGCAGGGTTAACTTTACAGTAGTGCTCAACATTGATTACTGTCAGACTTAGAAATAAGAAATAGATTATTTAGCTATGATACTGTTTTTGAAATCAAATCTTTGCATAGCTATGACAGTTACATGTAACTACTTGTAACGTTACATTTACATGTAGCTAGCTACTCAACATAGCTATCATGTTGTTGCGAATATACCCCTTTTTTAGATCTAAATAAACATGTAAAAATAGACCAAGGCAAGCAAAGGGGCCAGAAATTATTTTAAAGGTCCTTGCTCACTGGCAAGGCTTTTAACGTCAGAGTAATGGAGAATATAAAATATGTATATGAAAAATTGGGCGTTTGATGTCCTATGGCTTGCATTATATCTATCATCAGCACAAATGACTTTGTCAGTATGCTTAATATTGTTAAGTAACCTTGTCGCTCTGATTTCATTATGAAAATTTTAGGAACGAGCAGGATCAGGTGTAATCTGCAGAAGGTTTTTTGCATTTCTCGCAATGCATTTGGGGGAAATCTGTTGAATTGATTAAATAAGGTAAAATGTAATTACAAGTACATCGTTATTGGAAAGCAAAATTAAATTACCAATATTTATGTTAGACAACTATGCAAGCAGACTAAATAATAATTTGTTCATTAGGCTTTTATATACACTGCCTTTACATAGTAAGGGGGCTATCTCCTCATCCCACCAATGTGCAGCATCCACCTGGATGATCGAAACGCAGCCATAGTGCGCCCAGCGCATAAACACCCGTAATGGTGGAAGAGGAAACAAGTAAGAAGCCGGGAGGACATCAGGTTGTCAATCTGGAGAGATATATTTAGGCGATGCCATGATGTCCCATGGCTATAGTTTGGCAGGATGGCCGGTAACACCCCTACTCATTTCGAAAGACATAATTTTAATTACCCAGAATTCAGGACCATGGTTTCACGTCTCATGCGAGGACACTGCACTATTGTAGCCCGATTTTTCACTCGCCGATCCGTTTTATGATAAATCGCCGACAAACGCCCGACATCGGAGGCAAATCGGTGCTCGTTCACGCGAGTGACAATCGCGCGGTGTGAATTATCAAAGACGCGATCTGAGAGAATGCTAAATATCTGGAGCTGTTGACGATTCACAATCCTGCTCTGTGAATGAGTTCTGACTGAAAACTACATCAGCGATGACCTACAGCCTACATGACCTACACGAGAGAGCAAGATACAGGGTAGCCGGAAGCTCGGGGTGGACTTTTTTTTATTACAAAGCCATTTACAAAAAACGTGCGAACATTTTGCCATTAGAATATACAGATTATGTAGGCTACATGAAGATGCAGAAAGGGCTAGGGTTTTTACTGTAAATAATATTCTTCTATAAAGGACAAAAGATGTATTGCATTTTTACTTTTCATCACTTTGAGGGCTTTTATAGGCTATAAGAAATAAACTCATTATAAAATTCACAGCACGTTGGTTTCACTTTTAAGTAGACTACTTAGATTTGTGTATATAAAAATTTCCCAGCAGAAGTATGTTTGTTAACAAATCATCTTTGTTAATTATAGAGTGGTGGAACCATGATGTCACTTTGTAGGCGAAAACCCGGAAGCGAGTTAGCATTTTAGCACTTCCGGTTCCATTGTCAATGGGATTTTGTTTAAATCCCTTAGGTCCGTGGTTCACACAAGCTCAAGATACTTTCACGTTTTATTCTACGACATAAAACACACCAGTTACACCACACACGTGATTTTTTTAAGCTGTTACGTTTCTTAAAAAAGACAGTTGCTAACAAGTTGCTAAATGGGACTACAGGCGCTGTCGGAGACATTAAACGTCATCACGCCGAACGCTTATCAATTTACAGTATTTACCAGTTGTAGTATGTACAATTAATTTTATAATAACCAATGAATAGTTTCCCGCATTTTATATTGTTGTTCGACAGTGTTTTTTGCTTTGCCCCGAAATGCCACACGTTTTCGGATGGAACATGCTGGTTTTATCGCTTTCTGATGCGGAGATGCTGGGTTCGTACCATAAGGTAAACTTATATTACGATTATTACATGTAAATACCACATTTACCGGCTTTACGTGGTGAAAGTGAAACTTTGATGATGCATAGTGCTTAAAGCCACGTTAAAATTGAATGTTTACGGCGACATGAAGAAAGGATATAGATTGAGGATTTCCTAGAAGCAAGGATAAAATAACATTTTGTGTACCCACCCTAACAAAATAATAGCTGTAATGTGACACTTTATTCAATAAAATAAGTTAAATCTTACCATATCCAAAAACTCGTTCACTCTGCTGTTATTTAAAAGATTAAATAGTCTACGCGGCAATATGTTTTTAATTCATATTAATCAAGGATATATTGAATTTTAATGCACATTATTTCGAAATGTACAGAAATACGTGCTTTCATATGTACTTCTTTTATGATTATTTACATTTATTCACTATACTATTTATTACTAATGTCTCATTTCAGTTTTAGTTTGGCTCTAGTTTTGTATTTAATCCAGTGTATATGAAACGGTTCATGTAGCGTGGATTAAAATTCATATACAGAGTAAATCCTTTTCACTGAACACATTAAAAATAAGTTTGAGAAAGTTGTCGGGAGCGCGGTGCTGGTGACGTTGAAGGCGAGCGACCGTGGTTCAGTAGTTCGTTTATAGCATAAGTTTAGCTTTTCAGTTCTGGCGCTTTTATTTAGGCTTCAAAATTTGTCAATGTTATATTATTTTGTGAAGATTATCTTGATGGACAAAACGTGTACGTTTCATGAACTATGATTGAACACAGAGCTTCTTTTTTGCGATAATCCAAAAGCCTATGGAAAAATCCTATTGGCTTTTTGTCGAGGGAACCAGTTTCATGCTAACAGCCGATCAGCCTACAGAGTGACGTCATAGCTCCCCCACTCTATTGTGTATTCGGGGAGGACTTATAGACCATAATATCAGCGTGATCTTGTGTTATTTCCTTATCACTTCTCGTGTGCGTTTGGCTGTTGTTGTCACGGTTCACGGATCTGTGTGTTCATTCTGTGTGTCTGCGTGTTGTCACCTGTCTGATTGCTTGTCAGCGTTGCTCCGGCAACCTCAGTGCTGATGAGCTAATCAGCACGATCGCACCTGTTGTGCGTTATCCGCTGCCTTTATCTGGTTCGCGTTTGCTGTGCATGTTGTCAGATCGTTGTTTGCTCATGCCAGTTTGTTCTCTCCAGTTCTCTGTCTCCTGTTTGTTTCCTGCCTCGGACTCCTGCTGTTTTGGATCGGGTCAGTGCTTCGCAGTCTCCGTGCCTTGGGGATCTGCTCGTCTGCTTGAGACCTTCTAGCTACTCACCGTGCTTCATTTTCACTGTTTGTCAAATAAACGTCACTCCACTTGCAACTGGATTCTGAGTTCTCATTCCATGACAGAACGATCTGACCAAAGGATGGATCCAGCAAGTGCCTCAGAACTGAGAGACATTCTTACCAGCAGCAATGTTCGTATGGAACAGCAAGAGGAACAGATCATGGTTACCGGTCGTGCCGTTCAGGCACTGGTAACACAGGTCTCGGAGTTAACCACTCAGTTCCGACAGTTTAAAATAGAATCTACTCAACAGCCCACTGCGCTCAATCCCCCGACTGTTCCATCTGTGGATTATATCAGCCGACGCGCCGAGCCCCGTCTACCGCCTCCAGCGGTCTACTCCGGTGAGCCCCTGTTATGTCGTTCATTTCTGGCTACATGCTCTCTTCACATCGCTCTCCAGCCTTCGTCTTTTCCCACAGAAGAGTCCAAGGTGGCTTTTGTGATCACTCTGTTAACTGGACGAGCAGCTCTTTGGGGAACGACGGTGTGGGAACAGAAGCACCATTGTTGTTCTTCATTCCAGTCCTTCTCAGAGGAACTCAAGAAGGTGTTCGATCGGGCTGCATCTGGCAGGGAGGCGGCGCGGGAATGGCTGAGTTACGTCAAGGAAATCGATCGGTGACGGATTACTCCAGCGAATTTCGCACTTTGGCGGCGGAATGTAAGTGGAACTATGAAGCGCAGTGGGACATGTTCAGGCATGGGTTGGCCGACCGTATTATAAATGAAATTTATAAAGTATTACCTACCTCTCTTGACGGGTTGATTGATCTGGCGATCCGAGTGGACGCTAGATTGCAACGCCGTGGTCAACGAGTTCTACAGATGCCGGTTGTTAGTACTGAAGACCAATTCTCCGGTATGGGTACGGTCGGTCATGTTTTCGATTCTGAACCCATGCAGGTGGGCAGAGCTCATCTTTCACGGGAGGAGAAGGAGAGACGCAGAAACCAGGGACTATGTTTATACGGCGGTGCTGCGGGTCACATTGTGGCGCAGTGCCCGGTAAAAGCCAAAGCCCGCCAGTAGATAGGAGGTTACTGACGGGTGGAGTCGCCTTCGAGAAATCCTCTTCTGCTGCTACTCTTCTCCCTGTTCAATTACTGGTGGATCGTGCTGCATTCACGTGTAAAGCCTTAATTGATTCTGGAGCGGAGGGCAATTTTTTGGATCACAAGACTGCGCTTCAATTTGGAGTTCCTGTGGTTCCGCTCAACCAGCCCATCTTTGTCAGTGCTCTCTGCGGTCAGTCTCTCCCACCCGTCACCCATGTCACTGAGTCGGTGAGCCTCATCACTTCTGGCAACCACACTGAACAATCCATTTCCTTCCTCCTGACTGACTCCCCTTTAGCTCCTGTGGTCTTGGGGCACCCCTGGCTCTCACGCCACAATCCCAACATAAACTGGCGCCAGAACACTGTTTCTTCCTGGAGTGAATTTTGTCATGCTTCGTGTTTGTTGTCTGCATGTTCTTCTGTGTCTTGTTCTGTGTTACAGGACGAACATATGGATCTGTCTAACGTGCCCGCTGAGTATCTTGACCTGAAGGGAGTGTTCAGTAAGTCTCGGGCTGCTTCTCTTCCTCCGCATCGTCCTTATGACTGTGCGATAGAGTTATTGTCAGGTATGTCTCCGCCTAAGGGCAGGTTATACTCGCTTTCCACTCCTGAAAAGGAGGCCATGGAGAAATATATTTCTGATTCTCTGGCAGCCAAGATCATCCGTCCTTCCTCTTCTCCTGCAGGTGCGGGGTTCTTCTTTGTGGAAAAGAAAGATGGGTCTCTTCGTCCTTGTATTGACTATCGAGGGTTGAACAGCATCACGGTAAAGAATACGTATCCTTTGCCGTTGATGTCTTCAGCCTTCGAGAGTCTGCAGGGTGCTTCCTTTTTCACAAAGTTGGACCTTCGTAATGCCTATTATTTGGTTCGCATAAGGGAGGGGGATGAATGGAAGACCGCTTTTAATACCCCCAGGGGGCACTTTGAGTATCTTGTTATGCCGTCTGGGTTATCCAACGCTCCCGCGGTCTTCCAGGCACTGGTCAATGATGTGCTGAGAGACATGGTCGATCATTTCATATATGTCTACCTGGATGACATATTGATTTTTTCTCGATCTCTCCAGGAACATGTTCAGCACGTCAGGGTAGTGCTTCAGAGGCTGCTAGAGAATGGGCTTTTTGTCAAGGCGGAGAAATGCGTTTTTCATGCACAGTCGGTTCCTTTTTTAGGTTAAATTGTGTGTCCGAGGGTAATGCGCATGGACCCCGACAAAGTTCAGGCTGTGGTAGATTGGCCAACCCCAGATTCCCGCAAGGCCCTGCAGAGGTTCCTGGCTTTGCCAATTTTTACCGGCGTTTTATTCGCAATTACAGAGCCAGCTAGCGCCCTTTGACTGCCTTGACCTCCACCAAAACGACGTTCAGGTGGTCCAGCTCGGCTGAAGCTGCGTTTTCCAAACTAAAGAGCTGCTTTGTTTCCGCTCCAATCTTGTTGCCTGCTGATCCCTCTCGTCAGTTTGTGGGGAGGTCGACGCGTCAGAGGTGGGGTTGGTGCTGTTCTTTCCCAGCGCTCTTCCTCGGATGGCAAGATGCATCCTTGCGCGTATTTTTCTCACCGCTTAATCACCTGCCGAACTAAATTACGACATTGGTAATAGAGAGTTGCTGGCAGTCAAGCTCGCCTTGGAAGAATGGCGTCATTGTTTGAAGGTTCGGGGGAACCTTTTACAGTCTGGACAGACCATAAGAACCTTGAATACATCAGGTCTGCTAAAAGTTAAACTCTAGGCGGCTCGGTGGGCTTTATTTTTCGGTCGCTTTTCATTTTTCTATTTCTTACCGTCCAGGTTCTAAAAACATTAAATCTGATGCGTTGTCCCGCATTTTTGACCAATCTGAGCGCACCGTTGTCTCCCGAGCTCATCTTGCCCAAGAAAATTGTGTTTTTTGCGGTGACTTGGGAGATCGAATCGAAGGTCCGTACGGCCTTACAAGGGGTAACACCTCCGCCTGGATGCCCACCAAGTCGTTTGTTTGTGCAGAGAATTTACGGTCCGATGTCATCCGTTGGGGTCATTGTTCCAAGGTAGCTTGTCATCCAGGTTAGTCGTACTATTTTTCTTGTTAAACAACGGTTCTGGTGGCAATCTATGGCCCGTGGACATTCGACTTTTTGTTTTGGCCTGTTCAGTCTGTGCTATTTCTAAGACTTCCAATCGGCCCCTGCTGGACTCCTTCAAGCGCTGTCAGTTCCTTCGAGACCCTGGTCCCATATTTCGCTAATTTTGTTACGGGACTCCCGCCCTCCCAGGGTAACACGGTAGTTTTGACCGTGGTGGACCGTTTCTCGAAGGCAACTCATTTTATCCTCTGCCCAAAATACCTCAGCCAGAGAAACAGCGGTTGCTGTCATTGACCACGTTTTTTCGCATTCATGGCCTCCCAGGACGTGGTTTCTGACAGGGGGCCTCAGTTTATCTCCAAATTTTGGAAAGAATTTTGTCGCTTGTTGGGGCACTGTTAGTCTTTCTTCTGGTTATCATCCCCAGAGTAATGGTCAGACAGAGAGGGCCAACCAAGATTTAGAACGTGTGATGCGGTGTTTGGTGTCTCAGAACCCTTCCTCTTGGAGTCAGCAACTTTCATGTGGGAGTACGCACACAATTCCTTACCAGTGTCGTCTAAGGGCCTGTCTCCATTTGAGTGTAGCTTAGGTTACCAGCCACCTATTTTTCAGAGTATGGAATCCGAAGTCGCGGTCCCCTCTGCCCACGCCTTTGTCCAGAGGTGCCGCCGCACCTGGAGGAGGGCTAGAGAGTCTATCCTCCAGGTGGGGTCACGCACCAAGGCCCAGGCCGATCGCCACCTGGTCAAAGCCTCCCGTCTACGTCGTTGGTCAAAAAGTGTGGCTTTCATCTAGAACATTCCTCTCGTACCGTCTGTAATAAGCTTGCTCCTAAATTCATTGGCCCGTTTACTGTCACCAAGATTATTAGTCCGTGGCAGTTCGCTTTAAACTTCCTCCAGCGTACAGGAGAATTCATTCCGTCTTCCATATTTCCAAATTAAAGCCAGTTTTTCATTCTACCATTAATCCGCCGGCCCCAGTTCCCCCCCACGCCGCGACTGGTGTCGTAGATGGGGAACTTACTTATTCGGTAAAAACGTATTCTGGACTCGAGGCGGAGGGGACGCGGATTTCAGTACCTGGTGGACTGGGAGGGTTACGGTCCGGAGAGAGGAGTTGGGTTCC
The DNA here is from genome assembly GCA_027422405.1 of Ptychobarbus kaznakovi. Lineage (NCBI taxonomy): Eukaryota > Metazoa > Chordata > Actinopteri > Cypriniformes > Cyprinidae > Ptychobarbus > Ptychobarbus kaznakovi. The sequence continues at coordinate 19,557,481 of CM049797.1, read as the reverse complement.
TGCTAGAGACATATTGGATCATTCACTTATTGATGATTACAATCGACAGTAAGTTCCCCTGGAAGCGCCAGGAGGCGCTCCTAGGGGGAGGGGTACTGTCACGTTCACGGATCTGTGTGTTCATTCTGTGTGTCTGCGTGTTGTCACCTGTCTGATTGCTTGTCAGCGTTGCTCCGGCAACCTCAGTGCTGATGAGCTAATCAGCACGCATCACCTGTTGTGCGTTTCCGCTGCCTTTATCTGGTTCGCGTTTGCTGTGCATGTTGTCAGATCGTTGTTTGCTCATGCCAGTTTGTTCTCTCCAGTTCTCTGTCTCCTGTTTGTTTCCTGCCTCGGACTCCTGCTGTTTTGGATCGGGTCAGTGCTTCGCAGTCTCCGTGCCTTGGGGATCTGCTCGTCTGCTTGAGACCTTCTAGCTACTCACCGTGCTTCATTTTTCACTGTTTGTCAAATAAACGTCACTCCACTTGCAACTGGATTCTGAGTTCTCATTCCATGACAGTTGTTTGTAGACCAGAGAGTTGTCGGCGATTCTTTCTATTGTAAAGTATTGCAGTGTGAAATCTCCTGTCGCCGATCCATCGTGAAATGTGAAAACGGCAGTGACTGAATGCTACCCCAGATAGTCGTGCAGTGTGAAAACAGCAGTGATCCGATGACTTTGAAAATCATGCAGTGTGAACTTGGCATTAGTGAGCTGTTTCTACCTCCTAAGATAGATGCCAGGGCAAGTATTCATGAAAAATCTTAGTGCTAAGAGTTGCTCCTAGTAACAATATTCTAAGAAAATTCTTAGAAATGTGGGCGTTTCGTCTTAAAATTAAAGTAAAAGTAGTAAAGAAAAAAGTAATTCAGAAAGCATCTTAACCCTTAAAAGAGGTCTTAAGGTCCAACATTGTTAGGAGTACGAATGAGGACTTTTAAGAGGCTTAAGAGTTTCTTTAGCAGAGGAGAAAATGTACAAACCATGAAGAGGAAGAAAAAATGTGTTGCACACAATGCATGACAGTCAGTTAATAAGACGCTACATATTAGATCGTGCAAGGATCATGTTTGTGACCGATCTTATTAGAGACACACTAACATCTCCGACCATAGCGCCAGAAATGGATGTAATCTCTACATTAACATATTTGGCAACTGGAAAAATGCAACTATGCAGCAGTGATGATTGGGTTTGTCACAACCTTCTATAAGCAAAGTGATCACACAAACATTTATAGCACTTTCAGAACTGTATTATGTCGCTGTTTATTTCCTAAAAAATGGTCAAGTATGACAGCATGGTAAATAAAAAATAAAGAATATATATACATATATAATATGTGTTTGTGTGTGAGAGAGAGTAAGGTAAAACAGGAAAAATTACACATGTAATATAAAAGTGAAGGCTTATAATAGACCCTAAAATAACTATTTTATTTCCTTCTTGGACAACCAACCAATCACATTCTTTAAAAGACTGTGTCATTCCTAGCAACGGGGTCAGGTCCCGCCTCCTCATTAAAGTTTTTGTCTTTCCTCGCTCAGAGTTGCTCTCAGATTGGTCCCGAATCACTCTTAAGCTAAGACTCCTACGTAGAATTGTTTAAGCTAAATTAGGAGCTCTCTGAGAGTATTCTTAGAATCTTTAAGAATACGGGCCCTGGTTTTTAGCCAATTCTAAGACATGGATGCAAATATTGTTTACAGAAAAGAAAATCCCATAAGAGCCTACATCCTTAGCTTAGCAGCATGCTAATGGACAGCTGTATTGAAACCAGCGGCAAGTTTTGCACATTTAGTTCCTGATGTTCAGTGTTCCAAATCAGTCACTTATGCAGTTCCTTGACAGTTATAATGCGGCATATGTAGGCAGCAGTCAGCAGGCAGCTCTCTAGGTTGTGAAGCAGAGCTGCAACATTTCTCTGTGCGCAATACATCAGATTCAGTGAAAGGAAGGAGCCTTGTGTATCTTGTTCGTGTGTGAAAGTCTCATTCTGCCATATTGATATTCCATCATTCCTAGAGTGCTCTCTTGGGCTCCTCTTTTCCCATCTTTCTTTCCATCTCTCTCTCTCTTTCCCTCAGTTTCTGGTGATTATGGATAGCGTTCCTGTGGAGAGGTGAGTATAGGCTGGAGCTGTCACCCAGAGCAGGATTTGTCTGTGTAAAAATAGAACAAGTCTTCATATCCCGGAGAAAAGGTCAAGAGCAGGTGGTGTGAACTCATCGTCATTCTTCTACCTTTATGATCAAACAGCAAGCTAAAATTTTAACTCTGAGCGGAAACTTTATTTATACGGCCCCTGGCTCTTTTAGCCAAAAGCTTAAGAACATGATGCAAATATTGTTTATAGAAAAGATAAAATCCTCCATCAAAGAAGACCTACAATCCTCCAACGACTTTATGCCCAAGCTATACATGGGACAGCTGTATAGAAAACAGCTGCCAAGTTATTGCACATTTAGTTCCTGAGGTTCAGTGTTCAATCTGTCACTACCCAGCAGAATCTGACGTACGTCTACAGTACTACCTCAATGTCACCACCAGAGCAGCTGCTTTGTCTTCGTGACCCAACATCGTCCTTCCCCTCCAAACGATATTTTCCAGAGCTCAACAATAACATTCTGGAGGATTATTTTTGGTTGCTACTTAGTGAAGGGTCTATTGAATATGAGTACCCTAACAGATGGAGTAGTTCCCTGTCTTTTACCCCTGCAACTTCTGATTTGACTTCATGTCAAGCTCTCTCTGAACTCCAAACAAACCCACTTGTGGCACAACGGGGTCCATTTTAGCAGTTTGATACAGATTTCATTTTTCTACTTGACTTGGTTATTAATCATTAAGCACTGCTGATTGTTTAAGTTCCGTGAACTTGCCTGCTGATTTCCATTATAAGTGCTCTCATTCATGGTGCTTGTTGGAAGAAATGGACGGAATGCCCCAGCTGATAATTCTCTGTTGTGGCACTGTTAGTGTGTTTTTCCAAGGTTTCAGATGACACATTATGACATTATTGACTTTGATAATAAATATGCTTCCTCACAGCTTTTTTTTTTTCTCTCTTCCAAGTCAAGAAAAATATAGATTTTTTAAATGTAGCTTAAACCAGTCATATGTATCAAAGGAATGTTTGTAGCAATAGCCAACAATAATGAATTCCAATTGAAATGCGGTGTCACCATCAATTTAATTTTATCTTTATTTTTGAATATATTTTTCTTAATTTTCTTTTCAAAAACATTTTAAAATCATTAGATATTAAGTACAAAGTTTTTTATATTACTATTATTATTATCAAATGCTCCATGAAGATAATTTCATGTAAATTTCCTACTGTAAATAATATAAACATGTGATTTTCTTAATTTTTGATTAGTAATATGTCATTCCTAAGAATGTGTGTTGTGGGTGTCGGTGTGTATTTGGACAACTGTGTGTGTGTGTTGTGTGTGTGTGTGTGTAGTGTGTGTGTGTGTGTGCTGTGTGTGTGTGAGCGGTTGTGTGTGTGTGTGTGTGTGTGTTGTGTGTGATTTTCTTAATATTTTAGTGTGAAGTGTGTGTTTTGCACACTCAGAGTGTGTGTGTGTGTGTGTGTGTGTGTGTGTGTGTTGTGGTGTGTGTGTGTGTGTGTGTGTGTGTGTGTGTCAAATGAGAGGAGAGAGAGAGAGAGAGAGAGAGAGTTGTATCTGGAATCGCAATGGGAAATTTCAATATATTTTTTTTTTTTTTTTTTGCCAGACTGGTTTTGTGGTCCATGGTCACATATATACCTGTATATCAAAAATACATTATAATCGATAAATTAAAACATGCAATATAATTGGTGTATTGCAATCATTATATGAATAAAATGCTTTTTTTTTTTAGATCAACCAGACAAAAATGTCATGTCATTGACCAATAATTTACAACAGAAATGCTTTTGCCAGTAATAGCCACAAATGAGCTCTCTAAGTCTCAAGTATTCCAAACCCACAAATATGACTATTTCTGCCCTTCTCTTTGCCCTCTACAATCATCTCAGTCCTGAGGGATCTTGAGGTACATGGATTGTTATTGTTGTCCTAATTTTGAGTCAGTCGTTGTTTCCCATGAATATCCGCCACAACTCCAGATTTAGTCATAGTTTTTGCCATGTCCCTCCACTCTGTACAAATTTGTATTATAAACAATTGAAGTCAGTACACAAAGTCAGATCAAACTATGGTAAAAAAATTGTTTTGGCTTTCCTGTAAAGTTGGTGAAATGTCACTTACGCCTTTCTAGTTCTCACCCCTCGATATGCTATATATGCTCTCTATAAGTCAAAGATATTGAGAGAAACTTCACATTAGCAAGGAAATGGACATGATAGTAAAGCACTTAGCGAGTAAGACTGGGACATCAATGGCCAAAGTGGGATGCCAATAGCCACTTACGTTAACGCTCTTGACATATGCTAGCTGTGTCAATAACAATGAGGAACTGTCAATACCTCTATCAGTATTGTAGCCTCTGCACTGACTGACTCCATCCAATGTTAACCCAAAAAGAGGTCTGAACTTTCTCTGTTTTGTTGCGTTATGATGTACCATAAGAAAAATGTGGAGAAGTAATAGAGTTGCATGTACTTTTAATTACTTATTAGGATGTCAGGAGATGGAAAATAAAGTTGGTGTACTTTGCGGGATGATATCTGAAAAATCTGTCTCCTAAGATAAGTAAAGTTTCCATGCACCTAAATAAAGGCTTCACACCAGGAGGCTGCCCACAAATATGCCGGGGTTTGCAGGCTCCCATGAAGGATACCCCCGGGTTGGCTGAGAGAACAAGATGAACCGAGAGAGAATATTTGTGTTTGTGTGTGAAACTTGATGCATCGAAGGAAACGAGGGGTCTCTAAGGCTGTTATTCTCCTTGGTGTCATTGACAATGCTAAAAACGGATGTTGTTTTGGCCTTGTATATGTCCTATACACACATACACACACAAAGTCACACAGTCTCATGCACAGAGGTGACTAATAAATGATACAATGACACTAGAAGAACATGCCAATGGATCTAGAAATGCTTCCTCACTTACTCAATCAAATATGGTGTCGCAGGAAACTGCAGTTAAGGGCTGTAAAGTTGATTTATTTTAGATTTTTTGGTTTTAGTGCCAAATGTGCTGGCAATCATGCATTTGTATTGAAATGTGCATCTGTGAAGTTATTCTTGCATACATCCTGTTTGTACATTTCTTACTTTGTCTTCATTTGTGTGTAATCTGGTGAGTGCTGGGCTGCATGGTGGCTGCCTCTTTTGTTCTCCCAGCTGTCCTAACATGGTGCTCTGTTGACTGTAAACACAGCTGCAGGTCAGAATACCAGATTGGTCAGACACCGGGTCAGTGTAGAGAGAGAGCGAGGACTCATTTTAGAGAACTCACACGCTACAATAATCTTTAACTTGAGCTTGACAAGTGTAACATCATCCTTTATGTTAGTCAGTACTTTATGTACGTTTTTTTTTTATTACATAGGACAGTGACCCCCAAAAGGCATCTGTGCACTTTTGGGTGCTTAAATGCAGTGCAGAGAAATTATGTTCTAAATTTAATACTTTTGAACCATTTTTTTTTTTAAATAATTTTATCGAGTTGGTCTCAAGATGATTTATTTATTAATGTATGAAGTATGGTCTCCTCAAATTCACACAGTTATCCTAGCAGAGTAACCACAGGTATAGTTTGTCACATTAAGTATAAACTAATATTAGATGTTGGACATTATATTTATTGTTTTGTTTATCATTTAAAATTAACCATTTAATAAAATAACTTGCTCAAACAGTGTGTTTGTGCACTCTTTCCTTAAAATAACTGCCATTTGGATTGATACTGTATGACATACACACTATATATATATAAGAAAGTCATGCATTTTTAATTATCCAAATTATTATTGGGGCCACTCTACATAAAAAGGAGATGCAATCTGGACTTTTAATTAAATATAGATCAGGCGTGCATTAAAAGGTCACTGTCTGGAACAGATGGAAGATGGAAGATGTGCTGAACTCTCCATTTTGTCCAGCACACCTCTGTTAGGAGGATGCTGTGTTGTTGCTATTGCTCTGCATATTTATACTGTTCCTCTGCATGGGATGTCAAACTTAGAGCTTGGTACTGCTGGTCCGGGATCCCAGAGGAGTAATCAGAATAAGCTGGGTCCATAGAGGTGAGGCCAGGCCCAGAGGTCAGCCCTGGATGCTGTAGGGTCACCGAATGCTAGATGTGACCCTGACACCCTGGATTGCTGGAAGAGTGCGCTTATCAAACCCTCTGGACTTACAGATATTGATAATGGGCCTCGTGTCCTCATAACCTTTCATTGACTCATTGAGTTCATTTATGTATGCAGCGGCTAAAACAGGAAGAATTTATATATTCGATAGCCGCAGAGACTAGAAAAGGCGAGAGAGGTCATATCTGTTACTAAACAAGCCCTCATTCCTAGCAACGAGACCTTTGACGTCAGATTCTGAACAGACATGAAAAAGGTCACTGGGGTCATCCCAGGGGAATGTCAAGAGTTGGTGTGTGTTTGTGTGTCTATGTTAGTGCTTGTGTATGTACGCCAGGAAAGAGGCACAGAGTTCCGAAGAGAGGAACAGATGGAGACAGAGAGAGAGCGGGATGGCGAGCAAGAGAGAATGAAAAAAAGGCAAAAGGAAATAATCAAATTAGCTTTTTTGAACTGAACTAGCAATGCAACGCCGCACAATATCCTGCCGCGCGCCAGTTTCCCGTGAGAACGGGAATCGGGTACACACTGCTCACTCAGACAGTTCAAACATATTTACCCTCATTGGAAGGTACAAATTAAATTAGTCCCTCCACAAAGAGGGGATGTTTGCCCCTTCTGTTCTGATGTCATGGTAGTGGGCTACATGGAGTGGGAGGCCACTGCAGAGTAACCCACATACATTTATCTTCCAGACCATTAATCTTCCCGTTCATACTCATGCATACACACAGCAACTCTTGCCTCCAAACGCAGAGGATGAAAGCGCCGCCCTGCCTTTTTCTCTGCCTGGATGCATCCGCTCCATACCCCAAATGAGAGCAGGAGACACACAGTCAAGTGTCTGACACTTTTTGTATACAACACCATACATGTTCTCTCACTTCCTCATTCTCTTTGTTTTGCTCTCTCTCTCTTCTAGAGTTTCTAGAATTTTTGTCAATAGAGCAATTTATCTAAAACTCTGTCATCATTAACTTATCATCATATAATTTCAAACCTGTAGGGCTGTATCAAATATTATTTTCTATTTCAGTATATGAAATGGAGCCTTAAAGCTTCAAAAGGGAGCAAAAATCACAATTTAAGTATCATGAAAGTGGTCCATATGAGTTATCTAAACTATTGTGCATTGCAGGGATGATTTTTGTAGGCCAAAACCTAGAAACAAATAAGCGTTTTAGCACTTCCAATTCCATTGTCCTAAAGCAGGGATGTCAAACTCAATTCCTGGAGGGCCGCAACCCTGCAGAGTTTAGTTACAACCCTGCACACACACACACACACACCTTGTAGTTTTCAAATAAGCCTAAATGTCTTGATTAGTTGGATCAGGTCTGTTTAATTAGGGTTGAATCTAAACTCTGCAGGGCTGTGGCCCTCCAGGAATTGAGTTTGACACCCCTGTCCCAAAGTCAATGGGTTTTTGGATTAAAGCCTGAAATAAGGTCTGTGGTTACCACACGCACAATACATTTTCACGTTTTATAACTCATCTGCTCATTACAAACTATTCTAGCTCAAACTTTCAGGGATTATTTTTTTAAATAAAGAATAGTTTTAGGAACTGAATCGACAATTCAATTCAAGGGTTCTAACACAATTATTTCAGATATACAGAGGATTTTCATGAATAATGCATTAAATAAAACTAGCATATGCATTTTCAAGACTTGCAATTCAGTGTACAAGTCATATGGGTCACTTTTATGGTGTTTTGCAGCTTGAGGCCTCAGTTCCCACTCATTTTATGAAAAAAAAACAACCAGCATAATTCTTCAAGATGCTCCTTTTAAGTTCATAGACAAATCATGTTAGTTTGGATCTGAAAAGGAAACTCTGTGTTTTAATTATGGACATTATGGATTTTGGCCACTCCTTTATTCTCGAGATGGGTAACAGCATTGAAAGGTCTGCAGTGCCCTTTAATGTCTGAGTGTCTTCAGCATTGAGATGATTCAACATTTCCACTCCTTGTTCCTCTCTTTTCCTCCCTTCCATTTTTCTTTTGACAATAAGAAGCCTCTGTGGATCATAAATGTTTCCAGACATCGTACAAGGACGCTATGCTGAAAGATCTTCCCTCTGACTCTTTAAAATGCTCCATCTGCTTCCAATGACAACTGCTTTACTCCCATAGTCTTTATAATCATGTCAGTCAGGCCCAGAATGGATCAAATGCTGCAGTATCTGTGCCAACAGGCCTGTTCACTGATTACGTGATTATTTGATGGCTTTTGATTGTGCCGATTAGGCTAGCTGATGTCTCAAGGATTGCAGGACTCGATTTGTTACACAACAAGGTTATTAACAATATCATACGGACAGAATATAACTACAAAGGAGTCTCTTTTCATTTATTTTTTTCCAAACAGAATGTAAGAATACCCCTGAAAAATACCATTTGTCCAAAACCTTGGTGTGTTCTAGTTTAACATAATTTGAAAGAGTCCAGACCTTACATCCTTTGTACAGTTCTTTCTCTCAGATGTATTTTTACCTGTCAGTAATTCTTCCCACAGAAACTTTCACTTTTGTTGAACAAATGCAATGTTCCCAAAATAAGTATTTGTGTTTTGTGTTGAACATTAATTTGTTAGTATGGGTGTAAATAGTCCTGAGCCACTTATGAGAGAGCAATATGTAACCTTTGCAAAATTGTACAGTGGACTTAAGTGCAAAATCCACTCTAAAAATGTTTGAATAATGAATTTGTTTGCCTTGCACAATTACCTTTGCACTATTATAGTCTTTGGAAAACTGTGGGTAAATGGTAGGCGGAGAGCAGGGGCGAAAGTACCACTTTTCAGAAAAAAAGTAATTTTAAAAGATAATGTTTTAGACAGAGATATATTTTTGCTGTGGTCAATAACTCACAAGTGTGGTCTATCAATACCAAGTAGTATTTTGTACAAATTTAAAATGACTTCGGTATAATTTCACTTTGAACATAAGTTGTACATTGTTACTTTTGACCCTGTCTGTTGGAACAAAAGTAACACACAGGTGGATCAAAAGTAACACATTACAAGCTAGATTTTTTTTGTGTTACTCTTGTTTTTTTATTATTAAATATACCCGACTATGACCTTGTTAATATGTAACTGCAAATATATTTTGCCCTTTATCTTTGGAAAAAAAGTATTAAATTGCATTTTTAAATTTTTACAGTTTTATCAAAAATAACCTGACAGTACAAACTTGAATTGTTTAGATTGTTTATTGGCAATGTCAATTCATTTTATAAAAAAAAAATTCAACAGTATGACAGTATATAATAAACATGTTTTAATAAATGCTACAACACCCGGAAAGTCACCACATTAGCAGCGGGACAAAATTAACAGGTGTTACTTTCGTCCCAACAGAAACTCCTGACATTCAAACCCGATTTACTTTTTTACTAAAAAAAACTCTGACAAGGCAAACTTTAGGATGTGTTACACCACTAAATAACATGTTGATTGATCATTACTGTGACACATGAAAAGAGAAACACAAATAGTAATTAGAAAAAAAGTACAGCTTCAGTGTTTTACTTACCTACTCAAAAACGTTCGGTTAAAAAAAAACCTCGGTTCCCTGAAGAGGGAACGAACGTTGCGTCAGAAACACTATGGGGAACGCTTTGCGTGATAAGTCTTGAAGCGCATGTGAAATCAATCCAAGGTGTAATTGGGACGTCAGAGCAGGTAACGTCACAAACCAGACAGCTATAAAGCCTGCCCAAACGAAGCTGTCACTAGCTTAAAAGTCTGAGCAAGTCGCCTACAGGCACGAAGGAGATATGGCCGGGGACGCAGCGTTCGTTCCCTCTTCAGGGAACCGAGGTTACAGTCGTAACCGAACAGCTCTGTGGATCTGTTTACTCTACCCAGAAGCCACAGTGCAGCTCTGTGGATGTAAGCATCTAATGCCGCACTGGGCAAAGCAAATTGTGCCTTTCCTGGTCCGCATTCTGAAAGGAGGAGGACAGAAGGCTTGCAGCACCTCAGCCTCAAAGTACCACGGAGGAAAACGAGATACCAGGGGGTCTTCCCCAATGACATTCCACCCAAAGGAATGTGGTAAGCACTTATGGCCGCCACATAAACCTTTAAAGTGAACGGGGCTAGACCTGCAGTGAACCGATCTTGCAGGAACTCCAGCACTGTACTGACTGGGCAGTTAACTGGGTCCAGCTGATGGTCACTACACCATGAAGTGAAAACTTTCCACTTCAAGGCATAAAGTTTCCTCGTGGAAGGAGCTCTGGAGTGTAGAATGGTCTCAACAACCTCGGTTGAGAGACCTGAGTCTATGAGCTGGGCCCGCTCAGAGGCCAAGCCCACAGTTTCCACAGTTCTGGTTGGGGGTGAAATATCGAGCCCCCTGCTTGGGACAGAAGGTCCCTCCTGACGGGGAGCTCCAGAGGCCCGTTGAGAAGGGATATTAAATCTTGGAACCATACTCTACCCGGCCACCGTGGGGCAATGAGAAGTAGTAGAACCCGGTCCAGGCAAACTCTCTCTAGGACTCCCGGAAGCAGAGCGATCGGGGGAAATGTATACACACAAAGCCTCGGCCACGTCTGCACCATCGCGTCCAGTCCGAGAGGAGCTGGATGCATGAGCGAGAACCAGAGTGGACAGTGAGACGTCTCTCGAGATGCAAACAGATCCACTCGTGCCTCCATATCAGCTCCACCACCTCGGGGTGGAGCCTTCATTCACCAGGCCTCAGCCCCTGTCTTGACAGGATGTCTGCTCCTATATTGTGGGCTGCTCGAAGAGACAACAAGTTCCCTTGGTTCCACAGGAGGATTGGCACGCCAGTTTGCAAAGTGGACGTGACCGCAAACCCCCCTGGTGATTTAAGTAGGAGACCACCGATGTGTTGTCTGAGTGGACAAGCACATGGTGGCCCCTGAGATCTGCTAGGAAATTCTTGAGAGCAAAAAATACAGCCAAAATCTCCAGACGGTTGATGTGCCATGAGAGATGCTGGTCCTTCCACAGACCTTGACTCGAGTGTCCCTCTAGGATCACTCCCCAGCCCGTGAGAGAGGCATCTGTCATTAGCATCATAAGACGACATGAAGCTCCCAGCACGGGACCCTGGGACAGGAACCAAGGTTTCTTCCACAATACCAAGGCACGAAAGCATCGCCGCGTGACCTTGATCATGCAAAAGGGGTTGTCCCTCGGGGAAAACCCTTTTGTCCTGAGCCACCACTGTAGAGGTCTCATGTAGAGCAGTCCAAAAGGTATCACGTTGGATGCTGCTGCCATAAGACCTAACAGTCTCTGAAACTGTTTGACAGTGAGTGACTGGCCTAGCCTTATTCTTTTCACAACTGACAGGATGGAGTCTATACGTGCCGGTGACAGTCACGCCTGCATCGACATTGAGTCCCATACCACGCCAAGGAAGGTGGTCCTCTGTAGTGGAGAAAGCACACTCTTTTTGGCATTTAGCCATAACCCCAACTCTTTCATGTGGGCCAGCACGATATCTCGATGCCGCACTGCCAACTGATGTGACTGAGCTAGAATCAACCAATCGTCGATGTAGTTCATAATGCGAATACCCTAAAGCCGAAGAGGCACCAGGGCTGCATCTATGCATTTCGTGAAAGTGCGGGGTGATAATGCTAGGCCGAACGGAAGAACCCGATTCTGGTATGCTTTGCCCCCAAAAGCGAACCTCGGGAATCTGTGACACGGAAGGATGGATAAGTGGAAGTATGCGTCCTTGAGATCTATCATGACAAACCAGTCCTCGGATCTGATCTGTGGCACGATTTGTCTCAAAGTTAACATTTTGAACTTGAGCTGCATGACGGAGTCGTTAAGAACTTGAAGATCTAAAATGGGACGCAACCCCCCATCCTTCTTTGGAACTATGAAATACCGGCTGTAAAACCCAGTTTCCCTGTTGGAGTGAGGTACATATTCTATGGCCCCTTTCTCTAACAGAGCTTTCACTTCTTGTTCCATTACCAGAACCTGCTGGGGGGCCACCTCGGTGGAAAACACCCCCATAAACCTGGGCAGGCGAGACCCGAACTGTATTGATACCCTTTTTCTATAGTCTGCAGGACCCAACGAGATATATTGACAGAAGTTTCCACGCTGTCAAATTTATACTAGAGGTACCAGCCTCTCGAGACGGGTTTCTGGATTAACCCGTTGTGCAGTTACAATGACAGGTTGCAGTTACAATGATGTCCTGAAACGGCGAACTGACAGAAAGCATCTGAACTGACCGCTCTGAAACCCTCCTCGGAGGGGGCGGGCGGGCATCCCAAGGCCACAACGTTTCCGGGTGGACCTTGAGATATGCACTCGCCGGAGACCGCTGCGCCCTGAAGCACACGAGGTGGCAGGGTTAGTAGAACGGTCCCCTGAGGACACCGAAGGGTGAAGGACACCGTAAAAAGAGGTGTTGACCGCTCCACTTCGGGGGGGGGGGGGTGTCCTAATTGGCCTGAGCCTCCAGGCGTCAGGACTTCTTCCCCACAGCTTTCATAAAAGTAATAACAACGGTCCTCAGACCCGTTTTACACTTCGAATGCTGCGATTGAGCGCGCTTCCCATGTCCCCATTATCTAAGTGGGGGAGCATGAAAAGCCACACTCTGCTTAGATGTTTGGGGCTGCTCCCGCTCAGCAGCCCCGGAGATATGAGTACCGCGGGGGAGGAGTTTATGGAATGCAGCTTCTTCTTGTTTAGCTGATTCCTGAAATCTCTTGACAACCGATTTAACTGCATCGCCGAAGAAGTCAGAGGGAAAATAGGAGCATCCATAAGAAAGATTTTATTTTTCTCTTGATGTTACTCAGATTAACCATAAATGTCTCTCAGTGGCCACCAGGTGCTGCCATAGCCCTGAGAGACAAATCTGTGGCCCGACGCAATTCGCAAACTGTGTTTGGACCAATATCCTCGCCCTCATCGAGATCTGCTAATAATTCAGCCTGGTAGGCTTGCAAAAGTGACATAGTATGTAAACATGCTGCAGCCTGACCAGCCGCTGAATAGCCTTTCCCACCTTTGCTGATGTAGTTCTCACTGGCTTAGTGGGTAATACCGGGAATCTAGCGGATGAAGATGATTCAGGGAAGAGCTAGCTCGCGAGCATCTCTTCTACCTTCGGCATCTCTCCGTAACCGTTTTTTTTTTTTTTTTTGTACTTCTTTATTTAATATAGAGGAATAGTGTGTTATGTTTGTGTACTATAGACTCGTTATACCGTTTTCTCCCATGATCTCCACACCTCGGTGTGGAGTTCAGAAAAAAAAACGTCAATCCCAATTGAGATTGTGCGCGAGAAGGTGAGAAGCTTTCGTCAAGTCTGCTTTTTGAACAAACGTCCTCCCTCTCTGCTGGCCAATCGATACTCAATCTCTCAACCGCTCTTGTCACAACCTCAACTCCTCATAAGCACGAGACTGAGGTGGCGAGTCCTCAGTATCCTTTGCATTGGCACTTATAACATCTAATGCCCTGGTCCCGCATACTTCTTTTGCGAGCCTGAGCGTCCTCGCGCTGACTGTGCATGCTCCTCTCCCAAACAGACATCACGAAGAATGTGTGTATCCCCACCCGTTTAGATAACGTGTGTAGGGAAGAACGCACATTCTAAAAGCTTGTTGTTGCTTGCTCGCCATATCTGTTCTCTTTGTAAAGTAATGACAGACAACACCAAATAGGACAGACAATTTCACACAGAGCGCTTGTGAAGACACAAAAAGCTAGTGACAGCTTTGTTTGGGCAGGCTTTATAGCTTCCTGGTTCGTGACGTCACCCACTCTGACGTCCCAATTACACCTTGGATTGATTTCACATGTGCTTCAAGACTTATCACGCAAAGCGTTCCCCATAGCATTTCTGACGCAACGTTCGTTCCCTCTTCAGGGAACCGAGGTTTTTTTTAACCGAACGTTTTTGAGTAGGTAAGTAAAACACTGAAGCTGAAAGGGAATGTCACAGGTTACGTAACCCTGGTTCCCTGAGGGAACGAGACGCTGCAACGAACGCTTTGGGAACGCCTGTTTGTTCTCACGCTCTGAAATATGTATGTAATCTCATCCAAGGGAATCCCCGCTGACGTCACCGGCGGAGATGACGTAGCGACCAGGAAGTATAAAAGCACCTGCGCTGAAGGCAGCGGCAGCTTCAAGTGAAGTAAGCGCCCGCAGGGATGTAGGAAGTATGGCCTGCGACGCAGCGTCTCGTTCCCTCAGGGAACCAGGGTTACATACGTAACCTGGGACGTTCCCTTTCGGGAACTTCGAGCTGCGTCGAACGCTTTAGGAACGATATGCCCATGCCACCATACTGACAAGTCCCTGCCTAGTGTGTACGGCTCCAACCTAGGCAGAGAGAACTGAGGAGCCGGGAGTGGCTTGAAGGTCGAGGCTATAGAACCTGACGAAGGTCAGAGGGTGGACCATCCCACAGCGTCACAAATATCTGGCAACGATGTACCAGATTAAATGGCCTTAGAGGCTGCCATGCTCCTAGTGGAATGAGCTCTGACCCCAGCGGTGAGGGGAGGTCAGATGACTCATAAGCAGTGGTAATAGCATCCACTATCCATGTACTAAGGGTCTGCTTGTTAGCAGGAAGACCTTTCTTATGAGGACCATAGCACACAAAGAGTTGGTCTGATTTCCTCCACAGGGCAGCCCTGTGGACGTATGTGTCCAGTGCTCGTGCTGGACACACACAATTAAGCTTTTCCTGGTCAGCATCCCGAAAGGGAGGTGGACAGAACGCCTGCAGGATAACTGGCCGTGGAACTACTGAGGGTACCTTGGGGACATATCCCGGCATGGGGTACAAAAAAACTCTGGACTGAAAGGGCCTGAAGGTCGCAGACTCTCTTCAAGGAGGAAATGGCTAAAAGGAATACAGTCTTGTCTGTGAGGAATCTCAGTGGAACCTCTTCCAGGGGTTCGAACGGAGCTTTAGAAAGGGCCTCTAGAACCACAGCCAAGTCCCACCTAGACATTCTTGGGCATACCGGAGGCCTCAGCCTCCTGATACCCCGGAGAAATTGTATTGCTAGCGGGTTCTTTCCTATGTATTGATCCCCCACAGGGGAGTGGTGAGCCACAATAGCAGCCATGTACACATTGAGTGTGGATGTGGATAACCCTGAGGCAAACCTGTGTTGCAGGAACTCTAGCACTGACCCAATAGAGCACTCTACTGGGTTCAACTGATGACTATTACACCAGGACGGGAAGAGTTGCCAATTAGTAGCATACGACTTTCTCGTAGCGGGAGCTCTGGATTGTAGGATGGTCTCAACAACCTTGGTTGAGAGACCAGATGCTATGAGGTGTGCTCCTTCAGGGGCCACACCCACAGCTTCCACAACTCTGGGTGAGGGTGACATTTAATGCCCCCTGCCTGAGAAAGGAGATCCCGCCGTACGGGAATCTCCCATGGAGAGTCTTCTAGGAGGCCGACCAGGTCCGCAAACCATGGACAGCCTGGTCAGTACGGGGCTACTAATAGTAGTTACACCTCGTCCCGGGCGAACTCTCTCCGGAATTCCTGGGAGCAGAGCGATCGGGGGGAAGGCGTACAGATGAAGCCTCGGCCACGTCTGCACCATGGCAGCCAGCCCCAGTGGAGCTGGATGAGTCAGAGAGAACCAGAGGGGACATTGTGAGGTCTCTCGAGACGCAAACAAGTCTACCTGGGCTCTCCCAAATCTGCTCCACCACCTCGGTGTGGAGCATCCATTCCCCGGGCCTCAGCCCCTGTCTCGACAGGATGTCTGCTCCCTGATTGAGGTACCCAGGGATGAAAACTGCCTTCCAGGAGAGCAGTTTCCCTTGGGTCCACAAGAGGATCCGCCGTGCCAGCCTGTACAGGGGGCGCGAGCGAAGACCCACTTGGTGGTTGATGTAAGAGACCACCGACGTATTGTCTGTGCATACTAGCACATGATGGTCTCTCAGGTCTGGGAGAAAGTGTTTCAATGCTAGAAATACTGCCAGCATCTCCAGGCAATTGATGTGCCACGTGAGATGGGGACCTTCCCACAGGCGGCCACTCATGACCACCCCCCAGCCCGTGAGGGAGGCGTCCGCCATCAGCATTACGCGATGACAACGAGCCCCCAACACTGGGCCTTGTGACAGGAACCACGGTTTCTTCCACATGTCTAAGGCACGAAAGCATCGCCGCGTGACCTTGATCTTGTGAAATGGGTTTCCCCTCGGGGAAAACCTTGTGGTCCTGAGCCACCACTGCAAGGGTCTCATGTGCAGCAGGCCAAAAATTACCACGTTGGACGCAGCTGCCATCAGACCCAACAGCTTTTGAAAAAGCTTCGCAGTGAGCGACTGGCCTTCTCTCACTCTCGTGACTGTCGTGAGGATCGGCTCGATACGAGCAGGGGACAATCGCGCCTCTATCGTGGTCAAATCCCACACCATGCCCATATAAGTGGTCCTCTGTACTGGAGGAAGCACACTTTTCTTTGCGTTTAGTCTTAACCCCAGGTCTTTCATATGGGCGAGAACGACATCTCATCCCTTGGATGAGATTACATACATATTTCAGAGCGTGAGAACAAACAGGCGTTCCCAAAGCGTTTGACGCAACTCGAAGTTCCCGAAAGGGAACTGCTTTCCGGACTGAACCGCGGGAAGCAATGACAAAA
Source organism: Ptychobarbus kaznakovi (assembly GCA_027422405.1). Lineage (NCBI taxonomy): Eukaryota > Metazoa > Chordata > Actinopteri > Cypriniformes > Cyprinidae > Ptychobarbus > Ptychobarbus kaznakovi. Next base: position 19,540,558 of record CM049797.1, on the reverse strand, counting down.
TCACGTGATCTTTGGCAGCTTCGTCAAGGGTTGCATGCTGAACGTGCTGACATATCTTGGAATGCAAATGTAATCAGGTCTCTGATAAAATCATTTTGTTACTTTCGTACCGCGTTACTGTCGCCCCGGCTTTCCATACACTGAAAAAATATATATTAATTGAATTTAATAATTGTTTTTTAAGCTGTAGTCCATAACCTTTGTGTTCAACATTTACACATTTTTATTTTTTGGCTTGTCCTGAATCACTACTGTACACCTATAATAAGTGTTTATATTCTGACTATTTTAGACTGGTTCGGGTAGGTACCGCTGCGGAGTAGCCCAGTACCTGCGTGATTTGTCACAGACATAAACAGAGAGAAGTAGTTCCGGCAAGTACTTCCGCAAGATGCATGCAGTTCTGTTAAATAGCCGCTATAGCACCAAAAGTTATGGACTGCAGCTTCAAGGTAAGTGGTTGCAATCAATTTATTTTAGCTACATTTATTTTATACTTTTTTATTTAAATGTAGCTAAAATAAATTGTTTGCAACCACTTACCTTAAAAAAATATCTTATTTTTTTTCAGTGTAGGCAGTAAAATATGTTAGTGTACATTTTCTTTTGATCAGTAACTGATATGACCAGTAATTAATTAAGTGGTGATGAAATTATGTAGAAGAACATTATTATTGGGCACAGGGGCACCTGCAGGAGGTTTTTTTTTTTTTTTTTTTTTTTTTTTTTGGAAGACCAGATGATCAGTGAGAGCAACGCGGAGCAGAAAAAAAGGTGTCACACGTTTTAAACTAAAACATATGGTCAAGTACATCGATCAAGAGCATGCTCACATAGAGGAAAACTACAGACAACAAAACAGCGTTGGATGAAGTGGATATGCTCAATTGAAAAGCATGTCCCAAAAGTTAGGTATGATAATTTGAACCCTTTATAGTTTCGAATAATACCTTATTATTATCTGTATGACCAAAAATGACAGAGTATTTTAAGTCTTTTATGCAGTTATAAGGAAAAATCCAAGTGATTGTGACGGAGCCTCTAGTGGGAAACATTTGTAATCGTTCCGAATGAGAGATGTGTGTGCATTTTAGTTTCTTTTTAAATAAATTTGTTTTGGCTAGACTTTTATATGTTGTTTATAATGAATGCCATTATAATTTGTGTTTTATTTTATAATTGAATACAATTATAAAAAATAACAAACATTATGTGAATATGTATAACATTGTGTCCTATATGTATTTCTTTGTACTGATTGTTATGTTGCCTTCTGAATACCAATACGTGTGATAGATGCAAGCAAATTATGATATATATATATAGATATATATATATATATATATATATATATATTTAATCCATGCAGCAAATGTTTTAAAAACAGTTTGGAAAAAAAACTTAAAACATGACTTTATTGCATTCCAGATGCTTTCAAAGGACTTTTCACTATAATTTTTATGGGTAGCTTGAATGTAAAACATTGTCATGAATTTGTTGTATTTTCATTTGTAAAAATATAAATTAATTGTTATAGGCTAACCCGATCTCATGAAAGTGTGTATAGCACGATTTTCTGTTTCTATTTGACGTAATATTTATATGCAGAAATTGACTTTGGCATGCATAGTATATGCAGTAGATTAGGGGTTTGGGGGTGCGTTTTACATGCACGCCAATGTCAATTTCTGCGTATAAATAGTACACCAAATAGAAACAGCAAATCCCGCTACTGATACGCATTTCATGAGATTAGGCTACTAACGGTTCGAACGGACGCAAATTGATTGTGAAAGCACCAAATCAAAAGACTGATTCATTCATAATTACTGGCATGGCTGGTTCAGTCGACAGAAATATGAGACACAAATAATATCTGCTGAAATATTTGTGGGGAAAACGTTTCTCAGGTCAGTCTGAGCACTTATGTTACGCAAAGTGCATACAGCCGTACACCTGCAGGCGCCACTGATTGGGCATATATTAGGCCCCAATGCGTGGTGCAGTGGAGTGCATATTCAGTATTTTTTTAAATAAAATAAAGTGATTTTGGGTACCTAGACTGGCAGTATGATGCTGTAAAATCCTGGTAAAGTATGTCACATTGGGTTAGTCTGCTGTATCCACCACAGAATTACGTGGTGAAATTGTGTGCATGCTTGGGATTTGTGAGCGTATTTTTGTCGATACCTGATTTGCATAAATCAGGCACTAAAACTACGCAGACAGCAAGTGCAAATAAACAGAGCAGAGTTGCCCCCTGCAGACTAATGTCCATGAGAGAGAGGCTATCATTACTGTCTCCCTCTGTCCCAAGAAAGGTGGGAACAAGCAAACAAACAGTTCCACGGAGGAATGCATTTCTCTGTCGTATTTTAGGAGCGGATGAAAAGGGAACAAAACGGGGTGAGAACTAACAGGCAGGCCAGCATGTCAGCTGTCACAGTTCTCTCTATTTGTCTCACACTGCCTCTCTCTCTTTCTCTGATGGCCTCTGCCCTGACACTTCATTCTGCCGTTGAGCAGTCACAAAAGGCTAGTAACTGCACTGCCTGTTGGATGTGTAAACAATGGCATTGTTTACTGTTTTGTTTATTATGCCAGGAGAGATTAGCTGTTATTGGTTTCATCCAAGCCCAGTGGAGAAAAAGCTGCTTTTAGCCACCACCCTCCCACACACACACACACACACACACACACACACACACACACACACACACACCACACACACACACACACACACACACTCGGTCCACCATTGAGGCTGTCACACCCCTGTCAGTTCCAATAAAAGTGCCCTACCTGAAGTATGCAGATGAGCTGCATTGTGGCATTCGGGCACTGGACAGGCGGCCATTCTCCAGGCCCCTTTCTATTATAGCAGAAGCTTGGGGACCAGGCACTCCTGGGGTCAGGGCCTTTCACCCTCTAGGTCTTGACTTCTGCCACCGTCGCCTGACAAATCACCCCCACACACACAAAGGGCCGCTTGATCCACAGCGTGAGAGAGCTGGCCCAACTGCAGCCGGGCTGAGCGAGCTAACGGCCCTCTTTTTTTTCTCGCTTCTCTTCGCCAGCCAGACTGTTACGATCAGACAAAAGGGAAAAGACGGGATGTTGAAAGAGAAAAAGGGAAAAGAGAGAGCAGAAGAAATAGGGAAGGGGGGAAGCCAAAAGAGAGACGTTTGGGTCCTTTCATTTGGGGTGACTATGATAAATGGTTGCCCTTTTGCTGGGCTGTGCACTCCCACTGTTCGGTTGGAGCCCTGGGTGACAAGAGGGTCTTTGAGAGAGAAAAAAGACAGACAGATAGACAGACGGAGAACGACAGACACCTTGCGATATATATTCTCTTAGAGGCTCTGCGGCTTTGAGAACAGGAGCCGAGGGCGAGATGTCGTAGACGGGGTGAATTCGATTTTTATTCCTTATCCACCCACTGCTGCACGGTCTTGGCACTGAATCAACCAACTGTATTCATTTAATTGGCACAAATTATCACAGCAACAATGAAAAATATAGCATAGACTGTAAAATCAATAAAAAGTAACTCTTTTATTTTTAGTGATGTTTACTTTATGCAGTGAATAGTGCGCAGGGTCTTACGCTGTGGCGTTCGGGCGACTCAAGTTCATATCCAAATTAAGTTTCCTGACCCTTTCATCTTGCCACTGCCATTGTAATGTAAAGTGTGAAAAAATTTAAATATAAAATAAGAACATGTACATTAGTGCTAAATTTGTCAAACTGACATGTTTAGTGTCTCTCTTCAATGCTGTTTGTTTGGGATGCTAGGCCAATTACTGCTTGCAAACTATATCAGAAGGATCACCCAGAGCCCAACAAAGGCAAATTATCCAATTGAGAGCGTTACAATCTACTTAATTGGCTTCTAAAGGCTGATTAACAAGTTTGAATTAAAAGAGAAAAGGAGGAGGAAAAAGAAGAAGGTTGAAAGGCTCTAGTGAACGATATGAAATTCATGGTTGATTTAATTGTTTGAGATGAGCCCCTTTAGGAGGCAAGGGGGTGAGGGGGCTAGAATTACACGCAGCTAAAAGTCACTGCTCTGCCACAATAGTGGAGAAATTGGTTGGCTATTGCTATTCATCGCACCTCGCCTCCTACCTTTAGCTGGGATGGCAGGGCTGTGCTTTAGTGTGAAGCTCTGGGGGTGGAAATTGGAGGTTATGCTCCTCTTTTTCTCTGTAATCTCACCCTAGAGGTTTGAGGAAACCAGTGTTGAGAAAAACTGAGCAACTTTGGTTGGACTTTGGATGGCTAACCGGATAACTCACAAACACGTGTGCGCACACACATATGTATCTGAGAGACACATGCACGCTCTGACAAAAAGAACGATGTGCCACCATGCCATAATCTCCGCCTTTGCCCAGTGGCCCAAATTTAATCCAGCCTTTGATCCGCCCCCTAATCTGTGATTACAGGCCTAGTGCAGAGGGTGGGGTGGGGTGGGGTGGTGGGTGTGCTGCATGGTAGGGAAGCCTCTCTCTCTCTCTCTCTCGTCCCACAGGGAGTCTGCCAATTGACATGAGCTTTAGCGCCTGCTCTTCCATGGGCGGGCAGAATTAGACCCTAATGCCTGTTTAGGGAAAATACTGAATACAGTGAGCATTGAGAAGCCCTTGGTGGCCATGATGAGAATATTCATGCCTCCTCTCATAGTTTGTCTTATATTGAGGAGAGGGGAATCGCATTAAAAGAGAAACTAGGACTTTGGTGCAGTTGTCATAGCATGTAGCACACCCTAAAATACCTTGTTATTGTGGTGGATGAGTAAGTCACTTAATAGAATTTTTCGAAAAGTGGCTTTATAAATCAGTATATTCAAGGTTCAAGGTTCAAGGTTTTTTTTATTCGTCACATACATAAATAAATAAAAATAAGAAGAAAAAATAAAGAGTAAAATGTGCAATAAAATAAAATGTGCGATACAGTATACTGTGGACTTAATATATAATAATATAAACAGGGATGTGCAAGAGGAATGTGCAAACAGGTTGTACAGTGTATATACACATAGCAGCAATACGGATGATGGAGAATAGTGAATATCTTACTGTTTATTAAATTGAGTCCTGTAAATGTTATTAGACCGAGTTTGAGTTTAGGAGCCCGATGGCCTGAGGGAAGAAGCTCCTCCTAAGTCTCTCAGTTTTTGCCATCATGCTCCTGAAGCGCTTGCCAGATGGCAGTAACATGAAAAGACGGTTACCAGGGTGATTTGAGTCTTTGATGATTTTTACAGCTCTGCTTTTGCAGCGTTTGAGGTAGATGTCCTGCAGAGAGGGGAGAGCAGACCCTGAGATGCGCTCAGCTAAGCGCACAACTCTCTGCAGAGCTTTGCAATCCTGATTTGAGACGTTTCCATACCACACTGAGATGCACTGAGTCAGTACACTTTCTATGGCCCCTGAATAGAAAGTTTTCAGGATTTCTGGTGAGACCCTGAATTTCCTCAGCTGTCGCAGATGGTACAGTCTTTGCCTCGCTTTCTTAACCTGTTTGAATGTGTGCAGTCCAAGTCAGGTCCTCGGAGATGTTTACACCGAGGTACTTGAAGCTGCTCACCCTCTCCACAGGGGTCCCACTGATCATAAGGGGAGTGTAGGGCCGCTGCTGTCTCTTCCTGAAGTTCACAATCAGCTCTTTAGTTTTGCTCACGTTCAGAGAGAGACAGTTGTCCTGGCACCATGATTTAAGTCTCTCTACCTCATCCAAGTATGCGGTCTCATCATTGTTGGAAATGAGGCCCAGAACCACAGTATCATCAGCAAATTTAACAATAGAAGTGTAGCTGTGAGAGGACACACAGTCGTGTGTGTAGAGAGAGTAGAGCAGGGGACTCAGGACACAACCTGTGGGGCTCCTATGTTCTGGGTGATGGAGTTGGAGGTGAATTGGCCCATTTTCACCACTTGAGGTCTGCCGGTGAGGAAATCTTGAATCCAGTCACAAAGTGAAGAGTTTAGGCCGTGGTCTGTGAGTTTAACAGCTAGCTTGATGGGGACTATTGTATTGAAAGCTGAGCTATAGTTGATGAAAAGCAGCCTGACCTAGTTGCCATTTTTGCTGTCAATGTGTGTAAGGGAAGAGTGCAGGACGTGAGAGATGGCATCATCAGTTGATCTATTTGGCCGATAGGCAAACTGAAGAGGGTCCAAAGTAGCAGGGATGGAGGAGCAAATGTGTTTTATAAATATTGTTTATTTCAACCCAGGCTCAGTATAAAAACACACCTGTAGTAACATTTCTGTAAAATTACATTACATTCACTGTAAAAAATTTACATTTTGAAAAATCGTGGAAACTGACAAATAAATATTGGCTCAACAAATTGCTTCCCAATAATTGTCCCCAAACAAAAATGCATTGTAGTTATCTTAGCTGAAGGTCTGAAGTTAAAATAAAAAATATATGTTCATTGAACATATCAAATTGTGCTCAGCCAATCTATCAAGCAGAAGTGAAAAATATGTGTTGGCCGAACAAGCTTTGCAGCAAAAAACGTGTGTACGCATGCGCCTGAGAGAAACCGTTGGCCATACTGTAGTGAATTCAAATTCCTGTTCGCGGGAGAGCAAGAGAGCGGAGCCAATACCGAAGGGTGACAGAACATCATTACAGACTGATTTTATATCATTAAAGTTATGGTGAGTATACTGAGTTTTGTATTTATTATGTCATTTTGCACGTACTACATTGTATTTTACAGAACAACAGTGAATTCACGCCTTTACTGGTGTCATGTTGGCATTTATTACCTAGTTTAGCCCATACTGATCTCTCGGTAGGGGTGTGCGATATATCGTCTGTAATGATATTGTAATTGTTGTTTTAACAATGTGGGATTTTACATTATCATGTATATCACAAAAAAACAAACAAAACACGTGTAATTTACAGAGTTCACAAATACATTAATGTTACTTAATGAAGATTAGACTAGTGCGCGTGCACATTTACAGTGCGTTTTTTTCACTACATTTTTCAGTCTTTAAAATGCATTTAGAATGATCACATATGATATGGGGGCAGAAACTGTAATTTATATCATTTCATAATCAGTATCACGCGAAGAGTGCCGTTGTCCCTCCAAAAAGCAGCATGATTTCAAATATGATATTGATTTTATACAAAAGCTCAATAAACAAGAAGTTAATATTAAAGGGACTTGCATTTTAGACACAGTATGACCTGTTTTTGCTTTATTTCTCCTACAAAAATAATTTCAAACACAGCCACAGCACTGTTTTGCATCTCTGAGTAACATGCTGTGTTTTGTTCCTGAATGAATCAATCAACTGTTCAAATGATTCGGTTCAATCACAATGACTCACTTATTAAAGTGCGCCTATTGTGCCTTTTCGAATATTACCTTTCATGCAGTGTGTCATGTAGCTGTATGTGAACATAAACTATATACAAAGCTGTGAAGCCGACAGTGCACGATAATTAAAGTTATTGTCTATCAAAAAAAGAGTCGGCTTGCAATCGCCTAAACGAGTCGTCAGGAATTCGAATCTAATTCTGTCACGGCTATGTGTCACGAAGTAAGACATTTGCATAATGTCCGCCCACGTTCTACGTCACGAACAACTTGCTATTACATCTTATAATTAACACAAACTTGTTAACACTTACCACTGAGAAATGTCCTACTCCAGTCATGCTTGCGAATTGTCGATGAGCCACTTCAACCATTTCATCATCAGACTCTGGCTCGTATTGGTAAGGTACAATCCATACCATCTTTTCTATGTATTGACAAGTCTCCAGGGCAGTTATGGCAATGGGCGTTTAGTTTCAGACACGCCGCTGTACGTGGTAGACCAATCACAAAAAACTGCACCATCTGACCAATCACAGCAATGATGGCTAACATAAAGGAGGGGTTTAGAGAGACTGATTCTTTGAACTGCTTTGCACGAGTCATTTACGAATCATTTAGAAATTAGGTCAAATTAAATACATTTTTGGAGAAAACTAAAGTGTTTTTTTGAGCTTGCATGCATGTAAACTTGTTTTAGGACACTCATAAAACAATAATAGTGGCACTTTAACAATAACTTCCTGCAACCTACTGCGGTTTTAATTTCACATTTAAAGTATTTTTAATTTTTAAAATAATTATAAATATCAGTATTCAACATTTTATGTTTAAAATATAAAAACATTGCATGTGTAACTGCAGGTTAAATGCATTCATATTCTGCATTAAGCAGTGTGTAAAAAAAACTCACTTTTAGACAAAAATGGTTTTACAAAGCCAAAAATATCCATAAAAGGTCAAAATCAATTTAAATGTATTGGGAAAGATTAATTTCTATCACTGCTGTGATCTGACTACACAGAATATGAAGAATAACAAAACATGTATGAGTCAGCTGTCCACGGTAGTCCTTAATATACCAGCACAATAACACACTCAACAAAATATTGTCTAATTATCATTATCAATAAATTCCCGAAAAAATATTTAGATATCATTTTTGTCAATATCGCACACCCCTATCTCTCAGTTACCTAAAATTACTATTTATTGAAACAAATTATTTTTATCTCACTTTATGATGAATATATTAAATATATGTATGAGACACAAGGAATACGTTTCTGCTATAACTATTTTTTTGTTCTCATTAGTTTAACCCACCATTGCTAGGTCTGAGCTCACGAGGCACCATTTGGTGTAGAAAAGGAACCACTATGAATATCACGGTGAGTATTTAACGGTAGCTTTTTTATTGGAAATATGTTTATTCCATAATAGTGTTAAAAACTATTAGCTCTTTAATTTGTGAGGAATTGCTTTATTGAGAGCTCCCATGAGACATGGCTCGGTGTAATGTAGGCTGCTAATTATAATATAGACTTAGTATTGACATAATTTTTTATTCTATTTTTTCACAGAGTACAGGGCCATTGGAGAACCACACAACTGTTATGAAAATAGGAATTCTTGAAATAGTAAGCAGCAGCAGTTGCACTTCAAGGGCCCTGTCAAGTGTGCTGAATGTCTAAGCTGTCCTGGAAGAGGAGCCGGTGCTTGACAACTTAGGAGACTTTGTAAATGCATTTATTGTACTTTTTTGGATTACTGTATGCACTCATCCTGGAGTACAACAAGGATTTAAAGGGATAGTTTACCCAAAAATGAAAATTATGTCATTAATTACTTACTCTCATGTCGTTCCAAACCCCTAAGACCTTTGCTCATCTTCAGAAAACAAATTAGATATTTTTGATGAAATTGATGATGAAATTTTTTATGAAACAACGGTCGTATTGATGTGGAACAACATGAGGGTAACAACATTTTAACCTCAAAGTACCTCTTATGAGTTTTTTTTTGGCAAACATTTGACATGTATGCAGTTTCATGAGCTCAAAGTAGCTCTTGTGAGAATGGTATAGTTCATGTGAAATTACTCTAAACACTGGTTAAAGTAACCTCAGATATATTATTACTATTACTTATTAAATTATTATTATTATATGGTGTTTTCAACATTTTTTACACGTTTGTTAATGTATTATTGTATAAGATGCAATTAATCAGCTTTGTGTATCTTATGATAATTAAAATGTATGATTTTGTAAGGTATATTAAAGGTATAGGTAAAGTATATTGTGCAAGGAATTGTGCTCAATTAATTCTTTAATAAAATAAATCCTGCCCCCCTGCAATGAAAATGTATGGCAAAAAAAATACGTTTACTGCCTCTAATTTTCGTGAATACTATCAATTATCACTTTTGGAGTTTTGCAAAAGTATAGGTAGAGGCACATATATTATTTCCAGTAAGCCTATATTGGTTTATTTCCATATCCATTTCACAAGCCTATAACTGGCCTATAGCCTATTGTATTGCGATGCAATATCATAACCTCAATCTGAAAAAATAATAATATTTTTTTGCATTTGTTTCAAGGTAGTAGAATGTGTTGTCTGACGTTCTCTGATTTTAATTGAAAACAAAACTCTGAACTTTGCTGTGAGAGTAGAAAATCCTAGTGTGATCCAAATGATGTTTCTGATGAGCCGCCCCACATGAATGAGACACTTCAGCTGTGTTGTCATCAACTAATTTACTAGTTTGTATATAGAGCATACTGAAACATTACTGCTGAGGTTGGCTAAGAATAATAGTTTACTCTATGGCACATTACAAATAATTGGGCCAAACCAGAGGAGGCCAAAGGACTGCTGCCTCAGACACCCAAAGGAGGGCTCTTCTTAGGAAACCACTTTATGTAGCATCATCGACTAGCTATGAGAGAATTTCAAAATCAACCACTTGAAGAGGTAAGGGAACATAAAAACCCTTTCCCAGCCTACTGTTATAAAAGTCACTTAGCGTTTGGTTTGAAAGTAACCAAACCAAATGTGCAAGCCAACATGACAGAAATTGCAGTTTCAGGAAGTCTTTTTTTCTGTAGTAAAATAATGATCGCCTTTGCTCATTGCATTGTTTTCCATAATGAATCACTCTCAGACGAGCGAGCCGTTGTATTGTGCTTCCATTATGTGGTTTGACAGTGTAATAGTGATCTTGGCCCAGCAGGTCAAGAGGTGGATGAGGCGGCCACAAAGGCAAGCGGTCAATAATATCGGGATCTTCCAAATCAATAGCATGACATTTAAAATGGACCTTAACCAGATGTAGACTTGGGCTATGGACAACATATGTGCAGCATGACATTATGTACATGTGTGTTATGAGGAATAGATCATTGCAGATTTTGACGAGAAACAGATCTTGATGCATTATGTTTGTTCAACTGCCAGTGGGCTCACATTGATTTGTGTATCATCAAACCTCTGATTGCTCTAGACTGACTGAAATGCATCAAGTTCTGTAACCTAAGATACACCATGTCTGCACATATAAATCTGTTTGGAAAAATTATAGGCCCTACTGGCAGCAAAATATAGTCATAAGTCTGTGAACCTTTTCACACTTCAGTTCAACATGTTCAGATAGATTACCCCGCTTTGCGTTTTTAATGCACTGTCCTAGAATGTCTCACCTTCCGAATCCCATTGTGCTGCAAAGAGCTTGTCACATGACACTCGCATTAGCGGGCTTGCTGGATGACAGAGTAAGTGAGTAGGTTAGATTATTAGTTTTATTTTTAGTTAGAAACTTTTCAAAATCATTTGCAAACACTGTGGACATTTATGTAAAATACCACATTTTTATGTATCAAAATTGTAGTTTTACTTGCAGCTTTTATTGACTTGTTCACTAGATTTATCTGATATATTTGAATAAAGTTGGAATTAAAATAATTAAAATAAATCCAAACCTATCCATGATTGTAATCTGGTAGGTAGGGGAGTAGAAAAACTGTGTTTTTTTCATATACAATACATATTATACAAAGAAAGTGTGTTGATCTGTTTTAATTGCAGTACACTGCTGAGTCTGTCAGAGCAAAGACATTTTGAAGAAAGCAGATCATCTACTTGTTGCTCCAGAAAGGATAAAAATGAATAACAGGGAAACTGGAGAAGGCTCAAGTGGAATACCTATATGTGACCCTGGACCACAAAAACAGTCATAATGGTATTTTTTATTCATTGATATATGGTTTGTTAGGATAGGACAATATTTTCATGGCCTCCTAATAATCCCCATCCACTTGATTGGCTCTATGACTCTCTCTCCTCTCCACCTGTAGCTGGTGCCGTTGTCCTGTGGCTGATACACTGCATTCACCCCCCCCCCATACACACATGTTTGTAAAGTGCTTTGGGTGTACAGCAATACACAATAAAGCGCTATATAAATGCATCATTCAATCATTCATTCAATATTTGGCTAAGATACAAAATGTGAAAATCTAAGGGGTGCAACATTTTTTTATTAAAAATACTCAAAGAAATTGCCTTTAAAGTTGTCCAAAATTAAGTCATTAGCAACGCATATTACTAATCAAAAATTAAGTTTTTATATATTTATGGTACACAATTTACAAAATATCTTCATGGAACATGATCTTTAATTAATATCCTAATGATTTTTGGCATAAACGAAAAATCTATAATTTTGACCCATACAATGTATTGTAGGCTATTGCTACAGATATAACCGTGCGACTTGAAACATGATGAAACACTTGCATCAAAACACTGAAATTGTGTTCGAAAGGTGATGCCGTAAAATTTGTTTTTTTTTTTTGGTCGCTACTGTAAGCATCAGTGTGAAAATATGACTATATAACTTTTTTTAACTTTGGATATTATTACTCTGCATCCTGTGTAAGAATGACATGCTCACACAGTCATTCATGATCTCACACTCACACAAATTACCTACTGTCACACACACTTCACCACATTAATTTACTTGCAAAAGAAATACTCACACACACACAGTTGTATCCCACTCACTCCGTCTTACACTTATCCTCCCATCCAAATGCTAGGCAGCAGTGGCGGAGCAGGGCATATTTCTTCCCTTCTACTCAATGAAATGGAGCCAAACGCACCTAATTAACATGGCGGTGCTCTGAATGGAGCTATGGCTCTCAGAGTGGCAGCAAAGTGTGAAATACGCCATAAATCCATCTCGCAGAGAAATGTGAGGACAGCACTGAGACTGAATCATCTTCTCGGCATTGCACCAACTGACCTGGTGCCACCCTTCTTTGTCCTATAGTACTTACTTGAATGGAGTAACAAAGTAAGTAGGACTGTCAGCTGTATTCTTTATTAAATTAATTGTGTGATATGCAGATTATCTGTGTATATATTGAAAATGATTCAGATTTTTTTTTTTTCTCAAGAAAGAAATTTCATTTTTTTCTTCAAATAGGGATGATTCAAAGATTTTGCATTGTTGTAATAATGTTTTCAACAGACAAAAGTAGCTTTAGAAAGTAATATAATTGTAATTGTTTAGATTTTTTTCAATGGAGTTTTTAAAGCATTTTTAAATATTGTTAAAAAAATCATTACAAATAATTGTATAGATAGATAGATAGATAGATAGATAGATAGATAGATAGATAGATAGATAGATAGATAGATAGATAGATAGATAGATAGATAGATAGATAGATAGATAGATAGATAGATAGATAGATAGATAGATAGATAGATAGATAGATATTTAAATGTATATAAACAGTCCTTATAAATAAGAAACTAGTTTTAAAGAATACAGATGACTATAAAAATGATCTTTTCAGTAGATGTTTCTTTTTTCATTTCTATTATTTATAGTTATGGTGATTAAATGATGATTCATTCATGTTGCATTGTAGATACCATGTAATGTGCACTGTGTATACCTTAACGACAGCATTTTTGTAAATCATTCCTGTTAATAAGTTTTTCATCTTTAATTATCTAGTTCTGTAAGACTGCATGGCCCACAAGCAGGAGTTCAGCACCGGGTCACATGTTATGAATGTGTCACTTATTAGGGTATTTTCAGTAAATGTTTTTCATGAAATGTTTTGAAACATTTTTGTGTTCATGTGTGTAGGAACTCTCAAATATCCTGAATATACACACACATACCTACAAACTTTGACTGACAAGACAGGTGTCGACCTTTGATCCCCCCTGACCTCAGCCTGGTTTTACTGGACACAGACCATTGATTGTTTATTACACACAGAGAGAGAGAGAGAGAGAGAGAGAGAGAGAGAGAGAGAGAGAGAGAGAGAGAGAGAGAGAGAGAGAGAGAGAGAGAGAGAGAGAGAGAGAGTTTTAACTTTACTTCACTCATCCAAAGACACTATTTCTTTAACTGTGGAACATGACTCTGAAACTAATTCTGTCAACTAGCTGGGAGGAGGGCCATGAGAGCCATGGCCTGTAATGCAGATAGCACCTCAATGTAAGCTATTACTCTAAACTAGGCCTGTTAAGCCTTTGGGGGGACTCAGCACAATATTGGGTCAGAATAAGAATGGAGTCTAAATGACTTGGCATGGCAGTAATGTAAATGAAGCCAGAGCTTTGCTCCAACAGCAGGAAGGTCACGGTCCAGCTGTCAGCTCACGTTTGGGAGTAATCGTTTATATGCCAACCTCCTTCTCCCTTTTCTTTCTCTTATGCTCGTTTGCCTTCTCGCTTCATTCTCCCTGCGTCTGTCACATAGCTCTTCCTCCATCCTCCATCCTTATCTGTCTCACTCGATCCTCTTTTGCTCTTCTTCATTGTCAGGTCCACCTACATGCATCACAGCGGGGTTTCGGCCATAAAAGCAGATGTGTTTTTGTTAGAAATGTTGATTTCCTTTACATTAGAGTTGTTTAATAATCTACTATGAAACAGAATACACACTTAGGTAGAGAAAAAAAGAAAATCCACAATCGCATTCTTCCAAATCGGCATGTTCTGTAAATATTTTCAAGAATGTTGGTCACCAAACAGTTATGGGGCCTCATTTATAAAATGTTGCACAGAAACCATCCTAAATTTGATCTTACGATCATTTCTCAGATATGCGTACGTGTGATTCATAGAAAAAATGTACAAACAGAAATTGCACGTGCACCTCTCTTTCAGATGTGAAATCTATGAATCGCAAATTATCTTAAACTTGCACGCAATTGAATGGTTTCAGCTCTCTGCCTTGTAAACGACCCCTAATTAATGTCATTAACATATAAAATATCATCAATCATCATAATTTAGAGCAGCGAGCTGTAAGAACAGCTTTCATTTTCAAATACCTGCAGCACTCCGACAATAAAAAGTGTGTACGTCTGCTCAGACCCTTACATGACGCTAAGCACTTTTCCACGTCAAAGACCGTCTTTATAAATATTAGCGCTGGTGTAAGATCAAATCTGTGCGTACGCAGGATTTATAAATGAGGCCCCTGGTAACCACTAAGCAAAATAAATCTGTAAAAATCATAAAGTGGTTTGGACCCCCCACATGATTGTAAAGTGCTGTACACAATACACAATGATGTATTATACTATTATGTATATATATCATAGTATTATGAGTGTGAGTCAATGATGACAGAATTTACATTTTTGAAGGACCTATATCTTTAATTTTTGGAAAATGTGTCAGTGTTTTTGTTTGCCCATACAACATAAGTCGACAGCCACCTAAATGGTTTAGTAACCAACATTCTTCATAATATTTTCTTACAATGTTGTTTTGAAATAACATTGACTTGAACAAAAACAGTTTAAATATTTTTCTAAATATATTTTTGTGTGTGTGTTCAGTGGAAGACAGAAAGTCATACAGACTGTGAGTAAATAATGACCGAATTTAATTTATTAATTATTTGTTTATTTTTCTGTTCAGTTGTCAAGTCACTGGTCACCAAAACAGTTTGGCTACCAACATCAAAAATCTTCTTCCGACTTTCATAGAATGGACAAAAAAAAACATATTGTTGTGTTTGTGTGTGTTTCGCAAAGGAAGTAAGTGATAGAGATTTTGGGAGAACATGAGGATGAGTAAATTATTTTTCAGAATTTTCATTTCTGGGTGAACCATCCCTTTAACACACATTAATAGCTGTGTCACTCACACGTACACGTGTCACATGCAATCAACACTGTCGTTAGCTTTTTCCATCACCGATACTCATTACCCCCTCTCGCCGTCCACGTCACGCCGCAGGTTGAGTTCAAGTCCTCCGGCTGGGTGAGTGGAAACAGCTGGTGCTCTTCAGGGCACAGAGCTCCAGGGCTCAGGGCTTTGCGGCCCTCTCAGTTTCAGAACCTCATCTGCTTGGAATCCCGAATTTCCTGCAGGCTGATCAAATGACAGCCCCCTTCACTGCATCCTTTGATATATGGACACCCATCTCACTGGCCCCTCAGCGATGGGATTTACGCTTGACAACACAGTCAGTGTCACCTCCGCCCGATGCGCACACAACACACACGTGCACACATAAACACACCCCTGTCCGGGGCCCCTGGAAACATTGGAGTCCTTTCACAGCCCGCCCAGAAGTTATTTATTAAATTTGTTGCATGGTGATATTGTTTCATGGAGACCCACTTAGTTTTGGATTGCACACTGGATTTTTCAATTATGCGGTTCATTTCACCCTGCTGGTGAGGGTTTACCCTCCTCAGGTTGGATCAAGGGCAGAGGATAGCTCTTTAATATCTTTTTAACAAAGACACATTTCTTTTATTTTAATTTTTTTACTTCTCTCACACGTTTGATTGGAATGTAAATGTGAAATTTAAGCGTAAACACGTCAACATGGAATTGGAATTGTAAATATTTGGAATTACATGGACATTTTTATTGGCCACCCCACATGGGTTGTGTTAGCCACCAGGTGATTGACGGCTGCTGCTGTTGATTGCCAAGAGACATGGGAGGATTTTGATTGGATTATTTTACAGGTAATAAGCAGATGCTTACAGGGGTATGCCATGGGATTCTGTTAGGATTAGTGAGGTTTAGTGAGTTATGCTTTTGCCAAATGTTTAAAGCACCAATCAGAAGTCAGTCCACCCTGGAGTTTACCAGCACAATAAAGTCTAACAGAGTGGTTTGGATTCTGTCCAGATACTGAATGTTTGGTGACATTTGGAACTGACATAAAAGTGGGAGTATTGTATCAGTTTATATTTTCCCTGGGAGATTTATGTTATTGTTGTGTGGTTACTAGTTATTAAGCACTGCACAATATTCCTGATTATAAAACAGATTCAGACTATATTTAGATTTGATGAGCTGTGTTTGGAGTCATTATAAAATGATGGCAAAAGCACTGCAGTGACATATTCCTTTTTTATAATGTGGTAAGTTGCCTTGTTTAGTAACCGCACATAATATTTTTTAATAGCCATTACTACTCTAACACTTCTTATTTGCAGAAAGTTGATTTCATCATTGATATTACATCTCCATTGATCTCTATCAATTGTGTCACTACAAAATTGCCAGTTCTTATTGAAAAATAATGATGTTTGGTAATTTTGTCAACCAAATTGTTGTCAGTGTGAACACCTCTAGGATAATGAATGAGAATACTAGGTGGATAGTAGTACAATAAAATTCATTAAAAAAAGATAATATATATATTATAATATCATAAAAGTAAATGATCATATTGCAGTTATTGGCATTTTATTTTTGCAATAAGCCACCTGAATTGGTTCTTAGACATGACACAAAGTTGAGTACCTAAAACCTCCTTGCTGTGTTTTGAACACTGTTAACAATCTATAAAACAGCATTAAATGGTGGTTTATCCAAAAATTAAATTCATGAAAGTCATCAAACACTCACCCTTGTCTTTCCAAAATTGTATTAGTTTCTTTCATCTGTAGAACATATGTTCAAATCAAAGTCAAAAATAACTTAAACTGTTTGATCACCAACATTCTTAAAAATTCTGCACAATAAAAAGTCATACAAATTTGGAGTGATGCGAGGCTGAGTAAACTATGGCAGATTTTTTGGGTGAACTGTCCCTTTAAGATATGTTCATGCATCTAGTATATACATACACACAGAGGAACAAGAATGGAGAGTTATGGAATCATTCTGACCTGTTTTTTTTAAGTGAAAGACTAATTTTCTCTTTCATCATGGTTCATGTTCCGAATGCCGAAGGGAATGGGGAAAGAAAATAACCTCCACAAAAGCCCCAAGTCACTGCGTGATTTAAGAGCTTTGTTTTTGTAAGAGTCGCCAGTCATTAATATAATTCATTACTCATGAAAGCGCCTTGACAATTCATCAGCTGGCTTTTCTTTTTGATTCTGAAACAGGGGAACATTTGGCCTGTCTTTATTGTTTGAATAAGCGGAGGAGAGGGGGGTAAGCCTAACCTTGGCCTGGCTGGGGTCGAGTGTGGGAAATTAATCGTTTCTCTCTTTTTGTTTTTCTCTCAAACACACACTCTCTCTTTTTTTATATGACTCCCTAACTGGAGTGGATAGAGTGTGTGTGTGTGTGGGGGGGGGGTGTCGGACATCTAAAATTTATATCCGAGAACGGATTGTGAATGTGTGGCAGGGCTGAGGGGAGTGCAGTACAAGAGGATGCCCACCATCGCTTGCTTTCTTTTTTCCTTCCGTTCGCTCTCCCACAACTATTTCTGTTAATTGTGTAAATCACTGCAATAAAGTGGCCTTTGCATTCAGGCAGGACAACATGACCACAATGTGACCTTTCTGAACAGGACCCCCTCTGACCCACACTCCTGGGTTCAAACAGTCAACTGCAGGTCACAATGCATGCGTGTGTGTGTGTGTGTGTGTGTGTGTGTGTGTGTGTGTGTGTGTGTGTGTGTGTGTGTGTGTGTGTGTGTGTGTGTGTGTGTGTGTGTGTGTGTGTGTGTGTGTGTGTGTGTGTGTGTGTGTGTGTGTGTGTGTGTGTGTGTGTGTGTGTGTGTGTGTGTGTGTGCGTGCGTGCGTGCGTGCGTGAGTGAGAGAGAGAGAGAGAGAGAGAGAGAGAGAGAGAGAGAGAGAGAGAGAGAGAGAGAGAGAAAGAAACGGACTGATGTGGATGTATCAGAAGAGTCTGGTTGAATCTTATCCAAATATCATTATGAACGGATAACCTACAGCCGCACAGTCACAACACTCACTCTCGTTCTGCTGCTAATGTAACATGCACGACTTCCTGCAGTGATGTTTTGTTATGACATCAGAATAAAAGAGATGTCTTCTTTCTGCCATCCTTTTCAAGCTTTATTCGTACTTGTCTTCCGTTCTCTTCTTCCCGTCTCTCTCACAGTGCTCTCCTCCAACAGGTCCACCATCTATCTGTCTAATGGCTTTACAGAGAGAGTAAAATAGTTGTCAGGCCTTCTGCACTCACCCATCACTTTTATTCCCACACTTTCTACCTTTCCTGACACTGTAGTGCATCCCAAGGAGAGAGAAAGAAAAGAATACTGACTAGCAGGAAAAAGATGAAGGTTATACGCAATAGTATTAAAGGTAAAGTGTAAGGTAAACTGTGACAAAACAGCTTTCTGAATACAGTCCCCCTCTGCCAATGATTGGACAAACAAATGGTTCTGCCCCAAACTGATACCACTGGTTGAGTTGGTAACATTTTACTACAAATTTACTTTAATTTGTTAACATTAGTTAAAGCATTTGTTAACATGAGTTGACTTGTACAGCACTTAATTGTTTAGGTTAGTGTTAATTTTCAAATGAATTAACTCAAGTTGATTCCTTATACATTAACTAATGTTGTTTTAGACCAATTTACACTAAATACACTAAGTTTTGGGTTGGTAAGAGGTTTTTTTATGTTCTTGAAAAATGTATCATACTAACCTATAGGCTGCATTTATTTGAAAAAAATACAGTAAAACAGTAATATTTAGAAATATTATAAAAAAAATGTATCTATTATAAAATTATATTATTATAAAATCTATTTTAAATGTTTAAATATATATGTATTCCTGTGATGGCAAAGCTGAATTTTCAGCACCATCAATCCAGTCTTCAGTGTCACACGATACTTCAGAAATCATTCTAATATCCGGATTTGATAATTTTTTTGCGGAAACCAAATTAATAAAAAGTCTGATGAATAGAAAGCTTAAACATATTCCATTTATTTGAAAAGCAACTTTTTGTAGCATTATAAATGTAGTTGTTGTCACATTTACTGTCAAATGTTCACAATTAAATTGTCCTTGCTGAATAAAAGTATTAACTTCTTTTTTTTAAATCGGACCCCAACTTTTAAAAGAGTGTATGTAGTTTGAAATGTTAGAAATGAATTAGAACATGTAGAAATTAATATTAACTTAGATTAATAAATGCTCTGAAAGTATTGTCCATTAGTTCATTTTAGATCTTGTATAAACTAATGTTAACATTAGAATCTAAGTGTAAAGCATCTCTAAATGACCCCCCCCCCCCCCCCACCCTCTCAAATCTAAACACCTTCCCTGAAGGTGCCAAAAATTGGCATGTAATTTTAAACAATGTTTTGAAAGAGCCACAGTGTTTATGCTCTTTGGGGTAGTCAGCTTGCAAAGGACTTCCTAATATGTCTCTCCACATATAAGTTAGAGAAACTACCTTGACATCTGAAGAATTACACACTTCACCTTTAAATTAGTCTCACGCCCTGTCCACTTGTCTCACCTCTTCTCTCAGCCCATCACAGGTAGCCTTCCTTCCCTCAGGCCCTCATCTGTGGGTCACAGGGCTACCGACATCATCACACAGCTGTCAGAGCTCCAGGGTGGGAGTTAGAACAACATCGCTAGCTTTATTTACGCTAGCTTGAAGTGCGGAGGATTTGTCACAGGGTTGTAGCGGCCTCAGAGCTTGGCTCACCTCCACAGATGGCCCCAGTGCTGTGGAATTCCCCTCCGTGCCTCGTCCCCTCCTCCTTCCCACTCTTTAGCCTTTTACAGTTCGTTTGTTTAGCAAGATGTCAGGCCCCAGAGGGCATGTGTCTTAGATATGGGAACAGTGTTCTGTTAAGAGCTTCAGCCTGCAGTGCCACTCTGGATGACCCCACACTTTCACGTTGATAAGAGGCAAGCCTCTGCCAGCGAGCGCTGAGGCGGAGAGGAAAGGATGATGTTGTTTTAGTATCAGGCACTTGCAGGTTGATAATTAATAAAAAGTCTGATCAAAATCACTTTCTGGGTTAATTACTTTCTTTACTTTTAATTATTAAGTAGATAAAGGTATACTGGTAAGCATGGAAACGTTTTAGGAATGCAACAATATTAAAATTCAGATAATAATAATAATAATATTATTATTATTATTATTATTTTATGGCTGATAACTTACCAATAATAAAATGTAAAAATATATGTGAATGTGTACATGTGTATCAAATATATAAAATATTACCTATATATATATATATATATATATATATATATATATAGCTGCTCGCATCTTTCTAAGACAGAACTGCTTGTGGTTTCAGCAAACCCATCGGTTCATCACAATTTCACCTTCCAATTAGGCTCATCAACCATAACTCCTTCAAAAACAGCCAGAAACCTTGGAGTTGTGATTGATGATAAGCTGAATTTCACAGACCACATTACTAAAACTGCCCGGTTGTGTAGATTTGCATTATATAATATTAAGAAGATCAGGCCCTTTCTCTCGGAACATGCAACACAACTCCTTGTTCAGGCTCTTGTTCTGTCCAGACTTGACTATTGCAATGCTCTCTTGGCAGGTCTTCCAGCCAGTTCTATCAAACCTCTACAATTAATACAAAATGCTGCTGCAAGATTAATCTTTAATGAGCCGAAAAGAGCGCACGTCACACCTCTGTTCATCAATTTGCACTGGCTACCAATAGCTGCTCGCATTAAATTCAAGGCATTAATGTTTGCCTACAGAACCACCTCTGGCTCTGCACCCCTTTACCTAAATTCATTACTTCAGACTTATATGCCCTCTAGAAGCTTGTGTTCTGCAAGTGAACGATGCATTACTGTACCATCCCAAAGAGGCACAAAATCACTTTCACAGACTTTTTCATTAACTGTTCCCATCTGGTGGAATGACCTGCCCAACTCAATCCGAGCAGCTGAATCCTTACCCATCTTCAAGAAATGGCTAAAAACACATCTCTTCCATCTTTATTTGACCCTCTAACTCTAGCACTCTCTATTCTAATTTATTTTATCTAATCTGTCTTCTTTTTATTTAAAAAAACACACACATTTGACCCTCTATCAATTGCATATTTATTCTCTAAATGCTAGCTTTTCTTGTAAAACTAACACTAGGTTTCTTTTTTTCTATATTCTATATACTCGTTTTCTTAAACGAATAAACAGATATCACCCATTCTAAATATTCCCTCACAGTTTAATAGTAATGACTTTATGAATTTCTTCACTGATAAAATAGATAACATCAGAAATACAATAACAAATGTAGATTCTACAGCGTTTAGTACTTCAGCTTCATTCATCGCACCCAAAGAAATACTGCAGTGATTTACAACTATAGGACAGGATGAGCTAAATAAACTTATCACTGCATCTAAACCAACAACATGTTTATTAGATCCTGTACCCACTAAATTATTGAAAGAGTTGTTACCTGCAGCAGAAGAACTGTTTCTCGATATTATTAACTCATCGTTATCTTTATGTCACGTCCCAAAACCATTCAAGCTGGCGGTTATTAAGCCTCTTATTAAGAAACCAAAACCAGATCCTTATGAACTGGAAAATTACAGACCCATTTCAATTCTTCCATTTATGTCTAACGTTTTAGAAAAAGTTGTGTATGCTCAATTGCGCTCCTTCTTGCAAAAAAATTATATCTATGAAGAATTTCAGTCAGGTTTTAGGCCCCGCCATAGCACAGAAGCTGCACTTGTTAAAATTACAAACGACTTGCTTCTTGCGTAAGAGCAAGGCTGCATCTCATTGCTAATTTTACTTGATCTTAGTGCTGCGTTCGACACTATAGATCATGACATACTCATTGATCGATTACAAAACTATACAGGTATTCAAGGGCTGGCTTTAAGGTGGTTTAGATCCTACCTGTCCGATCGCTACCACTTTGTTTATTTAAACAAATTGAGTCATCTCAATTATCACCAGCAAAGTATGGAGTACCACAAGGAAACTTCTAAATTATCTAAGCTAAAGGAGTGTGTTAAAAATGTAAACGATTGGATGACCAATCATTTTCTCCTATTCAATTCAGATAAGACGGAGATATTACTTATTGGACCAAAAAACATTACACGGAATATCTTGAATCACAATTTGCAACCAAATGGATGTATTGTTACTTCCTCTACAGTCAAAAATATATTTGATTATATTAGTATATTAGTTTGTTATATTAGACAGCAACTTATCTTTTGAAAATCATATTTCCCATGTTACAAAAACAGCATTCTTCCATCTTAGAAACATTGCCAAGCTACGGAACATGTTAGCTATTTATGTTAGTTCATGCATTTATGACCTCTAGACTGGACTATTGTAATGCACTGCTAGGTGGTTGTCTTGCATCTTCAATAAACAAGCTACAGATAGTACAAAATGCTGCGGCTAGAGTCCTTACCAGGTAAAGAAAATACGATAATTTTACTCCACTTTAATAGTCTCTGCACTGGCTACCTATTAAGTTCCGTATCAGTTACAAAATATTATTACTTGCATATAAGGCCCTAAATGGTTTAGCTCCTGCGTACCTAACTAGTCTTATATCACACTACAATCCAATCCGCTCCCTAAGGTCGCAAATCTCTGGACGCTTGGTAGTACATAGGATAGCAAAGTCCACTAAAGGAGGTAGAACTTTTTCATATTTGGCTCCCAAACTCTGGAATAGCCTTTTTTGATAGTGTTCGGGGTTCAGACACACTCTAACTATTTAAATCTAGATTAAAGACACATCTTTTTAGCCAAGTATTCATATAATGCATCTCATAACCTTGTACTGCAGTTATAGCTGATCAAACGCACATTATTATGCTTTAGCTTGGGTTGAACAAATAATTTTTGCTTGGATGGAAAAACAGCTACGCTAATTATCTCTATTTTTATATTTGGTCTCTATTTGT
Source organism: Ptychobarbus kaznakovi (assembly GCA_027422405.1). NCBI lineage: Eukaryota > Metazoa > Chordata > Actinopteri > Cypriniformes > Cyprinidae > Ptychobarbus > Ptychobarbus kaznakovi. The sequence continues at coordinate 19,517,025 of CM049797.1, read as the reverse complement.
TTCTCTGTTTCTGCCACGGGTAACTAGGAATTACACAAGCTTCAGTCTGGATCCAACCCTTAAATGATCTGAGATGACCAAACACCTGAGAAGAGATGATGCCAACCCTTCAGAGGACCTCAGAGGAAGTCATCCCTCAGACAGTACACCGAATTAACCAAATTTTGCCATAAGTTAAATCTATTAAGTTTCTACAATATATAAATCTATTGTAGAGACTTAATTTCCTGTAAAGCTGCTTTGCAACGATTGTATCGTAAAAAGCGTTATTCAAATAATCTTGAATTTAATCTTGAATTGAATATAGTTTGGTTTTTATGATAATTTTTTTATATATATATTTTAATTTAATTTAAATCATATTCATTTATATAATATATTCATATAATTTATAGTGAATTGTAATGTAGAGAATTTACAGTGTTGCATCACAACATTATAATATACAGTTTTAAAATGAATTTATTTTTTTATTTTTAAATATTTTACACTATTAATGTTTTAAATATTAATTTGTTGATTGTAAGATGATGGCACAGGTAAATATCTAAATATTATAGGACAAAAAATGTACCAATAATTAATATAATTAATATTCTACTATTAATATTTAAATTATTTATAATATTGTCCAGCAACCGATATGGTACCATATTTCGTGCATGCCTGAAAAGATAATCTTCATGTGTTATCTTTGTCTGGGAATTTCCTTGATCAAACTTGCAGAGAGTTGAGGAGCAGTTAGTTAAGTTAGATTACGAGGTGTATATGTAACCGAATAGCTTTAGTTCAGCAGGCAGGCTATGAAAGATACTTTCAGTCAGTTCATCTCACTCTGTCCTCCTCACAATCCTTGATCCTAAGCAGTAAACACTGAGCCTAGCATGCCAGTCTAATTTTAGTAAACCTCACTTGACCCCAGGGCACCACCTTTTCCTAAAAAGATAACCCAAATCTCCCTGTCTCTCTCTCTCATTCACTCTTACTTTTCTTTCTTGCTCTCCGCCCCTCACTTTTGACCCAAAAACTACAGCGCCCCTGGGGTGACAGCCAAATCTTGGATGCGCGTATCTCCAAGTGAGTGTCTGCGTACATGTGTAGGACAGCTTGTCTGTATCGCTCAAGTATCTGATGACACTCACTTGTCGCTGATGGCATCTGGCTCTTTGCCAAAATGGCAGATAAACCGAAGATGCCTGATGGAGAGAATGAGGGTAGAAAAGAAGAAGAGAAGGAGCGGAGGAGTGCCTCTGTCCTGGCAGGTCTCCGGCTCCTATTCCACTGATACAAGTTTAATCAGGCCTAATCTGCTTATCGGCCCCCTGCGGCTCCCATCAGGCTAAAGTACTTAACGGAGAGCATGCACCCCTACCACGCTGCCATTGAACAGCAAAAGGAATGCGGATGAGGAGGGGTTTGCCTTAATCTGATTAATTAAAATAAACTTCACTGTCTTTATGTCTTTGGGATTCATCAAAGGAGTCAAATTTGTTCTCTCGCAGCTTAACGTCTGTTTTTATAGATTTCAGATTTTTATTCACAATAATCTAGGTTTTAGATTCTGTTTGGATTTTAAAGTCAGTAAAGAAAGTGCAGAAAAACCTTACTACAGTAGAAGCATTTTTTTTTTTGTTTACTTGAATAAAAGAAGCTATCAAAACATTTCACCACTTTCCATTTATCCTGCAGTGAAACATTAACCTCGTCATTCATCTTATTGATAAATCATGCCAACTTAACCAGACGACATGTGATAATGCAATGAGCAAAAAAAGGGATCTCTTACATGTTAAATAAAGTCGACATCGTGTTTTTGTCACTAACTTGGGGCCAGATTTACTAACAGATTGCACCAGTGGCATTAAAATGGTACTTTCATGATTTACAGTACTAAAGACGCGCAGTGAAGAAAAGCACTGGAAAGACATGGACAGTTGTTTTTGTGGCTTACCTTATTGAATATGTATTTGTAGGAGTTTCCCTTTCAGAAGCAAAAGTCTCTTAAGTTCCATAACAACATGCAACACTCTGTGTGTGTGAGACAGAGCATGTGAGCCGAGAGAAGTGTTCTGATTGGCTGTTTTTTTGTTTTTTTTTTACTGATTTGTGTTATGCTAAAAAAAATTTTTTACATTTGTCTGTGTGGACAGAAACAATTTGTGTGAGGTCATATCTGGTTAGGACACAGTGGTAGCTCTTTATCTGTTTATGTCTTTACCTGTGAATTAAGGTCCGTTCATGCCATATCGTAATTACGAGATACCAACTTGAAAAAAACGTTCATGTCCTCATTGAACTCGAAATTACAACTTGTGAACTGGGAGTTTTCTGAGAGCTATGGCTTGTACCGCATGGCCACTGCACTTAACGTGGTACCTGGTGGCGCTTCCAGTAGTAGTTCAGTTATTTCGTAATATTTCTGTTTAAATTGTGCATAATTTATTGTTATTATAATAGTATGTACATGTAACGTGTAACAAGGACATCTTAAAATAAAGTGTTACAGAAATAGTTATAAAGTGTAATAATAACGCATTTGCATAGCATCTGTTAATTGCATTGTGTTTTACAGCTGACAGTAACATTCACACAGGTTCATTTTGTTGACTGTTGCTATAGAAACAGATAATCCCCAGTCCGAGGACGTGAACAGCACTGAGTTGAACGTCACGTGTTGTCATCTCGGAATTACGGTAATTACGACATGGCGTGAACACAGAATTACTCTTTACCTGTGCTGAATTTTCAGCAGCCAGTACTCTCCACTTTTCAGTGTCACATGATCCTTCAGAAATCATTATAATATGCTGATTCGGGGCTCAAGAAACATTTATTATTATTATCAATGTTACTGCTTAATACATTTGTAACCTGCTATAGCTGTAAGAGTTATTTTCAATGCAGCGCATGTTCTCCAAGTATAATGAATTCTCCTTTGGGTGGTCGGCCAATGCAAGAGCACCTGGTGCTCATCAACCAATCTAATCGATACGCAAGCCATTGATCTACACTCACACTCTCTACTGGCAAGAGCAGGATTAAACCTTGAACATGTCTGTGTGCTACATGTGTGTGCATAAGCAGGTAAAAGTGTAAATATATTGCAACATTCTTGGGGTTCGTGACCTTTCTCTGGGTATCGGTGAGAGAGGTCTGCAGAGAGCAGACAACAAAAAGGCTCTATCTGAATATTGCCTCCACAACTCTGCTCACTTATAAACCAACATACCAGTAAAATGTGAAAGAAACAGGCACCTGATTAGCTGTTTGCTACTGTTTACTGTATACCCAGTAAATGTCAATAGTACCCTTATTCAGGTGTCACCCAAAATGTTGGATTATCTCTTTGACATTAGCTCGGTAACCATAATCATGTCCTCTTTGAAGACAACTACAAGTACAGCCAGGGTTCAATAGGGTTGAGCCCCTCCTTAGCCAGAGTTCAAAGGTTCAACCTCACCAAGACCTTGTTTATCTCAATTTATCGCTTTATCTCTCCCCACCCTCTCGATATAATACGTATGTTTGTGTGTATATGGATCTCTGAGGGGAAAGTGCATATTTCCATTAAAGCCCTATCCTTCTCTCTTTCTTCTTCACCTCTCTCTCTTTGATAGTCTGGGCACCTGCGGTCCAGCACTCAGGGGATTAGGGGTTACCACATTGTCCTTGCCCCTTCTGTCTAATCCAGCCAGAGGGTTGTGTGTTTACCTTTCACACCAACTCCAATTTATAGCCCTCTTGACCCAAACCAGAGAAATCAACAAGGTTTGGCCTGTCTGTGCCTGATCCCTCGAGCACCCCATGGCTTGGGTTCAAAATCCAGCTGGCTGTGAGAGCATAAATAGCATGTTTTTTGAGTTAGAAAGGGGTCTCATTTAGTAAATGTGGCTAAGCTGCACTTTAATGTTGGTGTGTATTACAGAATGGTGAGTCAATGATGTGACCCTCAAAATGCTTTTTATACATAAAATGACTTCAGAAAGCCACTGCTATGATGAACATGATTTTATACAGTTCACCATGTTTTTGAAAGAAGTCTCTTATGCTGACTAAGTTTTTTTTTTTATTAAACACAGTAATATTGTGAAATTATTTTGTATTCAGTCATCATTAATATAACTTTTTTCTATGTTTATATATATTGTATTGTAATTTATTCCTGTGATGTGAAGTTGAATTTTCAGCAGCCATTACTCTAGACTTTAGTGTCACATGATCCTTCAGAAATCATTCTAAAATGCTGATTTGCTGCTCAAGAAACATTTCCTATTATTATCAATATTTAAAAGAGCTGTGCTGATTCATATTTTTGTGGAAACCTTGGTACATTTTTCCTGGATTCTTTGATGAATAGAAAGTTCAAAACAATACCATTTTTGTATACAACCGAATTCCGGAAATGTTGGGACGTTTTTTACATTTGACTAAAATGAAAACGAAAAGACTTTCAAATCACATGAGCCAATATTTTATTCACAATAGAACATAGAGAACATAACAAATATTTAAACTGAGAAATTTTACACTTTTATCCACTAAATGAGCTCATTTCGAATTTGATGCCTGCTACAGGTCTCAAAAAAGTTGGCACGGGGGCAACAAAGGGCTGAAGAAGCAAGACATTTTGAAAAGATTCAGCTGGGAGAATATCTAGCAACTAATTAAGTTAATTGACCAGGTCTGTAACATGATTAGCAATAAAAGGGATGTCTTAGAGAGGCAGAGTCTCTCAGAAGTAAAGATGGGCAGAGGCTCTACAGTCTGTGAAAGAGTGTGTAAAAATATTTTGTATTACTTTAAAAAGAACATTCCACAACGTCAAATTGCATAAGCTTTGCAAATCTCATCATCTACAGTGCAATAGATAATCAAAAGATTCAGAGAAACTGGAGAAATCTTGGTGCGTACGGGACAAGACCGAAGATCTTTGTTGGATACCCGTGGTCTTCAGACCCTCAGACGACGCTGCATCATTCATCGGCATGATTCTGTCATTGACATTAATGAATATGCCCAGGAATACTTCCAGAAACCACTGTTGGTAAACACAATCTCTCAAGTGCCATCTGCAGATGCCAACTAAAACTCTGTCATGCAAAAAGAAAGCCATATGTGAACATGGTCCAGAAGCGCCGTTGTGTCCTGTGAGCCAAGGCTCATTTAAAATTGACTGTTTCAAAGTGGAAAAGTGTTCTATGGTGAAATGAGTCCAAATTTGACATTCTTGTTGGAAATCACAGACGCCGTGTCCTCCGGGCTAAAGAGGAGGGAGGCCTTCCAGCGTGTTATCAGCGTTCAGTTCAAAAGCCAGCATCTCTGATGGTATGGGGTGAATAAGTGCATATGGTATGGGCAGCTTGCATGTTTTGGAAGGCACTATGAATGCTGAAAGGTATATAAAGGTTTAAGAGCAATATATGCTCCCCTCCAAATGACGTCTATTTCAGGGAAGGCCTTATGTATTTCAGCAGGACAATGCAAAACCACATACTTCATCACTTCATAGTAGAAGAGTCCAGGTGCTGAATTGGCCTGCCTGCAGTCCAGATCTTTCACCTATAAAGAACATTTGGTGCATCATTAAACAAATAATACGTCAAAGACGGCCACTAACTCTTTAGCAGCTGGAAACCTATATCAGGCAAGAATGGGACCAAATTCCAACACCAAAACTTCAGAAACTCATAACCTCGATGCACAGACGTCTTCAAACTGTTTTGAAAATAAGAGAATATGCTACACCATAGTAAACATGCCCCCGTCCCAACTATTTTGAGACCTGTAACAGGCATCAAATTTGAAATGAGCTCATTTTGTGCATAAAATTGAAATATTTCTCAGTTGAAACATTTGTTATGTTATCTATGTTCTATTGTGAATTAAATATTAGCTTATGTGATTTGAAATAATTTTAGTTTTCATTTTATTCAAATTTTTAAAAACATCCCAATATTTCCAGAATTTGGGTTGTAATTTGTAGCAATGTGCTTTACTGTCACTTTTAGTGTGTGTATTTGTGTGTGTGTCAGAGCATGTGAGCGGAGTGGAGCGCGAGCGGAGCGAGGAGCGTAGCGATCATATTTCCTTCAGAGCGGAGAATGTCTTTCTGAAGATTGCGCTCCGCTCGCTTAATATGCTCAGCGCCGCTCGCTCAGCCCAAAATGCCCTTCGGTAATTTGCTAGTTCCAGAATCTGTGGAATAGGCTAAGCAATAGTTTGTCTTAGCTAACATTTCTAAAACCAAATACTATAATCCTGTGAAGATTGAAAGTCGGCTTATTAGACCACATTTCCCCGCAGTTTTGGTTTATTTAAATTTTATAAAGTGTGTTTATTTTATTTATGCAACGAAATAATTAATTATGTGCATTACATCTTGTGTGTGCTTTCATGAGCATGATAACAAGGTGTATTTTGTGAAATTCTATACCTGCATTTCATCTTGTGTGCGTGTTTTGAATGTTTGCACAATAACTGAAGCGGCATTTTAATGTAAAAGAATACTTTTTCAGTTATAATTTTTTTTACGAAAGTTTGCTAAGTGGCTTCAAAAACAAGACACGTTTTTAAATTAATAATTTTTATTTAAAGCATTTAAATTAATAACGTCACGCTGAAACATAACCGTTACTTATCGGACTACTGCTTTAATTCAGACATTTATTCAATAATTTCATTATAAACGGGGAAAAAATAGGCCTACTGGAGACATTTAATGTCAGAGCGTGATCTGAGCGGGATTTGGTTTACCGTGAGCGGAACATTAGCAGAGTGTTGCTTTGGCCGTGAGCGACTGAGCAGAGCGCACGCCCACAGATCGTCACACCGCTCCGCTTCGCTCACATGCTCTGGTGTTTGTGCATAAATAGTATCTTAAAATATCAGATAATTTGACCTTTTGACTTTTTATAACAAGACAAGTTTAGTTCTGGTTGTAAAATGCCATGTGTTAAAATGTACAGTGTTTATCAATTAATAACTCATGATATTTGTGAGTTTTACATTTTTCACTTTTTTCTTTTTTATTGTTTGTTTGCATGTGTTTTAAATTAATTTGAAGATGATTGTTAATTTCTTTATTTTGGACACTTTTACATGTCATTGTCCCAGGTAATTTAGATTTAAACATGATTTTCAATCATGTTTAATGATGTAATATTTGGAATGCCAGAGCAATAAGTGAAACGTGGTAAGAACTAGTAGGCCACAGACTCCCAAAGTTCAAAACAATGGGTTGATATTAAAACAGGAGTGTGAAAGTCATTCTCGCAACCCCTTTTTCCTTCAAGGAGAGTGTATGCTAAGTTTCACCCTCAGCCCAAGACAAGCACCTTCTGCTTCTCTTATCAGCGAGCAGCAAAGCCAGCCACAGGGATTATTTTTAACATAACAACACCAAGACTCATCACAGCTCCAGCCACGGGGGGTCTGCCACACTTCTTACCCTTTATGAAGTGTGCTCTCATCTGGCAGGCTGGACCACGGTCACCTGTCCTCACTACCAGAGACTCATGTCAGGTCTTTGTTTCACTTCTGATCTGACACAAATACCTGCTGTCCCTCACTTTGGTAAACTACCCAGGGGGGGAAAAAGGAGTATTTGGGAAAATCGCTTGGTACCTCAAGCAGAGATATGTTAGACTGAGTGTGAGTATGGAGTATGAAGTGAGAGCAATGATAACTGTGAATTGAATATGTCTGCCAGGCTAGATCTGTGATGACTCTGGGGAGCATTTGTGGAGAGAAAGGCTGGTCTTGTCCATGTTTTAAAACACCACAAAATGCATAATGGAAGAGGGTGTAAAGATAAAAGGAATATGTAATGGAACAGCTTTGGTTGACTATTTTTTGTTGCCTTTTTCACCTCAAAAGTTGCGCTTTTTTTAGGAGAATAGAAAGGGCAGCCAGTGGGATCTAAAGGGTGTTTAAAATGAGGGTCTATAAAATTCTAGTTTAAGACCTTATCATATTTTTAACTTTCATCTTCAAAAAGCCTGAATAATATAAAACACTCTTTTGTGATGATGTCTATGTGCTTGGCTGCTTATTTTTTAAACTTTTGTCCATCACTCATTCTGCACAGATGCAAAATTGATCAAAATTGAGAGTAAAGACATTTATAATGTTGCAAAAAATTTAAATGCTGTAATTTTCAACTTTGTTCATCAAAGAATCCTGAGAAGAATAGAAAGTATCAATGTTTCCACAAAACTATTAAGCAGCACAACTGTTTTCAAAATGTTTCTTGAGCTCCAAATCAGCAAATTATGATTTTCTGAGGGATCATGTAACACAAATTTCTGATGAAAATTCGGCTTTGCCATTACAGGAATAAATAACATTTTAAAATATAAGTACATAGAAAATTATTTTGAATTACAATAATATTTTACAATTTGACAGTTTTACTGTTTTTTTATCAAATAAATGCAGCCTTGGTGAGTATAAGAGACGTCCTCTTTCAAAAGCATTAGACATCTTACCAACACAAACTTTTTAGCAGTAGTATATAAGTATAGTAGTATAGTTTTGAAAAACTTTTTTTTTTTTTTTTTTACTTGGCGATTACACTCCATGACATTTTTAGAGTCATTACATTAGTACTTTCCTTTAACATTGTATAGATAGGATATGTGAACATATACATTTAAAGAGTTAGCATTTTCTCTATTTTCTTCATCTTGGACCCTGCTATGTCACTGAACATGATATCACACCTAACCAAGAGAAGCAGACTGAAGTAGACTGTTTCGACTGTACCCTGATTAGCCTACAGATGCCCATATTGCAAGCATTCTCCACAATTTCTCTGTCCTGTCATCTACGGGGTCAGTAGATATGTTCCACTGAGGTTAAACAAAGCCCCTCACTCACGTCAAGCTCAGGGAAACCAACAGACTCTGAAGCTATCAGGAAATAATCAGCACTAATAGGTACATAATGGCTAACAGTGAGGCTGTATTTGTGCGGATGCATCACTGCAGACCGAGCACAGACAGCGTGACCTCTCCTTTTCACCATGCTGCAGTCATGCAGTCTAGGGGAGGGGGGAGATGCCAGCAACCAACCCCCCCATCGCTCTTTGCTTTCTCCAGCCTGTCTGCTCAAGGCCCTCCCCTGACTGTAGACTGGGTATTAAGCCTCATGGTTTTTCTGCCATTTACTTCGAAGGCTGACGCTCCTGGGACACGGATGCTCTTTGCTTGAAGACAATGAGAGTTCTATGAAGTGAGTTCCCGGGCCGGGGTCAGGCAGGGGATATGAAAGAAGGAAGAGATGACGGCTGATTATGAGTGTTGTGGAATGGTTTGGCAGAGATTACAGGCATTGTCAGACGCAGTGAACTGCCGGAGCACGAATAAATCGCCCGCACCTCATGTGTTTTCATTTTGCCTGATTCCAGAACAACAAACAATGCCGAAACATAAAAGTCTATGTCAAACCATAATGGGACCCAAAAAAACAAGCTACATTGTATGCAGATGATGTAAGTCCATAATGTCATACCAGGCCAAGAAAACAAGAGCCATATAGAAGTGTTGATCCCAAGTAGTAGGAATATTTCCTGAGGGGATTTGTATTTCTCTCTTTTCAAGTATTGCTCAAATAAAGCATATAGTTACGCTTCACTTTGCAGACTATTCATCATGTATGTCTTTGATATTCAAAAAACACATCCACCGTAGTGCATACACATTCTCACACGCACAGAGCCTCGTTCAGAGGACTTAACGTGCCTTTAGTGGTGAAATCGCAGTGAATGGGTCATGGGATCATGTGTTAACACACCCACGCATGCAAGCACTACGAACTCTGCAGAACATGCACGTCTTCTGACAGCGTTTTGGCTGCTTTCAAACTCCTCATGGTCACTCCATGTAAACAAAGTTTTTTTTTTTTTGGGGGGGGGGGGCAAATGTGTTGAAGCCACCCGCTTCAGAGGGGTTCAGTGAAGGGGGGATCGAGAAAGAAATAAAGAGAAAGAGTGAAAGGGCTTGGAGGGATTTTAGGTCTGGGTAATTGCAGCTCAGAGGAGATTGCTTTTGATCTCTGAGGTGTCCAGTCTTGGGCTGAACATGCCATGTTACAGAACGCTCGCAGTTGATCAAGAGGTCAGATTCAGGTGAATAGAGAGAGAGAAAGAGAGAAAGAGAGAGATAGGAGGGAAAGTGCTAAATAGGATGCTTCGGAAATAATAGCACTTGGAAATTAGCGAATTTCTACCATTCCACATGTTTGTAGGAATAGAGTAGAGTATGTATTGCGCTGCAGTGCAATAACCCCAGATGGAGTTTAACCGAGCGAGCCTGCTCTGGGCTCACAGCTCTTTGAACTCAGCCTGTTCAGAACTTCAACTGGGTTAATCGTTATTAATTTTTAATGCAACATAAAAAAAATTCCAGCACAGAGCAAAATCAAAGCCAGAGCAAAACCCCTCAGCCCTCATGCCCTCTGAAATGTGAAGAGAGAAAACAGTGATGACCATATTACGTAGCCGCACATTTTGTGTGTCAGTGTGTGTGTTAACAGTCATTATAAGAGGATGGTTGTCCGGTTTGGACAGATCTGGCCTTTTGGCTGTTTTAAATGAATCTTCTTCAAGTCATACTGTATATTTTTAGGGAGAATATAAGTCTGTTTGATTGTAGTTTCATGAGCGTTAGCAGGTAACTCGCATAAACTTATTGTGAAGGTTATCATTGTGAACTTTGTAAGGGAATAGAAAGGGACATTTTTAAAGAATTCGTTCATCATAGAGGTCAAAGAGTTTGTGGATAATGCGATTGCCAATCCTATCAGCTGGTGAAGTGAATAATTTCATCATAGAGAAGGGCTGAATTGCTTTGCCAGGCTGTCATGTTCTGTGCTCGGGGCGTTAGAGCTCAAACAGCATGGCTTAGGCCTCAGCATTAAAGTTATGTCGTTCTCCAGTCAAACAGACAGCAGCTGCTGAATCCCTAGGAGCCATTTGCCTCAGACTCATTAAGAGTTATTGTGCTCCAGTGGCAGGCCCACCTGGGCCCAGAGCTTGACCGCAAGCCACTGAAATAGGACCCCAAAATCCCCAACCCTATCCTAATACCACTCCGAGACAACTTTATTTCAGTCTATAATTCATGATAGCGGCAAGTTCAGCGGTTTGATTGGCCTGAAGCGCTTCTTCATCGTGTATTCCATTTTTAGTTTTGTACAGTTTCACGCTTGAGCATAATCGCCCTGGAACGCATCTGAACAATTCCACCCCCACCCCTCCCCTCCTGTTTTACCCTTTCGCAAAGTAAACAGCACTGCGACTTAGAGCGCATTTAATTGAGGTGAATTGTCTTTGATTACTTACGTTCTGAACGAGCACTTGTTTGTAGCTACAAGTCTGAGCTGATAAAATATTAAAGCAGGAGGCTGAAGGAGCCACTTGTGGGGGGAAAAAAGGCTGGAAACAATTTGTGATGCTACCAAATTAAAGTTATTCAGCAACAAGGGTAATTTAATTACCATTCTTTAAATGTTTGAATGACTTTGACCTCTGCGGGGCTCTGGGGTCACACAGGTGTATTTACTTACGCTAATTTAGAATCAGTAACATGAAAAAGCCCTCAAATCAAACAGGCCTCTTCTGTCCCGTATGTTTCCACGTCCTGAAATTGACTCTCAGTGTTTGGATGGAAAACTCAATTATTATTTCTTTTCATATCATTAGCCGCCGTGTTCTAATGAATAAATCTGTTCGGGTTTCTTATTAGCCCCTAGAGTAAACACTTTGGAGATGAGTTTGACAGATAGAAAAAATAAAGAGAGAGGGAGGGGGCAGAAAATGGAGGAAGAAAGAGAAAACAGACATGTGGTGAGCGCTGACGGCCGTGCAGGGCTCCCAGGCCGGAGTGTGAATGGAAACAGGTGTGTCGCTGATTGTGTGGTGGGTCTGTGTGATGCCTATGTGGCATGTCTACTGGCTGGGTGTTTTGGGTCAATGGAGCACATCTGGTACTAGTCACAACAGAGTGCACACGTTCCTGGGACCTGATCCGCCCCACGAGGCTCACATCTGGGTTAGCTCTCGGGCTGCATAGGGAGATGGATGGAGGGGGCTGGTGGGGATTTTGGGAGATGCTCCAGGTGCATCTGCAGGAGGGGTCGGATGGGATGGGGTGGGGGTTCTTTTTTTTGATGGACATGTCTAGTCTGCCCCCGAGGGTTGCCCCGTGCCGGGTGAGTGACTTCTTCTCCCATCATGCCAGGGTTTGGATGCAGCTGGTGGGAGCACTGATAGCTTTCATTCTCTTCACGTTTCTATGCGCCATTCCATTTAGTAGACAAACTTCCTATTGTTGGAGCAAAAAAAAGCAATGTTATTATACGTAATGTGTGATATTTGAGCTATGGCCAAACTAGTAAACCAGTTTTATTGTAAATGTTTCTTTTAAAACATGCTTCTGTGAATATAAAGCAATATGGCCTTCTGAAGGACTTTGCAATGGGTTTGAGTTGGTCACATGGATTGGCCGTGTTGACCAACAGAAAGCTGCTTGGTCTATTGTCTATTGTAAATGGTGTAGAAATGTATGAAGCACAGCGCACACAGAAGTCACTTTCAAACCAAGCAGCTTTAAATTGGTCAACATAAAGAATTTACATGACCAACTCGAAACTGTCATGAAATTCCAGATCGCATGGAAAATAGATGTAAATATTAATGGGAAACAATGAAGTCAGCACACATGCCCACCTTCAAGGTGCTTGTATTGACCACTGTGTTCATCAGGACATTTGAAATTGCTGACATTTAACCCTGTTCTACCTAATCTGCCTTTAAAGCCCTTTGTGTGCGTGTACGTTCTATAATCCTCATGGTTAATTATGTGATGTGACTGACCACACACTCACTTGAAATAATCCTACATACACAACAACTGGCTGTGTTTTGGAGCCCTGCACTTCAGCCATCAGTTTGTTTATAGGTCAGGTTTTGCCTATATTCTAGGAACCAGCCAATGATTCCCAAGAGAAAGCAGTCCCGTAAATCTACAAAATAGAAAAATTAAATGTAAATCTAAAACAAATTATAAAAAATGGCAAATGTTTTCTATGATAGTTAGGTTTGAGGGTGAGGGGTATAAATTAGCATCAGCTCAATATAAAAACAATAGAAGTCAATGGAAATACCATGACAGTAAAAAAAAAAAAAAATAAAATCAGTTCAGAGTGCTAGTTTTACTATACTAGTGAAAACCAAAATTCTAACGCAGATGTAAAGAAAACGTAAATAAAAATAATAAAAGCTTTAAATGTCAACACGTTTCTGTGAGCTGTAGATCTACATGGACCCCCCCCCCAAAAAAAATAACTAAAATAAATAAATAAAAAAACTTTATCACACATAAAACTAGCATCTTTTATTTTATTGAGTTGCATAGGCTACACAACATTTTTGTCTTTTATTCTTTAAGTTTGAATTTTATTAAATAATTTAACTTATATTAAATGTTAAGTATTTGTCATGAAATATGGAAATACATTTAAATGCATCAGCAAAACATATACATACTAAAATCTTTTTTTATGTGTTTTATGTGGTTTTATTCCCTCTGCATTCAGAGAAAACTCATAGCACTTCTTTGCATTGGCACACTCAAAATACTGTTAAAGGGCTGTTTTTACATAGCCAAAATGCCCTGCACGCAAGTACAGAAACTGAGAATCAGCCAATGTGTAGAAATATGTCTGTGGGGAGTGCGGTTATGGCTGAGGGTCTTTGAGAACTGTTCCCTACTCTCTCTGGAATGACATTAGTTTAGCTCATAAGTGAAGTTGCTGAGGCACCTTATTTATGCATGTTCTGCTTTCAGCAGCCGACACAAATCCAAAGCATGAGTGAGCAGCCCTCTCCGCTTACAAAGGAAGCCAAACAAATTACCACACGTGTTATGGTGACAATTACAAAGTGCTATACAGAAAGTTCAGTCATTTCCTTCTCTCACTCCCTCATTCTGTTTTGCTTTCTCCCTCTCTCATTACCTCATCTTGTACTTTGATTGTGTAAGGAATGTAAATGAGAGCTTTGACTCTGCCAAATGTAACATTGCGAGCACTGTTGCACAAAACAGTGCCATCTATCCAATTAAGATGATGAACAAAATCACAAGCAGTGAAGGTAATAACTTCTGAAAATGCGCATAAACATGCCCAAATGCAGTATCTGAAACCCCCAATAAGAGACTTGCAGCTCTCTCAAGAATCTGCCACCATCTGCTCATAGAAAGCATAAGGCTTTTTGGCCTTTTGGAGTCACTCCATGGAATTTGAGTTACATGAGTTTCTCCATGTGAAAAATGATAGCACTGAAATTTTGTTTGGATGAGGCACTTGGAAAAGCTATTTCTCCTCCCTCCCTGTTATCTCCTTTTTAAGAAACATGCACATGAGTGGTTTTCTGAGCACTAATGGGTCATTCATGGGCCTTGTTTGGCTTTTTCTTACTTGGTTATTGAAGGAAAAAAATTGTAATTGAATCTGTACTGTATTATATGGAGAACTTCTTTAGTGTGTTCTTTAGATTTGTAGGTTCTGCTGTAAAACCAGTGAAATGACAGAATTAAACGTTCATTTCACTCAAATATGACTGAAACGTCATTGTAACTAATGGAAAAATGTGAACTCAGCAGATTCTTGTTCCCAGCATCCTTTTCTTCAGACTGCATAAAAAGGTTTGTGCACAAGATTAATATGGGGTGATGTTACTTTTTAATATTTAACTTATGTTGGTATGTAAAGGGGTTTCTGTTATGTTGGAGATTTGGGGGTTACCATTCTGCTGAAGAGTAGAGCCCCTGTTAGGTTGAGGATGGGCCACAGAAAATTAAGATTATATATGTTACATATTTCTTTATTTGAGAAGCAATAAATGTGTACATTTATTTTTTTTAGTTACTTTGAATTAAATGTACTTGGTTTCCTCAAATGAAATACTCTTAACTTAAAGTCAACTGGTTGGGTTTGACAGTGTTTTGAATCTGACAGCTCATCGTCCATGCCTTCATGGGGTAGTGAAGTGTCCCTCGGATGCATACTTCAGAATGCTGATGGAAGACAGTAGGTCATCTGTGAAATAGTCACCAACTATTTTGTGAATGTTGTGTGTTCTGTATTTTGACATGCTGCTGTATACAGGAGAGAAGACATATTTGGATGATAAGATTAACTGTCAGCGAGTTGTTTTAACTAAAATTATGTGAGGCTATCACCTGCACTGCTAAATACATTTTAGGTTACTAACTCTAAAAAGTTGTTGTATTGTAGAATAGAGACTAAGAATATTTCCCCTGAGTCCCTGAAGTAGTATTAAACTGATAATCAACACAGTTTTGTTTAAAGGATTATGCAGAAATGTAAGGTCTATTTTGTATATCGACTCTTCATCTGAAACCTTTATCCAGTCATTTGTTAAATAAAATGGCATTGCAGTAGACAAGTCCCTGAGCCACTGCCACCCTGTCTTTGCCTCACTCCTTTGTTTGTGGATCCAGAATTTTGATCCGACATCTGTTTCACATGGCAAATTGGCTTTTCTGACGAAAGGTCCCTGAAGAAATGAGCTCTTGACCTAAATGTGTTTTCAAATATAACTCTGCTGTCTGGTTGGGTTTTTAAACACAAGCAAAATCAGTAAACTAATTTAACTCAAATCTAGATCACTTGTACAAGTTGTACGAAGGATGTGTGTTTGAAGAATATTAATGTTTCACTTTTGTGAGCATGTACTGATAAGTGTCACTGCTCTCTCTGACTTCAGTAGGTAGGTCAGCGCACAGCATTGCTGTAAGACCATCATGGTGTGGTCAAACTTCAGCAGACTAATCCTACTGCTCTAAGCGTTCAAAGCCCAGCACCCAGGCATGAATATTTGGCAAAAAGAAGGTAATTTGACTAATCTAGACGGCACTATTTTCATTGGCCACCAGGGTTCAGTGAGCAAGACCTGGATGTGAACTTTTGAACCCTCTGCACAATAGCAGTAATACCACTTCACTTTAAAGCCATTCAGTGTTACCTTTAAGCCTCCAGTAAGCAGGATTTAAAAAAATAATATCCTTACATAGACTGTTTATCCAAGATACCCTATATCCCTCCACCTTACACTTACACACACAGTCATACGTACTCAGATACACTCACAAATTAAAGCACACACATACATTCACCCTTATGTACTCGCAGACCAGCTAATAGGGTAGTTTGAAATAGTGCCAGCATAAGCATACACCCGCTTTACTCTTGGTTGACTTTAATGGGGTTCAAAATATTTCCCCTTCACCAGTGTACACATTAATCATGTGTCCGGCGGATTTTGGACAATTGGGGGAGACGGGGCCTGAGCAAAAAGTCCAATTAATTGGGCCTACCCCAGCGTTTCCTTGGGTCACCTTGGGTTAGCTGTCCTATGTTTTCCAGGTCAGGTGTTTGGGGGTATGCGTGTGTTTGGGTATGCACCTTCTGGCCATGTGTGAGTGTGTTTGTATTATGGCTTTATTGTGGTCAGCAGTGAAAGTGTGTTTCAGCATGTTCTAGGACATTGAGAAACCCACCATGTGGATAGTCCAGCAAGCTTGTATAACAGCTGTTTGCCGCTAGCCCACCTACAGCAGTTGGCACCGTCAATCCCAGCATATATGTACCATTTTCAACTGAACTGAGAATCTGTTTCTAATTCAACTGTGGAATTTAATTGGATTTGAATTGATGCAGCAAACAGGATTCAGAATTGTGATCTGGACACCCTAAGTCCTGACTCGTGGACTTTTCCCGAACATGTCCCCCACTCTCTACCACTTTGATTTCTGGCAAAAACCTTTGAATATACAGAGGTAGAATTAAATTAATTAATGTAACTACATTACCCGTGTTGAAATTCCGGTGAACTGCCTGTGAAGCATGACAATTCAATTCAAATTAAAATTCATAATCATGAATTGAAAGGAAGCCAATTATTCTATTCAAAATTTTGTACTTTAACCTGGGAATGCAGTTTTTGTTTTTTAAACCTGCTTTAATTTAAATGTTTGAACCATCTTGGTATTTCAGGAATGCTTTGCAGTTTTGATCCACTATAAATTGGATTTGTATGGATGGTTCTTTAACAATGTTAATCAATTTTCTTACAAACTCAACACAGGCTTGTATTTAATGTCGTTTGTATCAAAGATTTCTCCATCTTGACAGAAAACAAAGGCTGACGTAAAATAAAGATTACTGGAATATTACTTGAATAAGTGTGCCATTTCTTAGTATTAATAAGTCAACTATATATATATTATTTTAACAAAGAACACAGCAACATACCTTATAGGTATTTCCTCTGGGTCAAAAAAAAACAAGTTAGGGACAATGAAGGGTATATCAGTTGGCACTGGGGAACAAAAAATAGTCAAAGTGCTACTCTGTTGTGTCCCCCCCCCCCCAAGCTCTAGGGAGAATTCCTTGTGTTCTTCAGTTTTTAGCTCCAGGCATCTTTGTTTAGATATGGGCACCACTGAAGCCATTGCAACTAGAAGCAGCCAGGGGTCAACTGCTTTGTTTTCAAACTTATGTTATAGCTTTTGACCACCTGCGCCCATAACTGGAAATATACTGTAGGTCGTAATGCCCTAATGCAAGCCTCACGTTATTCTTTCAAGTATGACACATTGTCAGACTGACAGGTATAATGTTGGTTTGTCCAAATAGTTTCTAGTTTTAGTTGGTCCTAGTTTTTTGTTATTTTAATTTGCTCCTTGTTTCCTACTCCTAATCTGTTTGTGTGGACACAAGAGCAAAATGTCTCCTTGAGTTTTGTTCTATGTTGCATCCTGACAGTTGATCGAAGAACTCTGGGACTGACATCTGTCAGTAAGATGGATGGATAACTCCTTGCCTGTAGGCAGGTTTTCATGACTCCTTGTTTCTTATCAAGTTTCAGGTGATGGAGTGAACTATGTGCATTGTGAAGTTTGGTTTGTTTCGAAGGTTGATAAAGAAAAATGCCCTCAGGCTGGAAATAAGATCAGGTTTACCGCAGCTGTCTCTCGTACCAACTGCAGTCAAAGGTCATGGAGCAACATATAAAGATTCTTTTGTAATTGCCAGAGAAACCAAAACAAGGTTAAGAAAGCAAGCTATTTGTTTCCACTTATTGGCTATAGAATGGTAATGAGTGAGGTATTCAAAGCCCCCTGACCTTGTCAAATGAAAATTAAACAGAGCTGGTTTGGAACAAAAATATATTTTTGAAGTTCTTGTGGCCTAGTTAACTCACGCAAAGACAGAATTTAGACATTTACCATTCATTTCTTTAAAAACGCTTCACATTACACTACCATTTAAACATTTGTGGTTAGTAAGGTCTTTCTTTTTTAAGAAATTAAATGTTTTATTCAGCGAGGATGCAAGATCAAACATTATTACAGACAGTAAAGAGTTTTATATTGTTACAAAAGATTTTTGTTTAAAAAAAGTTGTTTGGTTAAACTTCCTAAAAAAAGTGGATTAATAAAAAGTGGATAATAAAAAAGGATTAAGCAGCACAACTTTTTTTAACACTGATAATAAAATTATATGATTCTTGAGCACCAAATCAGCATATTACAATGAATTCTCAAAGAAATTACAATAATACTTTTAAATCAGATTTTTTTTTTATATTTTTTATTAAATTGTAAAAACATATTTGATCAAATAAACACAGCTTTTGTCAGCATTATAAACTTCTAACAACATTTAAAAAAGTCTTACCAACCCCAAAACTTTAAAGTATAAAGCAATAAAATATTGCATTTGTTAATTTGCCCAATATAGCCTGACACGGGTTGGCATGGAACAAGAATCTCAATGTTTAATAGTTCAAAACTTTGAAAATTACACCTAAAACCCAACCACAAATCGTCATGTTTAGTGCTGAGCTCTGTTCGTAGTTTATGCTACCTCTAGTTCAAGATAGTGAATCATCATGTTGCCAGCAGCCATAACATTTATAAAAATAATTATGTGTTCGGAAGAGCAGCAAATTGGCCATGAGATGATATGTGGAATGAAGGTGGATGAAATTCAGTGGCCAAGGAAATGTGTTTGCCTTGCCATACTGTATAAAATTCCCGTCTTGGTGATATCACTAGCAAACATGTAGGATTAGGACATTCCGGAGACATTATTTAGATATGTTTATTAATTGGAGTGAATTATAGGAAGTATAAATCCTTATGCAAGTTTTTCTAGTGACTCGTTTCATGATCTGAGAAGTCTCTATTCTGTCAAATTCATTCAATTATTAGGTCAAGCAATGTTTTGCTTGTGTTGCTCTTTGATTTACCAATGCTATTAGTACTGTTATTAGTAGTAAATAATATCCTTCAAATATCCCACCAAATGTCAAGGAATTTTTTAAGACTTGGATTTTCAATTCCGTGATGCCTTACGATGGAAGTCTATAAAGATATAAAAATCAGTCTTAATTTCCCTCATCTGCCATCATTTCTCAAATCATAATTGCCAATAGATGACACCGTGACTGGATCAAGATCAACTTTTTTTTTTTTCAAATTTAAAAATGATTTATGTAACTTCTTCATCATCCTCTTTCTCTTTGTGAGAGTCTGCCCATGGTAAGCAGAGTGGTTAGAAGTTTGAAATGTTTTGACATATTAATAGCTTCTGTCTTACTATGGAAGCTGTGAACCATGAAGTGCAGATGACTAAACCCGCCAGGAGGCTTTGTATGGAAGACTCCTTTCCCTTGTGCTGTGCTGGTGGACTTCCTGGGTAGTTTTGATGCTGAATAGCCTGGGGAAAAGCGACGGGTGTCTGTGATTCTTGATGAACAACTACATTTATGATTTATGACTTTTTCAGTGAATGATTCAAATGGCAGATTTATTGTGTGGAGCTGTAGAACCTATATGAACACAAAAGTCAAAGATGTTGTTCATTACCAACTTCTGTCCTAATGGAGACTTGTGGGGGGTTGTTTTGTTGTTGTTGTTGTTGTTTTATTTAGAAAACAACACATCAGCAAGAGTTCATAGCTCACTTTTCAGTGAGCGTGTTCATAATGTTCCATATCGATACATGATATCGTGGGTCAGCCTTTTACCCCTCATGCTGATGGCATGCTCTCACTTGGTCTTTCCAGGGTTACATTAACCCTCCCTCACCTCTGCGGCACCAAACAAGCCCTGAGCCTAATATAGGAACTGATTAAGACATCAAAAGCACATCAAGCTCAGGCTGCCTGATCAAGACTCTTCAGTTCCTGTGTTGGAAAACGCCTGCTCCATCCCCACAGTGAGGGCTTTATGACTCCCAGCAGCAGCTAGAATCTCCACCCCGATTGAAAGGCTCCCTGGGGCCCTTCGCGTGTGCACACAAGGAGCTAGTGATGAGTCAGTGTTGTGCCATGGAAAGTACAGACGTACAGACGCTCGCAGTAGTGTAGCTCTGGGCCTTTTCCTTTACCCAATTGTCTTATCAGCCCAGTACCCAGCGCTTTCCTGCACCGCTCTGTGCCTCCCCACAGGGCTTGGTGGAAGAGAACGCAAGCACATATGCCAAACTTTGCCTCTCTGAAAAGTTTTCTGAGCTTTGCATCAGTGTAATGTAAGGATAATAGAGAAGCAGAGATACAGACGGGCATATTCATTATTCATGTAAGGATGGAGAGCTAAGTTGTACAATCAGATACAGTATTTAAACCTGTGCACTATACAGATCAGTGTTCAAAACCTAAGAGGTAATTTTGAAGATAAATGTTTTTTATTATTACTAATTGTCCTTGAATAATTTCTTTGGGGTGATTTATTGTATATTTATATCTGATCATGGTGAATGCAATGTAATATTGAAGGATTCTCATATAATAAAGCAAGAGATTACATTTAATCTCTCAGCCTATAACTCTCGGTTTCATAAAGTAACGTTTTCTATTTGATCAAAAATGAGCTACCGTTTGAATTCATCAAAGACTAGTTCTGGTGTAATTTAACAAACAAATACAAAAGAACAAACAGCTTTTGAACATTTCAAAATTTCCCTGCTGCTGTTTTCATTTGCTATGGAAATCTAAGTACACAATCATCATTTTATTTAATTGTTTCATCAAGCTTAAGGCTTTTACAGAAATCCTTCAGGATATGAAGGCTTTGTTTAGTTTTTTCTCCAAAAATGCAATGTATATTAAATATATAGAGCATTGAGCTGACATAATGCAAGTGTTTAATGAAACATGGAGGTGGACCTGTAACGTTAAGTCTAGTGCATGAGATGATACCTGTTAACAGCATTGACCGGATATTGTATTAAAATGAGAGTAGAAGAGAGAAGGAAAGAGTGTGAAACCTTGAGGGGCAGAGAGATATTCAAGGAATAACTGAGCATGCACCCAGTAAAAGGGGCACAGCCCTAGTCAAGCCCTGCGGGCACAATCATTTGAGAAGGCGAATCTCTCTCTCTTCTCTCTCTCTCTACCTGCAGGGCAGCAGCAGTGCTGTCAGCTTGAGGCTTCTAATTGAGTTCTCATTGCCTCATCATTATCCCTCCATCCACCCCCCATCCTCTTATTCTTATTTCAGATAGTAAGCACTTTCTCCATATTAAGATGTGAAATTCATTTTGACAGGAGGGCTGAAAATAGAGTAGAACTCTTAGTGTATTCTGCTTGGTTTTCTCTTCCTCTCTTCTTCTTCTTTTTTTTTCACTTTCACTCTTCTTTCTTTTTCAGTCTATCTAGAATCTGCTGCTCTTGTTTTGCTGAGGGCAGAAAGCCCTGTAAGGTTTTGACCAGCCTGCTCTCGGTAAAATTTTCATTAAATTTGTGTGTGTGTGTGTGTGTGTGTGTGTGTGTGTGTGTGTGTGTGTGTGTGTGTGTGTGTGTGTGTGTGTGTGTGTGTGTGTGTGTGTGTGTGTGTGTGTGTGTGTGTGTGTGTGTGTGTGTGTGTGTGTGTGTGTGTGTGTGTGTGTGTGTGTGTGTGTGTGTGTGTGTGTGTGTGTGTGTGTGTGTGTGTGTGTGTGTGTGTGTGTGTGACGAGGGTGGCCACAGACTGCCAGCTCAGCCAAACAAATTCAACCACTCGTGAAATCTTTGTGAATCAACTCCTAATGTAACCTAATGCCATAACAGGGGGTTAGAGCAAACAGGGGAAATGCAGATATGTATCCATACCTGACAGGAGATAGAGAGAGTCAGAAATACAAGAGAGAGTTATAGTTTTTTATGTTTGGACAGGTTGAAGATGCTTGTTACGGATATAATTATGATGTCCTGACATGGCTGCATGGATGAAATCAGCCCCAGTGTGGTTTATTTGGATAGCAGCCATACTGGAGATATGCAAACTCAAACAAACAGCGCTGACCTGAAAGCACAATCTTTTTACTTATAATTAGTCAAGGTTGGGTGAATATCACAATCATTGTTAATGCTTTTCTACACCCCCAATACTGACAATTAAAATATTAAAACTGAAGAGAGGTGTATTTATTTAAATTTATTTATTTATTTGTTTTAATCATGAGACGTACTATATTCACTTGGCAGATTATAAAATTATATAGATTATAAAATAGACTTACATTGAAGGAGTGACCTGAGACACATCAAGAGACTTTATACCTCAAACCATGTTGATTAAAAACTTTTTATTTATAGTCAGGCTTGCAATTTTCATCTACTGGACAAAAAATTAATAAATACATAAATAAATAAAATTAAATAAATTAACAAATTTGTATATCTATTGTATATTGTAGCTTGTATATTTTACGTATGTGTACAAATATATACAGTATATTTATATATATATATATATATATATATATATATATATATATATATATAAATATATATATACAGGTGTATCTCAATAAATTAGAATGTCGTGGAAAAGTTAATTTATTTCAGTAATTCAACTCAAATTGTGAAACTCGTGTATTAAATAAATTCAATGCACACAGACTGAAGTAGTTTAAGTCTTTGGTTCTTTTAATAATGATGATTTTGGCTCACATTTAACAAACTCCCACAATTCATCTGAATCAACTCAAAACACATGCAAAGTTTTCCTGAGCCTTCAAAATGGTCTCTCAGTTTGGTAGGCTACACAATCATACTGCTGATCTGACAGTTGTCCAGAATACAATCAACATTGGGAACACAGAGTGCTGTATATCTGCCTTATGAGGATTGTTCGATTCAAGAAGACAAGGAATCTGATTACAAGTAGCCACACACTTCACCAAGGACATATTCTATATATATATATATATATATAACAGTGTAAAATTATGATATGTAAATGAGTTGGAAAATGAATAATTCTAGTTTGTTGA
Source organism: Ptychobarbus kaznakovi (assembly GCA_027422405.1). NCBI lineage: Eukaryota > Metazoa > Chordata > Actinopteri > Cypriniformes > Cyprinidae > Ptychobarbus > Ptychobarbus kaznakovi. The sequence continues at coordinate 19,493,676 of CM049797.1, read as the reverse complement.
AATAGTGAATTGGTGGGCTTTTGTTAAATGTGAGCCAAAATCATCATAATTAAAAGAACCAAAGACTTAATCTACTTCAGTCTGTGTGCATTGAATTTATTTAATACACGAGTTTCACAATTTGAGTTGAATTACTGAAATAAATTAACTTTTCCACAACATTCTAATTTATTGAGATGCACCTGTATATAGGAAGAATTAAGATGCAATATTATCTAAGTGCCTTCTGAAATGTTCTTCTAAAATTAGAAAACTTTTTCCTGCTCCTGTGTTTATGTTCAGTTATTTCACTTTAAGTCCATAGAAAAGGACCTAGACATTTCCATTAGAGTAAAAGTACTAAACCTAAACATAGAAGCCTTGTAAAACTGCTCATTTTATAGATGTAAATGTCATGCAGCACTTTGAGAGTTCCGTGTGTGAACTCTTCATATATGCATTGTATATGTTACATTGTATATCATGCATATCATATAATGACCTTTGATCTATTATGGTTGTTTAACCTTTGAATGATCAGTAGAGCACGGTCTGCATTGAGGACACTGATCCTCTGTTCCCAGCTTCATCCATTTACTCATGTGTGGTCATTGAAACCTATTCCAGAGCGACCGCAGTCAGGATTAAATGCATTCATGTGACTCCTTAATTTCCTAGGTCTCCTGACAAATGGCATACAACATGATATAAATCAATTTACTTTATCAGACCTTTCTGATAAGCAGATAATCTTGCAAAGGAAACAGGAAGAGATGATTCTGATCTGTAGTCTAGACTAGTCAGGTATGTTATATATTGTGATGCTGATGATGCACTAAAATAAAAAAGAACCAAATGACTGCTGTGCTTGACCCCATGGGTCAGTCTCGTAGTGAACAGTCTCTGTTCCTCTGGCATAATACATTCACTACTAAACAGAGACAGAGTTATCAGATCTAATTAGTACATTAATAAGATGGGATCAGCCACAGCCTGTGGCAATTTTAGTATGGCAGATGCTCACACAGGTCAGAAAGGGATAATAGTGTAATGTCAATGAGGGTCCAGTGGCTGGAGGGAGCTAGACTGAAAGTTAGGGTGTGATTATTAGGGTGCGGGAGCTGATGCTGGCCTCTTTGCTCAAGATATTTTGAGTGTGCATTTATTGCATGTTTGTGTGTGAACAAAAGAGAAAAGGACAAGAAAAAGGACAAAAAAAATAAAAAGTGAGGGTGGTGTGAGGTAGATAATTGCTGCTGACAGACCAGCATGTTCATTTGAAGCTCAGTCCAAGACATGAATATACAGACGGGTAGAAAACAAGATGTAATCATTGAAGTGAGGCAATGCAGACACCCTGTTTGTCAGCATACTCACTCATGTTTCATGTTTACAAGGATAGTTCATGCAAAAAAATTGAAATTTTGTAATAATTTTCTCACCCATGTTTCATTCGCAACTTGTATGACTTTATTTCTTCTGTTGAAAACAAAAGAAGATATTTGAAAGAATATTACGGCTGCTCTTTTTCCATATTTAACGTAAAGGAGGACTGTTTCACCAAAACATTTGTAAAACACTCAAACTCAGCTGATTTAAAATCACCCAATCTCCATGTTATCATTTATTTCAGATGTAGTGTCTTTTGGTGTGCATTCTTTGATGGCATTTTAATGATATATTAATATATCATTTTTGCACACTACACTGTGTGTGTGTGTGCGTGCGTGCGTGCGTGCGTGCGTGCGTGTGTGTGTGTGTGTGTGTGTGTGTCCATGCTTCACTTGCTAATTTCAGTTCTTGAGGGCACCCGGCTCGCATGTAAGATTGGGTTTGCCCATTGGCTTCTGTGCATTACTGTACAGATGGCATTCGCTCGCCCCTGCCCATATTGCCCACAAACCACTTGACATTTTAATCGACATTTCCTTCAGAGCTCCCACATTAAAGGCCATGACATTTCATTTGCACATGATGTTGATTAAAACACGGTTACATACTTCAGAATAGGGACAGATCCAAACCTGAGAAAAATGAAGGGAACCAAATAACCTCTATGTGTCTGTACAGGACTTACAAGATGCTATTAAAACTTGGAAATAATATTTAGAATAACATATAGAACACCATATAGAGAACATGGATGTTTTTATTATTATAACCACTATATGTTGAATTGGAAAATAAAGCACATTAACAAATTTTATAACCATCCCTATGAGCAATCATTTTTATTTTAGCAAGTTGTAATTTCACGTACATATTAATAAATATTCTTAATAAAAATATTGAGTTATTATATCATTATTTAATTCATATAATGATATTTATTGTGAAATCTATCCATTTTCATTACTAATCTTAATCTCATCAAATGTAAAACACTTTTTCCTTCAAGCAGATGTTTAGTATTGGCTCTGTACACCAGTGAAAGTTTGAAGTGAACTTTTCAGTGAAATCCAGAGCATATCTTACATTTCTTCATGTAACTTTGGACAAGGCTGACCGCCATCTGGAAGAATGTGAGTGAAGAGGCTTCATCTCCATCATGTCACCTAGCTTTGGATCGTAGCCCCAGCTGTGTATCAGTCTTTTCCTCAGGCTGTGTCCTACCTGCCATATCTTATATCTCCTACCCCTCATGTTCTCTGCCCTGGAGGAAGCAGGTCTGGTGTCGGCTCTGCACTAACTAAACGTCCACATACTGTCAACTCAGCTGATCTGGTGTCAGTGCTCAAATACAAATTGACATGCTATTGTTCTCCATTAAGACATCCAAACCATCCAAAGTAATGCAAATAAAAGTTAATGTTTAAAACTGTTAGCTATTAGAGTTATGCAAAGTTGAATGAATATTACATGAAGCTTTTATCTCAAAGATAACTTCAGGTGATAGACACTGTCCTATTTTTACTTTATAATACATCCGTGAACTTTGTTTCCGCTATTGTTCATGATGTCTTGCAGGAAAATGCAATGGAACTCAGCCAAGCATGCAGCCAAGTTTCTAACCATAACATCTACTGAAATAAACCAATCGCAGTATATATTACACATGGTCTTTTAGCTAAAGCTAACATAGTAACCTAATTAAAAATTAATTTATATCATATCCATTGACCGCTTGGATTTAAGATAGGTGAAGAGGTTAATCATAGCCTGTGAGAAGTAGACTGTAATTGATAGCGATTCATTAATTAGTTCAGTTTTAGTCAAAGTTATCTGTGTCAATAAAAATATAGTGCACATACGTACTGCATAGGATTGACAGTAAAGATCATTTTAAATTGTCTCATCATCTGTAACCTTGATTTTTTTTTTTTTTTGATTGACAGATTTTGTTCCATTTTAAAATTAGTGGATATTTGAATTTATATTTCCTTTTGCCTTTGCTCATTTTAACTTTTATTTATGCTTACACACTTGTTACATTACTGTAAAATTAGATAAAATAAAGCAAAACTAAATAACATGCAATTTAATCAGATTAGGAGTGAAAATATTAGGAAAACCTAATATACAAATAGTACAAATATTAGATAGTTTAAAGCTGTCTTGACAAAAAAACAATCACAGCTACAGTAAATATACATAATTAACTGATGAATGTCAATGGCAATAATTTTGGTAAGGTTAATAGAAGTGTCAAATATGTCAATAAGAAAAAGCAGGAACATAAATATGCATGTAAATGGTAAAAAATACAAATCTATCTGGAGTTGCTGTGCCATACGGAAGGAAACAGAGAAAAAGGGAGAGACATGAAACCTTAATTTGGGAATCTATTACAGATGCTCCGCACAGCTCTCCTCTCTCTCACCCATAAACACACAGAAATGTGTTCAAGCGCCAGGATCCTTTATAAGTTTCCCTTCTCCAGGAGTAATGTGCTCTGAATGGCTGCTAAAATGGGCCGGGAGATTTCATTCCCTTCGCTCTCTCTCGACGCCTCACCTTTGGCCCTTCGATGATATGAGTCCTCTTGCTTTTCTCCCCACGCCGGTGATGGGAGGCTGAAATAAGCCAGAGCCAGCAGGGAGAGAAGGGAATAAAGCTTATTTACAAAAGCTCTAGCATGGCAGGTGTGCTGTCCACCACCCAAATTAGCCAATCAGCTAACCATCAGTCCAAGAATTCCCCACAGCACAGCCAAAGTTGGACTGAATAATGCAAAGGGCTTTACAATGTTGCAACGGTGCTATAGAAGAAACGTTGACTGATTTCATATTTTAAAAAGACAGTTATCATTTCAGGCAATTACAATCATTACATTAAAAACATCATGCATACCGAGACGTGCTTGCTTGTGATTTATTTAAGAAATGTATAGCTTAAGCCAATAAGCTTGTACTGTGTTTATAGTTTATTTAGTGACTTTCAGTGATTTCTTAAGCTGTTCCCCTCATTAAAAGGCAGATCACTTGAAACCCTTCAAGACCTGGTGTCACCATTTCTCTGTTACTGCTCTAACTCACAATTTTATGCATAAGCTTGTGATTTTCAATGTGACACGCAGCGTAATCCACATAAACAAAATCCCCTAAATGTTAAATAAACATCCTGGCAAAGCAAATCATTTTTTTCTTTTGACAAATTTCGACTTTTGGCATTGATCCTAAAATGACATCATCCAGAAGAGGGTGTCGAGCATTTTTCCTTCTTTATTTTCTTTTTTTTTATATCTTTTTTCCCTGGCATCCATATGAGTGTGTCTGATCTTTCGACACTCATGCAGAAAAGAGTGAATAAATAATGAGCGAAATAACCTCCAGGCATGAATCTTACAGATATATGAAATATTCATATGATTCTTAACACAAAACGTTTGCTGAAAGCCAAGCAGTGTGCAGATGTCATCCAAACGATGCATGTATGTAAGGTCTTATGAGAAATCTTGAACGGCGTTGAAATGTTGATCTCATTTGATTTATTAAAGCGTATGCCATAATTTGACCCATGGCCTTTTAAATTGTGGGCTAAATCTAGAGCCGCATTTTGTGCAACGCTTCAGTGTATTCATTTTTATTAAATCAACCAGATAAGTGGAGTGGAACGATTCAGTCTCAAATTTCCTAATTGAAACTCTTCAGTACAAACTACACTTGAATCAAGAAGGCAGTAAAAGCAAGTATGCAGGTTTTCTTGTCGCCTGATGGCAGATATTATCTAATGCTGTTCGCTCAGTACTAAAAATGTCAGTCAAGTGTGTTCTGCATAAGTTTTGAGACATCAATATTTATAAGTGTCTGTACTTGTGCGAGTACAAATGTTTACCCCATAGCTCTTGAGCGTAACAAACCGGAGTAAGCAATCACTCGTAGATGCAGGATACGGAGTATGAACTTGTTCACAACATGCTGTCTTGTTTCAACAGAGGAACAGGTGCACCAGTGCTCAGAACTATATGATGACCTGTATTATGTTTAGAACGACTCCTCTGTAGCTTCTATTAGCAAAACAGCAATGAATTACAAGACTTCTGGTCTTTCGGTGTCTAGATCGATAATAGCCATCGCTTTGACCCTGTCCCTTGTGGGAGCCAACAGTGCGAAGTGGAAAATCCTCTTGATTGGAGTGTGATCTGGTTTTTACACACTCGTACACACACACACACACACACACACACACACACACACACACACACACACACACACACACACACACACACACACACACACTGTAATGGGTGTGACAGTGTCAGAGGCTGTAAGTGTGTCTCTCACCTTCATGTCCCTTCTTCTGTCCCCTTTTCAGGTCAGTAAACCTTCAGGCAGCTACCAACCATTTTTGCTAGGCTAAAGAGAGACAAAGAGAAAGAAACACGGAAAACGGGGTGCGTGAGCGACCAGACACCTCTGTGGAGGGCACCAGACAGCCAGGGTGTTGAAAGTTAATGGAGCACTCTTTCACAAACACTCTTCTCTCTGGGGGCCTCTTTCTGTTCTCCTCCCACCGCTGAGCCTGCCTTTATTTTATTTACGAAAGGCCCCTTTATGTGCTTTCATCAGCGCTGAAAATTATATAGCCTGAGTTAATGTTGGATTTGACCAAGCGATTCCCTCAGAAGATCTTCCCCCCTAAGAAGATGCAACGGAAGATTGTTGGCAGAATGGACTCCTAAGATGAGCATGCCGTCTATGGCACTTTGTGCTAGAGAGAACGTGTTGGACTCTGTGGTGTGGCCTCTTTAAGAGATCCCCTGGGCTCTGCCCCATAAGCCCCCCCCCCTCATTTAGCTGACCCTGCTGGGTAATGCCCCCCCCCCCGAGCTCTTCCTCCTTTTTTTCTCTAAAGGGCTGTAGGCTAAAGCCATGGGTCTGCGGTCAAGTGTGAATGTTTGGGAAAACTGTGCACTGCATAAGTAACAAGCTTGAGAGGCCCCTTAAAAGTGTGTGTGCGTATGTGTGTGTGAAGGTGTGTGTGTGTGTATATGTTTAGGTTTATTACACATGCCAGCTGAGACAACTGAAGTATACAGGTAATACTTAATCGTAATAAATAGAGAATGAAAGAGAGTGAGGAATAATTCTTGCTGGGAAATCTGGAAAAAAAAACATGTTAAAACATGGTAATGAACACATTATTTGAAGGAAAGGTTTATCCAAAAATGAAAATGTTGTTATAATTTTCTCATGTTGCTCTAAACCTGTATGATTTTCTTAATTTTGTACAACACAAAAGCACAAAAGGAGAAAATTCGAAGAATATCATGCATTCTTTTCCGTATAATGAAAGTGAATTCTCCTTCACCAAGCTATAATGATTACATTTCTAAATCTCTATATATAGTAATATCACCCAGTCTCAACTTTATAATTTATTTCATATTTATTTTGTTTTGTGTGCATTCTCTTTATGGCATTATAATTATATATTGATATATACACATGCTTTGTGTGTCTGTGCTTTCATGCTTCAGTTCACTTCTAAGCATTTAAAGATATTGTTCACCCAAAAAATGAACATTCTGTCATACTTTTTTCACCCCTATACTGTTGACTTTCTAAATTATTTCATAATTTTAATTTTTTGGTTGAACTTTCCCTTTATATTTCAGTTAAATGAGAGAGAGAGAACATAAAAGAGAACATCCGCATAAGCACAGTGACTCAATGAATCTTCTTTTTTTTTTTTTACTGGTTCTTGAAATGAACCATTCAAATGAACTGATTCACTAAAATAAACTTTTACTCACACAATTTTAAAAGAAGATGAGCTACTGACATCCTGCAGAAGTTATTGGCATCTCTGCTTTTAGCTGAACACTGGCAAACCCACACATGCAAATGCTTTCTAAGAAAAAACAGAAAGTGTTAGTGGGCAGGCTAGTGTGCAGGGCAAATTTTAAAGTGAATGTGTGGTTACTTCATTCGCTCGGTGGCCATGCCCTCCCCTCCTCCTCCTCCTCTCCTGTTATTCTTCTCCTCATGCTGCTCTGTTATTGGAACTGATGGGTTTATTGAGACTTTCACACTTTGCAAAAAGGGGGAGGGGGCTGCTGATTTCGTTTGTTTTTCCTCACTCTTTCCCTCTCTCTGCTCTTTCTCCTTGCGGCTCTCTCGAGATCACTTTGGCATCCACCACAGTTCTCCCATACATGACTATTTACATGTTAGCGCTTACCATAAATTACTACTGAATGTAACAAATGAGTAAAATCTATGGGAATGAACTGAAAGAAAGACGCGGGAGGCCGGAGCTAGTTGTCACTCAAGAGGCTATAATTCAGCAACTAAAAGGTTTTGAGTCAAAAGGCCAATTAAACAAATGTGTGTTTTGTCTAGCAGTGGTTTCCCTAACACATGGTTTAAATCCCTCAAAGATTAAAGTGACATTAGAGATAGATGTAACAATGTTTTTATATTTCTACATGTGAACCATTGCATTTTTGCTATTTCATGCATCACTGTGTGTACTTTTCTTTTCGACCCAATATTGGGGCATGTTGTCACAAAAGCACAACACACTTCATCATTGACTTGTAACATTTTGCTCTTAAAAGTGAAATTGTCTGCTTTAGTCAGAGCAGACAGATGTTAACAGACAAAACATAACACTTGTTGCTTTGTCATTGTCCTCACAGGAAGGAGAGAGGCAGTCAGTGTCAGGATGGGAGAGATAAATGAAAGAGTGGCTAAATGGAGGGAGCAGGACAGTAAATGAGGCATACGAAAGAGGCCCCAACTGTGAGCTCAGAGCTGTACACTTACACAGGTCCAGCGCTCTAAATCACAGCACAGGGCTCTAAATGTAATTTTGGGATGTAAACATGATGCATTAATTATGTATGTTATTCTTTACCCCTTTTCAGTAGTAAGACTATGAATATACCAAAGTAAACCGGAAACTAAATTGGGATAAAATATCAGATCTTAAATATATTAATAGCAATAATATACAGGGAAGTCGTGGCGTAATTAATGATTAGAGAGTCAGACTCGTAATCCAAAGGTTGTGAGTTCTAGTCTCAGGCCGGCAGGAATTGTAGCGGGGGGAGTGAATGTACAGCCCTCTCTCCACCCTCAATACCACGATGAGGTGCCCTTGAGCAAGGCACCGAACCCCCAACTGCTCCCCGGGTGCCGCAGCATAAATGGCTGCCCACTGCTCCTGTGTGTGTGTGTGTGTGTGTGTGTGTGTGTGTGTGTGTGTGTGTGTGTGTGTGTGTGTGTGTGTGTGTGTGTGTGTGTGTGTGTGTGTGTGTGTGTGTGTGTGTGTGTGTGTGTGTGTGTGTGTGTGTGTGTGTGTGTGTGTGTGTGTGTGTTCACTGCTGTGTGTGTGCACTTTGGATGGGGTGAATGCAGAGCACAAATTCCGAGTATGGGTCACCATACTTGGCTGTATGTCATGTCACTTTCACTTTAATACTTTATAATGCATATTTACACCCCTTATAATGTTGTTTGATGTTTCTGATATCAGCTGTAACTCTACAAGGGTGAAAAACTAAACTAAGCATATATGTTCAGTCTTGTCTATTTTGTTGGCGAGTTTAAAACGATAAGTTGAGGTGTAATTGGATTTGAACATTACTGGTTGGATTTCTGTTGCAGTGTCCTTGTTTACCCTGGTGAGACAGCATCTGTCGCAGAGATGAGGCCACATAAGGACCAGGGTGGCATTGGTCCATACAGATTGAGAGCTAGTCTCACTTTGTCTTACGTTCAAAACATTGAAGTAGTATACACAGAATAAGTTTAATATAAAAACCATATTCAAGACTTATTTAAGAACACAGATGCACTTAATATCACATGAATAAAATGTAAGACTTAACAGTAATTGCAGTTATGCAGTAAAGCAGTAATTTGCATTATTCATTAATGCCATAGTGCATGCTGGAAATTGGAGTCTTGCACCCAGCAACGCACTTCAGAGAGGCAATGGGGGAATGTGATACACTTCATAATATTTATATTTAAATGACAGAAATAGGGGTCACTTTTGGATACTTCTGTCCTCACCTTGAGTGTAATAATAGAGTGACACAAATATCTGCATATAAATAAAACATGCATTTACTAGCACATATCATCAACACAGACTGTCTCCAAAGCTCAAACATTCACATTCACACCCACATGCACACAGACCACTCTCTCGCTACTGACTCCTGCTAACATTCCGTAAGTGTACTCGTGACACCACTACTGGTGTTTACAGTAAAGGGGATTATTTCCTGCTCTTATTGGATAGTTTTACCACCTGCTAGCCAAGCCTAGTCCCTCTGAGCTCAGACAGGGGCCATACAAAACAGCTATGGACAATATAGTGGTCTTGAAAGTGTGCCAGTGTCATATTCATCTTGGAATAAATTATCTCTAAACTAGGAAGAAATGCATTTCGATTGACCCATTTATAATGTATTCCTTTGCTTACAGCATACAGTATATCTCCCGTCCAATCTACTGTTAACACTTTCACAAATTGCATTGTTTTATATCAGCATAACATCTGTCAATCTTTTCCCACACTGTCATATGATTAAACCCACCTCACTATAATGTAGCCTGTAGTGTGACTACAATCCACTTCAGCTGTCTTAGCCCCTGCTCCAATGCTCAGGGGAGGCTGACCCAGTCAGTCCCTTTTCAGCCCCTCAAGTGACTATTAAGGCGGTATGACAACAGCCAGCCCTTCGCCCTCTCTTACAAAGACGCCCCTCACCGGGTCCATAAGACCACCAGAATCAACTGGGCGTGTATCTTTGCTACAACCCCATGAGCCTGCTTTATAGACGTCAAACCCTTCTTGATTTCTTTCTTTCTTTCTATTTGAAGTTGGCACTCCATCCCTAACAACTAAACTGTGAACGAATTTACTGTGAGCTTCAAATGTCTTTGTCCACTAGTTTTTTTTTCATTATTTGTGTAATGTTATGTAATGCAACGTAATATAAAATAACATAATTTGTATATATTACATTATATAAATAATGATCACAAATTACTGCATCACCACAGACAGTGAGACAAATTCATTTAATTAGTCAACTAGAATATATACATTAAACATTTATTCATTTAAGAAGAAAAAACACGTAATTTAAAAGTTGGATTAGTTTAAAAATGTATTATCAGGTTTAAATCTCTGTGTGTGTGTGTGTGTGTGTGTGTGTGTGTGTGTGTGTGTGTGTGTGTGTGTGTGTGTGTGTGTGTGTGTGTGTGTGTGTGTGTGTGTGTGTGTGTGTGTGTGTGTGTGTGTGTGTGTGTGTGTGTGTGTGTGTGTGTGTGTGTGTGTGTTGTTGTTATTATTTTTTGTTTGTTTTATAATATACTATTATATAAGTTATAAAATTATCAGAGATTACAGTAACAGCACATTTTATTTTATAATTAGTTAACTAGGTTTAAATGAATAACAAACATATTTCAACATTTGGCTCCTGAAAGTAAGTGTTTTCATGTGTTGGCATTCGTTACATGAACAGTTTAATTTTGTATAAAGAAACCTGATCCATTTTTGAAGGACAAACAGGGCCTAGAATATTAGAGCCAGCAGTGTATGGTGAACAGCTGAGTGAGAGGCCTACATGCGCTTGCGTCCGGGGCTGCGTTTCCAGACCTGGAAATAGAAGCGTGAAGCTGAAGTTAATGTTTGCTCTGTAAGGTGGGTTTAGGAGAAGAGGCACCTGTACTGCAGACCAGCCTAGTTTAATTCCCCCCCTAAGCCAGACACTTCCTGCCCTGGGAAAGGCCTAATTAAGATGTTATTGGCTGGAAGAGTGAATGGGAGATTTGGAAGAATTGTGGAGGGGGATTTGGGGGTATACAGTGGCAGAGAGGGACCAGAGAGAGGGATAAAACGTATATGAGCGAGCACACAAACACATACACAGACTCTTGATTTTGCTATAATGCATCATGTAGAGTATAATCAACAGCTGTCAGGTTGCTGCAGGATTGCTACAGGTAGATGATTTACATACCTGACAGTGACTTTTTGTGATTTTCTGTTTTATTGTGTTTTGTTGCATTTTCCTTGCTCTGTATGTGAATATATTCTTTCTCTCTTCCTGTCTTTCATGACTGCATCATGCATTTTATGTCAACAAGTTAAAAAAAACACACACATGGTGCACTTTTAATTTTGCCACGATCAATGTTTTGAGCAGAAAGTCATTTAGTCAACCACCTGTATTAATGCAATGTTTTAATTTCACATATATTTATTCAATTAGCAAACACTTTTATCCACAGTAAATTTCCTATGTCACTGTATACAGCAAACTATTGATACTCTGTGACTGTCTGTGTATGTTTTGACAGGATTTTTGCTTTCAAAGCCTTAAAAGCCTTGATTTACCGCAGCGGCTGATAGTAGCACTACAAATGCACTGCGATTTAAAATGACAGATCACAAAATGCTTTGGACTCCATGTGGACCTGCATTTAGCACTGTCCACTTTTGATACATTCCAATCACATATTTAAATTATCTTTTTTTCTCTATTACAAAACAAAACTATTGCAAATGAGTATATTTAATGACAAGCTGACATATGGACAATCAGTCAGTAATTGTCTAATACTAATTTAAAATGTAAAACCTAATTTTGAAAATCAGTTCAGTGAGTCTTATGTTGATTCAGTAACTGGTCTGATTTATTAAGGTCAGTGACGAAAACATCTGACTGATTCAAATCAATAACTTGCCTTTTTGAATTATAAATTTAAAGAATTGGCTCATTCATTCGGGAAACAGGCTACACTAGTCACATTATATTTTTGTTTATGCACGTACAACCAGCAATGCCAGCTCAAAGCAGACTTTTCATTGCATCACATTCAAAACAGACTGTGATCTTCCATTCACAACTTGGCAAAAATATATTTTTTTAAAGCCCAGATTCGGTGGAAGAATATAATTCCAGCTGTAAATATGTTTTTCCTTTTTCTTCCAAATATGAGACTGATGTGTCACGAGTGTGAATGGAGTTGCAAACTCTGGTTGAGAACAGACTAGTGGCCTCAGCCCTGTTTGATATTGCTTTTCTGACCTTGTGAGGTGTGTGAAAGCAAAACCCCCATCTGACACACTTATACCATGAGGAAGCAGAGAGTTTGATCAAAAACCATGGCATTTGACAAGTATGGTAGTTATGTCACTTTCACCCACACAGGTCAATATACACAATCCAGAAAATGCATTTCTCACTTTCTCATACTTATATGCTTACAGAAGTAAGTATATTACACGACCTACAAAATGCACTGCGATTTAAAATGACAGATCACAAAATGCTTTGGACTCCATGTGGACTGCATTTAGCACTGTCTCCTATGATACATTCCAATCACTGATAATGATCTTTTTTCTATTAAAACAAAATTAATGCAAATGAGTAATTATGACAATATATACAATCAGTCAGTAATTGTTATACTAATTTAAATGAAAACCTAATTTTGACAATCAGTTCAGTGAGTCTTATTTGATTCAGTAACATGGCTGATTTATTAAGGTCAGTGACGAAAACATCTGACTGATTCAAATCAATAACTTGCCTTTTTGAATTATAAATTTAAAGAATTGGCCATTCATTCGGGAAACAGGCTACACTAGTCACATTATATTTTTGTTTTTATGCACGTACAACCAGCAATGCCAGCCCAAGCGGACTTTTTCATTGCATCACATTCAAAACAGACTGTGATCTTCCATTCACAACTTGGCAAAAATATATTATTTTTTTTAAAGCCCAGATTCGGTGGAGAATATAATATAATAATATAATTCCGCTGTAAATTTTTCCTTTTTCTTTCAAATATGAGACTGATGTGTCACGAGTGTGAATGGAGTTGCAAACTCTGGTTGAGAACAGACTAGTGGCCTCAGCCCTGTTTGATATTGCTTTTCTGACCTTGTGAGGTGTGTGAAAGCAAAACCCCCATCTGACACACTTATACCATGAGGAAGCAGAGAGTTTGATCATAAACCATGGCATTTGACAAGTATGGTAGTTATGTCACTTTCACCCACACAGGTCAATATACACAATCCAGAAAATACATTTCTCACTTTCTCATACTTATATGCTTACACATGCTCCCTCATCTCAGACATACACCGACACACATTTTATGAATATACAGATGCATACAAATTTGTAAATTGTAGTTTTACATAAAGTGGCCAATAGATAATGAACCTTAAACATTTTAGGTATTTTATAAAAAGCTAAATTTAGTCACAAACTCCTAATTTTAGTCCAAGCATGTAAAATAGTCTAATTTAGTTCATTTTCATACACAGTACACTGAAGATCAAAGGGCAAGTTTGACTAAATTTGTCACGGACAAAGACAGTCCATTTGTACAATACAAGCATTGGTTACATGCACAAAACACCACATGCTATCATTCATATGGGTTTTGCAGAGAACCATTGAAGTCCCAGGAATCCCAGTGCTGGGGATTGAAATCCTTTATGACAGGAACATCTCCTCTCACCTCTATATATTTGCTCATCCTTCCCTTTCCCAACATCAGCTGGTTTCCTCCTCATCCACTCTAAATATCTGTATTGGACTTGTTCCCAGAGGCCTGATTGGTACATATTCCACTACTCCATTCATTCTGGGAACTTTTCCAGGGGAATTTTTCAAATCACCGGATATTTTTTCTCTGTTATTCGCAGTCTTTTACTTGGACCATGTATTCTGACACTAGAAATATCCCTCTACCCTTTACCTCTCTCTCTCCCTCTCTTTCTCTCCCACACTTTCCGTGTGAAAAACAGAGCTGGATTCTGAATCCCAGCATTTTTCTTGCTCCTGTGGGGATGGTCCAAGCTAGCCCAAGCTCCTTCTTAAAATAGAAAGAGAGAGAGGGGATTTGACACTGTTCTTTTCCCCATTTTGTTGTGTGTGTGGTTTGATGTAAAGCCATGCTGAGTCAAAAGCGCAATGTTGCCAGGAATACACACTCGCGTCTGAGTTAATGTGTGTGCGTACATGTTTCCATGTGGTTTTAACTTTCATACAACGGTAATACTGTAATACAGATTACTACTGCTCAGATAGATTGCACACAAGGAAAGAAAGTAGGGAGATACAAGTTTCATAACTCTTCAAATAACAGTTACATAGTATGTTACTCATGCCCTCACACTATGTGCTGTGTGAGTTTGAGCACAGCTATTTGTAACACACACTATAAGTTTTAGCCATACATTTTCCAGTCAATTAATATTAATACATAACCCTCGTTGTGTCCTGATCACTCTCAGGTGATACGTGTATCCAGCAAAGATGTCACGCTAAATTTATTTCAGTTATAACTCTGTGCTGATATCGGATGTCAATGAAATGCGAATAGACACACATCCTGAAATTCTGTCCATTAGTATGATCTGTTGTCAACTATAGCTCAACTGGTTAAGGGTTCAATTAACAATTATATAAATTAGAATTATATAAACTTTTATATAATTATTCAAGATTATGGATTTATTTACCATTCAAAATGAGAAGAGATTGTCAAAGGTGTGAGAATATGAGATGGCCATGACACGCGGCCTCTTGGTATGAATGAGAGATTGTCATGTACACCATGCAGTCAGTAAACATGCTCTTCACTAATTATTAGATATGGATAGGGGAATTTTGTATTTGTGTTTGAACCCTTGGTGCTAAGAAGTGTGTACTGGCTGTAATAGGTGGCTTAGCGTTAAATGTCAGAGAAGGGTCTCAGGTCCCAAAGAAGGGAGGGGGAAGGGCACGATGAAAGGTCACAGAGACACTGATGTTATACCACAGATCACTTTTGTGGATGACTGGCCCTGTAGACTCTGTACAGAGGCGATGTCCTTAAAGATCACCTGAGGCAAAGACCCCCACTTGACTTGCCTCCAATCTTCACAAGATGCTATATAGTGCGCAAATTACATTTTATGATGCTTGGGTCTAATCTGGCAAAGGCAGAAGTGGAAGGAATGAAAAGGGTATACATTAGTAAACATATAAATAAATAATTGACATACCCTACATAGCAAGTGAACCAGGTGTCATACAGCATCAGCAGTCAATCATTATATATTAGATTAGATTTATGTAATAGTATTGTGGATTCATATTATGTAATAGACTTGACATAAACACCTGCCAAATGCAGGTGGATTTCTTTCTTTTTCTTCTTCTTCTTCTTCTTTTTTTAAATACTGCAGGTTCTGCAACTATATTAAATGTTCAGGACAATTGTATTTTTTGAATGGGCAAGTGAAATAAAGTTTACTTGCCCAAAAGGACAATTGACCTAATTAAAAAAAAAATCTAACTAGGGAGGCTGAAATTTCAGCGAAAATAATACTGATTTTATTATATTCGATGTAAACAGCGACTGATAATTGATAATGTATTGACAAGGTCATGCCAGATAAGGCTCATGCAGCCCTTCTATGTGTGAGGTAAACTCATGGAGAAATCAAAACAAATTAACAAAATTTTTTTTAAATGCGGTTAAAATGCTGTTTTTTTATACAAATAAAGCATATATAGTTAAGCAGCTTGACACGAGCAAAAGAATGGAGCTTTCCTTGAAAACCAGTATGACTGCAAATTTGACATTGATTTTATTCAAGAGCTTAAAACAATAGTTGATAATACGTTATTTTCACTTTAAACACATTGTCAGTTTTGACTATTTTTGCTCAATTTGGTTAATGAAAATATTTCCAAACAAAGATGATAGCAGAACAGTTGCACATCTCTGAGCACACAGCAGTGTTTCGTTACTGAATGATTCAGTGTTTTTGAACGAATCGGGTGAGTCAGGCACTTGATTCATTCTTGAATGAATCTGCCATCTGAATGAATCGTTTGAATGAATGACTCAATGGGCGCTATTTTAACGATCTAAGAACATGGTCTTAAGCGCACGGCGCAGGTGCACTCAGGGCGAGAACTGATTTAATTTGACTGGTAACAGCCCTATAGTGTTTTATTATATTAAGTTAAATTATTACTAAAATGTAAGAATTTGACATGACACATATATTTAATAACAAACTGCCCTTTATATGTGCAAAAAAATGACATGGAAATCAATTTAAGTAGTTTTATTACGCAGTAGCCAACTTTAATTATATAAAACGTAATTTCCCAACAACAAAATTATGGCCAGTGAAAATGCTGAGTGGCTAATTATGGAAAATCACTAGCAACAGTGGCTGATGAGCAAAACAGTTCATGTCAAGCCCTGATTATATTATATTATATTATTTACTGGAACTGCAAGACAATATATGGTTTAAACTGCATTGATACTGATAGAATGATGTAGATGTATTAAAGCTGTAGTATGTAACTTTTGCCTCTCTATCGCCATCTCTGTTTAAAATATAAAATTGCATGTTACTTGGAGAGAAAATTGAATAATATAAAATATGAAATTGCATGTTAGCATTACACCGCATTTTGTAACTGCAGACACTCACATACACACCATAGCAACATGTTCACATATAAAGGGTTGGGCAGTAATGAGTGTATGACTCAATACATGGCAATATAACATAAGCTTTATAAATATTATAGCATTTTTTTGTTTCAATTTTGCTCACATAGGGAGCAGCCATCTTGAAATCTCAACTTGGGGTTGAGCAAGGCAGACCGAGAAAGAACTCTGACTTCCGAGAGCATTCCATTTGATTTTCATACATCCGATGACAAATCAAATGCAGGATTATTTAGGTTTTAGCACAGGCTCTGTCGCTTTCCCTTTTCGACTGCAGGCTCTCTGTAGTTCGAGTTTGCTTGGTTTTGACAATAGGTGATTCCCCAGAGGTCATGGTGGTTGCCATTTAGAACTTTAAGATTAAAAGCAGCCATTGAGATGACAAGTTTAAATTAAAAAAACTGTTCTAAGAGAAAAAAACAAACATTCCACACATACAAGGCACATACTGCACTATAGTAGCCATGTCTTCTTATTTATTTTGTACAGACGTAACCATGCAAAGATGAATGATGTCAATTTCCTGCATAATCGGACCTGACACCTCAAATTATAAATCATTATTATACGTTTACCATTGCAGATCAAGTTAAGGTAAGGTGAGGAGATCGTTTGAACACTGGTGTTTTATGTTCTGTATATATGCTAAATAACCAATTTTGTTCATTAAAAAAGGTACACTGAATGATGCACTAATCATGAGTCTCTCTCTCTCTCTCTCTCTCTCTCTCTCTCACTCTCTTAGTATCAAAAAGGAACTTTAAGATTTGTATCTCCCAATTCTGACTTTTTTTGGACAATTGCAACATGTAAAGATGAGGATATAAAACTGTGCAAACAAAAGATATGAAAAGAGGAGTTAGGCAGATGCCGGTTAGGCAAAGAGAGAAAGCAGTAAGATGGAGAGAAACACACATTTATAAGATGGATACATGGGTCTTCCCTCCTCGGTGGCTGTGGATTTAAGTGTTGAGCGGAGCCAGGAGGCCCTCAGTGAGACGGACTTAGGGCAGCTGTGTTGTTTCAGGACCTGTATTTTACTGTTGGCCAGCAGTTGGCTATTTAACCATTTGGAATGCTCCACATTCCTCAGGGTTAATAATACTCAGAAGGGGCTGGGGGGGGGGGTTGCTTTGTCGGGGGAAGGGCTTCAGTGTCCGGTGGTGGTCACCCGCCATTTGTCATTAAACACGGCAGCCTTGCTCCTCTTCAATAACTGTTTACCCTGATGAAACATTAGCCTCTGAAGTTTAAGTTTCTGAGTTCCCTTGTCCCTCAATCTCTCTGAAACGCTCTTTTTAATACACAAGCCAAATAATCTTGCAGAAACGTGCTATGTGGTCTCATAGTTTTACATTTCAAGATGAGTTTGAACTCACTCTTTGATGAATAGATGAATGTTTGCTTTTGTGAGTGTGTGTGCTCAGTGGGTAAATGTACATAAGCATGTGCGTGTTTGTGTTTGGGTGCATTCGTCCACTGTTATCACAGATTCCCGTCTCTCTCTCGCTCGCTGGTGTTGTCAGGGTGTTTGATGTTTGTCTCAGATAGCTGATGAGTATCAGTGCTCGTTAAGAAGATTAGAGAACGGGCTCATTTGCATGTGTTCGTTATCTCATTAGATTGATATCGGGGAGAAAAAGGGCTTGACCGCAGTGCCTTCACACTTTGCTCTTGCTTCAGGCAAACTGATGCATGCTCTGCACTGTAAAGTATTACTCACAATCAGCTCTGTTCTGGGCCTCAACGGAGCTGAACACATAATTAGCAAGTTTTTCGCATGCTCCTTTGCTTAAGAGGGTCAACATTTTAACCTTATTCTGCCCTACATGAATCCACAAGAAGTTTCAAAGGGGGTTTGGTTGTTTCTTAATGAGAAAAAAATACCTTAAAGCGAATTTTTACAGTTAAATGTTTGTATTTTTTGTGTTGGCTCACATTCTGCATATATTCATTCTGTTCTCAAGAATCACAGCGCAGGTCTTGCAGCACTTAGACTAGCTCATTAGCTCAAAGCTCATTAGCAACACAGAAAGCAAGTGGCAAGGACAATCCTTTACTCTAAAAACGGCTCCAAAAGGATTTTGCCTCTTTTGCCCCAACATAAAAATGCCTGAGATAATTTCAGCAAATGTTTCACTTCAACATCAGTTCAAATAATGTGAAAAATGAATGCTGGCATTAAGCGAGCAAAATAATAACGTTAATTCTTTAATGAAACTGAGCATTACTTTCACTGATGTTGTTTGATAGATTTAAAAAACAATATTCTGGCATAATGGGAAATATGCTTTGATACTAAATGATTTAGCAAATATTATATTTACTTTATTCATCCGACATTTGAGAACTTCGACTTTAAGTTTCCTCTAGTGGTCTAGATTGCACTAAAAAATTTAACTTTTCATCTGTGCTGGAACAACATTTGATGTATTGTTAGGATCAGTAGTGAAATTGTTGCCACATTCTGGTTAACCTAATATTTAAATTTGATCATAATTATAATCAAACCAATGCACACCTGTTATTTATTTGCTTTATAAGTTAATGACAAAATGTATAAATATGTGGTAGATGCCCAGTGAACTCTTGTGTTTTGGATGGACATTAATTTAAAATCCAAAAGTCATCACCATAGGCCAACACGAGACATCCTGAAGGAAATATTTTTAGGTCATTTGAGCTACTAATCATTAAATAATCTTTAAATGTATTTGTAAATGTAGCCAGTGAACATAAAGAAAAAGAGTTTAATATCTGTCATGCAACTCTTATTTAAATTAAGGTCAGAGGATTCCTCTGATAACTCTGTGTGACATCTGAGTCATCAACATGTTTATGTAATACAATCAAGATACTTTTCTGACACTCGCAAGTATAGGCGCATACATTCATTGTTAAAAAGTATAATTTTTTGACTGTTCAACTATCAAGCTAGCAATATTGTCTTATTAGAGGCTTTGTCAATCTAAATATGGTCAAAAGTTTACTAATGCCGGAATTAATGTATTAGGATTGCTAGTCAAGTTAATCCATCTCTTTCTTGGTTGAATAAATCCAATTCCTTAAAGGTCAACTATGAAAACACAAGGATATATCTCCAGCCCTACATACAAGTTACATTGACCCTCACATGAATATGACACGCTGCAGTAACTCTTAGCGACTTAACTAAAATGTGCCCCTCTGCGGTCGACGTGTCTTCTGTTCAACAGAATTTATGTTCCTGTTCCATTGACCTGTGCGTTGTGGTGAAACCGACAGCGACTATAGTTTCATGCCGCTAATCAAATTCTAGCTGTGCAGCGATGTTTCCCTGAAAAGTCCTCTGCATTGCCCCCGGCTTTGAATTGAAGTGTGGAGGTTCTGTTTCATTACAGCTCATAGGGAATTGTGCAGTCTTCTTACCTGGAGGGCAGAGGATAATGGCGATGACAATGGAACGAGGTGCGTACGCTTCGAGGGGGATGCGTATATGCGCACTGCAGCGTGTTGTGATATGCACCTAACTCTCCTCTCATGTTCCATTGTGAAAATCCCACCGTATCAAGATATTAAGGCAAGGCATGAAAGTGTTTTGTGTGTGTGTGTGTGTGTGTGTGTGTGTGTGTGTGTGTGTGTGTGTGTGTGTGTGATCCCTCAGGTGAGCGCTTAGACTGAGGAGGGAGGAACTAGACATCTTCTTACATCTTTATTCGGTTCCTCAGGCCGATTTCTTATTTATCAGACTCCCTCTAGGTGGAGACTTCAGGTCCCAGCGCAGCCCTTTCTTCAGGTACTAGCACTGATAAAAACACATCCTCCCCACCATCTTCTGCTTCTTCTCAATTTGGGTTCAGGCAAAACACTTCAACTCGGTGGAGTCTGCCTGCCACTCCTTCCTTGATATATCTTGTGCGATTCGTGCTGACTGTCCGACAACTGTAAACGCTTGGAAATGCAAAGCCTCTTCTCTCTCTCTCTCTCTCTCTCTCTCTATCTCCCCAACCTGCATTTCTGGGTCACGGAAGACATTTAAACTCCACTTATAATTAACAGCTATTTTTAAACGGAGTGAGAGAGAGCAGAAATGGAGCAGTGGTGAGGTAAAAAAGCATTAAAATTGCCCCAGATTCGCTATTGAATGGGACACATCACAGCAATGTGCTTGCTGATCAAAGTGAAAGGGGGAGAGTGGAGACGGGGCCGATCAGTGGGGATAAATGGATCTCTTTATAATAGCGTAAGAATAGGGCCCCTATTTTACAGCTGAAACAATTTAATAACCGCATTCATTACAGGCCACTCGCTGTCCACTCGCTATCTCTCTCTACTTCCTTCCCCTTTTTTGCCTATAAAAGGAAAGGCTGGTTACTGCAGCCCAAGCTGAATTAAGGCTGGTTGGGGGCCGAAATGAAGATGTGCTAGCTTCCTTTGACACTCCTAAATGAAAACCTTATAGAAGACCAAGCAGTTATCACAGAAGCTCCCCAAGGACACGCTACACTCCTCAGCCTGCTAATTATAGCCAATGCAAATGTGCTGTCTGCATAGTTAGCGCCTGCACTCAGCACTTATTTATATATTTCTGTATTATTTCATTCATTCATTCAGACCTTCCTGTGTCAGGGGGAATAAAAGAGGCAGCTAATAGCATGAACTGAGTGAACTATTAGAAGCCTCCTCGCTTTTGTCTGTCTCACTCGCTCTTTTGCTCATTCTTTATTCCTTCCTGATCCCTCCTTCCTCTTTCTCTCCTGTTGATCTGGTAGGAATGTGTGCGACCCTCTGAGGGGAAGTCGTATAAACACGTTCCGGTGGCATTCATAAGGGTACGGTTCGAGAGGACGCCTTTATTAAAAGCGTTTTGTCTTGCAGCCCGTGTCTGCATGTTTGCCATCGTATCTGTCCATTAGCCTGCGGTGACCTGCCCACTGCTCCGTTCCTCTTCCTGCCGGCTTTAATGGGTAATTTAGTGATGCTGGCTTGACATATACTCCTTGTTTGTTGCTATGGTTACAGGGTCTTATATTCTCCCTCTTTCTTACCTGTGGAGAGTTTGGTCAGTAGAAATACATTCATTTCCCCAGAGAACTGGGGTCAGATGCTAGCGGGTAGCCAACTTGTAATTTCCTACTCTCTTTAAACAATTGTTGTCATTTTTTAATAAGTCTCCTATGAGAAGAGAGGTTGTAACTGAAATGCAGTAACAAATTATATTTTAGTCTAGAGTTTTGACTATACATTTACGCATTTAGCAGACGCTTTTATCCAAAGCGACTTACAGTGCATTCAGGCTATACATTTATTGTCAGTATGTGTGTTCCCTGGGAATTGAACCCACAACCTTTGCGCTGCTAACGCAATGATCTACCACTGAGCCAAAGGAACTATTCAGGCAGTATAACCAAAATCTTGTTGTTGCTTTAATTTTAACTGTAAATTTCATATCAAATGTATACAGTACTATCTTAACTACTATACAAATTATTTTTGACAAATATAAATATTAATAACAAATAAATAAGTATGACATTAGTACAAAGGATCATGTGACACTGAAGACTTGAGTAATGGCTGCTGAAAATTCAGCTTTACAATCACATGAATTAGTTACATTTTAAAAATATCTTAAAACAGAAAACAATTTCACAATATTACTGCTTTTACTGTAGTTTGATCAAATAAATGCAACCTGGTATCGCACATCAATTGCCTCACATGTCATTTCTCTGTAGCAGGCGACTATGCAGTTCCGGCTGGCAGTCTTTTCTTATTTCTAGCACATACTCTCACAAGGTCATCCTTCTGAACTGCTGTCAGCAGGAGAGGTATGAATTAAAAAAGCTGTTTCATCTGCTGCTCTATCTGTTTTGGTTTTGTTTTATTGTCCATGGATGGGGAAATAATAACTTGCTGTGGTCCAATGTATGGTGTTATATTTTTCACCAGGTTTTATGGCCTCCGTCTGTATGTTATGACAGAACTGAGGCCGGGTGCGGGCCTGCACGTCTGATAAATGGCTTACTTTGTACTTCCCCCAAAAAATAAATCATAATTCCACTTCCTCTCCAAAGCCTGTGCTGCGGCAAGCATGATGGGTGGTGCCATAGGACCCAATATATGTCTGCCTGCTGCTGGGAGATGTCATAATACAGCCGCTGTGTGTTCAGAATATTTGATACTTGATAACGTGATGCACGTATTATTGGACCCCCTTTGACAGCTTACTTCAGAAATACAAACAAGGATCAACTTCATCCTCTCCATACTGCTTCTCTGGAAATCTTAAGATGGTTGTTGTCCCTGGTCAAGCCCCTGAGCGTGCCCCCTGCCCTTCTTGGCCCTCTTCCTCTCTGGGGTTGAAACACACCTTCCCTCTAAAGGTTACAGAGGTCGAACATCTGCATGTGAAATGTGAACCCTTTAACATTCCAAGGCTGGTCTGAACCCACTCGAGCCCTTTTTGTTAGCTTAAACACTAAAGTCGTGCCTAACAAGCTCATCACAGAACTAAACGCGGTAACACAAGCTCTCTGCAGTGACCATTTAAGTGAACATAAAAAACATGTGATTAATGAGACACCGGACTTAAATGCAAAGAAAGGTGGATAGAGTATCATAGCATGCCATACCAAAGAAAAAAAAGTCACAAGGTCAAGTTTGTGATGTTTTCAAATTATATTTACTTGCAAGAAACTATAAAGATATTTTAATATGTTTAATTTGTCTAGTTGTCTAGTTAATTTGTCTAGTTGCCTACAATGTCTAGTTGTACTTAATATTGTTATGCAGGGTCAAAATAAACTAGAATGCATAAAATAGCAGAATGTTCTCTTATTAATGTGTATTTGTTATGTTGTCCTGTTCATGCAGTTTCCAGACACATAATCAGTAGTTACTGTTTATTAGACGATATACAGAGAAAGAATTTTGTAAAATTGTAATATTAAATTCATTAGCCATTTCTGACTGAAAATAGTTTCCACACCAAATTTTTTCAATGTTTTTTTTTTCAAATATGAATATGTAATCATTTTAAACATTTTTGAAGAGATGAGTTACATGCCTTATGCCTCAAGAACATGTGTGCTAACTTTAGCCAAAAATGCTGCACTCTTCCATTTTATGAAAACTAAAATGGACAGTTCTGGGAAATCTGTGTGAACAAAATGGGTTTACCTATGATTATTGATCAAGAAAGTTGAAGAAAATCTAACTTGCATGCGGACAAATCAGCATTGAAACTTTATTCGCAACTCTCAAATCTCATCTGCACCTCCCTTAGTCAATAATTGTAGGTAAACCCATCCCGTTTGCACAGCCTTACCAGAACTGTCCATTTTAGCTTTCATAATATCCATAAAATGGAAGAGTGCAGCTTTACTTGAACTAATAAAAAGAGAGCTTACAGCCGGTGATTGATGATCTTCATAGAGAGGTGGATCGCTCTCATCTTTCTTGAGATTTTTAGCACTGCCTTGTTTGCAGTCATGTGCAATCAGAGGATCCAGGGGGGGTAACAAATGTTTGATGTATGATACTCACACTTCTTTTGTCATAGATACATCTCCTGCTTTGGATCTTTCTTCTCAACCCTGGCTCAACACATTTGATACTTTGACTGTAAATCCTGTGAACTCTGTTTATTTTTGTGCTTTTCCCTCTGTTATTTTTTCCCAAGTGGTGAGAATGTCTGCACATGGGGGATGGGCCAAAAAAGGTGCGCATTTGTCCAGTTTGAGCATTGCAAAGAAGTCATAGTAAAAATAACAGTGAACCACAGCAATAGCCCCAAATGAACGCATACTAACACACATACACTGACGCACCTACACAAGCTAACTCTTTTAACATACTCCTCTCAAAGTTTAAAAGGTTTTTTCAGATGAGGTATGGGCCCTTTCCCTCCCTTTGAGGACTTAATATCCTTCATACCATGCCAAGAACGCACAACTTTTTAAATAATATAAATCACGTTTATGGGATCGGCTGTTTGCCTACTTTAACGTTTCTGCTGCATATCAACGCCAGAGGAAATCCTCCTGGTGATGGTTGGGATTTGCTCTTGTAGTGCGTTAAGCATAGAGGGAGGGACATGGGCAGGCAGCTTTCTCATGTGGCCTCTGTTCTGTTTGATAAGAAGCATCATCCAATGTGGAAAGCACCTTGGCTTATCACATTTGACTTTTAAAGGCTTTTCCCTCCAAAAAAGCAACACAATTTCTCGGCCTTTAAGGGATCTCTGCAAGCTTTTATGAGATGTGTTTGTAGCCACTGCTACCGTTCCTGAAGAGTGGCGGTCTCCGACTTAAAATGCAGAACACTTCTACAACGTGACAAAAATGACCCTGTCTTAGGCTGTCTGATAAAATGAATAAAGGGTCGGGGTGATGGAGTCCAATTACAGGCATAAATTGACATAAATTGTAACACAGGTCGACGTGGCCTTGCTTGCTTGTGTCCTTTCTTAAACTTGGACGTCTAACAAGAGTCATCTCATATTCATAGCCTATACGCTGCTCGTCCTCAAACTCACCGTCCTCTCTCTCCCTCCCGTGGAGCAGAGGTACCTCCTCCAGTTGTCAGAGGATCCCGAAATGATTGATTGTTTCTCAGTGTGTCCTGACAGAAAATGTAGTAGCGTGGGGCCCCTAGGGTCCGGGAAGCCAGCGCCTCCTGATTAAGACCCCCACAGTAATCATTCCCACTGAGCCAACCCTACACAACACCCGTCAACAGCACAAAAAATAAGAAAGAGAGTGAAACAGTGCTTTTCTTTTCTTTCAAGATAACACCGCCATCACTAAGAGGCTGCTGAAAGTTTTCAACACAGCCATCTCATTCTCGCCAGGGTTAAAGAGTAGTTTATATCACTTGCAACACAAAAAAGTGGAAAAGCAAAGGTCCTACACCCAATAAACTCTCGCTCTCCCTTGCCAATGTAAACCAGACAAGCTCTAAACCTATTACAGGCAAGTAATAGCATTAAAGATAAAAATCTCATTGTTCCAGAGAGAGGAGGAGAGCAAAAAGAATGAGCCCAACTCAGTATCACATGAGTGAAGTGAGAAAGAATTCAAATTATGCTGGAGTTGGGAGTCGCATCTCCGTCGTGCCGAGGATTTGACTCCTGGGGTCACCGCACCATCTAAAACAGGAAATAAGAATGAGTTAACCCTTTCATGCACCAATCACCGTTCATCTATCACATCTGTGCAATTGTATCAGAAAACAAGAACCAACACAAGTGATTCGATTGAATCTTGTTTTCAAAGACACTGGCACAAGTGTTTGTTGGCTTTGTTGATTGCGACATCAAATAATTTTGACTCATCCCTCCTTTTCATAAATAAATAAATACAATTATAAAATTAGCAAATCACTTATCATGGAAGTACATTTTTGGAGTTCAGTTTTTTTATACTCTCATGTCAACAAAGTCGTAAAACTGGTTAGAGCTTTGTACAGAAAAGACTAGTAAGCACTTATATCACTCTAAAATCATGTTAACATGCATATTGTTTATTTCTTGTGGCTATACTTTATTAAGATGGTGAGTATTTTAATGTTTATGGATTGCCCTCATTGAGCTACATTGTAAGTGCTTTGCTGTAAACTACTCAACATTATGCCACAAACACTGTTTACTGTGATTAACTTTTGAACGCTCAATATCCCTATAATATTGTCTTTATTGATATTTAGGCAAACTAACTACAGTGTATTTGTATTGTGTACATTTTGAAATGTACAAAACCACGGCTTTATCCCTTTACAGATACTATATTCTGAAATATTTGCACCAATACCAATAAACTCCAATCCTATTTGTATAACGATATGTGTAAGGCACACATAAGAACTTACTTCTTAAGCAGAGGTAAACATGTGACATTTGTGGTTTTACAATGAACTCCCAGACCCCACACTGGACATAAGTGTGTCACATCACCTTGAACTGACCTTTTAAATAGCTATTGTTGACTGAGACACCCTACCGCTAACAGTTTTTTTTTTTTTTTTAGTGGGCAAATTTAGATAGAAACTAGTGCTTCCCTGAATATACAGTATGTAATACACAAAATTGATTATTAGCATGTTTTGGTTTTTCTTTTTTTGAAAGCTGTATCCAGGAATGTAGTTAAGGCACATTAAGTTTGTGTGAAAGTCTTTTAGGCGTGCTCAATAAGTCCATTCTAGTCCCATTTATCCATAGTGGAATTAATTAAAGCAAATGGGAGGTAGTGATTACAGTTGGATCCTGGGCCCAGCTCCAGAAAAGAGGTGTACGAGGTGCAGGAATCCTAATCAAAGTCTGGGCCCATTCCAGCCTCACACATTACCCGTTCTGAGCTCTGCTGAAAGATGGATCATCACACACTTAAGTTCCACAAGTGGAATCACTTGTCCCTCATTTCGCTGAGGTCATAGTAATTCAGTCTTTGACTGATAATATTCTTAGGCACAGCTCCATATGCTTCCATGTCACCTCTAATGCATTTCTTGTTATATTAATTAACTATTTGACATATATGCTGAGTGGCACATATTGAATTTGCTGGTTTGCTTTAATTGGTCCTGCACTGCACTAATAATTTGTTAGTGATGAAGTTCTTAGCGCAGTGTTATGTGAGTATATAGCTAAAACCGACCTTGAGCCAAAGCATGCATTGATATCTGGAGGCCTTGCCTTGATTTAGTCCAAGTGCTCGATGTAGCCTGACATGTTTTAGCGAGGATTAACGAATGCAGTGCTGTCTGTCTCTGTGGCTGTTGTGCAGTTCAGCATGGGCAGGCCCAGCTACTGCATCTGTTGCTGGGAGAGCAGTGTTGTCTGGAGAAGCACCATTCCAGTCTCATCCCTCCCTCAGAGTCCCAACACAGATGTTCCAGCTGCAGCAGCCACAGCGTGGTGCAACATCTGACAGCACACACACACACACACACACACACACACACACACACACACTTCCTGCTGAATAAAAGAGAAACTAGTGATTGTATTCTTATAGCGAGGATGTTCAAAGACGTATATTTGCACATCTACAACATTTAATGACTACAATAATATTTTTAATTTGGAAGCTTTTTTTTCAGCAAATGTTTATATATGCAAATAATTATAATAGCAGCCCTAATATATAGTGTGTACACTGTAATAATTATGATTTGAAGTTGTAAATAAAGAACAAATGAAGATGACTGGGCTATGTTTTACAATAAAATACTATTTATTTTTTTCTACTTCAAAATTAACTAAATGTATTACATGCTGATTCTTGTAATTGTTTGTAAAATTTACTATCAATTTCTGATTGAAAATAGTTTCTACACCAAATTTTGTTCAATGTTTTTTTTCAAAAATGAATACAAATAAACTAAACACACACATAACAGAACTGTAGATTATATTTCAGAATTGTATTAATTATATTGTTTTGTGATAATTGTTTCTACACATTATTGTGTGTTTATACCAGTGTAAGAACAATTATATTATATTATATGTATTATATTATTCATATTTCTCCTCCTTATTTCACATTAGACATAGGAGGATTTGCTTGATTGCTGTGCAATTAGTTTTAAAATCAGTATTTTTTTGTATACAGCATCCATATCTTTGGTGGAAAGAAAAAAAATTTTTTGACAATGAGCTTTTCCTAAGCTCCCACTGACAAATTACTTGTAGAAAAGATCTAAATATATCCACTTGCTCCTGAAGAGGTAGAATCCTTACCCGAGCTAATGGAGCTCCTCCTTTCAAACAGATTTATGATGTTTGCACATTATTTATACTGTCTGCAGGTAGGGGGATGATGAGACATGGTGTTGTCAGCCACGCTACTTTGATTGTAGTAAAACAGGGAAACATTGACTTTGTCTTGTTGGTAAAATTTATTTCCCCCCAAATGACAATTCTTTAAGTAGGAGCCAGGCAGCCGGCCAGGGCTGTGTGTCATACATTGCCATTTGTGAGTGGAGTGCATATTTTAAACTGTTTTCTAAGGATTGTATAGGCATAGATCTTCCCTTTGCATCCCCTCTATAATGAACAGGCCTGTCTGAACTAATTCAAATTTGGCATATTGCATTGAGAGAAATAAAGAGAGGCAGGGAAGAGAGAGACTTCATCAGGGCCTCATGGTCAGAGGGCTGTTTGTGATTATTGTCAAACCTACATAGCTTTACCCAGCTGGTCCCCGCAGGCCAATCAATAGAAATGCATATCTATGTGCAGAGGAGATGGAGAGGGGTTGTTATGACCACCGTAAACAGGGTGGAGTTTTGAGCCTGGCTGAAATATGATGCTTTGTGCAAAAGGAATTCATCAGCTCCATGCAGAAATCAATAGGAAGATGAGGAAGAATTATTGCTTTGACATGCAACAGCAGTCGTGCATATGTCTGGCTCACAAGACGAGATGAGGGCAATTTCACACTGTGTCAGTGACTTTCTGCAAGTTGTACCTCTATATCTATCGATCTATCTCTCTATCTATCTATCTATCTATCTACTATCTTACATTTACATTTACATTTATTAATTTAGCAGACGCTTTTATCCAAAGCGACTTACAATTGAGGAATACAATATGCTATACATTATAAAGAGGCAAACAGTCACAGGAAGTGCTTGTAATACAAAATTTCAGGCATTGTTCAGAGCAAAAACTAGCTAGACAGGGAGAGGTTAAGGTGTATTTTTGTTGTTGTTGTTGTTGTTTTTTTTAAGAAGATGAAGAAGCAGAAGTCAAGTGAAGACAGAAGAGATGAGTTTTCAGGTGTCGCTTGAAAATTTTCTGGGACTCAGGCTTCTGGAGGGGATGTAGATTGTCATCAGTGAGTGGAAGTAGGAGGATGCTGAGCCTGTGGCTGTTCGATATGCAAGCATCAGTGTCTTGAACTTGAGCCAGTGCAGGGAGACAAAGAGAGGTGTGACATGGGCCCTTTTGGGTTCGCTGAAGACCAATCGTGCGGCTGCATTCTGAATCATCTGTAAAGGTTTGATTGTGCATGATGGAAGTCCAGCTAGAAGAGCATTGCAGTAGTCCAGTCTAGAAATGACAAGGGCCTGGACAAGAAGTTGTGCAGCGTGCTGTGTAAGGAAGGGCCTGATCTTTCTGATGTTGTGCAAAGCAAACCTGCAGGATCGAGCAGTTTTTGCAATGTTATACAATGATATATATATTTATCTAAATTCTATCTATCTATCTATCTATCTATCTATCTATCTATCTATCTATCTATCTATCTATCTATCTATCTATCTATCTATAGCGAATCAATCATTTCTGACTTGTCATCATTGCCTGGACATGTTAATAAATCATCATCTTCATAATTTTGATATATTGGTCAGTGACCATGTACAAGTGTTTGATATATACACTATATACAGAGAATGTATATACATTTATAATGGGAATTATATGATACAATATGATTTGCTTCATTTATTCAGGTCTGAATAGTTCTGCATATTAATATAATGTTTAATCAATAACTTAATCAATATTATATATATATATATATATATATATATATATATATATATATATATATATTAAATAATATAAAAGCAACCAAAATAGGATGCTGGATTTGTGATTCAATCTATTTGTTTTAATTCAAGAAAATAGCACAGAGGATAAAGTCAGTGCCCTGGGTGGGTGGTTGTGAGTGTGTGTATTCTGTATAAAATGCCAGAACTTCATTACCTCAAACACACTCACATATTGAATTTGCACATTTCAATTCCCTGGACATCAGATTGTTTCATTGTACTGCAGTAATGTGTTTAGGTGATCTATAAAACATTATTATTTAAAACAAGGATCTTTATGGATTGCTTATGAGGCATGCTTAGCGCTAGATTGATTTGACCTTTCCATGATGGCAGTTCTGGAGAAAAAAACATAATCCTTGCCCTTTTTGCCTACGTTGTCAAATTTCACTGATAAACATGGTGGGTGGAGAGATACACACAAACAAATCCTCTCCCTATAGTGAAGATCAGTTCTAGTTGTCACAAGTTTTACAATAAATGTTTATTTTTCAAATGTTTTGTGCAATTATTCTATTATTCCCCAGGAAAAAGCACAGCCCATAACTGAGACACACTATAAGGGGTAAGTTGTCACAATGGAACCTGCCATTAAACAGTGCAGTATGGTGTCAGTATATGTTATTAGAATAAAATATGATGTCATCTGATGATATTTCATCTAGATTCCTGCTCATGTGTTCTGAAAACCCTTTTTTTACGGTCACACTGTTGTGAGATGTGGTTTAAACCTTTATTAGGTAGCAACTGGATCAGGTGCAAAGAGAGTGACTTCACCAGACCCCATACAGCTTTTTAATTTCCCCTTTGTCATTATTTACCAGGCGGATATCCATCCTGGTCATGACGCTTTATGCATTAATCAAAGGCTGGCATATCTATGTACACGTGATTCTGCATGCAAGTGCCTATGCATTTGCTGTGTATGTGTATGCGTGTGTATGGATTGATATGGCCACGGCACTGAAGGGTCCGCTCGGCTCCGTTATCTCATGATAATTAAAATCAACCTCATAAACATTATTGACTCCTGTGCTGCATCTGCGCAGCAACTCCTGCGTCATTGCAGGTTTGTAAAAATGCTTCTTAAAATATAATATACTGTATATTAAAGCTCACATATTTCCCCTTTATGTCGAACATTTAGATGTGGTTAAGTTATCATAATGTGCAATAAAACCTGCATGAGAAATCTGTAATCCACTTTGGAAAATTGCTTACGATACAGTGTTTAACATCATCGCTGAAAAGAGCTTTTCAGAAGCGGATGCCAGGTTTATTGTGCCATAATTTAACCATACTTCAATGCAAAGGCAGTAAATATAAATGTATTAGTGGCATGCTTAAACGGGTGGACCCCTGCGAGACAGGGGTCTAATAAGAGCTTAGATTGGAGCATGTTGCTTTCTTGGCTGGCTCTGAAAGCAGAGATGTCTTCGCTATGAGGGATGTCTGGTCTACATTAGGCCTACTTTGACGCTGTAATTGACAGTTCCGGGTAAACGGTTTTAATCAGAGTTCAGTGTGTCTCAGGCTAATTCCACAGGAAAGCATCAATAAAGAGACCCGAGTGAGGGTGTAATCTGGTATGGATTACGTTTCAAACGGTGGGCTGTCACTCTTTCATTCTGATGGAGTGTTGACTGTACAGCCCTGGTGCTATTACTTAAGCAGGTTAGTGTTGTGCACGCTCAGAGAAAGAGTTGTGAACTGTAAATCTGAAAGCCAGGATGTGGTTTTCAGTGTCAGCGCTTGCTGTAATAGGTGCTGAGGTGTGTGTACAGTTGGTAGAACACAAAAAAGCCCATTTTATATCATTTGTAACTGCTGTGAATGTGGATTTTACACAAACAAATATATTTTAATGTCACCCAAATACAGTAATCTGCACGCATATGCTTGTAAAAAAAAATGTACCACGGCTGCCACAGTTTCCGTCAAAATAGTTGCTATTATTATTGCTACTGCAAGCCAGAAAACATTAACATAGATATCTCTTTCAAACAGTGAAAGACGCTTGTATAATTAATTAATTTATTAAATTAAATTAATAATTACTACACTCTAAAAAATGATGTGTTAAATACAACCCAACGATTGGGTTGTTTAGACCCAGCGTTTGGGTTACTACCCAGAAGCCTGGGTTAAGCATTTAACCCAACTGTTGGTTGAAAACAACCCAGCATGTGTTCTGTCCAATATTTACGCAGCACTGGGTTGTATTTAACCCAGCATTTTAGAGTGTACAGCAGGGTTCCTCAAATCTTTCCCTGGAGGGCCAATCTGCTGCAGAGTTTAGCTCCAACCCTGATCAAACTCACCTACCTGTGATTTTCTAATGATCTTGAAGACTCTGATTATGCTCAGCTGTGTTTGATTAGGGTTAGAGCTAAACTCTGCAGGAGTGGGCCAGATTTGAGGATGCCTGGTGTACAGTATTGTTTTGTATTTATTCATTTATTTTGATGACAAAAAATAAATGACAGTATGACACTAATGAAAGAATCTGCGACTCACAGGATCTAACAATTGTCATAAACATATATAAGAGCATAGTTGGTTGCATATAAAACTTTATGTATTAATTTATTTACAGTGGTTGTAATATGTCATTAAAATAGTAGCTAGCTAGGGTGTTTTGTCAGAAACCCAGCAAGAATTTTGTAATTTCATGTTTTTTTTGTTTTTTTTGCCAGAAACTCTGGACATGATTACATTTATTTTATTGTATATCTTATTTATTTATTTACTTACTTACTTACTTACTTACAGTGGTTGTAGTAACATTAAAATAATATTTTAAGTGGACATGATTAAATTAACAAAGAAATTATTCTTATTTTTATTCATGTTGTATATTTTATTTATTTATTTGTCTGTGTGTCTGTCTGATTTTTTGTTTTTGACAGTTGTTGTAGTAACACTATTTAGGTGGAAACTATGAGTTAGATGTGAAAAGTAAACCATAAATAATAGATAACAGCCCAAAATGAATGAAAGCACGTGAATAACAACTGAAATGTTGTATTACATCATGTGACTTTCCAATTGCTGTAATTCTAGAGAAAGAGAGAAAAAACCTATAGATATTTAAACAAAAACGCTCCCTCCATCTCTGTCATCTGGGAAACATTCTTAAAGAGCTGTGCTGAGTTTTCCTGAGCATGTCCAAATCTTTTCCCATCTGCTTTGTGTATGTGTGAGAGAAAAACCAGAGAGATGCTCAAAGAAATGCCAGGTCCCTGTCTTATTCAAGCTTTCTGGGAAAATAGTTGTCACAGACTCTTGAACCTCTGAGAACAAGTGTCTAAATGCTTATGTTTCCAGAACAAGTATTGTTCTGTAGAAGAGGCTTTGGAGATGGTCTACATCAGTGGATGTAGTCTAGTTTTTTGTAGTGAGTATACTGTGATTTTTTTCATACTCACCCATACAAGAGCAGCCTCTTATAAGCACCACACTCACTAAACAGGGCTCTACGCTTACTTTCATTTTTAGGAGCACTTGTGCTGCCAATTAAAAAAATTATAATTAGGGGCACAGTAAAAAAATTCAGGAGCACCTTCTCCTCAATAACAAAAATTAGCCTTCCCATTACAAATTAATATTGGACTCCATAAAAGTGATTTACAGGGGCATTTTTTTCTAACTTTATTTTAAGTATTACCTTTCATGTCAAATTCAAAAGTGTATTTTTATAAGCTTTTTTTTTATTTCTAATTAAAACAATGCAATCAGAAGAATAGGTTACCGATCAAATAAAATCATTATTAACTACATTAATTTGCACTACAGAAGTGACACAGAAGAACACAAAAGTGGCTTGCATGTATTTACAGAGATTTAATGAGGCTCAGAAGTGGCATGAGTGTAATTGACTTCATAAATTCATGTTGAGATTAATGTTCTAAATATACAATTTTTAATATAGAAATATTCAATGATTTAAATAACTGAAATGATACTTTAAAAATGAAACTAAGACAATTAATTCAGGAACAAAGCAAGTCCCTGTGTCCCTATGTGCATACTATCCACCCTATCTACTCCAAATAGTATTGAAAATTACTAATATCACATTTAGGATGGATAGTATGCACATTGGGACTCAGGCAGTGACTGTCTTTATGAATTCATAATTGAATTGACTCACTAGATTCGTTTAAGCGCAGATTCATTCATAAACGAAACAATGCTGTGTTTGAATGGAGATGTGCAGCGGCTCAGTTTTGAGTTTATTTGAAACTATTTTAGATGACGAAATAGAGCAAAATCATGCAATACTGCTATATTCAGACAATGTAAATCACTAAATATTAGCTTTGTGTTTATTGAAATCATTCATTGTTCTTATATGCCAACAATCTCCTGCTGTTACAGTTAAGTTAATGACAACGTATACTCGTAACGTTACGA
This sequence comes from Ptychobarbus kaznakovi, assembly GCA_027422405.1. Taxonomy (NCBI): domain Eukaryota; kingdom Metazoa; phylum Chordata; class Actinopteri; order Cypriniformes; family Cyprinidae; genus Ptychobarbus; species Ptychobarbus kaznakovi. The sequence goes on along the minus strand of CM049797.1, from coordinate 19,458,778 downwards.
TAGTATCGGCCTCGTTTTCTGTACCGAGTAGTATCAGCCTTCTGGCTCATTTTCTGTCGTTTCTATAATGTTAACGTTCCTGTCATCTGTTTGCAGTGTGTCACCTGAAGCAGCAGCAGCTTCAGGGGCAGGCTTACGAAAACACTGAAAGGGTGTAGTTCGTTTCATATCTCCTTTATTAGTTCATTTCAAGCTTAGCAATAGTTGTCAACAGAAATACGGCGTGATTATCAGAAAGACGGTGCTTCGCAACACAGACTGGGTGAATTTATGAATGAACTTGTGAAAGGTCTGTCACAAAACGATGTTGTTACGTATCCGCATGCTTTTTTAAGTGGGTGTACGCAAGTCCTTGATCTTCCCCAGTGGGTATATGGCGTATACCTGCGTATCACGTTGACTACACCACTGGTCTACATTCCTGTAGTGTATAGGCTCCGTTACGGGCTGTGGCCTGTGAAACTTGTCATGCTGCAGACCTCACTAGAGGCACAGGTGGGTTTCATACAGACTAATACACACACACACTATGTCATACACAAGCTATTAGCCATATATCATTCCCAAAACAATTTGAAAACAATTAACGCTGAGCCAGGCTGTCACTGACTAAGGCAAACTCAGACACCGTGCAGAGCACACAGTGTAATTACTGTGTATCTAACTATTGAGCCTTGTCATGCATTAAATTTGCCTCACTCTCATTGTGTGTGGCTGGATGTGTGTGTGCATGTGAATATTTGTGAAAAAAGAGCTGTTTGTAGACCAACTGGACATATGCATTGACAGAGAAGTGTACTGTCCCCCTCGGCAAATCAAGGTTTATCAAGGAACCTCAGAGGAATAGGGAAAAAAACGTATTTACGTTAAATAGTTATTTTTTTAAGGTGTGAGAGGTGGGAGGTGAACAGCCTGAGCCAACCATTTTATAAATCCCTCTGCAAAACATCAGCCTCTTCAGTGACTCTGCCAGTCTGCTGTAGGTCTTATGCAAGACTTGCTCTTTGAAGCTGCTTGGCTGCAGACAATCCTGTTGTTTTGGCCCAAACAGGAACTGAGGTCAGGCCTGGCACCGGTAGGCCCCGCTTATGTAACCAGAGGGAGCCCTTTGGCTAAGCTCTTTATGCATCTCCTGGACTAAACCTCGTAAAACACACCTATATAAACCAAGCTGTGACTCACAAAAACTGCAATGGTTATTTTAGGGAATGCAGCTTGAGTAGAGGTGTTTTTTTTCATAACAATCTTTAATCACTTTCTCTGATTCATGTTTTTCTCATTTCATGTTACTCCCATTTTCCATGAATAAAACAAATTGGTAACACTTTAGTATAGGGACAAATTCTCACTATTAACTAGTTGCTTATAAGCATGCATATTATTAATATATTGGCTGTTTATAAGCACATATTCTGCATGATCATATTATACATCCCTAATCCTACCCAATACCTAAACTTAACAACTAGCTTAATAACTATTAATAAGCAGCAAATTAGGAGTTTATTGAGGCAAAAGTTGTAGTTAATGGTTTGCAAATAGTGAGAATTGGATAAAGTGTGACAAGAAAATCTTATTAAATAGTTTAGTAAAATTTTGTAGAAAAAAATAGTACTTTAACAAAGCTGCTTATTAATATTTTAAAACTTGTTTGTCAAATCAGTCATGTGAAGCAACTAACATGCAGAAACATAAAAAAGAGGAAATAATAAATATAGTAAAAACAGTTATTTTTGACCTTGATGATAAATTGTTTGGTCCCCATGAGAAAAACTGCATTTTTTTTTTTACATTGAATCAAAACCTTGAAAATTTATTTTTTTTTTTTTTTTTTTTACTTATTTATAAGTTCATTATACTGAAGCAGTGAGCTGAATCTTGGAACATAAATATTATAAAGTCTCTTTTGGCTTAGGCCAGTGAGAAACCACAAAACCTGACAAAAACAACATGTTACCAACCACTCAGTATACCTTAGCAAACATTCTCAACACCCTAGCAACCACTCACAGTGTCTTCTTATGCATGAAGCTTCTCTAAATGACTGCTAAATGAATGCTTGAATAATAACTTGAAGCTAGGGAAAGTTACCTGTCTGGCTTACAATGTCAGATTTCCTCCCTGGGTCTTTCTATGTCAGCGTGCACGTTAACTGTTGGCTAATCGGTAGCTCTCAAAGAGCACCCTCAGCTCACCTGGGGGCTCCCAATCCTATTAGCCTAACTGTCCTGATGGCACGCATCGGGAGACTGCGGCGTTTGATCACCGGTGCTTAGCCGAGAGAGTTGTTTTCTGGCTGATGAGTGCAGAGGGAAGAGAGGGCTTTAAAACTACAGACTTGGCAACCTGATCTCCTTAACTCTCGTCAGAAAGAGGGAGAGTTCAGCACCCTACCTCTAGTTTTGACACCCCTGTGCGGTTGGAGGTCTTTAAAGTGCTGATAGTGGCTGAGAGGCGTGACGCCGCACATTACTCTTTAGCTGTGTTTGTTGAGTGTGTGTGTGGAGTGTGAGGCTGAGAGTTGTATGTGTGCCATATCATCTGCTTCATCACGCGTGTGAGTAATTTAGTAATCTGGGTCATTTCTGATATGCAGTACATTTTTATGTCACATCATATGCCTTAATATATTCAATACAATATTAAACACATTTTTTTATGGAAATCAAATTAGTTTTATCATATTAGTACATTTTATCACATTATCCAAATCAGTGAATCAGAATAATTATTGTTTTAAAATATTTTCACTACTTTGGTTGTTTGACTGGTAATTATTTCATAATTTTTCATGAATCTCTTATTTCATTTTATATCCTTCTAGTATTTTAGTGAAATCCATTTAACAAATAAAAGCCAGATACATAATTCCTTCATCCTCCAGGAAGTGACATAATTTCTTGCAGACAAAAAAAGCAAAAATGGAAATTAATTACTCACCCTCGTGTCCTTTCAAACATTCAAGTCCTTTGTTCATGTTCGTAACACAAATAAATATATTTTTGATGAAATCCGAGAGCTTTCTGACCCAACACAACTACCACATTCAAGGCCCAGAAAGGTGGTAAGGACTTCATTAAAATAGTTTATGTGACATCAGTGGGTCAACCTTAATTTTATGAAGCTACAAGAATACTTTTTGTGTGCAAAGAAAACAAAAATATTGACTTGTATTAATGTCCTTACTACATTTCTGGGTTTTGAATATGTCAGTTGCGTTGCAGTCTATGGAGGGTCCGAAAGCTCTCGGATTTAATCAAAAATATCTTAATTTGTGTTCCGAAGATGAATAAAGGTCTTACGGGTTTGGAACAATATGAGGGTAATTAATGACAGAATTTTCATTTTTTTGTGTGAACTATCCCTTTAAGTATTAACAATAGATTTAATGAATTACCTAATAATCTGTGGTGTAAGTGTTTCTCACTTTGAAACAGTTCATCTTTTATATAAAATTACATAAACTGGTACAATATTATCAGTATTTCATAAAATAACCTTCAAGTTGAAGCCTTAATGTAGACAAGGCCTCAATAGCAATAACTAACTAGCTTTGTATTTCCTCCAGTTTTCTTCCATCCTGGTAATATTCTTAACTTTAAAATAATCAAGCTAAAAAGGTTATAATTATATAATTAATAAAGTTTAAGTGCCTGCTTGATCAGACCATATTTTATAGGTCTGCTATAACACTAGCATATTTATTTGTATGGGTTACAAAGTTTAAAGGGGTCATCGGATGCTAAATTCACTTTACAAGTTGTCTAAACATAAATGTGTGTTGGAAGTGTGTGTACACATCCATCCTATAATGATTAAAATCCACCCAGTGGTTTATTTTAAAATCCCCTTTCTCAAATCAGGCTGTTCTGAGATTCCTGTCAGAATGACGTAGTTCTGTACAGACCGCTCCCACGATAGTTGATTGACAAGACTGTCTTACCTTAGACCCGCCCTGAGTGAGCTGTGAGCGGTCTGCCATTGTGTCAATTCCGGTGCATGTAAAGACAAGAACGTCTCCGATTAAGCGATTGAAGTGAATATAGCAGTTGTCATTTACTCCTGACATCTGAGCCGCTGAAGATGCAGAAGATTATCGTTACTTTCGTTTTGAAGGGAATGTGCCGAATCCCAATCTACATAAATATGTCTATGTTCTGCGCGAATCATTCGTGATCCAGCTTCATCTACAGAAGAAGTGAGTATAAGGGTTTTTTTTGAATCTTTGCAAATCGCCTTTCCTAATATGAGCTAGTTAGCCAGTTTCGCTGCTTAAGTTTACAGTCTGCTCCTCACTCCATGGAAGAGAGGGGTGGGGTCAGCAGAGCTCATTTGCATTTAAAGCAACATGGACTATAATGACTTAATGAAAACAGAGATGATTTTGACAGTGAAGATGTTTTTTACACTACCATTGAGAAATTTTAACCAAAGTGTGTTATAGACTTTTCATTAAGAATCTAAAGAATCATATCAACTTGTGTAAAATTGGCATCCGATGACCCCTTTAAATAAAGAACATTTGCTGAAAATGTTCTCATCCTCAGGCCATCCAAGGAGTAGATGAGTTTGTTTCTTCATCTAAACATGTTTGGAGAAATTTAGCGTTCTCTGCAGTGAATGGGTGCCATCAGAATGAGAGTCCAAACAGATGATAAAAAACTCACAATAGTCCACACTAATCCACATGGTTCCTTTCCATCAATTAATTAATGAAAAGCTTTTCATTGTTTCTGGCTAAAATATGAATCCGCTATCCATAATATTACTTTCTCCAGTAAAAAAAAAATAAAAATAAAAATCTTGTCTTGTCTTGTCTTGTCTTGTCTTGTCTGAATCAGGAGAGAAATATGCACAGATCAAGCACTGCTTACAAGCGACAGTCCTAAACCATTTTAAACAAATATGTTGTTGGATTTTGATGTGAGAGGACAAACAGGAGAAAGCGTTATCATGGATTATGGACTTGTATTTTGGCCAGAAGCGACAGTTTGAACTTAAAATGGCTTAAAGATGGATTTACTTATTACAAACACACAGCTTTTCACTTCACAAGATGTTAATTGGACTGGAATCATGTGGATTACGTGTGGATTATTGTGATGTTTTTTTATCAGCTGTTTGGACTCTCTTTCTGATGGCACCCATTCACTGCAGAGGATCCTTTGCCTATGAAGCGATGAAATGCTACATTTCCGCAAATCTTTTGAAGAAACTCTGATGAAGAAACAAACTCATCTACATCTTAGATGACCTGGGGACAAGTTAATTTTCAGCACATGTTTGGGTGAATAATTCCTTTAAAAAGTGCTGCATAACAGGAGTGAGCATCTGGTATTATCTTTGTTTTATCGTTAAGTGTATGTGTGGTGTATTTAGAAAGGGTTTGCTTGCAAAAACCTTTTGCATCCTTCCTTTCTGTCAAGCTCTCTCTCTCTCTCTCTCTCTCTCTCTCTCTCTCTCTCTCTCTCTCCCTGTTTTGTCAGCATGGGGAGTTGTAGTCAGAGTGGTCAGTAATGTTTTGTGCAGGCATTACTCTATTGGTAAGCACCAGTCTCCTCCACCCTGCTCACTGGCTCAGAGACCCATGTGTTTCCAAATGCCTCTGGATGGAAAATCGAAGCACCGCTTCTCTGTTTATCAAGAAGCCGTTCCGTCACTTCGCCTGGCCAAAACTTGCTACAAATTGGCGAACGCACCAACGAACACACACACACACATACACATCTACGGAGTTGACTGAAAGCAGTTTAGGCTGTGTTCATTTTTATTACTAATGTCAGGAGAGAGGTGAGATGTGGCTAATGCACACACACAGGCACAGTCACACTCACACTGAAAGCCTTGTTGTGTGGCCCAGCCAAAAGCCTCGAGCACTGTCAAAACCACACAACACTGCTTGGTTAACTGATTTCCCTCTGAGAAACAGGTAGAGAAAGCCAATCTCGATGAAGAGACAGCAAGATTAAGAACAGTTGGCTTGGTTACAATGTACAAATAGTTTGCAATAAATGTCATTTTTGATGTTTTGTATGGACGCTGGGAGACCTTTACTTTGCTATATATATATTTCAGTAAAACCATTTACATTGTTAAATATTTTTTTGCTTAATAGTATTTCAAAATATCACAGTTTTGTTGTAGGCCTATACATAATTAAATAAATGTAAACTTGGTGAGCATAAGACATTTTTCTAAAATGACTTTGATGTCATGCTTTTGAGGTCAAGATTGTTTCTTTTCAAATAACATACTACTTTTTCTTTAAAAACACATTCGAGTGATATCTAAACTCTCATTATTACGAATACACCATTTTTGTGTGTTATGGCCAAGAGATGGGAGGTATTTTTGAGAGTCTGTGGCCTTGCTAAATCCCTCAATGTGAGTAAATTACAGTGGTTATTTAATGGGCCTGTGTTCCATGCATCCCTTTGTGGTGTATATGTAGCTTCCTTACACTCAATTCTCCTGGCCTTGTTGTTTCCTTTGTAATTTAGCATCTCGCTCAGACAGCTTGTACAAAGAGGACAGAGGTTAAACAACAGCGTGCTGAACTCTTCACCGCTGCGACTCACCTCACAATGATGGCATGTAATAGAGCATTGATCTGAAGGAAACCAGGTCAATTTTGTGGAGATCAATGCAGTGCTGGGTGCTGAATGACAGTGGAAGCCGACTGAGATAATTTTGAGTTAAATTAGAGACAAGCCTATAAAAATGCAAAGGTTATTTTAACTAATATCCTGGCACCTTATGAATCTTATGAGGTGTATGAACTAAAACAAGTTACTGCACTGATTCCAAAAATCATCTTTAGCCTAGTTTTGAATCAAAATGTTCAACACTCCAATTCTGATATAAAGCCTCCAAAAAACATGCATAACTGAAAGTATGGCACTCCTTCATTAATTTATCATTACAGGGCATACATACACTGTTTTTTAAGTCTAAATTCAGAGTAGAGCTGTTAAGAAAAAACAATTACGAAAAAACTTCTGCAAAACACAGACATCAGTTTTGCAGTTTGCGCCCCCATAAGTAACTGTTGCACATTTTACAAATAAATAAATAAAGAGAAAAACAGAATATATATATATATACACTCTGGCATATAAAATGACATTACACAGCTGCCACACTCTTGCACATCGAGACTCTCAGAGGTCGCAGTGCATGACAGAAGATTCATTTAAAATTCCTTAAGAGTGATCAATTGTGGCCCGCAAAGACTTACTTCACTCGCATATTTGTAAATAGACCCTTTGTAAATACTGCCTTTCTTGCCTGTCAGACGGCTGCACTGTGCACAGTTGCATTAAAAATTGATCTGCGGCAGTGGCAGGATAGGAAAGGCTTAGCACATTGCCAAATGACTGATTAAAAAGGAAGAGCTTTAATCTTTGCTTAAAAGTGTCGACCAGCTTGGCATGCCCTCCGCCCTGTGCCCTACCTCGAGCTGGAGGAGAGGGAGGGTGGAAAAGTGGGCAAAGGGGGGAGGGGATACTGTATTTCTGCATAAAGCAGGTCAAGTGTGGGGTGAAGACCGTGTTAAAATGCTTGTTCTGAGAGAATTAGGGAGAATTATTGTACTCAGCCTTTTCTGCCTACTCTTGATTGGAGGTCGGTTTTGTTCACAAAATAAATAAAAGGAATTTTGTAAAAAGAAAATTCACTCATCATTTACCTTCATATAATTCCAAACCTGTTTGACTTTCTTTCTTCTGAAGAAAGAGAAGATATTTTGGATAAATTTCAAACAGCTTCTGTCTGTACAATACATACGTATGGATGGATGGATGGATGGATGGATGGATGGATGGATGGATGGATGGATGGATGGATGGATGGATGGATGGATGGATGGATGGATGGATGGATGGATGGATGGATGGATGGATGGATGGATGGATGGATGTCTCACAATTCTGACTTTTTCAAGATACTCAGAAGTTTCTGAGAAGAAAAGTCAGAATTGTGAGATAAAAAGTCACAATTATCTTTTTTATTTTGTATTCCATGGCTCTGAATTACTATTTTTTTTATTTGTGAGATTTAAACTCAGAATTCAGAATCCAAATTCTAAGTTTATATATCTCACAATTCTGACTTTTTTTTATAAGGCAAATAAGTCTGAATTGTGAGATACTGTAAAAGATGCAATTACTTTTTTTATTTTAGTATTTTATTTTATTTTGTTTAATTTATTTATTTATTTTTATCCCATGGCACAAACAAGATCCCATAGGTTTGGAACAACATGAGGGTGAGTAAATGTTTAGGTGACCTTTGAAAGTGAAGTATGACATTTTTTGTTTGTTTTAGTTTTTTATTATTATTATTTATTTTTTCCTGTATTGAAATGCAGAAACCACTATAAGCAAGCCATAGAAGACTGATTCCTGCCCTGGGACAGGAATATCGGTTTGTCCAACCAATGGCTCACAGGAGGTTTTTTTTTGCAATTTGTAAAATAGTGACTCAAGTGACAGAAATCATATACTTCAATTCAGTTAGAATGAAGTCATTGTTCACTGTCTTTATAATTCTCAAGTCTTTCAATAAGTGAAATAAAAGAAGAGGGAAAGAAGCACGATGAAAAAAAACAACATAAGATGTAGACAGACATGCTCTTCATGTTTGTAGAAGCCAAGCCTTATAGATGGGGTGTGTGTGCCTGTGTGTGTTTTCACTGGCATTGCAGAGAGGAGCAGGGGGAATAGAAAATCTGATTTCACAGAAACTGGAGCTCGCTTCAAAGAAGATAGCAACTATCCCCCACTGATAGAGCTCAAGCAAAAGAAAACAGCAACCAAGTATGTAACGCAGACAAACACGCATGCACACATTGACACAAGCGCATACGCTCATGCTTAAAACTCAAGCACTCAAACACAAGTTATCTTTCCCTTCAGTACTGCACAACATGAGTCCCCCTCTCATTAATCACATCCCCAGCTTCCGCACCCATTCTTTATCCCTACTTAACTTCATCCTTCTTTTCTCATTGTCAATCGGGCATTTATTATCATTAATGATGTTGTTTTATCTATGGATATCAGAAGTTACAGTACTTCAATAAATACAAATGATGCAACCATTGCAATGTTTCTACAGCATCAGTAGTATTGAGTACCAGCACAGAATCCCTGGGTTTAACATTAACACGTATCGTATCATTGTGAATATTGTGGGTTGGCTTGTGATAAAATTGTATATTTTATTGTTAATATTAATCAAACAACAATACTGACATTCGAAAGAAAGAAAACATCCCCCTACTATTTATTAGATCTTTATTTCTGACTGTTTACTTGATAGTTAAAACGTAAGGCAATCTGAATAACTTGCAGCAATGTGCATCCTATACATTTTTTTAAAGCATTTTAATTTTATTTTGAAATACTTGAAACAATGTTTAAATCAAATATTAATATTATTTATGTATAAATACAGGAATGTGCAATAGCATATTATCATTTTTTTTGGCACATCATGATGCTTTGGAAATCCTTAGTCTCACTCTCTCTCTCACTCTCTGTCTTTGTCTTTCTATCTCACTTTCTTCATTGGCCGTCCACCATTCTGCAAGAATCATGAGCTAAACCAATCAGTTAGAAGATGATGGGCCAAAGCATATAGAATCATTCGCCACAATATAAATATCAAGTTTAGAAATGAATCACTTAGAGAAGCTGATAAAAATGGGCCATAGTCAGCCTGTCTGCTCCACTTTCACCAAGTGAGTGCTTCATTAGCCAGTCTCTTTCCACTGTGAGAGTGCAGTGTGAGATTGAGCGAGGGAAAGAGAGAGAGAGATACCTGCTCAATTATTTATGGATAAAATCCTACTTAATTGGTATCAAGTTTTTAAATGGGGTCAAATGTTGTTGTGCAGCATCACACAGGCTGTTCTTTTACCCAGTGCAGGGGCATCACATCAGATGCTGAGCGCACATCAATTGCGTTCAAGCCTTTGATGGCCGCGTCCGGCTGTGACATGTCAGGACAAAAAAAGGAGGGGGTTAATGAAAAAAAAACAAGTGAAGTATATCACTCTTGTGGTTCCTTAGCTTTTTATGTAGACAAACTTGTAGAAGTCTATCACTAAAGGCCTTGTTAGCCACCTAGGCTTCTTTTGTCTATTATTAGTGCCAAGGGAAATCCTGCCTAAACTGCTTTGAGATACTTTATTTACCATATTTTATCGCTGTGCTGTTATGCATTTCTCCATGCATTTGTTCATTCCTGAGTGTCTAGCGCAATGTGTTCCTCTAATCGCTGAGCTTTAGCTATTGCTCAGAAAATAAGTGATGTGATGAGCAAGGGAAATCCTGCAATGATAATGTGTATTATATAACTTTGAAATGTGGGTAAACTGCTTTGAGATACTTTCTTTACCACATTTTAGCGCTGTGCTGTTATGCATTTCTCCATCTGTGTTTGTCTTGCTTTATATTGTGTTGTGTAAATAGTTTGTTTTATTTGTTCATTCCATGTGTATTTTGTATGTCTTTGAGTGTCTGGCACAATGTGTTCCTCTGGAAGTTTCGTCCACTGAGCTTGAACTCCACACGTAGGGTACATAAATGCGTATTGCTCAGAATTCAAATATGTCCCTAAAGGTCTGCTCTATCATGTACCCGATAGTGTTAACAAATGCAAAACTACGTGTCTATGCAGATTTAAACTGCTTTGTAGAACCATTAGGATACTAAGTATGTCTCCGCACTCCGTGAGCTATGTATGAAAACCCATAGATACGAGGCTGGATATGTGTGCTAACGTTCAAAAGCATCAGTTTTCAAATCTCCCAGCATATTAATGTTGTTTTGAAGTCATAACATGATATTCTTTAAGTAATTGTGCGAGAATTACACTTAATTAATCCAAACTCTGTAAATTCTGTGAAAAGGAGTAAAAGGTGTCAGAGTTTTACTAGTGTTTGTTTATTTTGGAAACTGCAGTAATATGTAGTTATTGGTACATATTTCGTGTCTCGCTAAAAAGTGCACCCAAGTACGTAAATGCTATGAGACTAGGTAGAAATATTTTGAGACACCTCTAAAGGAGATACATGTGAAATTACTGGGGTCTTACTTAGAAGCAACATTTGTCAAGCAGTTTAGCTCATTGTTGAGGAAAAGGGGAAAAACATTAAAGAGATTTCATTTCTGACTTTTCTTTCCAATGGGTTTCCCTGAGTCATTGCCTACATCTCTGTTTCTCATTCTGCATGACCACTATGCATCCAAACTAGACAAACCTTGTCTTTTGGAGCACTGGAGACAGCCTAATGCTTATAGCACACACTCTTTCCTCCCCTTTCATCTTTCCCATCCTCAAACAGGTTGGCAAGACCAGTTTTCACTCAACCCACACACCACTGTCAGGCTTTGGTCTGGTCCACTGCAGCATCTGCAGTCGGCCCAGCACAACCTCCAGCGCATGGATGCTTCATTTGATGGCTTGAAGAGAAACCCATCCCTCAGAGAGAAGTCTTCACATGGTACATCAGTGGAGAAGAGCCGGGTGCTGTCTGCGAGGGAGAAGTACGGAAATGGCTTCTCATCAATCACCTTCCGAGAGAGGCATGGCAGGAGAAGAGGTCTCGGGGGAGCCAAGGGAAGAAGCAAGCAGTCAGGCAGCTGTCTACACTGGCTGCAGAATGTAGACCCAGACTCCAGCGACGTGTCTCCTGTGTGTATACGGTACACAGATGTAGAGGTAGATGCGCTTCTGTGCCTTCGAGAGGAGACGGTAGATGGAAATGGACAGGTGAGCAGTGGAAGAGGAAAACCACATGCTATGTTTTGTTGTGTCTGTCTGTTGGGAGATACTTATGGTTGAGTTATTGTGTGTTTCCATCTTTAAACTACATTTCTCATTACAATATTCCAGAACAGTCAAGTTGAGGTATTCCTGAGTCATAAAAGCCCTCTGTCCCAGCCTGTACACAGCAAATCCTCTCTAACTGTCCACAACAACCTCCATCTTGGCTCAGTTTCCCGGACTCTCTTGCAAACTAGCCTAAAGCTGTGCGAAACAGGCAGTGTATTCCTCTGGCTCAGACTAAAGAGATGTGTCCACGTCAGCTGGTCCAATTCTGTCTTGCAGACGTCAAAAAAAAAGAAAACCAGCGAGCCGCTCTGCCAGGACCACCACATATAACCGGGGGTAATACAGAGCTTTGAAAGAAGGGAGCTTAAAAGGCCCATACAAGATAAAGAGACACATTTTTAAGAGTGTATTATGTTTTAGGTGCTGCTGACCACCTCCTTGTTTTCTACCATTGAACAGTGGCTTCCAAATGTCCATCAAAGGAATCAGGATTTTACTGTGCTGTACACTGCTGCTCCGAGATCTTTCATGGTGAGCAATTTACATGTTTGAAAAATCACTCCAGTGTCTGCATTTTAATAAATATGTGTGAAAAATAGATTTGACATAGGAACTACTGTGAATGTATTTGCAAGACAATACAGACATAAAAACAGCTCCTCATTGTATTTTAATGTTTTCAATTGGTTTGATTTCTACTGGTTGATCCACCCAAAATATCACTAAGTAGCAAGTTGGAGGGCAAGTTTTCCAGGCTCTCTTTGCTACTTATTTCATAAATGTATATTTTGTCTTAAGTTTAATTTCCATAATCATTTTTTTTTATTTACAAACAAATGGCTTTTATGAACCAGTTCTTTCAAAAATATCAACGGAACAGTGTCAAAAAAGCATCAAACTAGTTGTGGGTTGAATCAGACTCACTTAGATCACTTTGATGACATTATTAAATGGAAACTAATCCACTTTTAAACAACCATCTTCATGGGTTTGATTCCTTTTCAAACACACATACAGGCAAAATGTATGCAAATTAAAATGCAATGTTAGTTGCTTTGGGTAAAAAAGACTGCCAAATGCATGAATATAAATGATGGCAATGATGACGGAATTTTGAAAAGGACAACAATTGATATTCTGTGAGTTGAAATTAATAATATTATACAGTGCTGTAGCTTAACTGAGGGAGCACACAAACCAATGAATATGTTACTTTAAAGAGGTCATCGGATGCCCATTTTCAACAAGTTGATATGATTCTTTAAGGTCTTCTAATGAAAAGTCTATAACATGCTTTGGTTAAAATTTCTAAGTGGTAGTGTAAAAAACACCCTTTTTACCCTGTAAAAATCAGTTTTGTTTTCAGCAAGCTGTTTTTTAGTCCATGTTGCTTTAAATGCTAATGAGCTCCGCTGACCCCGCCCCTCTCTTCCGTGGGGTGACCAGCAGACTGTAAACTTCAGCTGCGAAACTGCCTAACTAGCACATTATTAGGAAAGAAAATCGATTTGCAAAGATTAATAAAAAAAAACTTATACTCATTTCTTCTGTAGATGAAGCTAATCACAAATGATTTGTGCAAAAACAGAATGCATTTAGGCAGATAGACCAGCGCATTCCCTTCAATAACGAAAGTAACATTAATCCTCTGCGTCTTCAGTGGCTCAGATGTCGGGAGTAAATGACGACTGCCATATTTATTATTACATCCAACAACTAAACACTTCAATCGCTTAATCGAAGAAGTTCTTATTTTCCCCTGCACCGGACTGATAACAGCTCACTCAGGGCGGGTCTAAGGTAAGAAGGCCTTGTCAATCAACTATCGTGGAAGGGGCCTGCGCAGAACTACATCATTCTGACAGGAATCTCAGAACAGCCTGATTTGAGAAGGGGTGTTTTAAAATAGGGATTAGGTTATAAGGTTATAACCGATAAGGTTCCGGTCCCCCATGGATGGCAGTTTTCAGCACCTCACTATCTCACTACCATACAGACTCTCTCCACTTCGCCTGAGTTCATTGATTCTAGTGCAGGTGGTCGATCAACCTACCTGTGCTCTCCGTTTCTCTCTCTCTCTTGCACTCTATCAATACTCTCATCGACTTTCCTATCGATCACCTCTCCATCCTCTTTCTCTCCATCTTGAAGTGGCCTCACCGTAATGTTAATTTTGTGACAGATTTACAATAAATCTGAGGTTATTATTTAACTGTTCCGTCTTTGGCGTTTTCTGTGATTTACTGTTGAAGTGGGAAGGAAGAGTTATTGTCAACGCAGATGTCCCACATCGAACTAGAAGGTAAGCCTTGTCGTAACTCACCCCCAAGTGTCTAGTTAGTCAATCACTTGTTCTGTAATCACAAATGCTGCCAGATATTACATGAATGATGAGTGGCAATAAAGGATCTTGCGTTTTTCTATACCAGGTCTTGAGTGTTATTGGCTGAGGCCAGTTTGTCCCAGGAGAGCTAGACTGTGAAACACAATCCCCTGATATAAACTGCCTCATTGCTTCTGACGCTCCTGCTGCTGCAATGTGTTAGCATGGTGGTTGTACTTACATACACATTTGTGTGGAGTGTGAATATAGTGGAAAGACTGTAGTGACATCATTGGCGCAAACAAGACTATGAACATTACGCATTCCTCCATCCAAGATTGTGTCAGAAATGTAGGTAAGGCCACATTAAGTTTTTGTTTATTGACATTTTGAAAGTAAAAAATATCACACTCACTCACTCACACTCATCATGGTGTTGGTCTGATCATTAGCGCAACTGTTCTGCGATATCCTTAAGATATAGCCTGGTTTCTTATTCTCGATAACTCTTGATGTCATTAAAAATCCTAAATGGATTCAACAATTTTATCTTAAAGCTCTCTTCCATTAATAAACAAATGCAATGTGCAGGTTTATTGTCTGTGCATTGATGGTCATACACTTGGATGATTCTCTTTAGTGATAGAGATAAGATAAATCTAGAATTATATTTGAATGGATTTTTTCTTGATGAGCCTCCTGAGGATATGGATGACAGGCCTTTATTCCAACCTGGCTGGCGGGATTGATCCAATAGATGCAAATTAAACAAACAAATTCCTTGAACAGGAAAGCTCTCCCCCCTGATCCAACAAGGAAACAAAACTCACACAGGGAAGAATTCACACAAAGGAGGACCTGCTCTGATATGCCTAAAAGACTAGGCAAATAGGAGAGGGATGAACAGCACTGTATAACATATAGGAGGACAGTAGTGATGATGATTCTGTCTAGTCTGATGATGATTTGTACTTTTGACTACTGGCAGAATATAGGGCCCTTACAGGAGATGGCGTTGTTTAAATGTCCCATATGAAATAATATGACAAGAGGAAATAGCATTAATAACAGTCACCCAAAGGGTTGTGTGAAAAGGGGGAAGAGTGTACTTAGACTTAAATTACATCTGCTCTATGCCCTATTTCATATGTCAGTCATCAAACCAATATTTTAGTTTGTTATATTACATTTTTGTTTGACTTTTCCCACAGTGATTCATATATATTCATTCTTTCACCACAAAGTTGGTTGGTGAAGTCCAAATGCAACATATAGTAAAAATAAAACAGGTTTTGTGTGTGATATTGAAAGGCATGAGCTGAAAGGTATTGATGCGTATGGTTTTCCGCGTTATCACCCTTTGATCCACACCTAGAAAAACATTAAGCTTACATAAAAAGGAAAGACCAAATTTATTACTATATGAGGGAACAAAAATAGTCCTTACGACTCGTTAAAATGAGCAGCACTAGACCGTGTTTCCGTTTTGGCAAAGAGTTCAAAGCACATCTCTCGTTCATTTTTTCCATTTCAGCCAGACCCTGAGCCACTGGGGTGCAGTTTCACAAAGATCTTACCACTGAGTGGTTTTCAGATTTAAGGGCCAAAGACCCACAAATGTTCTTGGCTGTGCAATTCAGTCACAAAACGTCCCGGTTTCAGCTGTGAATATTAGTCTGTCCTGATAGCAGATCAAATTTACCTTTTGGACGCGTTATGAATCCCAAAAGTTCAGTTTAATGAAGATAAATTATTTTAAACCTAATTAAACCAGACTAAGTATGCAATAACGTTATCTAGTAATGAGGGCAGGTAGTAATGATGAGACATGCAGTCGCTTCTGAATCAGATGCCAAGTAAAATACAGTTTTCCTTTTATATGGCCAATTGAATGAGCAGAGTCGGCTTTAAAAAGCAATCCATCCTTTTAACTATGCCGTCTGCTTACGTAGTACTGCTGTTACAATGGATTACACAGAGAATTAAATGAGTGATTACTTTTAAATATGTTGTGATATGATATACTGTTTGCTCAGAATGATGTAATTACATAGGCTAATAAATATTGTCTTATGGATCTTGGAAAGTGGACTTCATATCACGCGCACACACTTACACAAATGCTAAAACAACTGTTTTTCGAAAGCACAGTTGTCTGTACCCAGACAAAAGCTGTTATTTCATCTGAGCAAGGGAGCGGCGATTCCCTGTGACAGCGTGATGGATATAAGTTAGCTGCGTATTTACCGAAGCTGATTGCATTTGAAAAAGAAAGAGTTTTCCACCCATCCTTCCTCTTATCTCCGGTCATAAATCACCCCTGCTGGCCTGCATAAATGGGGCTCTTCATAAACTTGGCACAAGCAATTCCATTTTAACCTTTACATGTGGCACTGGTCATACACTCTAAACTGTGACCCTCATGACCTTGGTTATTCATATTTAATAGTCATTAAAAGCCAGCGGCAATCTAGACAACAAAAACAGCACCTACCGCATGACGGCTAAAATGATCATTAATGTGTTTTCCATAAGGCTTGCTCATAGGTAGGATATGCATAAAGATGAGCAGTTTGGCATGTACATTGTTGCCATTTCATCGAATGCTCCATAATCAGTCGTATGGCCATGCTAACCTTTGACTTGGGTCCCCACTGTAAAGGCTTTGCTCTTTGCCCCTAGTCCATTAGACCTGGCTAAAGTATACCTTAATAATTGCCACAGCGACCATCAAATGAACATATGAAAGCATGGTGGGGATGGGTAGAGGAGTCTGGCTGCTAACCTTTTGGCCTCTGGGTCAACATGTGTGCCAGATGCTTTTGTCGAGACACTTCATTCTGCCTCTAGCTTTGTACTGTATGGTTCGGCATGTCAAGATTATTGATGGACCCCCGACAAATATTTTATAGTTTGTGTTCGACCTTTGACGTTGGTGGAGCAAAATGACAGCAGACTATGTGTCACTGCAGCAAACTACATCAGAATGAATGGCTGCAAGCGGTTGAATGAACCTGGTTTACATTTTTAATGTTTCTATGATCAGCGATCTGTGCTTTTTTGTGTGTTTTAATTTGGCTTTCTAGAGTTAATAGATGTTTGCGACCATTTGCTGACCCTTTTTAGAGGACTTTCTTAGTTGTTGTTGTTTTATGTTAACAAAGGACCCTGTATTGCTATGGATCCTGAATACAGTTTCCCTCCAACAAAACCCCTTTAACAGTGACTCAGTGGCAACATCAAAGGTTTCAAAAACACCTCAAGTTACTGCACTTTGCAGATATACATAACAAACCATGACAAATGGATTGTGCCTTGACTTGCTTGTTTGGTTCTAGACGGCTCAAAGGTGTTGCTGCGTTTCCATTGCATTTGTTCTTTTTGTTTTTCTTCTGTATGAAATATTGTTGCTTGCGTCAACAGTAGTCCAACACTTTGTCCACATAATGTGTTGTAGCTTAACGCTAACTTGCCGTACTTTGCTCTGGCTATCTCAGCACACCAGGCGGGCACAAAAAGAGAAAAAGAACAACAAAACCCATGAGCTAGCCACCCTCCTCTTTAGCACAGCTAGCCTCTTCATAACACGGAACCAGGCTTAAGCTGAAGCACTGTGATTAAGATAAGCCCAACCGCAGCTGGACAATTACCTGACAACTAACCTTTTCTGGAGGCACTTAAGGATGTAAGGACCCCTGAGAACTGTTGTTTTTCTGAGAGGAACACAGCTCTTGACAGCAAGGAGCCTGTGAAGAGGCTAGCAATGAGCTAGTATCATAGCTGAGATTACCTAATTCCACCCACAGCATCAGTGTTGAAGAACTTTGTTTCTAGACAGGGCCGAAAGGGCATTAGGATTGATTTGGTCTGAGGTAAAAAAATTTTTTTAAAAAAACATAAAAAAATGTGTGTTGAGTGTTTGTACTGCAGTGGCTTCAGTGGAAGGGCAGTAAATAATTATTGCGAGAGAAGACCGAGAACTCAAACCTGAATGAGTATGTCTTGTTGCAAAAGTGACAAATGTAATGGGATAAATGTATTCATATCAAAATTATATGAAATCAGCCCTGGTGTAAAGGGAAAATAAACTAGACACAATCAAATTGTGTATGCAAGGTGTCAAACTAATCATTCAGGACTTTATTGGTGAAGAACCACCATCATGCAATTTATAGGGACTATACTGCTTTTAATATTACTAGTCAAGGTTTTATTAAAACAAATATATAAAAATGGTGGGTGTTTACATTTTTTGTCAAATATCAGATTTAAAATATATTTAGTTTGTTCTTAAATGCATGTAACAATGTATTGTTTGCATTTTCAACTATTATGTATATACAAAGGAAAAAGGAGAAAAAAAAAAGAGTAGAGACAAGAATCTTTAATTTGAGAAAAACTATTTTATCTATACCAAAAAGAAGAAAATACAAGTCAGGACTCTTTAACTTGATAAAATTAAAATGTCTTTAGTTTGTCCTAAAATGCATGTAAAAGTTGATTGTTAACATTTTAAACTATTATGTCTATGCCATGGTATAAAAAGAAGAAAAAAAAGAGTATGAGACAAAAGTCAGTCTTACAAAAATGGCATTACAGAGTTTATTTATATCAAATCTTGAATGAAGATGGACACCTTGCAAAGCGACTTTTAAAAGAGGAAAAAAGTTATACATTTCTGTAATACTAAACAAAGCGATGCATTTTCATTACAAAATATTCAAACCCAGGTGGGTGATGTAAATATAAGTTACTTGATTTTAAAAGATGAATTACGGCAATCAAGCTCAAGTGGTTGAGCAATAGTCTCGCGTAGCCAGACCTTCAGACTGACAGCTGAAGGTTTGGAATCCATGGCAGCCTTCATTGGCCAAGGCTCGCCCATGAGGCCATTTGACCAACATGTCAAACAACCAATCACAGATAGTTTCGTTCAGCGTCACGTTTAGGGGCGTGGAAATGTCGCCACAATAACAGACCGGTGTGTAAATCTCTCGGTTGTATTTAAAAAATTCTATGCCGCGAAATTAAAATAGTTCACACCTGAGTTTAGTTGATCCTGATAAGCGCTCGTCGTCACAGTTGTAAACACAATGGCTATCTTCTTCGTGAGGGGGTTTGGTGTCACGGCATCTTTGTTTCCAGGCAGAACGTTAAAGAACGCGAAACACACGTCTCCCGGAAATCCTGTATAATTCAACCAATCCTACGACGACTTCGAAAATCCTGAAGTGTTTTCCACTTTTGTGTTCCATATGCATCAGACATTCAGCCAACGGTCCGTGGGCTTGAAAACTGAGGCTGAGACTAATTGAGCAATAACCTGAATTGACCATTCAAAATGTAATTCTCTACTGTTCATTCAAACTACTACACTCAGATTTCTAAACTGAAAATTTGAACCCACTATTAGATTGAGGATGCCCATCAGCTCTGAAAATGCACTTTGTGTGTGTGTGTGTGTGTGTGTGTGTGTGTGTGTGTGTGTGTGTGTGTGTGTGTGTGTGTGCGTGTGTGTGTGTGTGTGTGCGTGTGTGTGTGTGTGTGTGTGCATGTTATGTGTTCCAGGCCCTTTAGAGACCACATAGAGTGTCCTGGCCAGTGCTCCACACACTCTCTCATCCTCTGCCCAGGCCTGAAACATCACAACGGCAGGCCCCGAGCTAGCAAACACAGTCAGGGGTGAGTGTTTATAGGCTACATTTGTTAGGGTTCTCACTGCGGTGCTTAAATGTGATATCCATATGTTCAACTAATGCACAGAAACTGTTGCTTGGTAGGATGTTGTTGTAAACATTGAGGAGGGCATTCACTCTTGTGATTGGCCGAGGCGAAGTGCATATAACCTGCACAGCCAGACAGTCGGTCATTACCAATCCATTCTGAGCTGTGAGTGGGGGATGTAAGTATTCAAGACTTATGACTTTGTTCAAGTGGAGCACGAGCTTTCTCCTGGGGTTAATGCCCGCTGTGAATGTGGCTGTCAGAATCGAGCTTCTCCCTGGTTTACACTCGTGAGGCAAAGTCAGGGGTTATTTGCTGCTATTTTTAAAAGAAATGGGTTGATTTGTCTTAGGCCATTACCGTCTATTATGGCCGGGAGTCTCCGGGAAGGAGGTGGGAAGCAGCAAACGCTGGCATTCTGCCTAAAGAGAAATCAATGAAACAAATTAATCCTTCGCAGGCCACACTGACACAGTAATCCATCATTCAGGGGTGCTTTTACACACCGAATCAGGGAGCCAGGGCTGAGGGAGAGAGCCCCAAGGGATCGCTCGCTCGTACACACAGGCACGCACATACACACAAGGCAAGACATGAACAGTCTGGTGGCACCTACCACACAGCTTCAATCCCGCAGCCCGACGTCTAAAGCGAAAGAGATGAAAGACGTAGCATTTATAATGGTCATTGCACGGGATGTGTTCCAAGATCGCGCCATAGTTGACTTTCTGTGGTGTTTACTGTTTCTTGATTATCGCCTAAAAGCCAGTAAAGAAGTCGCTGACAGACATGGTACATGAAGGAGAGCTAAAAAGTCGAAAAAGAATACGACGGAGAGAGAGTGTGCTTGGGCTTTGAGATTTATTTTCCACCCACCACATCATGTGGTGTGGTGTCGCATTGTTCAGAAAGCTACACATTCACTCACATTGTTCAAGTGATTAGGCACTGTGATTTCCTTGGCCTCTCCTCCAGTTCACTGAAGCAGGGCAAGTGTCATTACCAACAAAAATAAGGGAAATGATGATGGGGGGGGGTTATAACCAGACAATTGTAACCACATATAAAAATTAACACTACACATATATATATATATATATATATATACCTATCTACAACTTCCTGCCCCCAATCGGTAAAACAACCCCCCCAAAAAGTGATGTGCGAATGTGGCATAGTGGAGTAACCGACCAATAGGAGAACAACTTCATTGCACATGATAGGATCATGTGATCAGCTCTGGGAAACAACTCTGTCCTTTGAGAGCTGTACACAATAATACTCCAGATAAAGCATATGATTTCAGACAAAGGGAAACAGAAGAAAAAAAATTAATATGCACATATTCCAAAATAGTTTATTTAGAGGCATTCAGATATGTAAAATGTCAACACTGGTCAGAACATAAACATTTTACATTCTGTACATTAAAAAATAAATACAGGAATAAAATATGCATTACATTATAGTATGACATTTCTGGATTTATCAATTGCTGTGCACCTAAGGCAGAACCAGCCCTTCAAGGTAATGAGGGGACGCCACTTACCTTTAAGCTTTTTCTGATAGATGACTGGCAATATGGGAGTATTTCAGGACAAGAGGAAGAGGTTTAAAACATTGAATATACCGCCAATTAATATATATTGTGACTGTGGTATGAGGAGGCAGAAGGCACATATTTTATTTCCATGTTAGTTAATTGAAGCAGTATATTTTATTAAATAGGAAAATGTACCTTATAAAAAAAGAAATAAATGGATTAAAATGTCTTTCATCGCCCCAGGACAATTCACCACTGCTCTTGAAGCTCAAAATATACATTTGTAAAATCATATTGTTTCACCAAAACTCTAATGTTTGTGATCTGCAGAGAGTGCTCTGTTGCAAACCGTCATAATCATTTCAAAACAGAAAACACATGGTTTAAAATCTAATAAATCCAGCAAATCAGGAACATATGTTGACTGGTGAATAGTTTGTTTCATCAGTCAATTGATAATAGCTCAATAAACACATTGGCAGATAGGGTTCACAGCATATGTTTTAACTGACAACCCAGTCCATGTAATAGCAGATGAAATCTGACACTTTCATGGCTGTTTACATCACTTTGTTATTAGAATAGAATGGTATAATACAGTACAAGATCATCCCTTTAATTGCATTTATGCGCCATAAACAAATGGATTTCACATATATGTAAAAAGAGTCTGGATGTTTAGGAGCATTACAATATGATGACTAGATCTATTTATATGGGTTGCTTTGTTCATTGTCCCACATTTTCCTGTGATTAGATATAGCGCACAAAATGTTTGTCATCACATAACCTAACAAATGTGATCTATGTTTTAACATAAAGGAACTGTTTTATTTAAGCAAAAAACATTTTGTAATTTGACAAATTAATTTGAATTTGAATTAACCTGAATATAAAATTAAATGTGGTGAGGTGAGGAATAAATAGCTAGAAATAGTTTGTATACTTTACAAACTATGACTAGCTTAAAATATACTGCTGTTTAAAAAAAAATGTTTTGCTTACATAGCTTATAATTAATTATGTATACTAGTTTCCTTTTCATACAATGAATAATTAAGAAACATGCAACACAAAATATGTGTAAGTTTGAATTATCCCTCATTCTCCCTCTGTCTCTATCTTTCTTTTATCTCTATCTTTCTGTTCTGCTTTGCAGTCCTTCCTTTCCCTCTTGTCTTTTGCTTATATGATGTGCCTAATTTTGTGCTCAGAGGTCAGGGAGTTTACTGCTGACTGGAATTTAAGATCTGCAGGATGTTCAATTCACTGAAGGAAAACATACACAGCTTTCCATGCAGGAAGTCCCTCACTAACTGCTGTCCTAACCATGGGGTGGAGAGGCACATTTGGAGTGCCACAGCTGTCTGTAATCGGTCCTCTTTCACTTTTGAAAAAACACTGTTTCACAGATTTTAAATAAAAGCTCTGCCTATATTTATCAAAAGCTGATGTTTTAAGAGATGAAGAGGAATGTGTGTTTAGGAATGATGGCTGCATTATTTTCCTTTGCAGACTGAAAGAACTGATAGAGGGACACTCGATGTACAGAATAAGAGGGTGACGTGTAAACAGAGATGCAGGTGCTGTTTTTACATTCTATGGGTGTAGGTGTGTGCATAATCAAACCATGTGTTTTTCCTCCCAAAGCCTGCAGATATCTCATTGCTGCCCGTCTTTGAGTATCTGAAAAAGAAAGCAAAAAAGATTATTCTTATTGAGAGTGCGTAATTTTCTAATTTAACTAAAAGTTCACAGAACATTTTCTGCAAAGAGAGGTAGTTAGATTCTGAGGTTATATGTCTGTTGCCTTCATGGGGTGATTGCAAGGAAATGTAGATGCACAGACAAGTACTGAATTCCTCAGTGCCACTACAACTATCTATTACTAAGCTCACCAACAAAGACATTCTGATAAATACGGAAAAAAAGAGTGATAAAAGAGAGACAAAAGAAAATTCAGGAGTTCTTTTGACCAAACCACCTTATCTTCCATACTTTATTGCCTTTGGCATGGAAGTGGACATGATAGTAGCAGTGTTCAAAACATCATATTTAGTCTCTAGTTTCTTTGTCAAAAACAAGATGATTGAAATGATGAGGAAACATTTTGCTTAGTGACAGGAAAGACGCCATGCAGCCAAATGATGAGTGGTGCTCTTGTTCAGATGCCTGGTTCAGATTTTGTTGATTAAATCCATAGCGGAAGGTCTGTGACAATTTTGAACATATGACTGAGGGCTACTGGGAGTGAGACTAAACAGATACCAGTATGATATGCATTGTTTACATATACACTACACCACACCCAACACAATTAGTTATGTTGTTCATTCTTAGTTATGAATCCTGAATCAAACATATACGTCTTCAGCAAACCTGATGACTGAAGGGAGAAAATGTAAGTGACTTCTGATGCTTCATTATATTATGCAGATGATGTGATAAAGAAGCTATTATTGATATGCACTGTTATGTTCACACGGTGAATCTGAGCACAGCTGAATCAAACCAGTCACAGGATATATCATAGTGTAAAGAAATCATTTCAGTCATAACGCTTAGCAAAATGTATATTTGTTACATGAGAGTTCATTGATGTACTTGGATGTTCTCTGTTCCTCAAATTACACAAACAAATGTATATATCGGCAGATATAAAAGTGTTAAAACTGTTAATAAAGTATATTAGAATAATAATGAAATGGTGCACAATGTCATACACAGTATCTACTCTGTAAAGGAACACTTTCTGTGTTCATCTACCTTCTCAGAAAAAAAAGGTACAAGGTCACATTTAGGAACTAGTACCATTTAGGTACTAATATGTATCTAATATGCACCATTTGGAGTAAATAAGGTCCAAAAGTGTACCTTTTACCTCTTGTATTAGCTATTTAAGCAATGTTTCTCTTAAGTATACACACACCACATCATCTGCTCTGAAAGTCTCCTGACTATACAGAGCCGTTCTGGACACTACAGTGTGTCATCATTTTAGCTGCCTGTTGGAGCTCTAGCCTCAAACAACCTGCTGTATTTGCCTTAAAGCCCTAATGTGACTAACTACTCAGCAAAGTGAAAATTACTCAGCCAAATTTCAATTACTTTATGACTCATCATTGCTCTATAGAGCTGCTGCTTTCACTTTCTTTTTTTACCCATTTTCACTTTATGAGGCAGAGTGGAAGCTATTTTCTTTACTTGGAAATTATTCTGTAAAATGTTGATACTTGAAGCTGCATGTTTGAATGTAGAGAGGAAGGAGATTACATTTTTGTAATTTAATGTTTACTTTAGAGAGTGTTTACTTATCTGTAGTTTGGGGATATCTGAACATGTCAGTTTTTTATAGTACCTTGGTATGTATAAAAACAATATGGGTCCTTATTTAGAAAGCATGCACGAGTGAGTTATATGTTCTTTGGGATCTCTTCTCACACCTTTTGTCACGTCTATCACTTTGCCTTTGACACCTTAGTGTGTGTGTGTGTGTGTGTGTGTGTGTGTGTGTGTGTGTGTGTGTGTGTGTGTGTGTGTGTGTGTGTGTGTGTGTGTGTGTGTGTGTGTGTGTGTGTGTGTGTGTGTGTGTGTGTGTGTGTGTGTGTGTGTGTGTGTGTGTGTGTGTGTGTGTGTGTGTGTGTGTGTGTGTGTGTGTGTGTGTGTGTGTGTGTGTGTGTGTGTGTGTGTGTGTGTGGCTTATATATTATAATATTTGTCCATATGTGGTAAAACTGTTTAGTTTTAATGAAATGCATCTTGAAATTGATGTTGTAAAAGTCAGACATTAGGTCTCTTTATCTGTACTCCTCTTGCACTTGTACATTATCAAAATGTACAAAAAAAATCCTTGTTAAAGCAATTAATCTCTTGTGTCTTCCAGCTTGGATATGCCTAAAACAGACGAAATTCCAATTAAATTCCTGCTGCGGGTCGGTTTAAACAGACCGTTATGAATATGCGAGGTGACTCTCTACCACACACAACAAAAGCTCTTTCCCTCAAATACAGTCGCTTATCTTTGCTCTTCTTTCCTAAGAATTCATCCGCTCATGTTAAAATGTGTGCTTAAGGAATATACGTCTTTGCTCTTCTTCGGACATTCGTTGTAGGCTAAAACCATAACAATACACGATGGCAAAAGGTTTAAGCAGATAAAAGTAGGCCTAGGGTGGACATTTAGTTTCTGGGCAATCTCTGTGGGATTATAAATGATATGGGGATGTGGGATATTTCGGATACTTTTTGAAATGGAGATGTGTGGAATTCCTAAAAAATTAACTTAACCCCTTGTTTCTAAAACAAATAGCGGTG
The DNA here is from genome assembly GCA_027422405.1 of Ptychobarbus kaznakovi. NCBI lineage: Eukaryota > Metazoa > Chordata > Actinopteri > Cypriniformes > Cyprinidae > Ptychobarbus > Ptychobarbus kaznakovi. The sequence goes on along the minus strand of CM049797.1, from coordinate 19,433,033 downwards.
AATAGCCTACCTTGTAACAAAGTTTAACTAATATGTATGGATTCATATATTTATGAAATATAGTTTTATGATATAGTATATCTTAGACAATATAAAGCTTATCCACAAAGATGGGTATTTCTAACATAGAAGAGTGAATATAGGCACACTGCTTAATATGGAAACTGCACCTTATCTTGTCAAAGTGTTGAAAATTGTTAATTATTTCTGAATTTAATATAAACTATTATGGCTTTGGAAAGACAAGTATCAGACATGCTATGCTAACTTCACAGATATTTATGAAAATGTTAAAATATTTTATAAATGAATAAATACATATATTTATATGTTTATATATATATATCAGTAGCACATGTTGTCTTCTTACATCAACAGTCAGTAATAAGCTTATAGCTTCTCTCTCTTGCCATTATAAGGCTATGTTTATCAAAGTAGGTCTGAGTAATAGTGTCTGCATATAAATGCGGGCCGATCACGTGACATGCGCACAAGTTGAGGGGGTTACTATTGCTTTCTGAGTGATTTTTACATCCACCCTTTTGTTCTCGGGTGTAGTGTTGCCTATACAATGACGTTTTAATTATAAAAGCACACATTGTTTATCAGAAATGGTCTTGAACTGAAAACGAGGAGAAAGTCCTACGAAAAAAGCCTACGTAGCTCTCCTTAATATACGAACACTGTTACTTTCTACTTAGATAATGATGCTTTTGGGAAAACGTGCCTTTGAGATTAAGTAGCCTACTACTTACCTGCACCTGACATTCTACTCCTGCTTCCGTTCCGTTCCTTCTGATAATGCTTCGGGAAATCCAGCCCTTGTGGATATGTTTTTGTTTTCCCATATGTTTGCTCAAACAAATGAAATAACACGGAGACATCTACAGTTTTACTGTCATTACAAATATTTATTTAAATAAGTTATTTTAAGACGTTAATGAATCGTTTAGGTTCTGATAGATTTCTGCAGGGCCATGACTTGTTGTCAGAATGGGTCTTGCTCCTTTAGCTGACAACTTGTTACGTGTGCTTTAGTGTCACTCACTGTTGTGGTTTTCGTGTCTTTTGAGGAAATTTCGGAAGCGTAAGGTAATTACTGTGGGTCTGGGCTTGTTTTAACTGTTAACGGATTTATGATCTTGGTCTCTGAGACCATCCAAGGCAATTAGCACATAAGCTCTAAATAGATGATGGTTTGTGAGCAATAAAGCCATTACCTCCAGCATAAACTGACAGTTACTCTAACTAAACTCCTACCACAAGCTAACTAGAAAGAAAATACTCCATTGTAGACAATTACAGTCACTGCTATTTTATAATTAATTCGTAATTTGACAATGCAATTCGTTTTGTGGGCCACTCAAAAATCTTTAAGCTGTAAAAATAACATTATTTTTCCTACCTGTTTTTCTTCATGCCCAGTGACGGCCACCTTACTCAGCATTCAACAGAGCCCCACATTAGTATTGAATCGCCCGTTTCTGTGCATTTGAAATAAAGACAAGTTAAATAAAGTCTTTGATAGTCGATTTTTTTTTCATAAAAAAATCTACAAAGCTACAGTTGGTCATATGACGCAAAATGTTAAGCGATTGGACATAACTATTACCTACTACGCAAAATCAAGTAAAATCTTCAAACTCGTATTAACTCAAATATGCCCAGAGCGAGAGCGTTAGGCCTTTATTATAATAATAAACATAACTTGGGGGGGGGGGGTGCAAAACATTAATGAGTATCTAGACTACGTCTTTTAAAAAGCCCAGGCAGTAATATTAAGTGGCGTAGTTTAAGATATTTTCCACATCTCTCCCCACATACCCTTTCCATTAAGAGCGATTAGATGATGTCCATTGAAAGTTGCTGATCCATAGAGAAAACGGCAGTGGATAAAAGGCGATTTCAAGTGACCTTCTCGTCCTTTTCACACCAATCTGAGCCCCCAAATAGTTAGGGATCAAATTGAACAAAAGCCCCCTCCTCTTCTCTTTCAACTCACTACTACTCAGAGAGACAAAACCCACCATCGCATTAGAGAGGCGCGCAATGGCTTTAAAACTGTGAGATTATTAGAGACAGCAATATATATATATATATATATATATATATATATATATATATATATGTCACACCAATCTTTATATGTATAACCAACTACAACAAAATGTCTGTCTGAACATTACATTTGTTTTATTCAATGCATCAGTAACAACGGATGTTTAAAACCAATACAATAGAAGCAAAGCGCTCCAAACTGTTTACCACATTTAATGTTTCCGCAATTTTTAATTAAAACGTGTTGGGTTTATTGCAAGGTATAGTGATCATCTTCTTTACTGGCAGTTTTGATGTATTACTGTGTTGATTACTTTTTTGTTTTGTTTTTACTACTTTTTTATTCAGTATTTTTACAAGTATATGTTTTTCAGGTTCATTTTCTATTTATATATCTATATATTTAAACCTAACATACAACAATTGTATAATATAAGTAATTATTATTAAAAAAAAAATAATTGCAGGCCTGTATCAATCAAAACTTCACAATTCAGAGATGTCTTTATTATAAGTTGTCCAAACATTGTATACAAGCAATTCGCCTTCAAGAGAAGCTTTGGTGTAGTCTATTACAAACCCTAACCATTTAGTGTGGTTAGTAAAAAATGCGTTTACTTTTATACCTGTAAAAACTGTCAATATGAGCCAGCAACTATACAATTCATAAATACTTTGTTACATTGAGTCTTTAGCTAAATGTAGTATCAGAAGTGTCTGATAAAACAAGGAAAGGGAAATATTTCGTCCCTGCTGTGTCCTTGGAGTTTATACCTCCTAACCCGAGCGTATTTACATTCGCTCACTTGGTAGGAGGTCCGCCATTCGTGGGGTTTTATTACTCGAGCAGCTCTTAGGGAGCATGCATTAGACTAAATGGTATATGTTGTTTATTGATATTTTAAACGAGTTCGCACGGTCATTAGGGAAAAATAACACCATGTTAGAAATTGCATGGGGTGCTTTGAAACGATTAATTGTTATTATTAGCAATATTACTGTTATTATTATTATTATTTTGATTTTATCACACATAGGAACATTGCAGCTTGAAGAGGCAACTCATGGACCATCATTTTGTATTTCAAATAGTTAACGTAGCTTGGTGATCACAGTATCACTGTGTGTGTGTGTGTGTGTGTGTGTGTGTGTGTGTGTGTGTGTGTGTGTGTGTGTGTGTGTGTGTGTGTGTGTGTGTGTGTGTGTGTGTGTGTGTGTGTGTGTGTGTGTGTGTGTGTGTGTGTGTGTGTGTGTGTGTGTGTGTGTGTGTGTGTGTGTGTGTGTGTGTGTGTGTGTGTGTGTGTGTGTGTGTGTGTGTGTTTTGTGTGTGTGTGTGTGTGTGTAATGTTGATGTTATTACCACTCACTGTACTCAACAAAATGAACATGTATAGTGAAATGTACTCTAATCTTTTGAGGGAGCTATAATAGGAAATTTAATGACAAGGCAAAACTACAAGGCCTAACACTAAAAAACTAAATATGATGCTAAAAATGATAGTCATGTATAGTGAAATGTACTCTACATATTTTGAGGGAGCTATAATAGCTTTAATTATGACACCAAATTAAAGAAAGGCGTAAGAAAAAACTAAAGATATCTAAAGCTTTTTAAAAAATACTTTCATACTTCTTTCAGTAGATTTTTTTTCTTCTCAAAATTCTTTAAATGTTTCTGTACACGCGTCAGCCTTACTTTATTCTGAACAGGTCTATATAATCGTTCTTTTAATCCGTTGACGCGATCACTTACACAAACAGACTGCTATCGATCTTTCCATTACGAGATCATACAAGACGAACTACACAGGTGAAAAGGCGTTTCTTAAAGTCAAACGTTCAGTCATGGTCAGCATCATATAACGTTAGAATTGTCTTTTTTATGTAGACTAGTGCAAATGATCGATGGAATTCTGTCCACCGATCTCACATGGTCTATATTTGTATTTCTTTCGTCTCACGTCCTTAATTTGAAAGGCTAGGTTTTTGATTATTTACTTTAAGACACGTTTACGTACATTGCGATATTTTTAAATGCATTTCAACTCACTCTGGAATTGCAGAAAGTGATAAAAGTACTTGCCTTTCAAAAATGGACCAAACTGAGAAACCGCCGATCCCAAGTAATACCCACCGGTCGCTGGGCGCTCGCACTTTGAATGTCCAAGTGTCCACTTTACCATTTCTTCAGAGCTGTTTTCATGCGTGCCTTGTGTTCCCATTCGCTGTCTCTCTCCCTCTCTCCCCTCGCGCTCTCTTCCCTGTCTGTGGAATAAAACCTTGATGGTACACTTACAGAAGTTTCTCTTTGTTCGTTTTAATCTTATTCGTTTCACCTTCGCAAAGAACAGAGGACAGCGGCTTGCGTTTCTGCGGATCGGTGTGAGGAGAGACGGAGGAAGCTCCGCGGTCGAGTTGAAAACAGGCTGCATGTTTGTGAGGGTTTCGTGAACGGTCGGGTGTCGGTGTTTTGCTTCCCTTAACTTCGTTCACACTCTTTTGGACTTTTAACTCAAATTTGAGATGAGAAAGTTCTAGCCAAGTGAAGAAGTTTGTCAGATGATAAAAGCTACAAAGTTTTATTTAATACCTAAAAGCATTGTAAGTGTCCTTTTCCCGGTTATGTCAACTGGAAAGAGGCCAAAATAGCTTCTTGCAACATCAAATATAAAAAATATATAGATATTGTTGAATAAAAAAATAACATCAGAAAACTTAAACTATCATAATCAAAGTAAGACGTTTAAATCTTGCAAATAAATCATCACATACATCAATAAAATAAAAATAAGAGAACATTCATCCCACAGCGCAATTGATCTCTGAGCTACATTTGGAAACATGCTTAAAATGACAATAAATTACTCATTTTTATGTTGCTGTAATTGTCTACTGTACGCTAGATGGCAGCCCGATCCAGACATTATAAGCCAGTACAGCGCAGCCTTCGGCATTCATGCACAAAAAGCCGGTTTCCCTGCGCATTACACCAAAAACTTCCCTCGTTAATAAATCTGTTGAAACATACACTGAATGATGGATTTTCATACTTTACTCTATCATGATGGTCTGATTCCTCTTTTGTGCCCTGGCTGGCAGCGTGATCTGTTTCCTATCACTGATAGAGCATTCCGTTATACTGATATCTTTCCAGTCGTAGTCATCGAGCGTCCCAATACTTTTTATTTATTTAATCGGTCCGCTGAGAACTGGGTATAGGCTATTTGTGACATCTGGGGATATGGTTTATGCATTGATTTGCAATTTCAAGCCGTTGTTGTTCTGTAAAATTACGTAAAATGTTAATGGATACTTCACATTCCAAATCTAGTCATTGAAATGGGTATTTGTGTAATTAAGACTACAGCTTCGAACAAAACACTTTCAACTTTGTGTGGCTCGCACCAGTCCTTCCGCCTCACGCGCATTTGTTTATATTTTACGTGCGCGTATAGTTCGCGCATTGCTTTCATCCCGTTTTCCTCCGCTTCTTTCTGGGGTTTCTTCCGCTTTTTGTGACAATAGACGGTCCATTCTAATCGGGTTTCAAAGTAAATAGCAGCGCAGGGGCGAGCGCAATGTAAATTGTGCTTGTCAGAGCCCTCAGTCGTAGGTAGCGAGGAGCGAGGACTCTAACCAATGGAGTGAAGGAGGCTTGGCTAACCTTAGCCTCCCATTTTCTCTCTCCCCCCTCGATGCAGGGTTCTGACCAGTCAGTCGCCTTTGATTATCAGTTGCCAGCAGCCCCTCTCTTGGCTCCTTGACACGAGCTCCATATAAGGCGCAGCGATCTCCATAGAAACGTGTCAGTTTCAATAGTAGTGTCAAAGTTCACTATATACAGACATTCGCGCAGATCTCCGTTTCGGAAACATTGCTCCGCTGGTACTCCCGTTAAAACGCATTCTTTTTTGGGTCTCTGCTTCTTACATATTCCATTAGGTGTTTTTTTTCTTCTTTTTTATCCTTGCTCTGTTCCTACTGGAGAGGTGAAAATACATGGGCGACGTTTTTTCTTTTTTTTTCTTTTGCTGGACCAGATGAGCTTTATTCATGAACATAGATAGAGAAATCCGTTCTTCAGTGTTTCCTCCTCTCCAGCCGCGAAGACGGAGAGAGGAGCAAGGAAGAAAAAAGAGGGGAATTTATTTTGCACAGCACTTTGGATCTCCGGTCCACCAGAAAGCTATTCTTTTTGCTTCAATGTGAAGATTTTTTATTGCGGTATTTTTTTAAGAAACCCGATTTTTTTTTTATTACGTCTGGAATCGCTTTCTCTCTACGCGATTGGGTTCCCGAATGGCTGGCTGCACTTTACCTTGGAACTGGCCTCCCGACAATTGCATATCCTGATCGGGTGCCTTTCTATCGACTCCGGTATTTTGAATGTATTGATCATTTTCTGCTTCTACTTTTTTCCCTATGAGATTGAGTGCTCCGATTTGAATTCGCGCTGCCGTTCGTCCAAGACTTCCCTTTTCCCTGCTCCGATATCCGAGCGACCAGTTCGCTTGAAAGCACTTTTCGGGCCCGAGATATGGCAATGGTAGTTAGCGTATGGCGAGATCCGCAAGAAGACGTGGCCGGAGGACCTCCGAGCGGCCCCAATCCAGCAGCTCAGCCGGCGAGGGAGCAACAGCAGGCGGCGTCAGCGGCACCACACACTCCGCAGACCCCCAGTCAGCCAGGACCCCCGTCCACACCAGGGACGGCTGGCGACAAGGGCAGCCAGAATTCTGGACAGAGTCAGCAGCATATAGAATGTGTTGTTTGCGGGGACAAATCGAGCGGCAAGCACTATGGTCAATTCACCTGCGAAGGATGCAAAAGTTTCTTCAAGAGGAGTGTCCGAAGGAACTTAACGTATACATGCCGTGCCAACAGGACCTGTCCTATTGACCAGCACCATCGTAATCAGTGCCAATATTGTCGGCTGAAGAAGTGTTTAAAAGTGGGCATGCGGCGGGAAGGTGAATATATTTGTACACGACACATTCTTGCTACACACAGGTTTATTGTTCAGAGACGTGTTACATAACGCTCGCACTAAACACATACAAACGCGAAATACATTTTGCTTTGATTGCTTGCTATAGAGTGTCAGATGGCGCGTACAAACAGTAGTAAATCCGCGACCATAGCCAGGATCAGCATGCATCTTAAAAAAGTAATGTTGTTTGCATAGACAGGCAAGCATCATATGCACCCATTTCAACTCAGCCTATTACATGAGATATTAAAGTCACCCATGAACACTGTATGTGTGTAAAAGAGAGAAAGAGAGAGATGAAGTGTGTGTGTGTGTGTGTGTGTGTGTGTGTGTGTGTGTAGTCTGCGCGCGCTTGCGTGCTGGAAGACGGCACTAGACTGCCGAAAAGCCTACTACACTCACTAACCCCATATTAGTAATAGCTAAAATAAATAATATGCTGTGGTTTTACCTCTGAAAGTAAGATGTGTGGATCTGTTTTTTACGCCGTAGCCTAGAGTAGACGGTCAGAGGCCTGTCTGTCCTCACACAGCCTGCTGTATGCGAACAATGGCCTTTGCAACTTACAGTCTACTCTTAATTACTGACTAGGACAAAACTGATATTTATAAACACTATATATTTTTTAAATAATAATTAGTTCAACGTAAGAATATGCTTATATATATTATTTTCTGTTTGAAATAAATAATAAAACAGTCTTCGTGCTCGATTGTGGATAAACATTTTTTTTCTGTTCCAGATTAACTATCCTTATCGTTAAATTAACTGTAAACGTACGACTACACAAATATATGCATATGTAGGGCTATATTACACGCATATGTCAAAATAGTATTACTAATACTGTATTAGAGTGTAGCATTTGTAACAAGAAAGAGGCTGGTGGCTTTGAACTAGTTCTACTGAATAGTAGAGATTTAAGCCTGGTCCTCGTCCACTATAATGTTTACTACATGCACATCCAAAAAATAAAATAAAATAAAAATATGAGTGTGTGCGTGTGTGTGTGTGTGTGTGAAGACACAAAAATGAGAGCGAGAGAGAAAGAGCTAGAGAGTGTTTGTATGTCTTCATGTTAGCTGTTGAAGTCTATAAACAAAGGTAAACATTACCACCTAATAACCGATGAGGTTAGTGGGGCTTCAAAGACCACTGCAATGATTTTTCTTCGAAACGCAATGCCTTAAACAGTTTAATATTTAGCTGAATTTTCGTAGATGTAAAACAGTAGTCTAGAGTAATCATGCACTCGAACTTAAGCTTCCACATAAAGTATGTTTCTCAGTTCTGGATGTACATTTCCTCTCCCTTTCTTTGTTTTTGTCAGCGGTTCAGCGAGGAAGAATGCCTCCAACCCAACCGAACCCAGGCCAGTACGCGCTAACGAACGGGGATCCTCTGAACGGTCATTGCTATCTCTCCGGATACATCTCGTTACTACTTCGAGCCGAGCCTTATCCTACTTCTCGCTATGGCAGCCAGTGCATGCAGCCCAATAATATTATGGGGATCGAGAACATCTGTGAGCTTGCAGCTCGCCTGCTCTTCAGTGCTGTGGAATGGGCGAGGAACATCCCTTTCTTTCCCGACCTGCAGATCACCGACCAGGTGTCCCTGCTCAGACTGACATGGAGCGAGTTATTTGTGCTAAACGCGGCTCAATGCTCCATGCCCCTACATGTGGCCCCACTGCTCGCTGCCGCCGGCCTGCACGCCTCGCCGATGTCGGCGGACCGCGTCGTGGCCTTCATGGATCACATTCGTATCTTCCAGGAGCAGGTCGAGAAGCTCAAAGCACTGCACGTCGATTCTGCAGAATACAGCTGCATTAAGGCAATAGTGCTCTTCACATCAGGTGAGTGTGTGAGACGAGGCCTACTCACAGGCATCAGGGGCAATGCAATACGGGGTGGATAAGCTTCGGCATCGACGCTATAGCTCACTAGTGGGTCTCGAGCTGACCTAGTGCTGTAAAATCTCTTTAGCGCACAAGTTCTGACGTGGTAATTCAAACGCGATCGATTCAAAGCCATTCACAAATATTTAAGATTTAATGTAATGCAAAATGTTGCACATTATTGTGCTTAACACGGATGATATTATATCTAAAGCCTACATTTTGCGATATTTGTGGAGGTTGACAAATATACAAAGCATAAAATGCAATATATGAGCTCGAATATGCATTTCACATAAATTTTACGTGATGTAAAATATTTATGCCAATATTTGTGCACTCAAGTACATATCTCAGAATATCTTTCCTATATCTGCTCAACCACTTTGGTTCACAATTGAACATGAGGCATACACAAATATACATCTGGGGCCCTCTCTGTTGAGAAAAGCTGACTACTGCCTCTATTATTAATAATTGATTTTAAGCTCGGGTGATATTTTTAAAGGATATTTTATATGAATGCGCAGATATATCCATGGTTTCTGTCTATTTACTGAGGGGTTATTTAGCCAAATAGTTAAAAATGATCTAAGCTATAAACATTTTAACAGAACATTGATTTACACCAAATTATCCTCACACTTCTATAGCATTATAATTGATGTTTATAATATCAGAATTTCTCTCGGCAACAGACGATAAAAGAATATAACGCTGTTAATAAGGTTTAAGCGGACTGTTGTTTTAAAATAGTTTTACACTACGTATGTATTTTGGCTTAATTATTATTAATTTATCTTCTTAGGCTATTATGTAAATTTATTTTATAATTAATATTAACATTAACTCTATTTATTTTAGAAATTGGAATTATATAGGCCTACCTACGTTTTGACAAAATTAAGTAGCCAATACCAACTACTAAGCTACTACAATACCACTACCCCTTCAAACGTGTCTTGGGTTTAGGGCAAAACTACACACACACACACACACCACACACACACATATTACACATATATGTATGTGTGTGTGTGTGTATATATATATAATTTTTGGCAATTAAGAAAACATCTGTGAAAAAAGACTAGTAAAGCTTACTGGTCATATTGTGTAGTGTAGCCCAATGTTGTTGTTGTTATTTGTTATTTATTTTTTTTGCCTTAAGGTGAAATTAAAAGAGCCGTTCAAGTTAAACCACGGTCGGTTGGCCACCTTGTGTGTTGCCTTAATTTTCAGAAATATGCGTTACTGTTGAATGTGTATGGCATGCCAAATATTTAATGGTAAAACATAATTAATGTTCTGAACATCTAATCTATACCACCGAAATGTAACATTGTATTTGTTTCTCAATGACGTCAGTCTCACACGATAGGCTACCATCCTTGCCATTCTTAACAATGAATTGCTTACACAACACTCATATATTTAGAGTCTGGAATGGGTAGCGAATCAGATCAACTTGATGAAAGGATTTCCTAATCCGTAAGATCCGCAGTGTGTTTCAATAATAAGTATATCTTTTGATCCGTTGCCAGTCCGAAGTGCTGCGTAAAGTTTTGGACATATGTTTCACGTGACGGATTAATAATTAATAATGCGCCCATTGGTTTAGTCTCTTCTCGGGTTCTTTCTGATTAAGTGTAAATCGTTAAGTAAACTTAATAAAAACATTCTTACAGATACGAAACACGTTACACTGTGTTTTGCTGAATTCTCTCATTGTTTTACAGCAGTTTTCTGCACTTGCTGGCTGCAGCGGAAAGTGGCCCATCGGGTCACATTACTGAGAGATTTTAGGTAGCAAGGACTTAGCACAGTCCAGAAGTTCAGAAGGTTATTGTATTTGACCACAGTATGTTCTAGTCCAGTGTAATTAAGATTGGTATCAGGGGCATGCTGTACACCACGCCCTTAAACTTTAAGACTTAAACCAGAGAAAACGTAATTTCTTATTTTGAATATCTTCAACACAGCCGCCATATTAGAATACTGATGGAATATGTATTGGCCTGACGATGGTGTTCATGAGAGACTAGAGGACGTTTGGCTGAACTGATGCTGGCAGATCCAATGGTTTAGCTAGCCTATATGTTTAATGCATTGGCGTTCATGTGGTATTTGCAAAAAAAAATTAAGTAATGGAATTAATTGACATGCACTAAAGTAGAAGAGTTCATATTTACTAAAATGCATGTATTCATCTGAAATTTAGGCGAGTGTGTCCTCAAGCAAGTCCACGGAAATAAATGTGATTGCTTCCAGCGGCCTTGCCTCCTCGTTCAGACTCACAGCAGAGGCAACTGCTGGTACAGAGAATCGGGCGAGAAATGACTTGGTAGCATCTGGAGAGCAATTAGGTCATAATTTGGTTATTAACATGCCCAATTCTCTGTCAGATATGAAGCTTGATATGTCCATATTTGACACAAGCGCCTTCTCTATCCTCTTCTGTCGAGCTTGCTATGCACCCTTGTCCCTGCGTATACTCTTTGTTTAGTCTGATTTGTGAGCGTGCATGCGGTGTGTGTCCCCTACAACGCAGGGAGTACGTTCTGTTACTCTTGAGGGATTGCACAGACGTATTGTTTATTTATATTGCAAGCAGCCTCATACGCTGCGTGATGCATGATGTTGGGCTCGTGTTTGTTCATCTCACTTTGTCAACAACACGTAATGCTGATGCTGAATGATAACCTGGGCCTCTTTTCTGTGCTGTGTTTTGTCTACTCAGACGCTTGCGGCCTGTCAGATGCTGCGCACATCGAGAGCCTGCAGGAGAAGTCTCAGTGCGCCCTGGAGGAGTACGTGAGGAGCCAGTACCCGAACCAGCCCAGTCGCTTTGGCAAGCTTTTACTGCGACTGCCTTCTCTCCGCACTGTCTCTTCGTCTGTAATTGAACAGCTGTTCTTCGTTCGCTTGGTAGGTAAAACTCCCATTGAAACCCTCATCAGGGATATGTTATTATCCGGGAGCAGCTTCAACTGGCCCTACATGTCCATTCAATGATCCGAATGAGCGAGTGAAACAAAAAGACTAAAGGACCAAAATTCTGCAAGCCCTTTCAAGAAGACTATATATATAGGACCTAATTTCTGACCACTTAGGAAGACACTCTTTTTTGTCTTCTGGGACCGAAATGGAATATGTAATGTACAAAGATTAAAGAACTGGACGCACTCCCGTGTAAATCCATCGCCGTCATCAAGAACACTCTCCATTTTGTAAAATACTAGTCTTTATTTTGATTTTCGTTTTTTGCCTTTTTTTTTTGTAAAGAACAAAATACGTACAAATAAAATGAAGGACATCATATGCGCAGTAAATGAGCGAGACTTAGCGGGAAATAAATTTCCAAGCAATTATAAGAAATGTCCTGTGTCTATGTATCTCTGTTTTGTATTTTTTCTGGTTCTAAACCAGTTTTTTCTGTGATTCTATACTAATGATTTTTGATATAACCTTTTGCTTCTTATAATGAGTGCGATATATGTTGTTGAAGATATGTTCTCCAAGAATTAAAATTGAAGTGAGAATTTAAAAATAAAGAAAAACATTAGACAAATAAGACACAGTCTAATCGCAATGACAATTTCACTGATGGTTGAACCTTCCCCCACTTGATGCTATGGACATGCAACTTCGGCAAATCTGACCTCATGGACATTTTAAGGAGAGGACACCGGTGAAACTTTTTCTTGGTCGTATGTGTGTGCGAGTGTGTGTGTTGAGTCAATCATCAGTCAGAGTTAAAAGACATGAAAAATCAAAAGCACTTTTAATATATCATTTTCAAATACATTTTGTTTGATTCGTCTTGATATTTTCGCTATTTCTTTTTTATTGGATGTTGCCTTTCATTTTTTGCTCAATCCATGATATGCCTGTGCAGAAGGGTCGCGTGAACTTGTGTGATGGTGACTATACTATTAAAAAGGAAATAGGCAACACTGTCTCGCTCTCAGCAAATTCAATGTTCTTCATGCTATTAATGAGCTTTTACATGATGCATATTTCTGTTTGCTAAGGAAGGCCAACGAAAACACATAGCTTTGTTTCATTTGTGTTGGGCTTACCTGTATGTTGACACAAAATGTCATGCCCGTCAAGAATAGTTTTGAAATACTGTAAAAAACACTATGAGCAGAATACCACAAATCTTACAAATGCAAGCATTTAATTACTTTTGGATGTGTATTTATTCTGTGTGCGTTTTGGTGAGCACGTGCGTTTTATATATTATCTGGAGTCCCCGTATCGTGCGCAGAATTAGATTTCTGTGACGTTGCTACCGACTGGTTCAAAGATATATGCCTGTTTCAGCGCATTAATGTTTAATATTTTTCCCAGGCTGAACTGAAAGGCTTGCTCAAAGGGAAGATATACAGAATACCGTCCCTCTAATAAGGCAATGAGAGCTGCTTCTTCTATCGCCACCGTTTTAAGAAACGAAGTGGAGGGGGAAAGAAAACAAATCCATTTAAACTGCAGACTATTATTAATTTTAGCTGATCGCGAACGGATCTGTGTAAGGACATATGTTTTCACTGGGAACGCAGCAGCAGTTATATGTGTGATCAATCTAAGATATGTATAATGCCGCATGTAAGCCGGTCGATAGGAGCACTAAATGTGATGTATTGTACCGAGATAGAGAGAAATGCATGTGCAGCCTCGTGTGATTGGTTAGAACCACGAAAGGAAATCACTCGATGCTCAGACATGCGCGATTGTCCTTGTGCGCGTAAATACCTTTCACGTGTGATGTTTACGGTGGGAAGGAGGCTTGTTTATATAAGTACTGTAACAAGAACTTTCGCTGACCCCAATGTCACTGAATTTTTACCGAACGCTAATCTTTGTACTCAAGCAAGTCTGTTAAACCCATAAAAAGAGCATGACATAATCACAAAATAAAGTGCGGGTTTGGCCATGCCCTAATTATTCGTGATTCAGACCGTTTTTCAATGAACCTATAAGGCAATACTGGCGTTGACATGTTTTATTTAAATAATGTGTTCGCTTATAGCGCCCTTATAAGTGATTTGTGATTCAGCAAGTGAGATGGATTCAAAAGGACTACAAGAAGCCGCATAGACAAAATACTATGTTGTATTTTTGTATTCGAAATACATATGTTCGATGGGGAAGATTCATAATTCATCACATTACCTTTGGAGGGGCAATTAGCGTGATGATGAAGTTAACGATCATATGTGTTTTATTTTGCATCGTCTTAGCCCACATTAGCGATGTAAAAATAATTTCCATCAGAAAAAGTCAAATTCAGGCGAGACCATATATTTTTGTGACTATGTCTAATTGTGCATTCTTTGAATTAAATATGGTCAGTTTAGGCAATTAGAAAAAAATGCAATGCACACGGGAATACTGCTTATTTTATGGAGGACAAGCAGAGAGAGACTTTGTTGCTAGAAACCAGACATTTTCACAAGACTAGCTAGGCTATAAATGTGTGGCGATATAGTCAATGTTCTGTCGATTTTTAAATCAAAGTCAATAAGCCTGAAATTACCTAAATATGACAGCAAAGTCAAGTGTGCCCTTGTTTTCTTATATAATGCTTCGAGTAAAGTGTTGACCATTGCATTGAGCTGAAACTTAAAACACTTTCATGTTCAGCAGTAATGAGATCAAAATCCCTGAAGATTTCGTTCCCTCTATTTCACGGGAAATATCAGAATAAGAGGAACACATTCTATTGAGATTTACATTTGTTGGACTTGAGGCTATATAAAGCAATAGTTGCTAAGGACTGAATTCGTGCCATGTGTTCCTAATTAACAAAGCAAAATGTATCCATAAAAGAACATGAATCATATGCAACAAGAAAAAAGTCTATTCCAGTCTCTGTTTGAGATGCATGACAGCATATGTTGTGTACTGCACGATATTTGAAATTAGCCTTCGTTATTTGTTTTCCACGGCGTCAATTTTAAATGCACATGATCTCATAACTTTCAGTCAGTGGTTTCAGTCGATTTATTCACTTAGATCTAAAGTGGGTTAGGAGGTTAGCATGGCAGTTTTACATCACGAAAAGGACTACCAAATGACTCAAACACATACAGTTTTCCTACAGAAAATAAATATTCACTGCGGGCTTGGGATGTAACTGCTGTTAGCTTAGTCGCGCTTGACTGAGGTACGAGTGTTTATCTGACACATTTGGGATATTGGGACATAATTTATGGTTTTTGATGTTGTCTGTGTGGAGGGGAAGAACAGAGACCTAAAAATGACTAAATAGTTGTGTTATAACGATCTGGGCCTTTGGACATCACACTGATATATCCAAAGTAAGCTAAATTTGTGTTGTTTCAGTTCATTTATTAACTGAAATGTGAATGGGACTTGACATAGTTTTATTTATTTGCTTAGACTTGTTAATCTATCTATCTATCTATCTATCTATCTATCTATCTATCTATCTATCTATCTATCTATCTATCTATCTATCTATCTATCTATCTATCTATCTATCTATCTATCTATCTATCTATCTATCTATCTATCTATCTATCTATGCATATGGTCATCCCTCTATTCATCAACACGCATTATGATGTTATGTTGATAAAGTTTAGTGTTAAATTCAAGTGAAAGGTGATGCGGGGGGAGTTTATTTTATATATATTGTTTTAAAATATTTGGCATTTTTACTTTAATTACACAGATTGCCTCTTTACATTATGCCACAGAGGCCATATGCAGGCTATGACGATACATTTGTGTTAACATTCTCAATGATCACTGCATAATTCTACGTCCACAGAGCTCCCAGCAAGCTTAAGCCATGGATCAAATCCAACACAACAGGATATAAAATATCCCCAGTTGTGAACGTAACATAAGGCGACGCCTGTGCTTGCATGTGTGTGTGTGCGTGCGTGCGTGACTTCGTTGAACCGTAGAGTTGTGTTGTATGTGTGTTCCACTTCGAGAGTGTGTGTGTGGTCGGGCCTGGTGTGGGGTATAGGGAGGCGAGAAAGCACAGATCGCTGTGTAAGCGATCCCTTTGTGTTGATTTAGGTAGACGTTTGCTGTATATAACGTTCAAGGCTGATAATATCATTGCCTCGCCAGATAAATAAAGCTTTGGCCAAACCATCGGGTCAGCTATCGATCCCTTCTGCGTGCAGAGAGAAAGGGAATGAGACGGCACAGGGACAGAGAAAAAGAGGGGGGTCTCTTATTAGCATTCCATACCCATGACCGACCACTGACAAGTAAAAGAGATATCTTAGCTCAACGAGATATCATAGTCTACATCTCCTGCTTTGCATACTTTTCATTGCATAATAAAGTTCATTAGACTTATCAATGACAAGCAACGGGGATATGGAACTTCAACAAAAATACGACAAATAAAACTACGTTTGTATTTTCATTATGCCTATATTGTTATTATAATAAATGTAAAGGTAATTAGTTTGTGAAAACAATTCAAGATTTCTGAGTGTAGGCCTAAATCATTTCAAATGAAATCAAGTTTTTAGATGGGATAAAAAAAAATTATGGAGGGGGTGTATACATACTTTGTGACAGATATAAGCAAATGTATAGCCAATTATTTCTAAGGATACGCGTAAATATAACTATTTACAGTTTCTTAACACAGGGAGCTTTTCCACAAGGGAATAGTTGCAAGGAAATCCACAACTGAAATCTTGTCCAACAATGACAGCTTTTTATCATTTAGTCAGAGTTTTCTCCAAACGTTTTTTTTCACTCCCACCCATCGTCCCGTCTTTATCTTTCTTTGTTGTTTTAAAATATGCATGTCTCTCCGGAATGCTAGTCACTGGTCCAAACTTTGCGTCCAACCTCCCACATGAAATGATCCCCCTTAAAGGGGGCTCAATATGTCTCAATCTGCACTTCAGTTCACTCAAAGCATTTGGGTACAGGGGACAGACTCCAGAAAAGCATAAATTAAAGGACAAGTCACCGAAGAGCGACTTTATCAACACGTCATGGCGAAGAGTGGACTCAGCGACAGCAAGATTTTGAAGTATTGCGCAGATGTCCTCCAAAAGAAGTAAGAAATGTGTTTTCATTTCGTCCCCCTTAAACGCGCGTGTGTGTTAGTCGGGGCTCCCGGGTGCGCGCGCCCGTGAAAGGGTGTGCATGCACGCGCGTTGTGGTAGAATAGCTCAATAGAGATGGAGAGAGCGCGGAGGTGGAGGGAGAGGGAGAGAGCTCTGTGGGAAAGCAAGAGACTCTAGTCTAGAGGATGTCTCGACGTGCGTGTATGCATGACTCCGACTGTCATTAACAACAAATCAATCAACACGTGGCATTTAAACTCGAGAGTGCCAGCTTTCCGTGTTTGTCTGTGTGCTGAAGAAATAAATCATTGCCGGAAAAGGGAGCTTTGCGGAACGGAAAGTTTGCTTTGAAAGGAAAACGTGAAAGGAGGTAACCGAGGCGAAGCGACGCAGACTGCGAAATATAAAATACAGTTGCTGTCTTATTTTTAATTAGCGGTATGATTACGATATTCGGCAGCATTTAAACTAGAGTATTGGAGATAATCCCGAATTTGTTTATTTTAAGAGTCGGTTATCAATAGTCTAGCCTACTACAATCATCGATACTCTCTCTGGTATAAATGAAAAGCCTGCCTGTTACCGAGATATATAAAATAAAAAAATACGATTTTCATAGATAGACAGCGGACAGCTTTCTTCATTCAGTTCTTCCTTCAAGAACAGTAAACATGCTGACGTCAGATTATCGTGAGATCTTCAAGACAAAGCGCATGTAGGCTAATTAGTGCATTTATTTAGTAATGCAAATATGTTTCCATAGGCTACACAAGCGCATTTTCTGATCCCTACCACGTGGACAGTAAATAAATGCCGTTGCTACATACCTGATAACATCCTGGCTTTTCAGCAATATTTACTGCTCGTTTTTATAATACACAACAGATGGTTTGCGCCTGTGCTACCACAGCCAGCGACACTCCCAATTTTACTCAGCAGCATTTTTGTTGCAGTTGCGCTTCACAAGGGGACCGAATGAACAACGACCACCTTTTCATATGCAGACAGCTTAATATGCATTCGATATAAATATTTTTAACATACACTCCATAAAATACATGCAATTACATCTATCTATCTATCTATCTATCTATCTATCTATCTATCTATCTATCTATCTATCTATCTATCTATCTATCTATCTATCTATCTATCTATCTATCTATCTATCTATCTATCTATCTATCTGTCTGTCTGTCTGTCTATCTGTCTAAATTGCTGTCTAAATGTCTGTATAAATGTATGTCTATTCTAAATATTTCCTATTTATAAACACAACATAAAACAAATAAACAAGCATTTTTAGGCACTGATTCTTAGCAGGCGGCCTGACAGGCTTGGTGAATTATGTTGTAGTTAATATAGCCCTAATTTCGTTTTTATTTGCCTAATTTCTCAGCATGACTTCTATTTTCTTTTATAATAAATGACTGAAGCGTTTTGTCGAGGGATATTTTTCATCCCCGTTATATAGCCCGGGTCTTGACAGAAGCATTATCTCTCTTGCTCTAGTGTTGGTCCCTGCCACGGCTCTCTGATCCCATGCCTTTCCCCCTTTATACTGCCTGTCTTGCCTATAGTTGTCGCAATTTGTGCGTTTGATAAATACATACGCATTCCCCAACTTCCAAAGAGATGTGAAGGCGTTTCTGTAGTAGCTCAACTGCCCTGATTTTGAATGTGAAAAATATGAAATGACAGAGAAACCCATACTACAAAAGTAGTAGAAACACACATTTTAAGTTTTTGTATATTTGGACATTCATGTTTATGCATGTGTGTGTGTTGAGGTGAAAAGGGATGTTACAGTAATGGATAAGCTGCAGAACACTCAAAAATGAAGCAGAAGAGAACAAAATAGGCAGACACTGTCCATTAATTACGCACACACACGCACGCACACACGCACGCACACACACACACACACACACACACACACACACACACACACACACACACACACACACACACACACACACACACACACACACACACACACACACACACAGTGTGTGTGTGTGTGTGTGTACACACACACACACACACATGGCATGTGTGTGTGTATGTGTGTGTGTGTGTGTGTGTGTGTGTGTGTGTGTGTGTGTGTGTGTGTGTGTGTGTGTGTGTGTGTGTGTGTGTGTGTGTGTGTGTGTGTGTGTGTGTGTGTGTGTGTGTGTGTGTGTGTGTGTGTGTGTGTGTGTGTGTGTGTGTGTGTGTGTTTGTGTAGTTACATACACACACATATAAAAAGACCAGTCAGACCCTCAGTCCATTAATTTATTAAATATATGTCCTTGTAGGTTAGCAAAATGAGAAAAAAAATTGTAAGGCCTGATGCAAGGAAGTGTCTTCTTCTGCATAAGAAGCCACATCCCTCATCATCCACAGGCAACGCCACAAAGCCAGTTTTCTCGTGCGCTCAAATATGTTTGCGCGCGCTCACGTGTGATTTTTTGTGTTTGTCTAAAGATGGGGGTCGGTCTGAGAATAAGGGAATCTAGGAAGATAGGAGATGGAAGGTGGGTTCGGCCATTCTTTCAAAATGACCCTGCTCCACTCCTTTAAAAAATACATACATGTATGGTATTAATGTGAATGAGAAACGTGTGATGTTCCTTATATTAGATACGAAAACGTATTTGTATTTCCCATGATCTTCTTTCCTTCTTTTATGCATAATCTGAATGTTACCAAATGCATTCCCAAATATCCTATCCTCTGTAGAGCTATCTCGGCGCGGTATTTATCCCTGAAATGCAACCCCCACGTCCAAATTCATTTGCATTCGTTGATGATATCAATAAAGAATAGCAGGGATCCTATTTAGTTGTGGCAGGACTGGGGGAAGGAGGCTTATTCGGTCAAAACTGGACAGAGTGGACGAAGACCCTGGGGTCAGCTGACCATTCAGTGCAAGGTGGCGGGAGGTGGAGGGGTCTGGAGAGGCTTATTCGAGAGCAGGCGTGTTTGTAGCCAGGCAATGAAAAGGAGTCAACCACAAAGCTCGTCATACTACTTCAAATACACCCCATCACGTCTTCAGCTTTACCTCTTAGCGGCAAAACCTGAGAAAGTGAAGCTAGGTGCTTTAAGAGGGCAATTCTTCCAAGTTTGCTCTTATAACACAGTAAACATGTAAGGGGAGTTAAAAACCATCTACCAAAATACAAAATATTATAAGATCTCAATTAAATTACATTAATTCAATAAAGTAGTAAAACATCACTATTTCTGTGTTTAATATAATGCAATAGTGCATTTGTTGTGCCTCTGATTACACAATTTTTGTAAATGAAATGTCTGTTAAAACATAATAACGTGGACAAATACCTTCTTTAGACAAATAACCTAGCAAATGTCAAGAGAGATTGTGCGTGGTTAAATGTGGAAATGTATGAGGTCTGTTGTCAAACAGCTCATGAGGAGCTACGGCCAATCCACATATGGACCTTTCAATCATTACAAACTGGAGCAGGAGGCCCATGTCTTTAATTCATAAAAAAATACTCAGTGTTCATCACAATACTGGAAGATGTATTCACATAAATTGGAAACTAAAGTTATATTTTCTTTACAAAGTTATTTTTATGTTTCTATATAGTTATGTGTGTGTGTGTGTGTGTGTGTGTGTGTGTGTGTGTGTGTGTGTGTGTGTGTGTGTGTGTGTGTGTGTGTGTGTGTGTGTGTGTGTGTGTGTGTGTGTGTGTGTGTGTGTGTGTGTGTGTGTGTGTGTGTGTGTGTGTGTGTGTGTGTGTGTGTGTGTGTGTGTGTGTGTGTGTGTGTGTGTGTGCAATATATATTTTTTCAATATATATGAAAATGTGCAATTGTGCAGAAAAAAAGACTAGCATGTGTTGTCAACGTAGCCAGAGTAATCAAGCAAATAAAAAGTCACAATTCAAGAAAAAATGTTTTTATGCACACGAAAAATTAATGATTATGGTCTTGATATAATGAACACGTTTGCAACACATGAACTGTGACATCAGTATATGGTCATCACATTCCATATTCAAGAAACGTGAGCGGTTCAGGTTATACTTTTGGATATGTAACTTTGTGAAACTTCCACTGAATGTATCTTAAAGATGCACAGATTGTCATCACATTGGTCAGAATATACCAGTCTCCACTACGACATATTTATCCTCTTCTGTCGTTCATTCAGACAGATTCACCAGAAGTGTAGCAGAGTTAGCTTATGTGGGTAGATCTATATTTAATATAGCGCACGGTTCAAAGTCACCACCATATTCTAAAGCAACGCAAACCGTTCTTATGATAATGTTTGGGCATAATATTAGCTACAGTTTCCTCTGTTCCAAATTATCATGACCAATGACTAGTTTTGTTTTTTTCGAACCTGGGCAGTAGTTTGTTTAATAGGCTAACCTGTAATTTTTCTCTGGTGTGTATTCCGAATGCTGTGAGTTCGAAGGCTGGCGGCTTTGTTTTGGTGCTCTGGTGTTCTCATGCCATGTAAAGGGTGCTGTCTAGAGCTGTTTGTTTCTCTCTTTATTTGCTAGATGGCGCTCTGTGTTCTGGGACCCTCAGTTAAAAGAACAAACGGTCCTCAGTTTATTCTTTTCCCGTTTGCCATTGTTCACACGCGCAGTTGTAATGTTTTTCCCTTAACTTGTCCTTCACACTTGGGATTCGCGAGACATATATTTGAATGTTTAGTGAAATAATAATAATAATGAATAATAATAAAAAAACAGCGAATACTATTCGGTTAATTTGTAGGTGTAATTAGATTTGTAGGGATGTGCTGGCTGTTTTCGAGTATTTTATTTTTTTCTCCCCAAGGAAAAAAAAATATTATGCTTTATGTTTCATATGGTAGCCTTAATTATGCTGCTGTGGGATTTGTTCATTCATTTGCTTTAGACTATGGAAATCTTTAAGGAATTATTGCAAATCATAAAAAACGTACAAAGCTGATTCATTATCATTTTTAGCTACTCTTTCGAATAATCTATGAACAATCTATGATTTTAATATACTTCAAGCTGTATTAAGCTCACTCAGCAATGTTTCAATGGACTGCAGAGTCAATACATTTGCACGTTAAAAACAAGGTGATATCATTGTGAATAGCCTTCTGAAATACGTTTTTAAACCCCAACTCTCGGTAGATTTTCTTTTCAAAAACGCGTCTGATAATGTTATAGGCTATTATTACATTTTCACACAGCGAAATAAGTGGATTTATTCACTTTTCAACAAAAACGCATTTCTCCCCTCTGACTGTTAAGAAGATATATTGCAGCACTTACACTTTCTCTAAATAGTGGCTTGTCCGTATTTGACGTTGATGAATGTGCCCACGACGTGAAGAACATTTAAAGATGTCGTTGAAATGTTATGCCAGATTGCTCAACGGACGATGAAGAGTAGTCCGTCAGGATTAACCAAAAAATACATATAAAATATCAAAATAAAAAGATTATCCTTAGTCTTTCTATTTTACATGACAGTGATATTATTAATAAACTGAGTTGTTCATAAATGCTCGGTTGTCTATTTTGTTTTATATCATTGCGTGTAAATTCAAGGAAGTCTACTTAGGACATGATTTATGTTTTATATTAATATTTTGTAGTTTGAATCTAATTCGCTTTAATCAGTAAATCACTTTATTTTACATGGTAAACCACGCTGTTCATTGTATTGCGTTGACATAATTTTATTTCATATTTGCATTATATTATCGTATTATATTTATTACATATTTTTTTCTAGTAATGTTGGTTATCTCACGCCACCCTATAATAAAAACCATGGTATGTAAAACCTGTATGCTGAGTCTCTCTGCCTGGGCCACTGAAACGGACTGGCAATGGCAGCATTCATGAAAATATGATCAAAACGTATTATTGTAAACTGTATGTTTGTGTTTTATGTTTTTGTTTGTTGGTGGATAAAATTGAACGTCTTAATTAAATAGATTGACCATATTAAGGTGTTTAAAGTTGAAAAAAATATTGTGTTTCTTGAAAACCAATGCGACCTTAACTGGCAGCAATACAATTTTACAAACAAACAATAAATAAATAATTAGAAACATTTATTGAGATAATTATTTAAGTCTGACCTGCATTAAAAGACCCAAAACCACTCATTAGCATTAGTTTAAAATGAATGATTAGATTTGTTACATAGTCAATATAGGAGATTTGAACAATATTAGGAAATATTGTTATAGCCACCACACCAGCAAGACATAAAAGCCAAATCTGGGCTGAGAACCGGGTACAAAGCCTTTCTCGTGCTTTTGACATTGCTCGCTGTCAGGATAGTTAGCAATGTTCTAATATGGACGGTGGCTCCAGAGGCTCATCTCTTGGGGTTTTAATTAACAAGCTGTCTCAAAGCTGTAGAGATCCATCAAACAGCCTCTCCCCACTAGCAACCCCCCTTCCGTCTGAACAGTCTCTTTGGCGTTACTTGAGAGTTCTCCGTGACTCCCCATTCAGCTTTGTTCCTGTATGAATTCGCTCGCTTATCATATGTCAGATTACATCGCAACGTAGTTCCTAGTTTGACTTTGGGTTTGTGTTCGCATGGACTGTGAGTGAGTGAGTGAGTGAGTGAGTGAGTGAGTGAGTGAGTGAGTGTGAGTGAGTGAGTGAGTGAGTGAGAGGTGAGACGTTTAGTGGTTTCTTTATCTTATGCACAGGAACTGTGATAAAACGCAGTTGCAGCCACTGCCTCATCCACACACTCACCTACATCACGCGCACAACTGCATGTGAAGGTCCCCCTGCGGAACAGACAGGGGCGAGTTCAGGGTCAAGAGAGAGCGCTGTCCATGGTCCTATTCAGAGGTGCCTGGGTGCTCTTATCAAATTAGACAGGACAAGTTTCAAATCGATGCCATCGCCTGTATCAGGAGACTGCCACTGGTTTACAACCTTTAACAAGCCACCCTGACAGTCAGTGCTGCAAGCGCAAATACACACCTCTGTCACGGTGATGGAGCGATCATGACCGCTAATGGACGGGGAAGAAAGGGTGAGATAACACACTAGATAACAGGTGATGGTGATCTGAATCACGTTAGGTATAACGCGCATGACCAAACAAGCAAGTTTCCTTTTTTCGCTTAAAAATTCGGAGGTATGAATCGAGACAATAGGCTTTAATCTAATACAAGTATAATATCAATAGGTCTCCTTGACTGTGCTCGTTTTGTTGTTTCGTTTTATTTGAAAACATATTAATAAACAGTTTTATATAGATGGTAACATAATAGTAGGCTACTTTGACGATCTTTCTAAACGAAGATTCGCTTTAAAAATAAAACGAAAAAACGAAAAACTTATAAATCGTATTAACAATTTGTGACATCGAATATATAATACTTAATTTGACCCGGGTTGTTTAAATATCGAAAAACCGTTTGTTTAGTTGATTTATGGTTATTTTTCTTCCTGCAACAATCCTTAAAAACTCTAAAAGCCTTAAGGGGGGAAAAAATATGTAGGAAACTAAATTAGCAGCAAACCAAATCAGTGAATGCATTACAAATAATAGACATTTTAATTTCAGCAATTGTTTTATATTTTCTAAGTGTATTTGAATTAAATCCATGTATTTTTTTCTTCTAATATGATACTTTTAATCACTGCATACATGCATACATTTGTTTTAGAGTCTGTATTGCTAATGCTCTTATATTGAATATTGTTAAAACAGCGTTGCTGCAAATAGCTAATTCAATTTGTGTTGCTGTAAATTACGAAAGCTTATCATTTAAAAAAAATTCATTATATCATGAACCTAAAAATTACCAAAAAGTCAACAATGTAATATTATAATAATTTTTGCATATCTGCATTCTTATTTGTTTCCTGGTTCTTTAATTCAATTTACCTCGGCTCTCTTTCTGACTTCAGGTCCACTTCAGAACACTGAAGATGATACATGAACTTATGTTTAACTCTCGTTCTTATTTGATCTGGTTTGAATGTTACTTTCCTCCACAGTTTCATGTTTTGACGTCTAAGATAAAGCGAACAGGAAGCGGTGTTTGTCTTGCACACTGGAAACCTCGCCAGGTTTGCTTTGGGGGAGTCGCCTAAAACAATAATAAAGACCTATTGTTCTCGAGCGGACTTAAAGACTAACTGGACACATTTTATACGCCTTTGCCAGGTATAACAGACCTCGTCACACATACATCAGTCCCATCAAAAGTTATGCTGTCAGCTGTCGTTGAATCTGGATGGCGTTTTTCATCCTGGATGCTGATTCAGATGGAGACGTGAAAGAACAGGTAGTCAAATGCAAGGACACAGCGGTTTGAAGCAGTGACGGTTGTCAGGGAGATGCGAGAGAGAGAGAAGCAGTCTATTTTGTACGAAAACCACACTCTAAAGGGTGAGAGACGGCACTGAATTTAGGAGAGATAGAGACGGCTTAAACGCGAATGTTCATCCACGAATCGGCGGCCCAATTAATGGATATTACCCATTCATCCATTTTATCACCCCATAGATGTGCGATATATATCACACCTTCACACTCCTAGACTCTCCTCTCTCTACCTTGTTGCCTGTCAGGCTGTTTTTAACGGCAGTCCGTCAGACGGGCACCTCTGTGGCCTCACTAATTTGGGTTCATTGGATGGCAATAACTTAATTTAGAGCCTCATCTTTTGGGGCGTTTTTTAATGAGGATGCGCCGCGCAATAACGCGCCGGTTATTCAGGTGGGAGCAACCAGCACCGCACACCAATGTGTTTAGCCTCCAAGGAACCCGTTATGCTTGATGAGACTCATCTATAATGCGTGATTGAAAACCAGCGTACTACAGGCTTCTGACGGGACAGAACCGCTCGCAACCGACTCTCGGTCCTGACTGAACGTAGAATCAGGTGGAGAGAGGCGCATAATACGAGTTTTAAGGCACTGTTGTCTGGTTTCATTGAAAAGGCCTCTTGTTGTTTAGAGAGGATCAGGTTTTATCGTGTCCTAACCCTGGGTCGCTGGATATCACGGTGACCCGCTTGGCACTCTATGCGGGAATTCCATCCCTAGCTGCAAAATGACAGGTTGTAACGCTCCGAGCGCTCTGGTTACTATATGTGACCTTAACCGAGTGATTTAAGTCCAGGTCTTCTAGCCCTTGCTCTTAAAGACCCTATTAAGAACTGAGTGGAGAGAAAAAATAACAGTTTTTAGACAAGTGTGGTACGACCAGATGTATAGTGAAGAGTAGCCTATACCGTACTGTGGTTGACTTCAGACATTCAAACATTAATTCAATACATTTAGGCGGCGGCTGCTGCTTACATGGAACTCTGACAGGGTATATGTATATATATATTATTATTATTATTATTTTTAACTTAACTATATACAAACCATTTAAATATAAGAACAAAAATATGTTTTAAATGTGAAAACAAGGACGATGATCATCATCATCATCATCATCATCATCTCTATTTACTAAAACAACGAATACATTAATTTCACATTTCACAAAGATTACCATTGCGTATATCTAGGCTAAGACTATCAAAGCAAATTTTTAACTGCGTAAAATATTATTAATATGTCATTTTTTTAATGGTCTATAAATAATAGCACTACATTGCGCCGATTTAGCTTTATGCGAACAGGCTTTACCCTACAGGGGGGGGGGGGGGGTTTTATTATTTTATTTTTTATTTGTGAGATGGAACGTGCTCTTTCATTCCTTGTCCTGTTTTATGACACCTAATATCTTTGACGGGAATTTATCTTTACATAAAAGCGGATTCAGAGCTAATAATTGTTTTGATGCCTCATCACCATTCCCTTTCATCACATAAACCGAATCCAGGACATTATATCCTCTGACCTACACTGAAATCAGTTTATGCGGGCGCCTACTCATATTGTTGAATTCCAAAGTCAGTTTATCATTGTCCAAGCCAGAGCAGGGCAATATTTATCCACAAAATATCCCTTTTTTATTGTATTTATTATTATTTTCCTTACGGATTTGTCGGGATGTTAAATTAAGCACCTGGGATCCCAGGATCTATGAGACTAGTACAATTATTCTCAAAATGTAATAATTCACTTACGAGCAAGTGTTTCGAAAACACTGCATAGCAACACAGGACAAATTCAATATTTGTGTTTTTTTTTTCTCTTGCATATCATGACGTCCCAACATAACCTAATGAAAGTTGTCTTCCCTTTTCCCTTTAAGGAAGAGGAGTGTGATCCATTTTGTGCAACATGCTTCACTCAATTTCACACACACACGCACACACGCACGCACGCACGCACGCACACAGTCTATCTAAAAGTATCCGAATCGAAGACAGAAGGGGGGACAGACAGCAACCTGAAAGCAATCATTTAAAGCCAAGACTCTGCCAGCAGCAGCTGTCCAGTCCTGTGTGGCGTGATCAGCCCAAAACATCTCCCACTCTCCTGACACATTAACGGAGCTCTTTCGCACGAGGAAGCGTAACTTCAGGAAGCCAAGGTGCGCGTGTGGGTGGGTGTGAAAGGGTGTGTGGGCCATGTGTGTTTTATGAACTCATAATATGAATCAACCAAAAAGGGACAGTGAGGGAGGGATAACAGTAGAGAAAGAGATAAATTAACTGTCAACAGACAGACAGACAGAGAGAGAGAGATGGATAGATGGATGGATGGATATATGGATAGATAGATAGATAGTGGAGTGGTGGTGAGACGGAGAATATGAGAGCGAGTTGTATTATTTGAGCTTTTTTTTCTTTTTTAGGACACAATAAAACATTGATTGTTGCAGTTTGCTGACCCGTAAAATGTGGGGGCTAGATTTCCCTTCAGAACCGAGCATATAATTATGCAAATAGAGACCTGACAGCGATCTGGTGAAGTACTCCCGAAGACAAGGGCCTGGAGGAGTGACAGTCCAGCTTCAGCAAGTGCTCGACTCTTTGAGAATAGTTCATATTTGGCGGCGCATGAGAGTATGGGAGGAGACGAGAGCGCGTGCGACAAAACACGGATAAAATTGAAATATCAATCAAGGACTTCATAGACTTCAAATACGATATTTTTGCAGTTAAGTGTGACTCTCCTGGAAGAGAGCGTGATGACAAAAAATGTTGAGGATGAAATCAACACATTACCTTAGTGTTTAAAGCCTGACTATTCTAAGGTGAGGTATAAGTTTTAGATTCTTTGTCTGCAGTGTTTGCACAGAATCCACAAACAGTTCACACAATTCAGGCTTTACAAATGTAAACGGTGTTAAAACAATTAACCAAAATCCACAAATTAGGTTAAAAAAAGTAAGAGGAGAGTAAGAGAACACTTATTTGTTTGCTTTTTTTGCGTAACTTAATTTAATTAGTTTAATTAGAAATGACCTATGCATGGCTTTGATTAATTAATTTAGTTGTGTAAGTGTACAGTGCATCTATGCTTATGCAGAAGTTGCGTTTTCAAATATTTTTTCATTTATGTTTAATGTAATTATCGGATAAATGGCCCGTCTCTTAAAGTTAATCAAATAGTTAAAAATGATTTCATACAACATAAGACTTTGCATCTCTTCTATGATGAACATGTTTTCAATTTCTGAATCACAAGCTTTGTTTTATTTAATTATTTGTATTTATTTATTTGCGGGTAAAAAGTGCATCTTTTCTGAGATAAGCCTAGGAGAGTAGCCTACATTATAAAGCTGGATGTCTAGCGAAATAAATGTTAACTAAAGTAGCTTTTCCCCCCGAATAATTATTCCTTTAAAAAGACAGGTATGCATTTTTTTAAAAAAAAATGATTAGCCTATTTGACGTAAATAAAATCTGTGTGGTGTAACTAAACATGCAATAAACCATTCTGTTGTCATGTGACAATAAACCCATAAAACAGAGTACCTTTTTATATCTTCATAACTCTGTGTGTGTGTGTATTATACGTTTTTATTCCATTATTTTATGTATTGAACCGTTATTTAACTGGTAATTTCTAAAAATGTCTTCTATTATCATCTTGTTTTTCATTCATCTAAACAAACTGAAACCAGACTTGGAAACATTCAATTCCAGCGTTTTTTTCCGTTCTGAGGATAATTCATCATAAAATCTAGAAGCATGTCATTTGGTTTATTTATTTTCGCAGGACAATTGTCGTCATTACCGCTTTGCTATGACTGTGTCACTCTCAGGCCATCATTTCTTAAGTTAAGGTCTAAAACAAGCAGTTGGAACATTATAAAACGAGGTGCTATAGACATGGCTTCATCCGATACTTCTCTGTCTTTGACTGACACTTCTTTTGGTTAACATTGGTCTCATTGTAAAGGCCTGGGCTCGATCTAGACACAAATATCAGCTTTCGTGATAGAGTTCCACAGCTGTTACGTGAGAAGAGCGAGTCATTCTCCGAGCAGGCTCACCTTCCCTGGGAACAGAGCTGAGAGGAGAGCCGCTGGAGCAACAGGCTTTATCGGGCTCCGAGGATCTTTCCCCCGTCAGGTTGAACTTTAACCCGACTACTTCTTGGGCTGAAAGTGATGCCTTTACGATCATTGCGTTGTAAATAAGAGCACCATGTTTATTAGTGTCTTCAAGTGCAAGTTGAGATATGTGCAGGTTAGTTTGTATGCTTGTTTTATGACCTAAAAATAGAGACAAATAAAGTAGCCGTTTCTTGCGACACAAGCCGGGACAGTTCAAATCAAAGATCGTTACGCATCCTTTTTTATATAAAGAAGTTTATTTAATTACAGCATGGAGATCATTATTACACTCACATGATGTGAAAACAAACTGAATGATTAATCAGGGCACACACTGCCATTAATTCAAAGAAGCAAGAATAACATATTTGAACGATTTATGAAAAGTGAAATCAAAGTTAAAATATCTAAAATCACATTTTAATTTAATAAACCCATTTGAAAGCGAATAAAAAAGGCAGAAAACCCAGAAAACATCTTACACATCTATCATTTCAGACTAGGATGTTTCAGTAAAACGTAGAATATTTTAGATTAAAATACTAATTGTTAAAATTAAGCTTTAATTACAAACCAATTAAGTTTTCGATTTGGTTTAAGGCTGTATTAAACGTGAGTTAAATATTCAAATATGGCTTGTCAGTTTTGGAAAATCAAATAAAGATGAACGTTGTGTCTTTACTCCTAAGGCAACAATATTGGGATCTGAGTTGAACAGTTTTAACTAGACAGTATAAGCAACTTGCAGTTGATCAGTGGCATCTGATGAATATTTGCAGGAATATTAAAAGTTTAATTCATTATTAAAACACAAAAGCCTCTGGGCGGGCGGGGTCTTGCATTTTAACATGAAATATGTATAAAGCACTAGTACTATTGACACCGATTACCTTCAGCAATCTGAAATAGCAATGATACTTCTAAAAAGTGATGAGACCAGAACAGCCTTTTACTGTGAGATTAATTTTTTAAGTGAAAGCATAGTGATCTGTTGACATGCCTGGATGACATATCTTTAAGCCTCCACTAATACCAAATTGACCAGGAGACAATGTCTCTTGTCTTTGCTGAGACAGTAATATAACATGCTTTAGCTGTAGCAGAGGATGACAATGATGTGTTAAAACAGTCCAAACAGTCATGGACTTAAAAAGGGCAGGTTACATTTGCATACATCTTAAGGAAGTCTTTTATACTTTGGATAACATTAAATCGTCCCGATCCTGACACATACGAAGATATTCCAAGACTGACGTATCTGCTCTGTCAAAGGGAGATATTCCTAAAACTCATGCTCGCACAAGGTTTTAAGGGATTTAAAAACAGGGGAGGATTCATTCAGTCTGTCATGCTGTCAATGGCTTACTTCATTGTGTTAATTCTAAATCTAGTCTTGAGATAGCCATTGAATGGATGTTTGATTCTGCAAGTTGCTTCTTTCCAGTTAAAGTGTTATGTGTATGAATCAAACAGCCCGTAAGCCTTTAGCATCTGACACACAAAGTTCCTAAGCACACAAGTTCTTTGAATGCAAGTGAGACCCCTAGAAAGAAACAACGAAACAACGGGGGAAACCAAAGAGAGATACAAAGAATTTGCAGGCAGGCACTAGGACCTGCCAGACTGTGTGTGTGTGTGTGTGTGTGTGTGCAGGTGCTTCCCAGGCATTAGCTCAGTTCAGGACAATGTCAGGATAATTAGAGGTGCATCAAGAGGCGGTGTGCGGCGCCGCCTGTCAGCCTTAATCTGGCCACCGATGGGCCACCACCAAATCCACACAGCGGCCCACAGGAGGCACAAGCAGTGAAGCCATATTGCTTTGACAGTTGCACTCATCCAGAAGTAATGCAAAACGCTATTCTGATGTATACAGGCTGACCTTGCACTCCTCAGAGTCGTACAATTCACTGGGAGGAGGGCTTCAAGGAGGAATATTTTTCATAAAAAGAACAGAGGAGAAAAAGAACTAAGAGGGAACGAAGGTGGGCTCTGGGTTGGGATCTGTGAGCCCTCTATAAGTCTTCGTTTTTTATGCGGTGGGAGCTGCGTGTGGTGACCGGGCTGGAGGAGGACTCATCCTCATGGTCCTTAAGGGCATCGCTGAAGAACTTGAAGATGGAGACGAAGCTCTTCCATGATGTTAACTCGTGCTTCTCAGTACCTGCAAAAGACAGAACATGAAGGTGGACGTGAAAAAACAGCCCGATCTCACTGCAATTTGTACATATTTTACAAGGTGGCTAATTTGTGCGACCTCACTTGTACAAATTCATACGATTTTTGTTAAATCGTACGGATTTTACGAGTTGCACAATTCGTATGAATTTGTACGAATGACCTATACCACAACGGTTTATGATTACAGTAAAATAAGCCACATTTTTATAAAGTTCACCCCAAAATGAAAACTCACATTTAGTCACCCTTTATGACTTCATTTTTTTTATGATTAACACTAAAGATAATATTTTGAAACTTTCACTGTAAACTGTCATACAAAATGTTGTACCTTTAGAGGTAGAACATGCTATGTCACTAGGGCAGTTTCTTTAAAGCGACAACTTTTTACCTCTAAAAGATGCATATTAGTACCTCAGAATAGTACCTTAAGTACTACTATGAAATTTTAGGGGGAAATAAGGGACAAAAATGGGTCCCACTTTATATTAAGAGGCCTTAACTACTATACTTGGATCAGAAAATAAGTAAAATGTACTTAGTGTTCATGAGGTAAATGGGTAAGGTTAGGGACAGGTTTAGTGGTATGGGTAGGTTTAAGGGTGGGTTAAGGTGTAACGGATGGGTTAACAGTGTAATTACAGAAATTAATTACAGATGTAATTACATTCAGGTATTTAAAAAAATATAAGTACAATGTAAAACATGTATGTACACAGTAAGTGCATAGTTTCAAATGATTAATTTATGTGTAAGTACATAGTAGTTAAGGCCACTTAATATAAAGTGGGACCCAAAAATATCCCTTTAAAGTTAATGCACCACTGACAAGCTGCAATTTATAAATAGTCTAAGTGTATGGAAAATAATACACTTTTAAAAATGATCTTGTTTTGTGCTCTGCATAAGTTTTGAAATTAATATGAGGGTGAATAAATGATGACAGAATTTTCATTTTTAGACCGAACTGTTCTTTAACACTTTCTACTGAGGTCTCCAGGGCCCTTAGATTAAAGGAAGTGATATGTGAGGACTGTTTCATACTCTAAATAGTTTAGTATGTCTGATGCCAAGCAAAAACTTTGGACTTTGTGTTGTATACGGTGTGCCCTGACACAACATGTTCCATCTATTAGGATATTGCTCACTTAAGGACAACGGATGGAATGGCCGCTATCCATGGAAGATTAAATTTTCTCTCTCTGGAGTTTGATACACCTATCAGTTAATCCACAAATGGCTCAGTTTTCCCTCTGTGGCAGCAGGTTAAAGAATTCCCATGTTTGGGTCATTGGATCCAGGTGAAGTGACATGTACACCCTAAGTCCTCATCAGACCTTTCAAAGTCCCACAAGAGCCTTTCACAGCTCTCATAATGCAGCACTTTCAGACAGGTAGCGTCTGGCGCGAAACAAGTACATTAGGTCTGTTTATTTATTGTGCTGTTTGTGAGAAAGGTTGAATTGAACCCCGGCTAGATCAATCCCGCTTTGAACCATTCACACCGTACGTAGCTTAAAGCATACGACTGCCTTGATATATGTCTGCATCAGTTTGTGTGGAACAAAGAGGATCAGACTGATGTGCTTTTCCCCCTCAATCACGATTTCTCATTCTTTTCCCTCCGCATTGCAACTGGTGCATGAACTTGCCCGGAGGGATCCAATTAAAGACCAACTTTCAGGCCCATGCCAAAAGTGTACTCAGATGGCCATGATATTGACCTCCATGTTTATTACATTGACCTCTGTCTGAGCAGTATTGATGAAGATAGCTGTGGTGAGATGGGAAAGAGTGTGTGTGTGTGTGTGTATCAGAATGGTCGAGTCTTTTTAACTCGGCCAATGATCAGTGCCTCAGGTCAAGTTTACCAAGCTGACGATCAGCGAGTCGATACCTGCTGCCCAAACAATCTCTTTAGTGGTGTAGGTCCTGGCACAACAGCACTCCAGAGGAGAAGACATTACCTCCACTGCTCTTATTTATAATTCATACCCAATTTGGAGCACACAGCCTTTACTTTCCCTCCACTCCAGGCCCCCCTCACCTTTCCCAACTAACCTTTTTATTTGTCTCTCTTTCTGTTTTTTTTTTCCACAGGACCAATTAACGGCGATGGGTTCACTTTTTGTTACCTTGAACCGCTGGTGAACCCCTGATCAACGAGAGCGACTCATACTGATCCCAGCTACGGGGTCAGCCACAGTGCGTCTCCGAGCAGATATGCAAATGCGACGAGCCCCTGTGGCGACCCTGCGGGAGCTCCGCCCCTGCCGACGACATCACCTTTGATGAGGGTTCACAAGCATGCCTCACTAATGACCCTTTATTACTCTACCTTGCCATCTCTTAATTGCTAAGATGTGTTGAGTGTAATCAATAGTGTATGTGTGCCACGGCGTGCCTCGGTTACGTCATTCGCTCGCATAGACACACAAAGAATGGGGAAGAGGACAGCCGTGCCTGGCTAGCCCACAGATTAAATGAATGCCATTTAAAGAGGTGGCCATTGATTAAATGTCATCTTTCAATAAAGAGAGCAATGTCTACCGCACATAGAAGTAGGAAAAGTCTCTTGTTCTGCGGTTCCTTCAGTTTTTTTTCTTTTTCTTTCACAGTTTTTTCTCTTCGTCTGGGGGATTTTTTTTAAGTTCTTTAAGATAGGAAGGATGTAAGGCTGATGATTTCTTTAACATCTTACAAATAATGGCACGCTACTATAAAAATCCATTAACATGCAATTGGGAAACAGATTATTGAAGCCATGACAAAACTTTTATGCTGCAATTACAATACATGGAAATTATGACAATAAACTAAATTAACTTTTACCTAATTACTTGCATACAGATGCTTTGATATATTTAAATAGTTAAAATGTTATTAATCAGTCTTTCAGGTTGGAATTACATTTAGCATTGGCTAATAAATAGTGTTTTGACTGTTTTAGATAAAAAATGGATTATAGTTATAAATATTATATTTATATTTTTCTTTACAAATTTAAAACAGTAAAAATGTACAAACAATAACTAACAAGCAAATAAACAAGTTAATACACACAGAGACTGACAGTATAAGAAAGTACTGAAGTATTAAACTTGAAAATTATGTAATACCCAAATTCTCAAAGGTAAATTTCATTGTAGATATTTTAGAAAATCACATACAATTACATGTACAAACAAAATATAGTGCTTTCTGTAAGCATCATAATAATGTATACTACACATGTAATTATGCAATTAAAGAAGTTGCATCTTTTGAACTAGTTTCAGTGAAAACTCTCCAGCATGCAGACTGTGATCCACACAACCACGACACTCCTCACAACATACTCAGGCTTACAAAAATACTCAAGTGTACACACACTAGATTTTGATATCCTCATCTTCAACAACACACCTCACAGTATGAGCACAAACACACTGCCGCTCACACCAAGTCACTGTTATCTGTGTTACTTCATACGACTCCATTTGACCAGTGCATTTGTCACAAGGGAGCTTCATATTTCACTACCCCGTTAAGACGTCTTCCAGATGCAGATCAAATCTTTATAATGAACCATTACATTATTCAGCTGGATACCTTTGAGGGTAATTTAGTAGTTCTTTGATTTCACTGTGACAAATAGTGTTTGAAACAGTGTCCCGGTGACAAAACACACACACACTCTCTCTCCCTCACACACACACAGACACACTCGCACAAACACAAGCTCTCTTTCAACATTCATGTCAACAATAAATCAAGGAAGACAGGCTTTAGCTATCGGCAATTCCTTTTTCTCCCCTCACCAGAAGCGTTACAAATGGTAATCGTGTGTGATGGTAAAATGCTCATGAGTGAACGATGCTCGAGTGAATGAGCAGTCAAAGCACCGCCGCAAGTAACACTCGGAGAGAGTAAAAAATATCAAAGTGTGCTGATTGTAATTGGTCTCCATCTGTAGCACTGCATTATATCGCGCCTGCTAATTGATTGAGCATAATTGGCATATTCTATTTATTTGTCAAAATTATTTGATTTCATTGCCAGACATTTTTCATGTTGTAATTACACAGTTGTTGAAAAATTACAGTATCTGATATTCTAGTAATTAAAATATTTCAACCTCTAATTGTTTTAGTGTGATTGTTTGCAGTTATGGTAGCTTTTTTGTGTGTGTGTGTGTGTGTGTGTGTCTGTGTCTTTCTTATATACACTGCACATCAGCACAATTTTATCCTTGACTTGTTCAACACACAGTGTGCTTATAGTTTTACTTAAAACTAGAATGAATAGTCAGAGTAACACTAGCAGGGGAAACTATCCGTTGCACGATGCTGCAGAGTCTATTTGCTATCTTTGTCCCTGTTAGCAAAGGGCTTAGATTTCCGGTCCCAACGCGCTCTGATATTTGTTTGCTCTATGCTCTAGCGGTTTGGTGCTTTCGCCATGCATGCCTGAACATCTGAGAGGCGATCTGAGAGAGTCGGCTCGAGGACAAACCAGGCCAAAACAGGTGTCAACGTTCTAGCACGTTGTGTTAACACGGCTCTCTGTGATGGAGAAGCTACGATTCGTGACACAACTAATTAAATCTAAATATATTCTATAGCCAACCCCCAGCCGTCGCTCCCCCGACACATAAACCCACTGCCCTTCGAGGGTATGGCTCATCCCTCTTCACGTTAGACGCCAAGAGCAAATATTACCGCTGCAACTAGAGCGTGCTTTGTTTGCATTATATCTAATTAAATTAATGCATTTGGAAAAAAATAAGCACTTAAAATTGCAAATAGAAAAAACATGCATGCACACCTACGATTTCATCAAAAAGTCTCTCTGTCAATTGCCCATATGCAAGACCTGTCTGGTGGTGGGTTCCCCTTGCCCCCCCCCCCTCGCCTCTTTTAATTACTTTACTTATTATTGTTGTAAGAGCAAACAGAGGCAGAACTCATTACACATCCATAAATGAGAAAACGAACGTGTGGCTTCAGGGCCTGCTGAGAGAGCCTACAATTCTCTTATAAAGTTGGAAACAAAGCAAGAGGGGGTAAAGAGTGAGTGAATGAAGGAAGAGCAGGAGATGAATGATATGAAATGAAGTTTCATTCCTCTCTTTTCACATTATTCAAGTTTGGAATGGAGCAAAGGCAACAAGAGAATGAGCTTCACAACACATTTCCAGTGTGTGGGTCCCTGAGCTGCTCCTCCCTTGCAGATGTGCTTTTTTTTGAGAGTGGGCGCCTCAACTTAGCTGTAATAAAGACGCCAAGTTTTATAGAGCTGGAATGGAGTCTTTACGAGATAACCGGAGAGCAGGGGCCAGTGTGGGATGTGTAGCGCGAGTATTTGAGACTCTGGGGGACACAGAGTCAAATCAAACCCCGGGTACTGTACTCACCGAAGACAGCTGTAACTACTGGCAGTGGCAGTACTCTGTTGCAGAGTATTCAAGAGAGAAAATCTAATGATGGCGCTTAGGTGTCTGAATCTGTTTTACCAGTCTGACTAAAGCTAGTCATTAGCACAGGCTAGCACTTTCCGAGAAAGCTAGCACTTCATTATACAGCCTGACTGTGCCCACTCTGTTTGCTCCTCTATAAAATAGCCTGTAATAAAGCAAATCAAGAATCACAGAGGAATTCAGACATGACAAACCATATCCCTGACAGTGGAGCAGAAACACCGATAGCAAGGCTAATTTGAGGGATAATTTGTTAGCAAGTCAAATAACCTAAGTCCACAGTAGCATAATTAAGTTAGCCGCTGATAAAAATGCCTGCAGATGTCAGAGTCGACTCCGGAGGGGAAAACGAAAAATAAACAAGATGACGGAGAGACCCGGAGTGCAAACAGATCCTAAGCCCCAGTTGCTCATGATTACAGTACTAGAATATTCATTAAGTGGTCTGCGGAAGAGTGACCGAAGCCTTACGGTAAGATAAAACGCAATAAATGAGCTCTACTTTAGTAATATATTTGTATAGTTTTTATTTTTACATACTGTATATTTTTAAGTATGCCATCAATTTTGAGATTTGAGATACATGCTACATAATCATGTTACTTTATTCATGTAACAAAAAAAAAAAAAAAAAAAATTGGTCTTACCATACACATGGTCAACATTTTGTAAGAGCAAAAATGTAAAAATAGTAATCTGTTAAAATTAATAATTCTATTAATAATCTGTAATAGTCTATCACCTGCAGCTCTTTCACAAAACAGATGAACAGAGTGGATAAACGATCATTTGATCTCACAAAGAGGAGAGAGAGAGGAATAAAAACTGTTGCAAATGAATGTGGACCTGTCATCAGCACAACGCAGGTACACAGAGGGTTAATTCACACAGGCTTTAGCACCAGCACAAGACAGCGTGTCAAGAGTGTACAATAACACAGCACATCATGTGCAAAATTGCACATACACAGATGAGAGGTGTTAGATACTGTTTGATGAAATTGGCACCGCAGACAAAAGCCCTCTAAAAACCGTCAGTGTATTTGGATTAAGTACACGGTGACCGCATGAACTTTTGCACATTTCCTCTGAAATTATTGACAACATCAAACGCCACTGTATGCATGTGCGTAACTTGACATTACTCTCTGGTCCATTTTGTCACCTTTACTCTCTTATTTTTGAGAATATGGAATATAGATGTGCAAGTACTGTACATTGAAAAGCCCAACAGGATCTGGCTTTGGTCTCTGTTTAGATAAACTACAGGGCCATGACAAGATGCTACACATCTGATAAAATTATAAGAAAATTAGGGAAAATTAGAAATGAAGACCCCCTACCTCCACAACAAGAATACAAATAATAATAACACTGAGCCCAATTTTTTATGGCTAAATATGACTATATTAATCTTGCATGTAGGGTGAAATCAGTCAGAGAGACCTAAATGATGATACAATGATGTTTCTTGACACTAACTCTCCCCAATTTCCAATAAGGAGACCTCCACATTAAACCTGATGAACATCTTCAGCTGAAGTAACAGATGAAACCTACAGGTGCTGCTACCTTCTTAACAGAAAGTGAGAGTAAAGAGGCGTGTGAGGAAATACAGGCACTCAATGGGAGATCAATACATAAATAAGAACACAGTGTTTGAGAGCGTTTACTAAAGGAGCAGCAGCAGTCATGGACCGAAGAGAGTTCATGACATACATACCAACACTGTGTAAACTAAAGAAGACAATGGATTCTTCTTGCTTCTGCTAACATTGAGATACATCAACGAAATGGGTGTATTTGTAGACTGAATCATGGAAATTGATTTTTGCGCTGGACATATTTCAAATCTCAGTATAGTTGGAAGGTATGAGCACATGTGGGATGATGCAAGAGAGTGTAAATCAAACCACAGGCTAATGCAGCGATTGAGTTCAAGCACACAACGCAGCAGGACAATAATTGAGGAAACTGACTTGGCAAAGAATTATTACATGTACACAGCACCGCCTCAAGTTCAAAGCTTTTTTTTTTTGTTCAGAGAATTTTTTTTTTTTTTATTCTAAGTTGGACACTGTTACCCAGAGCAAGTTAGTTTTATCCATGTTATACAATTCAAAATTTGTATGTTTCAAAGCAGACACACACACACACACACACACACACACACACACACACACACACACACACACACACACACACACACACACACACACACACACACACACACACACACACACACACACACACACACACACACACACACACACACACACACACACACACACACACACACACACACACACACACACACACACACACACACACACACACACACACACACACACACACACACACACACACACACACACACACACACGTATAACTGCATCAACAATGTAACAAACTTAGCTGTAATAATATATTTTCTAATACAATTAAAGGGAGGGAAGGGAAAGGGGAGCTAATTTGAAACTATTTAAATTATAAATACATGTTTAATATATTAATTTATGTTACATTATGCCATTTTGCTGTAATTTGCAATACATTTTTAATCAAATACTTACAGATCAGGCTTCTCGAAAATACCCTCATACATCACCACTGATGCCAAATATTATCGTGTTACATAGTATGCATAAGACTAGTCGCATATTAATTGAATACGTTTCTAAATTATTTAGTTAGTACAAGAATTCCATTTGTGAAAAAAAAAATCCTAAAATGTCTAGGAGCGATGCAGATGTGGTCAGTGAAGCACCCCTCGCTGACTAGCTGGCATAATTTGCAGTTGGCGTCGCTCACCAACACAGTGGACTTGGAAGTGTGATCTGAAGCTGGATTACTGGCCTCAAAACTATAAGTACACAGCATTCACATGTGTTTAGCATCGCAAGAGTGCTCCATGACATACTTTCCAGGTGGAGCTTTCAGAAGGCTGTCTCCTCCAGCCCGAGCGGAGGCAAAGGAGGGCGATCAGCCTCTCGCTGTGCTGTCATCTGTAATTACGGGGGCATCTTCAGAGCGGCCCCATGCAAAGCGGGTGGCAGACAGGCTAGTGGCTAATGCACGGGACCCACACTTCACATCAGCGAGGAAGGCAGGCTGACCTTGCTTGCCTCACATTAGCACTCTTATCTGGTGTGTGTGTGTATGTGTGTGTTGTGTGGCGGTGTGGAGGTGTAGGAGATAGTCCTGGAGTGGGCAGCGGGGGCGGGGAGGAGCAGAAATAGATCACTTAGGGGAACAAAGTGTAATTAATGGGTGGAGAGAGATAAGAGTACCCTGGCCACTATCTGGGAATGTGCTAATGGGGTTCACACACACTCAACATGAGCAGGGGATGACCCCTGACAGTGTGTGTGCGTGTGTGTGGAAGAAGACATGATGTATACTGATGTGATGGATATGAGTGAGTGACAGTGAGTGAATGAGTGAGGGAGAGAGTGGGGAGTGAATACTAGAATTTTGAAGACATTTCATTGAAATCTTCAAAATGCTTCACTGCGGTGCTTGGTTGATGTGTTGAGAATATGTTTTAACCATTACTCCATGTTTTTCAAAGATTTCAGTTGGATTTAATAGTTAAGTTAATAATTTATCTTTTTAAAATGTCATGTTTATTTCAACTGAAATCACACCAGTCCGGTGTTTACTAATTCAGACAAGCAGGTCTATAGTTGATCCGTTTTACAGTTTATATCTTGCTAAAGAACAGCACTCTAAAACCACTATTAGTAGTTGTATCTCTAAATTAGTAAATATTATACCGATTTACTAAAAACATTAAGGCTAAAAAAAGGAGACGTGGCTTCTAATGATAAGCTAACAATTATTTTATAACCGATATCTAGCGTCCGATAAATGTCAAATATAAAAATTCTGTAATATTTGTTAAATATTTTGTAAGAAATATAAATAAATATATAGTATATATACAGGTATATATATATACACACACTCAACGGCCACTTTATTAGGTACCAATTGCTTTGTAATACAAATTGCTACTCAGACAATCACATGGCAGCAACTCAATGCATTTAGGCATCTAGATGTGGTGAAGACGACTTGCTGAAGTTCAAACCGAGCATCAGAATGGGGAAGAAAGGGGATTTAAGTGACTTTGAACGTGGAATGGTTGTTGTGACAGACAGGCTGGTCTGAGTATTTCAAAAACTGCTGATCTACTGGGATTTTCACGCACAACCATCTCTAGGGTTTACAGAGAATGGTCCGAAAAAGAGAAAATATCCAGTGAGCGGCAGTTGTGTGGACGAAAATGCCTTGTTGATGTCAGAGGTCAGAGGAGAATGGGCAGACTGGTTAGAGATGATAGAAAGGCAACAGTAACTCAAATAACCACTCGTTACAACCAAGGTATGCAGAATACTATCTCTGAACGCACAACACGTCGAACCCTGAAGCAGATGGGCTACAGCAGCAGAAGACCACACCAGGTGCCGCTCCTGTAACCTAAGAACAGGAAATGGAGGCTATAATTTGCACAGGCTCACCAAAATTGGACAATAGAAGATTGGAAAAACGTTGCCTGGTCTGATGAGTCTCGATTTCTGCTGCGACATTCAGATGTTAGAGTCAGAATGTTGACGTAAAGAACATGAAAGCATGGATCCATCCTGCCTTGTCTCAACGGTTCAGGCTGGTGGTGGTGGTGTAATGGTGAGGGGGATATTTTCTTGGCACACTTTGGGCCCTTTAGTATCAATTGAGCATGTTTAAATGCCACAGCCTACCTGAGTATTGTTGCTGACCATGTCCATCCCTTTATGACTACAGTGTACCATCTTCTGATGGCTACTTCCAGCAGGATAATGCACATGTCACAAAGCTCAAATCATCTCAGACTGGTTTCTTGAACATGACAATGAGTTCACTTTACTCAAATGGCCTCCACAGTCACCAGATCTCAATCCAATAGAGCACCTTTGGGATGTGGTGGAACGGGAGATTCGCATCATGGATTTGCAGCCGACAAATCTGCAGCAAGATGCTATCATGTCAATATGGACCAAAATCTCTGAGGAATGTTTCCCATGTCACAAGGCAGTTCTGAAGGTAAAAGGGGGTCCAACCCGGTATTAGCAAGTTGCTTGCGTGTATTAGTGAGTGTATACAGTATATATAAGGCATTAGGAATTTAGACATCATATAATTATAATGTATAGTATGAAAACTGCATATTCTTTTTTAGATTTGTTAAAGATTGAATTGATCAGTGTTGTTAAATAGTTAGTATTTGTAAAGATTAACGTCATTATGGAAAAGGTCATGTAAATGTAAAAAATATGCAATATAAACTGATATAGACTGATTAAAATCTCCCATAATTACTGATATAGTACTGATATATGCATCTCCCCAAAAAAACTAATACAAAAATCCCTAGCTGACCATCCTGAATCATTTATAAATATAAGACAATTACAACCCAAATTCCATACTGGAGTCAATGCGCTCTTGTTTTCAAAGAGGATTTTGTGTTTTAATGCATAAGAGAAAACAACACGTTGTTACAGTCGCCACGCTCCCCTCCTTCACAACACCCACACAGAACACACGTCTTTCACATCAAACCTATGAACAATGTTATTACGCTTGGCTCAGTGGCAGGGCTTCAAATGAAGAGGACATTAATGTTTACATTGACTGAGGAACAAGGAAAGCACAACAGTCAGCTTAAGGTCAGTTCACGGCGACAAAAAGGAGGCTATTTGAGAGGAACTTCCTAACAACCTCCTGTATGCGTGGGTCCTGCGTCAGGGGCCCGTCCAGGAGCCATTAAGGGTATTCTATGACTCTGAAGCACCACATGGTAGACAGACAATATGTAAAATGCATTTCCTCTGTTTGTCTGAAAATAGAGCAGTTCTTCTCAACTGATGGGCCGCAAACCAAAAATGGGTCACAGGTCTGTTCTGAAAGGGTCATGGAAAGCAGGGCAAAAAACAATGCTAAATGCACAGATATTAAAAATCAACTAGTGCATAGTTAGGACAGCAAAACAACATTCATAATGTGATGTTTGAGGGATTCAATACTAGTGTAATAACATTTATATTTATTTAGAGAGCCGAATTAGTAACTTCACATTTGTGCAATTCGATGGTTATCTACACACTGTAGACATGACAGTCTCGGACTGTGACCCCAGACTGACCCTAAACTCAGAGTACACTCGTACAGAGACCCTGGAGTGAGGGAGAAGAGACTGGCTTCTGTCAAAAGATAGAGAGGAACAAGTAGAAAAAGAAAGGAAAAAAGCACTCAAGATTAGAAATAAAAAGTAAGACAGTACCATGCGTATAAACATAAATAAG
This sequence comes from Ptychobarbus kaznakovi, assembly GCA_027422405.1. Lineage (NCBI taxonomy): Eukaryota > Metazoa > Chordata > Actinopteri > Cypriniformes > Cyprinidae > Ptychobarbus > Ptychobarbus kaznakovi. The sequence goes on along the minus strand of CM049797.1, from coordinate 19,389,560 downwards.
ACCTTTGTGTATGTGTGTATATATATATATACACACACATATACACACGGAATGTTTTTGTGCTGCTTATTTTTGTAGACAATCTTTGCAGGATTTGTTTTCTCTTTTTGCATGCTGAACAAAGTAGTGTTCAACAAAAAGCATTAACTTGATATATAATTGAAAATATAAATATTTTGTAACATTATAAATGTCTCAAATACATTTAATGCCACCTTTAGTGAATACATTTTCCCCTAGAAATAACTAATACATTAATTTAAATAAAACTAATAATAAGAAGAAATGTTAAATCATGATATTAGAATGATTTCTGAAGACTCATATGACACTAAAGACTTATTGAAGAAAGTATTGGCTGCTGAAAATTCAGCTTTGTAAATTATATTTAAAAATACACAACAGTGATTTTAAATAACATTTCACAATATTACAGTTTTTAAATGTTTGATAAAGAAATAAAGCCTTTGGGAGCATAAGAGACTTTCAAAAACATAAAAATACTAAATAACCATGTAATACACACAATCACATATATATATATATATATATATATATATATATATACATACACACTCAACGGCCACTTTATTAGGTACACCAGTTCAATTGCTTGGTAACACAAATTGCTACTCAGACAATCACATGGCAGCAACTCAATGCATTTAGGCATCTAGATGTAGTGAAGACGACTTGCTGAAGTTCAAACCGAGCATCAGAATGGGGAAGAAAGGGGATTTAAGTGACTTTGAACGTGGAATGGTTGTTGTGCCAGACAGGCTGGTCTGAGTATTTCAAAAACTGCTGATCTACTGGGATTTTCACGCACAACCATCTCTAGGGTTTACATCGAATGGTCCTGAAAAGAGAAAATATCCAGTGAGTGGCAGATATGTGAACGAAAATGCCTTGTTGATGTCAGAGGTCAGAGGAGAATGGGCAGACTGGTTAGAGATGATAGAAAGGCAACAGTAACTCAAATAACCACTCGTTACAACAAGGTATGCAGAATACTATCTCTGAACGCACAACACGTCGAACCCTGAAGCAGATGGGCTACAGCAGCAGAAGACCACACCGGGTGCCGCTCCTGTAACCTAAGAACAGGAAACAGAGGATACAATTCGCACAGGCTCACCAAAATAGGACAATAGAAGATTGGAAAAACGTTGCCTGGTCTGATGAGTCTCAATTTCTGCTGCAACATTCAGATGTTAGAGTCAGAATTTGGCATAAAGAACATAAAAGCATGGATCCATCCTGCCTTGTCTCAATGGTTCAGGCTGGTGGTGGTGGTGTAATGGTGTGGGGGATATTTTCTTGGCACACTTTGGGCCCCTTAGCACCAATTGAGCATCGTTTAAATGCCACAGCCTCCCTGAGTATTGTTGCTGACCATGTCCATCCCTTTATGACTACAGTGTACCATCTTCTGATGGCTACTTCCAGCAGGATAATGCACCATGTCACAAAGCTCAAATCATCTCAGACTGGTTTCTTGAACATGACAATGAGTTCACTTTACTCAAATGGCCTCCACAATCCTCAATCCAATAGAGCACCTTTGGGATGTGGTGGAACGGGAGATTTGCATCATGGATGTGCAGCCGACAAATCTGTAGCAACTGAGTGATGCTATCACATCAATATGGACCAAAATCTCTGAGGAATGTTTCCAACACCTTGATGAATCTATGCCATGGAGATATAAGGCAGTTCTGAAGGCAAAAGGGGGTCCAACCCGGTACTAGCAATGTGTACCTAATAAAGTGGCCAGTGAGTGTATATGTATATACAGAGAGAGAGAGTATATATACACATACATATGCACGCAGTACACACATACACACACACACACACACACACACACACACACACACACACACACACACACACACACACACACACACACACACACACACACACACACACACACACACCTTCCTATAATCACTTTATTGGCAAACCGAGACTACAAAGGCATCAAGTGAGTGCACTCTGGACAAAACATGAAGGAAAAAAAAACACATTTACACCCAGGCGATGATTCATTAGAGAAAAGCTGCAAAAAGCCGTAAATGTACAAAAACAAAGTTTAAGTGTTTTGTTTCCAATCTAATGTTGTGATCGAAACTTACTCAAACAGCATGAGAGGGGCCAAAAGTTCAGCACAAACAACCCACCCAAACAAAACTCCACAAACAAACAAACACAAACAATGGCAGGCATCTAAAAGCATCTCCGCTTTACACAAACCGTGGGAAGAGTTAACTCCCTGATAAGCTGTCTCAAACCCCGGCATTATGCATTTTTCATGCCATGTGAGTCAGAGACCGAATAATTATCTCTCTATCTCTCTACAGACGAGTGCAGAGGGCTGCAGCCACTTCCCTCTCTGTGCTCTCTCTCCACACTCAATGCGAATTAACTCATACAGACATCAACAAAACATTCAGCTGAACCCTTGGATAGGCAGGTGAATAAACAGCACAAGGACCTTCAGATGTATTCAGCGATTCCATGGTCGCACTGACCTCCAAATGAGGCTGGATCTGTCCCTTCTGGGGGCAAACAGGAATAAAAACACCTTGACCAAATCTATAGACCCTTATCTGACAGAGCGGCTAACGCTCAACACGTAGCCCATGTCAAATAAGATGTACAGAGATGTTCAGATGCACCGTGACCCTGTAGGGACACACTATTAATCAAAAGTGTGTTAGGGATGCAGGAGCGAGTCAGGATGAGTGTTTGAGGATTGTGTGTTTGGTGTGGGTGTGCGAGTACAGCAGGGGTCAGGAGCGGCTCTGACTCTCTCAATGGCACTCTATTGACAGCAGAGGTGAGAGTAAGCGCGAGGAACGGCAAATAGAATAAACCAATCAATACATTCTCACTTGTCAGAAGGGTAAGAGTCCTTTAAGAAGAGTCAACTTTAACCCTGCAGTATGTTACATTGATCAGATGATGTAAACTCCCTGCTATATCAGTGTTCTGACGTATATGGAATGTGAGTCACTGATAACATTGTCTGAGAAGATGTGTGACTGTAAGTGTCAGAGAGTGAGAGACCGAGAGAGCACATTCCTTTACAAATGCCTGTGATACACAAAATACAAATAATGCTGCTCATAAGATTTGAATACTGACCTCTATAGTATAAAACCTCTGTGTGTAACTCATCTCACAACATTTACCTGAAAATACCTGAACCAAATGATTGATTACATTTGGCTCGCTATAATGGTTATCAGAGAAGTATTCCCTAGATGATATAGTATTTCCTGCTGTTGCTGTTGCTGTTCCTTACCTTTTTTGAGTATAATACATTTTTTGTGATATATATTATATTTTAAACAGCAAGGATGCATTAAAGAGATCAAAAGTAACATTAAATACGTTTACAATTATTTAAAAAAAATATATTTCAAATTAATGCTGGTTTTAAAGCCTTTATATATTATATATATATATATATAATGCAGTATAAAAGTAATTCCAATGCATTAATTGTCTTGTAATGTACCTTAGAATGCATTGTACAATCTCAATAATACATATAACCACAGTTAACTCATTATAACACTCACCATTTCATTGTTACACTTTGCATTTTAAATTTGGTTACAATGCAATGTACATTACGAATAATTATAATGTATTATACCCCTTAATAGCCCTTTATAATGCATTATTCATTAAGGCTTTAAGTAAAGTGTTTCCTAGATTTCTATTCATCAAATAATCTTCTTAAAAATGTATCGCCATTTCCACAACAATATTAAGTAGCGCAACAGTTTTAAACAATGATGATAAAAATAAATGTTTCTTAAGCACCAAATCAGTATATTATAATTTATGGAAGACCATGTGACACTGAAGGCTGAAGTAATGACTGATGGAATTTCTGCAAAAAGCACAGTTTTTACTGTAATTTTAATCAAATAAAGATACACATTTTGACTTTTGGTATTTTATAAAAATAAATAAATTTAGCGAGTTTAGTTTGTCACCAGTTCTTTATTAGTATGTTTATATAATACATAATTAGAACCAAATATTGGACTGTCACCTGTAAAAATACATTTATCAATAATATTATGTATTTCTTATTTCCAATGAATTAATTGTTAAGACACCAGAATCATTAAGAGGAGTTATATTTACCACTAGAAACAATGCATTCTTCAAGACTCTCATCACCATTAGAGACTATCACATTACTGACATACTAGCATGGGATATTTTGATATGGCCAGTAAACAACCACAGAGCAATGTGCTAAAACTACATTTAGCAACATATAGCAACACCCTGGCATCTACTCACAAAAACCTAGTATTGAGGTATTTTCTTTTCGCCTGTTTTCTTCTAAAATATTACGTACTTGCTTCAAATCTCTTCGTGAAAATGATGAACAAGACATTGAGTGCTTAACCTTCAAATTGTTCCTGTTTCTGTTAAAATACATACTTTAGTAGAAACAAGGTCCTCTGGGTGTGTTAATACAGTATCATGTGATAAATTAGACAGAAAAAAAGTAAGCTTTAAAAGTTAATGAAGAGAAGTGGAACATAAATTAAGAGAGAGATGAATGGAGAGAGAGAGAGAGGGAGACAGAGGAGAGACGCTAAACCTCTGTCATAATTTAAACAAGTAAAAAGTCTCCCACCGTTCTGTTTACAGTGTATAATTAATGCCTGTAAGTTCAAACACTGCTTTATCTGTACTCGTCGGCTTAAGTGATATGATTTCATTTTTTATGGCTGGTTATGCCCCCCCCCCCCCCCCCTAAACACTGCTGCTTTTCTACCCGCAGCTAAAGTGCCTAGTTAATCCCCCCCCCCCTCACCGCTGACAACAGCCGCTTCCATCAATCCGTCTAAAATACGCCCCAAATCTCTTCGAGTTTTACTACCGTGCATCTCTCGTTATTGGGCTGATGGCATGTTTCAAAGCCTTGTTTCACTCCATGTCTTCGGTTGCTGACCTCTGAGGTCTCGGTAACTTTAAACCCTCCACGCCTACGTCTGCTTGATGTGCTAAAGCGTTATGATACTTCAGAGCAGTCGCTCTCCTCGTGTGCAATAAATTTGAATGTATGTGTTCAAAAGTAAAGGTGCTTAACTACAGCAGAGCTTTAATGGGCATCGTAGGAGCACAAATGGCCAACTAAGCAGACAAGGCTTCAGCATATATGGAGATAGCATTTAGATAAATTTGGGAAAATATGGTTTTAGCTAAATAGCTAAATATGTTGTACAAATTCAGGCCTGCTTGCATCTTACCTGGGCTTTGTCTATTTGAAAAAAATCCAAGATTCAAATTAAACTAAACTTTCCAAAGCTATCTCACGACCAATTCGAACGCATTTTATGAGGTGGCTAATTCGTATGAATTCATACGACCTTACTCGTATGCGATTTTGTACGATTTGTCTAAACCCCAGTGACGGGTAGGTTTAGGGGCTGGGTTAGGTGTTGGTAATTCGTAAAAATTCATATGAATTGTGCAATCCGTAAAATAAGTACGATTTGGCATGAATGAGATCGTATGAATTCGTACAAATTAGCCACCTCATAAAATATGTACAAATTGCCGTGAGATCAGGCTGAACTTTCAGAAAACTTGTGTGCATCATTTATGTGTCATCATAATTGTATAGTTTTTGTAAAGATTCTTTTAAAGATTTATGTATTTATTTTGTTGCAACACATTTCCAACAAACACAACTGTTTATACATTATGAATTTAAAATAAAAGTATTTAATTACAATTAATTTCAATTATGAATGTCTAAAACTTTGAATACAAAATATGTCTTTAAATATTAAAGGTAACACATTTGTACTTAAAATTAAGCACATTTCAATCAATTTAATTTACACCATAAATGCTACTTGTGGCAGAATATTTTCACATTTTTGCGACAGATGCAGTTTCAGTCACACTGTGCTGTTTGTCACAAATACTGCACACACACACACACGCACGCACGCACGCACGCACGCACACGCACACACACACACACACACACACAAAACATGTCAGATTTCTCTCTGATGGCAGATGTGGCAAAAAGTTTGTTTTGGATCTTGTTTGAGGACACAAGCCAAAAGACGAGCTCTACTACTGGTGCTTAAACCTGCCTTTTGTATGCCTCTCAAAAACAAACAATCCAGGTCCAGGATGTCAGGCTATGACCGCAACAAACCACCCACATACAGAAACAACTTTCCTTTTGTATTCCTGACCACAGCGGTAAGAGAGTGATCACTGCTGCCATGTGTATCAAGGGGCAGATTAATGGTTTGTGGTCAAATGTCCCGCCTTAGGGAGCAAAACTAAACCAGGAATGTAAACCAGGAATCTAAACCTCAATACCTCCAGCTGCTTAGTTTTGACAGTGGTTTATCATGCCTCATAAAACAAAGATCAGCGGTTTATATTCTCACTGACAATAACATCATGTAGAAAGACAGCTATGCGATCAGTTTTCAATGACACCTCTCAATCTCATGCATCCTTCATCACGCATCTTATACGCCTCTGTTCTTTTCTCACTTTTCCATGCATTAATTCCAACTGCTCTTTTTTCACAAACTGTGTGAGCTCGCACATATATTGCCCAATGTCTCTGAGGAGACCGGTTATCTCTCTCCTGTTGCTCGGCTTGTGTATTTTCTATCCCGTGTGAGTGCTTCCTCTTCCCTGAGCACGAGTGAGCGAGTCTATAAGACTCAAGGAGAGCAGAGTGATTTTAAAGATGCAGGCAATCCAGAGGGAATCCCACCATATCAGTGTGTTTTCTTGTGTGTTGCATTGCTATTTCAGGGGCACAAAGAGTAATGTGAGCCGATGGTATAAAGGTCCTTCTCTGCAAGTTTGAGAGTTTATTTGTCATACTTTTCTGAAGGTTTCACATCGTTAAGGTGAATCAAACTGTAAATATGCCAAGAGATAAAAAGCTGCCAACGATTTTTAAGCCCAGAACCTGTTAAGGTATTCAATAAGCTTCGATTATAGCCTTTTTTATAAAACGATAGATGCACTCAGTGGATAGCCCTTACAGAAGGCAGTTGTAGTGCAATGGCTGGAAAAGGGATCTTCAGTTAATGGCTTTTTCCACTATCGGTTGTTAGAGTAAACAGCAATTTGGTGAGCATTTGGGACATCACTCAGCTCCGTGTTGAATAAAGACAGGTGTGTTTGAATGAACCTATTTAATCACCTTGTTGATTTATAGAGTGTATTTGATGCTCTCCATCATAAACTGGAGAGAGACAGATAAATGGATTGTGTGCCGAAGGTAAATGGTAAATAAAAAGTTTGTTAACATTTGAGCCTGATGGTGAGATATTGATTTCTCCTGTCTCCTTAATGGAGGTGCTGATGGTACTGATGGAGGAGAGAGAGTGTTTCTAGATTTGGGGTAAGATGATGGTTTAACAAGAGAGCGTGCTGTGTGTGTGTGTGTGTGTGTGTGTGTGTGTGTGTGTGTGTACTCTTCTAAAGTGAGGGAAATAAAATGAGGCTCACACTAGACTTCAAGCAGCTACAATTATTTCGACCCTTGCTACAAATAGAAAAAATAACAATGCTTCAGAGCATTTGTTTTGAACAAAATTCTAGTCTATGTCTCGTATTCAGATTTGCACACATTGTTTTCATGCAAAATTCCCAAAATAAAACTTCTGTAATGTCTCTTCATTTTCAACCAATGGTCAATGTCTGAAATGTTTAATTTCGAAGTTTTGTAATAAAATTATACAATTATTACAAATGTACTAAATGAAGATGTTAAACTGACAGCCTTAAAATTAATGAGAGTGAAAGGAATACAGAGTCAAGTGAGATTGCCCCTTAAACCCTACAGAAACCGCAGCAGTGACGGGCAAATATAACTGTTACACTATGCAAAGAGCTGAAAGATGCCCCTAATACACCAACTGACCCCTTCAAACAAACACCCACTCACACTGCCACGAAGAAAAAGATTCAGCATTGAAATCTCATCCTGACTGAAAATTACTCATGTCTGAAGTCCGGAAACCTGACACCTTGATTGCAGCAGAAGCAAATAAAACTGACAAGGCCGCTTTACACTTCTGAGATCTCCATCATGTTCTCTGTCGAGCAGGAACAGAGACAGATCCATGAATAACTAAGAGAGAGGGATGATAAACGTGTCATCTCTTTGTGTTGGCGGAGAGATGCGGAGTTAAAGTCGTGAGCCAACTTTCAGTGAAAGCGAACAACGTTGAAAATGCTCATGACCTTTCAAACGCAGACGAGCATATTTGCTAAGTACAGCTTCCTGCGGCTGGTTCGCCGCTGTTGTTGAAAGTGAAAAGAGACAGAGGAGGATGACAGCGAGACAGCGATTAACGCGGGGAACAAATCCACTTAATATGTACTTTCCATCTGTACGTCTTCATGGCAGCTCGATGAAAGCGAGCGGGCTTACGATAAACCTAATTTAAATGTTTAAATATTGTTTTTGGCTGGCCGACGGGGCCACATCGTCTGTCATGTTCTCATGCTGACAAATCTCTTTGCATGCATTCCCAGAGATAGAAAGCGTAAGAGACGGGGACGCGAGAACAAACAGGATTTGATGTCTGGGAGAAACGGCAGATCGATGTGTACACACAAAAGAGTGCAATGACACGGCCAGGTAACATAATCGTGGTCGGGCTATGTGATCATGTATGTCTGAGCGAGCGAGTGCATATTTACATGGAGGAAGAGTGCTATCTATGTGTGTGGCGGTCACAACATGCCTGCTGGGAGAAAGAGGTAACAGAAGGGAGGCCCTTCACATCCCCACAAGCCTGCTCTCTGATTTCCGTTACGCTAGTGGAACTCTAGCCCGTCTGTGTCCCCGGGCCACAGGCGCACAGGTGTTTGCTGCATGCACCTGTGCGCTAGTTCATAAGGAGGGGCTGTCAAAAGCGCCCGACGAGCACTGACCTGGGATCATCCGGAGCACACCTGTGCCATTCAAACCCAAGCTTGTTGTCATGGATCTGGAAAGCGGCATCTGCAACAAACGGCTCAGAAGCGGTGTACATTATAATGTGGTGCCCCAGACAAAGGTTAAGAGGTCACGTCGGGGCTTTTAGGAAAGGAAAAGAGACAGTTGAGACAGAGTTCAACTGAAGTCTAAGGTGGCTTTGCACCATTCTGTACGGAGAGCAGATTTGCACCACATGCTTGCCTGAGCAATTACCAAAGCCAATCTGAGAAACACATGGGGACATGGAACTATTCCTGAGCGCTGTGAAGGGAGGAGACCAGCCGTACATTGATTACACTCCTAATGGATGACTATCAATGTAAAGAGTGTGTAAGGTTACAATTAGGCTCCACTTATCTACGGTAATTAGAAACTCCTGCATTTAGACAACTCGATATTCTTCAGGTCATGATAGGCTGAGGACTTGGCAGACCCTCGCGCCCATACCTGAGCGCTCAACGCCAACCAGAGCATCCCTGGCAACCTCACGCTGTAACGTAGTCCATCCCGTTCTATCTGGCTGCACTATTGTCCTGCCCTCAACCTGTGAACGTTGGCACAACCCCGAAGGTTGGGGCTAAAAAAAGGCCCAGGCGCAAGGAACAGAAACATAGTCTGCATTAGCCAGCTAATCCTATTAAATCTGCGGCCCTGCCAAAAGCCAGGGTCAGCCAGTGTGCCACGTCACTCACATGCACCTTTGGCACCGGCCGTGACCCTGGACTACTGTCCCGGAGATGAGGGCGGGGAGTCGCCTGTTTTCTAGGTCCAGATGGAATTAGGCAAAAGCTGGGATGCATGGATGCACCTACTGGCCAATCGCTCGGACCACTGGAGGCTTTTGGAAATGAGTGTGGTTGAGGCTGAGATTTAGCCACAAAACTAAGCAGCTTGCACCCGCTCTGTGCAGCAGGAATTGGTTTAATGTGTTTACAGTGGATTACAGCATCGCACTGACAGTTAAAAGGCACTTGTGATCTGTGTGGTCATCTGTAGTGTGAAGTGTCACAAAGAATCAAAATGCTTTATGATAATGTAAACATGAAACAGATTTTATTTTTTGTAATCTGATGTATATGAAAGAGGATATTCAATGAAAAAAAGTTCAAGCCAACATGAAATGATGTTGGAACTGATTTTGATGTCATTATATGATCGAAAGAAGGACATGACTTTGTTTTATTTATCGAACTATAAAAGTGGGCCATAACATACTAGAATGAAAAGGGAAATTAAGAGGGATTGATGAAGTCAACTGAAAAATAAAGTGGGTGTAGAAGAAGATATCATGAGTGAATTTTGAAGAATAATTATGAACATACACTCTAATAAAAGTCTGTAAAAAATAGGCCACAATGTAATTTTCTGTATTGATTTTTCACAGGTGCTTTACCCATATTTTGAATTATGCATTACATTGTTGTTTGTTTAGAATTATAGGAAATGTCCTCTATGGAAAACTACCTGTACATTTGCATTTTTCTACAGATTTTTTTGTAAGGTTTAAAGATCCAGGTTTGGAATAATAATAATAATAATAAAGTATTGTTATTACTAAATAAAAAAAATATATAAATAAAGAAAAAAATATAATAATATTACTATTTTAAATAAAGAGTGTTTAGTATAATTACTTTATTTTGCAGTAAAATTTTTTTTTATTTTGATTTGATTAAGCATGCAGCCCAAACACTTAATACAAGAAAATACAGGCATAAGCACTCTCACATACAGACAAAAACATGTACATTTTTACACTGACCCCAACAATGGCATCACTTTCCATTAAAGTCATTTCACCACAACTGTGCAAATCTAATTGGGTTACGTGTTATCGATGCAGAGCAAAGCATCCATCTTGCTTAACTTGACCTGCGCTCAGACACTTTACCCCACATCTCTGCTGTCCCGACAGTGTGACTTAAGGACAGGATATCGCCTGTGCCATGAATACAGTACCTGATGTAACAAGTCAACCATGATGACTAATTGCATTAGTGACATAAGTAACATATACTCCACTTCCAGTGCAAGGGGTCCCTCTATCAGATGGTCTGTGGCCTAAATTGCCCCTTAACCGGAGACAGCTCAATACCAGGTCACTAAACCCTTACTTTATCCTAAACAGGCCTTTGTCCTGAACACAGCTTGGTGGCACCAGTGCATTGTTGAGCGGATGAAGTTAGTGCACAATGTTCTGCTATATTAGCATCTCCAGCAACAAGGCTGGTGAGACAGAGAATTTAATTTGAAACGAGCTAATGCTCCTGCTCTGGCGCCAACTCATTTACAGCCATTAACATCGACTAAGCTGACTAAGCACGAAGCTCTAATTGTTGTAACAATGAAAGCTAGATAAAATAAGGCCTTTCTGTACAATATGGAAAATAACCTATACAACTTGACATAGCTTTCTTCCACTATTTATCATCTGTACTAAAAGTAAGTGTCTAAGTGTGGCTTGTTTAGTAACCACTGAGGTACCGTTCTTCTTTGAAACACTGTGGGTCAGTCCTGATTTTCAGGGCGAGAGAGCAGGCATGACCTTCACAACTTTTTTCGTTCCTTGATCACATTGATAGTACAACAAGACCGCACAAGATAAAGCTCTCAGCTCATTACTTATTGAATGATCTCATGATAGTCCTTGCCTTCAAGTGCTGCAGTATTTGTATCATTGATTAACAGTAGTACACATTCAAGACTTTTCCTGTTGAATGCATTGATTCATATGCTTAACTTGTCATCACGCAGGCTCAACCAGTAACTTGAGTGTACATGCTTTTCCAACAATGGCAGATAAAAAAATCACTATTTTTGCAATACACAAAATAACATACACCAGCTTTAAATATTAAATTGCACAATATGTTCAGTAAGATCTGAAAAATACCCCATGTATATCTGAATTCCCTCATATGAAATTTCCCTATGTGCCATTAAATCAGTAATAACCTTTCTATGTAGTGACTAGTGAGGCAATTGTTTTGTTTTAAATAAGTCATAAGGGTTGAGAGGCAGGGAGAATAATCCACTGTTGTCGAGAGTTCACATGCCAGCTAGCCCGTTGCTTTGGCAGAGCAGATGAAGATATCAAAGAGGGGGGAGAGAGCAAGCCCTGCATGCCGAGGAGGCCGGGAAACTGGCGAGCGAGACAGAGAGAGAGAATCAGAAGTCAAACTCAGGGCTCTTCCCACAAACAGGACTGGCACCCAGCAGGGTTTAAAGTTCTGCTCAGCTTCCGCCAGGGGATTTTCCTCCTCTTTTTCTTCCCCGCTCGCTCTGTCGTTTCACCATAACAAAGGCACTTCTTGGTAGTGCACAAACCAAGACATGTTGCAAAGTGATACATTTTTAATTCCCCTCAGTTTTTCATGTGTGCCAATGCCGCCAGGTTGAGGGGGAGCTGCTGATGGTGAAAAAGACTTCTTCCTCTGCGCAACACACATACAGGTACGGGAAGATAAGCAACACCTATGAGCTATTCAAGTTTCACAGGCCGTATCGGTAATAAATGATGCATTGGTATCTAAACCACAGAAAGCAAGAAGAGTTGTTATGTAGATCTGATAGATAAGGCTTTGGCGGTATAGAGTTTATACTGAGAAGACAGCCATTTCTCAAACATACATGAAGAAAGCTAGTCATTTCTTGCAGTTGACACCTGTTAAAAGCTTTTTAAATGTTAACTGATGGGAAAAAAATCTAAATAATTATTCTGCCAATTCTTTGTACGTAAGGAAAACCTAAACACGCAGATTACTACTAACACTAGCCTCCCTCTCAGCTCAGGTGGTGTAAAAAAAGAAAAGGGAACACTGGTAAAATCCAAGCTCCCTCGCGCTTCTGTAGCCACTGCTAATGAGTTGCGACTTCCTGTCATGCTGTTTTTTTCTCTCTCTCCCTTCTTCCAGGAGAGGAGGCGGATTGTGGAAAGTCGATTTCCTGTGCGGCGGTGCTTGTCGTAATTGCGCCGCGAGGCGGCTTGGTTTGCCAACGGTGACATAGCTGGTGAAAACGAGCAGAAAATCTAACTGTTCCATATCAAAGAATATTTTTACTCTGGCTAATGTGACTTAAATACCTTGTTCCACAGTCGAGTGGGCTGGCACCTGCTGCATGGGAACTGGCCAATTACTGCGCAGTCGCTCTAATTTTCTGATTCAATTAGCATGCTTCAGAGCTTTGCCGTCTAATTGCAAACTACTTCACAGTTACCTCTCTGATTAATCGCTGCCCATCTGCGAGCAATCGGAAAACCTTGGTAGAACAAATTCGGGTAATTCAGAATGCCGGGAGCCTGGCGAAGTGAAGCCCACGTGGCTGCATGTTGAACCCTGGGCGCCGCAACAGAGCAAGCTGACAGTGGAAACATATCAATGCGCTGTCACCTCTAAATCCACTTAATACACTGGAAGGTTTCGTAAATCAAAGCAGCCATTCAAGCACTTGGCAACTGTGACAGGAAGTCATACTAAACAAATGATCAGTCATCCGTAAAACTTTGATTAACGCGCTTAAATGTATGCCAAGCAGGTATAATTGAGGAAATGAGGCAATACGAAATGAAGAGTTTAGCATTTTCTTGAAAAAAATCCATGGAGAACGCAAAACAGTGGTGTTAGTCATCTCCAAAAAAACATCTCCTCTAGACCAACGGACAGCATTTATAACGACCCCTGATAATGTATGAAGATCAGAGGCTATCGACCCTCACACACAGCGGGTTACGCTGTCAAATCGGTGGCGCTTTGCCCAACCTGACCCATGACTCTCTCTGTACGCTAATGCGTACCTATTGACATTCCCAAGGACAAGGACACTGGGGTGTTTACACAGTTTTTACACCATGTTACATCATTCCAACCGCTGAGGTATCTGCCCTGACCGAAAAGACTTGGCACCCGGTCTTGCCCTCTGCGAGCAAAAGGACTACGGCTGCCTTCCGATCCACAAATACATTTATTTTAAATTCACTACAGTCCTTTAATCCCTAATGAAAAAGTACAGAGGATCCAACAGTAAGCATATTGCATATTGTTGCCAGTGCTCTGATAATGATGTATAAGGTGGTGGCTGAGAGAGACCATAATTCCAATATGTCAGGTCTCTGATTTGGCCACAATTTGCATGGTTATAATAGCTTATCGACTGGCTCAAGGTTGAGGGAGACCACGGTAGCCAGGAGTAATGACTACGTTGCATGAGTTTATTTCAAGCTGCCGGGGTTCACTCACCCGAGCCCTTTTGTCAATATGCAATTTTGATTCTTCAATGCCCCTTGGCGAGGCTAGGCTAACGGCAACCGGTGCTGTTCCCCACCAACACCCCTTAAATGATTCCTGTATCATACAAACATTTCCCATGAAGATCAATACAAGTGCCATTCATTAACCCTTGAAAATCTACAAAGCCGAATGCTAGATTTATTGACCGGGCCAATTGGTTTTTATATTTGTTTGCTACTAAATATGTGGTTCTTTGTATTTTTGTTGTTTGAAAAACTTAAATTACAATTATAGATCATTAAAGGAAGTAGCTTGCCTTCCTAAAGCCATTTTGGGAAGGTACAGACTGACAAACATACCACAGAATAATTGATATATGAAATTATATGTGCATTTTGCATTCATAGTATCAAACAGCTAGTATGCATGAAAACTAAAGCATACTTAAAGAAACATCTAACAGACATCTCGGTGATGCCTGAAGCAATTAAAACAACCAAAAGCATTTACAAATGACAATTGTGTCCTACACTGTTAGATATTTCTGTAATTTTACAGTTATTTACTATATATCACCCAGTATAATACTGCAAATTCCCTTTACAGTAAATAACTGTAATACCCTTTGCATCATGGGAATTTTCTGTGACGTCAAACCCCACATACAGAGACTTACTGTATTTTTTTTGAATTGCTGTATACTACTGTATTTGCAGTCTTTGGCGTCATTCTATTGAGGTTGTTTTATTTTCCTAATTTCTTACATTTGGATTGACATAATTTGCCCAAAACCGTTTCTACAACGCCGCAACAGCTTGGGACTGACTACAATGGACGTGTTACATCGCTTGCAATGATTGGAAAATCCGTTCATGTCAGAAACAGTGCGAGCGCTTGGAGTACATCTGTACGTCAGAAATATACCGGGCATCACTTTACTGTCCGCACCCACTGTAGATAGTACAATAGGTTCTATGTTGTCCTTTCGAGTCACGCCGCACCACTCGCGTCCGAGGAAGACACAGAAGCAGCGGGGTAGCGCCGAGGGTTTTGCTCGGGGATGAACCTGCGAGAGTGGAAGAGCTCCGGAGAACAGGGGGTGTCGATGCACCTTACAAGAGAATAAGACCAGCAAGCAAGGTAAAAACATATGTACGTTTGTCTGTGCTGTCCTTTCACTGATAATTCATGGTAAGAGAACAGCTATGTTTTTGGTAGGTTTGTGTATTCTTTATTTTGTGCACACCATTTCTGTCACTATTAGTGAGCAAACCATTTTGGAGCAGCACCTGGGTTGGTTTGTAGACATTTACCCTTTGTGAGGATAAATCAACATAATGGCTGGTAACAAACTTTACTAATGGTAAACTGTGCTGTTCAACAGTAGTATACTGTAATAATTCATGGTAACTGTAAACTGAAAACATTGTCTAACTATGTTTTTGGTAGTAAATACACTGTACTTGAAAACCTGTCAATTATTCATTTATTTTAAAATGAAATTATTAAAGTATATATTACTTTAAATGACATGTATTCATTTATTCCATTATGTACCTTATGAAAAGCATATGTGCAACATATTCAGTACTTCTGTGTTTATTCACAAGACATTTTTGACAATGATCACAGTGTAACACTTTGATTATGTGGATAGTGAGGCACAACCTGGTGCTAGTGGCTATCACATTTTCAGGCAGAGCCACCAGCACAACTGATGGAATAATCAGGAAAATTATTAGTTACAGGCTAATGTATAATACACATATATTAACAAAACTGTGTTCTTATGCAAAAATTGTATTTAAAAACATTTTCACAAATTTTCACAGTCACAAACTAATACAGCAGATCCACACCACAATGTATATATATGTAGCCCATTATTATACAGGACCTTAAGATTGCAGCAAGTTAAGATGCTTAGCAGTGGTCGTCCCCACCAGGAGAGGAAAATGATCAATCCCAGATGGGAAGTGGTTGAAAAATATTATTGTTATCTGACCTTTGACTATCTAACAAAACAATGACAATCCAGAGAACACAACACAACACAACACAATGAATCAATCACTTCATGAAAGGAGCACTTCTTTTGCATGGGACATCTCATCATAATCATTGTGGGTCTGATACCATGGACAATTAAAGCCAATATCAATAACCAATATATTTATTAAGTGATTTGATAAAACGAGTAATTACAGCCATTTTAGTTTATTCTAGAAAGCAACAATCTTTTGATGAATTAAACCTTTAATAAGCCTAAATCACACATTAAACATACTTCTGTTTTTGTTTATCGTGTATTGATAAAACGAGTAATTACAGCATTGTTTATTTAGAAAGCAACAATCTTTTGATGAATTAAACCTTTAATACGCCTAAATCACACATTAAACATACTTCTGTTTTTGTTTATCGTGTATTAATCACAGAAGACAAAATACTTAGGCATAAATAATGTATTTAAATTATATTTGAATTGCAGTTTTAACAAACTAAAAAATTAATGTGAGATTTTGAGTATAGAAATCGTAAGCGTTTCTTACCTGTTTTATTTATGTATGACTGACAAATGTGTCTGTAATTGTTTAATTGATTTACTTTAGGCCTAACTATTTTTAAACCATATTTCTACCATCGCTTACCTTTAACAAACTAATTCAAGCAAATTTCACAAAACTCCATTATGTCACATTGTATTGCAATTCATTTAATTTGCTAAATCACTATATGCATTAATTGTTCATTTTAAATAAACCAGTATCAGTATCTATTTGCCCATCCATAAATGCTGGGATATTACAATGTTTTTAGTATTGTATATATTGTGCAACACTAATATTACAACATTTTCGCATGGTGAACACAATTACAGTTATTATTATTAAAACAACCCATGCTACATAGTAGCCACCACATTAATGTATTATAAGTCTAATTGAATCAGGAATCTGATCAAAACTAAGTTATGTGTTCCAAATTACATTTGCGAAGATATGGCCATTTATTAAGCTGCCAAAGACTCAATTTTTAATATACATACATAAATATACACAAACTGGATGTCAGAAAACATAATAAATGATTCATTAAGATATATAAGAATAAAGTATAGATTAATTAAATCAGAATACTACAAGGCCCCTAATAATACAGTAAAATAATAGTGAATCTTTACAGAGACATACACTGTGAAAAAGTATGATCCTTGTATACTATTTCAATCTTGTTTTGCAACTGAAGCTTAAGATTAGTGGTCATAAATGCACAGGTCAAAAGTTTACTAGTGCAGATTTGCAAGTCAACTGATACCAATTAAAGGCCCTATAGTGGTTCATTTGAGAAAAGCTCTTAAGTTCCCGAAATGCCTTAAGATAGATGACCTTTTGCACTGACCTCCACAGCATATAGATATGTGTATATGAATTCAGATAAATTCAGAATCAATAAAGAATGAGACATTTAAATGAGAGAAATTCCATTTTGTAAAGCAAAAAATTAATTAAATTACAAACTAATTCTGTAATGAAGTGTTAAGAAGATATTTTTTTGGGGGGGGGGGCAACAAAAAGAGAGGATAAAAAGAAAGAGGGAGAGAAAAAAGTATCAAAGATAATCATAGGAATGAGGTAGGAGTGGCCCTGGGCCATGGGGTCAATCTAAAGCTGAGCTTGTTCAGCCTGCCGCAGGCTCTGAGCTGGAACTAAGTAAAGCCAAGCGACCATGGGCATGGAAGCAAGCCAGAGCGCGGGATTCTGCAGGGGGCTGTCCTGAGCCTCCTCTCTTTCTCTGTATCACACTCTAACATTTTCATTAACACACTGGGAGAAAATGAGAGTGAGCCACATAGAGAAAGAGGGAGAGATGGCAATCCATGACGTAAAAAACCCAACAAAAATCATACAGACCGTGAGGGGAGAAAGAAAAGAGACTCCTATTTGTGATTGGAGAACTTTGGCAGTTATGTTACTGCATATATTACACACATTTTAGTAGAAACACTCCAAAAGAGAGGGGGTTAAATAGAGACACAATGAGGCGGAGAGGCACCATTCTGGAGTGATGACTGAGAGACAAAGGAGGCCTGTCAGGCCGGCCAGACAGCTGTGAGTTGGGTGTCAAACTGCCTCCCCAGACCACCATCTGCTGACACTACCAGATGACACAGAAAATAGGATTACAGTAGCAAGGCATAAAAGAAGATGATGGCCTAAACTCTGTAATGTCATTTTCCAGCAAAAAAAGACAAACACAGGATGAGGTCAAATAATAATAAAGTTGTCTCAAAAAAATACCTGTTATAGTGTAAAAAACCACTTCAGGTGTGGAGGCCTAATGGTTCAGTCGAGAAGGGTTGTTCGAGTGGGGGCGAAAAGGTGGGGCGTGCAAGTCCACTTTACCCCACCACGCCGAGGTGCACTTGAGCGGGCCGAAATGCTCCCCTGCCCATGCACCGCTGCCCACTGTCCGGTGTGTGTGTGTGTGTGTGTGTGTGTCCACTGTGTGTGTGCACTTTGGATGGGTTAAACGCAGAGCACAAATTCCGAGTATGGGTCACCATACTTGGTCGTATGTCACATCACTTTAAAAACACTTACTAAAAAATTATTAAAAGTAAAGTGTTACAAGTAATAAAACTTATTGGGTTATAGTGAAAAAAAATACTATACAGATTTTTTTGATTTTATTATTAAAACAAAACCAATGTTTCTTAAAGACAACGAAAGTGTGAAGAGGCCCTACAGTGCATTATAGAGCAGGGGACAGGTTGTCTCTTCAATTGTATTAGTCAGTAAATAAATTATATACCATTTGAAAAAAGTAACCTGTTAACTTGTTAAAAATCATACTGAGTTTAAAATCAGCAATTGCCAACAAACAATGTGGGTAAAATATGGCTTTGGCTAGTTGACCAGTAACTTTTCTAGGAATTGCAAATGTGAGTCAATCTAGATGAATCAAGAGAGTAAAATCAAAGACATTCAAATGATATGATATGCAATCTTGGAAGTAGCATCTAGGAAGACTAGGAAGCTTTTTTGGCACAAGTTACTTATTAACAAATTCCTGGCATTAGGACTCCTAAACAACAATGAGTTTTACGTTCCCAACATATATGAGAGCTTGGGTTTCTCAGAGAGGCACTGCTAGTGACACTGTGGACTAAATTAATTCTCATTGAGACAAAAAATATGTATACATATATTTAGAGATATATAATTAATTATAATATTATATATCTATGGAAATAAAATGGAAATTCAATTTAAAGGGGGAACAATTATTTTGGAATGGAGTTTGTAACTGTGTGAAAAATTAATAAATACAAATATATGTAAACAAAAATAAAATCATCATAGATTATATGGAAGTCACATAGTAATGTGAATTCCTCTTTGAAACTGGCCTTTGTTTCACCCCATGTGGGTGCTGCTGGAGTCACTGTGAAAGCTAACTACTGCAAACTCATGGATAACTTTTCAGTGCTCATCATATTGAAAATATTGTAATGACTGAGTTTGAATGAACATGGTGCTGTTCGGAGGGCAGTCTCACCAAACAGAGCCTCAGAGCTGTAGCATTCCATTTGTGTCCCAGAGCTGCTGGGGTGTAAGAAGTGAGGAACAGCCCAACTCTGGCTAAAACACACCCCTGGAAGGACCCACCCTGCCTCGAGGCTGCTGTCGGTTCCTAGCCAGCAGCAGGAGCCCAAAAGACATGTGACCAGAAACGACACCTCGTGGCCAAAGGTCATTGCGGATCTCTGCAAATATCACTAAGTATGGCATCTGATTAAAAGGCAAAGGAGAGAGCTTGGCCTTCAACCTTAACCCGTTAAGACCCTTGAAGTCTTCTTCTGACCTAGATTTGACTCCCTCATCTGCAATGTAAGCTATACTAATTAACCAATGATAGCAGCCCTGCACAATTCATTACGGTGATTCCTGGCTGTTTTAAGCAGAGGCTGGCGCCAGACTTACTCTTCCAGAGAGGCGAGGCGTTCTTAAACTGTGCTTGATAAAGCCGCTGTCTCTCTTTGTGATGTGCGGTATGGACATCATCAGGCAGGGTTCATGTCCACTGTATTTAGGAGAGCAGCACAAGGCAAGCAAACACAGATTATACACAACCATAGATTTGGAATTTGGGTTTTCCAGATTAGAGATTCCATACTCAAAACAGGGCTATCTAGTTATTCTAATTCAAGGGATAATTCATATAAGAAGATATTTTGAAGATTGTTTCAAGTTTTTGTTGTCCATATAATGAAAGTCAATGGGGTTTGAAACATGGGGGTCTATTTCGGCATCTTTGGTTCCATGAATAACCTTTAACATCCATGGAACTTTTCCATTGTGCAAAGGTCCTTTAAAGTTATTTAGATTATTAGAAAATAAAAATGGTTATTTTAAGAACTGTAAGGCCCATTGGGGAACCCAAAATTAGTTTTCTATGGCATTGCTGTGAAAACGCCCTTCTGGAACTTTCATTTTTAAGATCATATGGACAAAAACACTAAATATTGAAATATTCTAAATATCACCTTTTGTGTTCCTCTGAAGAAAGTAAGTCATACAGGATTTGGAATGACATCAATGCATAAATATATTCAGCTACTAAAAACTCACAAAGCCCACTCTTAGATTTCCCAGGACACACACAAATACAGCATTGGAGCTGAAGCAGGATGGTGAGTGCTTGTGCATGAGGGGATGGACAGCAAACCCCCTGTTGATTAGATAAGTCCTAAACCCACTCAAACACATGCAGCGAAGGCCATGTTTTCCACTCACTCTCTGTTTGCCTCTCAGAGGGAGAGGTGATAAGGTGGGCCATTTGGGGGTCATTACGATTAGACAGCTAGGGAGAGCGCATTCCTGCCAACTCCTCACAGGACAGAGAGGCTTTAACACATCACACACTGACAGGTGTGTTGCCGCGAGCCTTGTCCGCCTGCAGATGTGAAGCCGTGAAATATATTAAAAAGATGTTTAAAGTATTCAGGAACGAATACTTTGAGGCTAACCAGGCCAGAGTCTAACTCGACCTTCTCGTGGACCCTTTTATCACAAAAGAGAGAGCACAAAAACAGATATAATTTGCATTTCACACGTTTCAGCTGAAGCCTCTTCACAATCAAGCCATGTCCGCACTTGTCGGTGGGCGCACCAAAGGGCGGCGTCTGAGAGGAGGCACCTGGGGTGGCAGCAGGCCCTACAGGGCTGTAGGGTGTGGGAGGAAGAGAAGACTTGGGATTACGACTAATAGCATCATGGAGGGATCAGTGCAGCCTATCTCATTACGCCAAGGCACAATGAGCGCAGCGCACTCAAAGCAGTTTATAATGATGGCTTTCCAGGCCACAAACAAACCTTGCTTATTACCCTTCTTCTCGACACTTTAGCTGTAGGAAATCAGCTGCTAATTGCGATATTTCCCTAATACTCAATGCACATTGGTGTCACGGGCTGTTTGCGTCTCGTCCCGCTGACGCTTAATAAAGTTTTTATCTGTCAAGCCGAAGAGTGGGAGACGAGCCAAGGTCACTGCTGCGCTCTACAGCTCGCTGAAGAAAGAGGGGGGGGGCTCAGTGTTGTTTACATAATTATATAAATAATATCCAATTTTTCCAACAAAAAGGGAAACAAATAAATATTTAAATTTTCAGACTGATTATGGAGCTCAAGGACGTTCAAGGATGTTTCTTCTCTAATCATCATGTGCAATTATGTACGTTCTTAATATATTCTCATTGCATTCTTGCACATTGTTTCCTCGCCCACTGTTTTCTATAACAATCATATTAAATGTGCATTTCATTAAATTCAAATTTTATAAAAAGATCATACAGGCGGTGGGGGAGGTGGGGCTGGTGCATGCCACAATTGCACACACATCAACACGTTCTGAAATTTAACTAGATGCACTAAATGTTATCTTTACAAAAAATAAAACAAGGAAAGAGCAGCCATAAGAAAGAAATAACACCACAACATAACACATCGGGTCCTAATTAATTGATTTGTGTTCTCAAACGGAGTATTTTATTATGTGCATTACTGCTGCTTTGATAGTAATTATCATGACTCCTGCAGTTCCCATAACCCTCGGCAGAAGCAGAGACTTCTCACCCTCCCTTATCAAAAGCTGTCAAAGCAAAGCGCCCCATTAGTCTCCAAATGTAATAAATTGGTTGCATGAAACACACTCATAGCACATCTCTTCTGAGGAAAAAGGGGGAGAGCTGTTGCAGGAGGATGTGAAAGGGGAAAAAATGGAAATAATAAGTCTAATATCCTCAGATGGGGCCCCTGTCAGAAAGGAGTGAGTAGATGTTGACAGTTGTGTTGCGCAGCATGGCAGGGGCTCGTCAGTGAGCCATTTATTTGCGCTGATGGACTGATAGGAGCAGACTGCTGCTGATAATAAGGAGTTCTCCCACACTGTCTTCTGTGCATCTGAGTGCTAACAAACCCACTGCGGATCAACGGTTTGTCAATGTTAACTTTGTGCTGGGAGAGCACAAAGACGGCTGGGCAAGATGTTCACTTCGACATTATAATACTGTATTCATTTTTTTAAAGGATTGGTAAAAAAAAAAGTAACAAAACAAAACACTGATGCAACTACTAGAAAGCATGAATCTAACATGAATCTAAATATTTAGATTACATGAAATATATGTGTACTTTTTCATAGAAGATAAAAAGAATTTAAAAAAAGAATTTAGTTTTAAGCAAAAGCCAAGAAATCAGTTCTGAATGATTTGTTCACTCAAATCGACTCACTGACTGAGTGAACTACTATGGTTCTTGAGTTAAAGTCATCATGAAACAGAAGTACAGCAGCACATCTTTTCTTCCATATTATCCAAGTGAAACATATTCTTAAAAAAAGAGGTGGGGACTTTGTTCTGTCAGTTGATTGTTGATTGAAAAGACAGATCTGAATACAAGTTTTAAGTTGGTTGTTAAAAGGGTTGGGGTTTTAAGCAGAGAAAATGACTGGATAAGTCCTATTGCTACTGTGTATACACTTACAATTTTAATAAAAAATAATGAGGTCAAGATCAATAAGATGCATTAAGGAAAATTGTCAATCTTCATTTCATGCTGACTTTAGGAGTACTTTGGTGGGGAAGGTTTTCAGTAAACAACGACTTAAATTTCAGGCTCATTTTTACTCAAAGCTATTGCATGGCTTCAGAAGACTTGAGTTACAGTGGCAAGTCAAATGGACAACTACGATGTACTTGTTGAAGCTTGAAAAATTATTCAAAAGATCTTTTGCCTCCCACAGAAGAAACACAGTCATACATGAATGAATGATGCATTTATATGTATTGCTGTACACCCAAAGCGCTTTACAATCATGTGGGGGTCTCTACGTGGGATGACATAAAGGTGAGCAAATGGTGGCATAATTTAAATTTTTGGGTGAACGGCACCTTTAAATTGCTACTAAGCAACGCTAGTTTGTATGCATTGCAGGAAATTCATATTTGCTGATTTGCACCGTGAGACAATAACCAAGCAACACCATGTCGAAGCAGCAAATTGTATTGAGTATGTAATTTGCTGTCCAATGTAGTTTTTCCTCCATTTCACTCGCCCTTTAGTTTCCATGGGAGTGTTTTTCACGTGTAACAGGTTCGGTGTTGTAAAGAGATATTCTTAATCCTTTCCCTCAAGCCATCTAGCTTGAACGCTAATGCTATCTATAGTGTCTCACAGCTCTGCGAGTAACTAGCAGCAAATCCGAAGGGAAAACATAGGAAACAATCTTATCAATGGGTCTGATCCTGATTAACCTACTACAAGTTCACCGAAGGGGCACAGGGTTGTCTCTTTGCATTTCAAAGCAAAATAAATCTAGGATCAGCTACCTGAATTTCTGTTGAAATACAGCATTTTTACTTCATAAACAAAACGCTAGAGCTCGAAACTAATGGAGCTATGTGATTACAGTCCATCTGCAGGGTTAAGGGTCCAGTTTTAATCCTCTGCTTTAGCTATAGGATGCACCATATGGCTCAATGAGATCCATGTCCCCAGCTCCTAATCTGTCACTGCCCTCTGTCTGACTTCATGACAAGAGTGGTCAAAAGGATGTAAACTATGTTGTTAAGCAGCTTTGGTTGTACCAGGAAAAAACAGGTTTAAACAAAAGTGTGGTCACTAATTGACTTTTCAACTCATCCACTAAGTTTTGTGTATCAGTTATTCACATTCAATTTCAACCTGGTCTCATGGCATAAACGTACCTGGGTGCACTTTTTAGCGAGATCGTTTTTACGTACCTTACTGCACATTTCGCCACAGTTTCAAAGATAAATGTCCACTGAGTGGTGCTAAAACACGGGTTCAATACGTAATCCCTAGCATATTTTTATCACGTTAATATAGGTACGTATTCCTGTGCTTTTATTACGTTGCTTTAGGTACATATTACGGCGGTTCAGAATTCATAAGGACCGTCGCTAAAAATGAATGCTCTATCGTGTTGGAAATATGCACTACACCAAACCCAACCCTAAACCTACCCGATAGTGTTGACACACTGCAAAACTGATATAAAAGTGCATTTGTTGATGCAACCGTGCTATTTGAACTTCCTTATATGCAGATTTGAGCTGCTTTGTCGAACCGTAGTTACACGGGATTCGAACCGGAGCTCCTCACCTCGCAACTACGTCTCCATACTCCGTGAGCTACTGAACAAAACTACCTACTATGAAAACCCATAGATATGAAGCTGGATATGTGTGATGCTAATGTTCAAAAGCATCAGTTTTCAAATTTCCTAGCATATTAATATTGTTTTGAAGTCATAACATGATATTCTTCAAGTAATTGTGAGAAAATTACGCTTTATTGATCGAAACTCTGTAAATTTGTGTGAAAAGGAATAAAAGGTGTCAGAGTTTTATTGCCTCTAGTGTTCATTAAATTTGGAAACTACAGTGATATGTACATAATGGTACGTATTTCGCATCTCGCTAAAAAGTGCACCTAGCTGCGTTTATGCCATGAGACCAGAGAGTTAAATTTCTATAAAAAGAAAGATGTGATGACGGGGGTAAAAATAACAACAAAAGAACACAAAATGCTTGTGCTCTTTGTTTACAGTTCCTTCTAAAATGATCTCATCTTGTATTGCCTGAAGTGCTAGAAAGCGCTTAAAGATACAAATGTTTAATGAGCACTAGAAACGAAACCATGGTTCACAAACGGCATACTCATCACAATACAAAAACAGAACTAAACTGAGAGAAAGAAAAGATTTACTATGAAGCTAAATTACATTCTAGTATAGCACTTACCCTCATCCAGGATCTCAAAAATAAATCAAATACAGAAAAGATGCTGCCAACTGGTTAACAGTAGGGCGGCAAATGTTGGCCTCTGAATATGTGGTAATAGCCAGAAGGCCTCATGGTCAAGTAAGGGATGATAATGGGATTATAAAACGGTTGAGGTTGCAGAACTTTGTTCCATTTTTCATTGAACCCAGCTGAACTCTTGTCTGTTTGCACCAGCTCATCCCACACTTTAAGTTATGATGAAAAAAACCTAGATGGAATGTGAGGATAGGAAACAGACTTCTCACTGTTTATTACATAGGAATCATGAATCACGATTATGATTCAGTTCGGATGATCTAATATGTGTTGAAAGTGAATTTATGAGATCACAATCGCAGCTTGAACTACAAAGAAACAAATCTGGAGCTTTATGTCTCCTATTAGACTGAATGTATGCAACTTTAAGACTATAATTTCACAAGTAAAATGAATAGCACAAATGCAAAGCTGTCAAAATGTTTAATTAAGAACCAGAAGTGCAGGATATTTTTTGCAACTAGCACCCTTGATGTTATAATTAGAGATTTAGGTCTATGCTTTCAATAGTCCAAACAAGTCTTGCTTTACATCCAGTACAAAGTTTTGCTACAAATTAAGCCTCACAGTTGTTGCAAATCCTTTTTAAATGTAAATATGTGTATGCAATTTATATAACAAAATAAAAAAATGCAATATTGCAATAGATATTATGTGAGATTTAAGTGCTGTACATTTTGGGAAAATATGAGAAATAGAAAACTAACATGTTCAACCTGACCCATGAGGCTCAGCAACTAGTTCCCATTTTAAACAAAATGTATAATTGTATAAACAATATGGCCTAGTATGCAAAAGGATGTGACCTGATTAATAAAAATGTAGCATGAAGAAGCAGTTCTGTTAGCATTATACTTCACATACTCACATGTGGGACTCATGATACAACGTTTTCAGCAGTTCCCTACATATAATCATCAAGTTTATGCCTCAGGAGGTTTGGTTCATTTTTGGCCACTACACGTTATTGCACAAATCTAATGTTACATGATGACACCAGGACGTGATGATTGTGTGGGCAAGGCGTTTACAACATTGCACCAGATTTGAAACTTGGGAATTGTTACTTTAATTTTCGGCCTGATAAACGCACATTGTTTTAAACTGGACCGATGAGCAATGTAACATGGAAAAAGACAATAATAATGTGAAAAATCATTTAGTATGACATTATATTAATATCATATAACCATATACCATAAAACAACAACCACAATAAAAATTATTTATTATAAAATAAATCCGAAATAAATGACAAATGGCACAAAATTACAATAATTAATATTCAAGGGCACTGGGTTCCAATTATAAGTCTTTGGCTTAAAAGTGGACAAAGTTTTCATCGCAGAATATAAATAATGTGTTTAATAATAAAAATTCAGGTATACTAGAATAATAATAATAATATTTTATATAAAAATAAAACTACAGAAATTATTTTTCATGTGGGCTGGGATATGTGAATCGGTTGAGAGAGAATTTAATTGAATTGACTGAGCGAGAGAGAGAGAGAGAGAGAGAGAGAGAGAGAGAGAGAGAGAGAGAGAGAGAGAGAGAGAGAGAGAGAGAGAGACTTTTAACCCAATTCAAAGTTTTCACCAATTAAATTTCACCAATTAAAACTAAACTTCCATCTTCACTCACAGACACTGATGCCTCTTTCACACCCCCCTCCATTAAAAAAGCAACATTATCAGTATATTGATAGTATGTATACTCAATGAGAGAGAGAGAGAGAGAGAGAGAGAGAGAGAGAGAGAGAGAGAGAGAGAGAGAGAAAGAAAGAGAGAGAGTCCAGGTACAATGTGAGCTGTCCAGTGTCCACTTTCAAGTTCAGATACAATGTGAGCTGTTTTATGTGTTTTTAGCCTTCACATCTAAGTGTGAAATGTGTTGTAACACAACTCAAAATGCAACCACAAAATTAGTTTTAACCAATTTGTGCATGTATACTTCATACAACCACTCAAGGTCTTTCCTAATGACTGCTATGTAATCCCCTTAGAGGGCGTAGGAAAGAGACAGACTGGCAAACAGTGAGTGTGGGATGAGATGACATAAAACTCCTTATACAGCACAATGTTCCTGCATGGTGCTCTTTAATCGGAGGGCTCATTATATAAAGCCAAGAGCCAAGTGGGTCAGGCCCTGCCACTCATCCTGAGAAGCACATGGATCAAAGATGTTTAGGATCCAT
Source organism: Ptychobarbus kaznakovi (assembly GCA_027422405.1). NCBI lineage: Eukaryota > Metazoa > Chordata > Actinopteri > Cypriniformes > Cyprinidae > Ptychobarbus > Ptychobarbus kaznakovi. The sequence continues at coordinate 19,361,709 of CM049797.1, read as the reverse complement.
CTCGTTTTTAAAGAGGAATAGAAAATGAAGGCCGTGTCTTCTGATCCCCGACAAGGGAGAGCAGTAGTGAGAAATTATAGTCGACTGCACAAAAACGCCATCAAACTTTCATTCTGCCTCTCCAATGGGACTTATAAAAAGATCATGATATTCAGAAAAAGGAAACACAGGGATTCAATGCACTATGATACAGTATCAATATATATTGATAACTACTTGATACTTTGCCTATGGGATCTCTGGTAAAACAATAAGCTGAATGACACAGCTCTCCATATTTGTCTATATACAAACAGAAAGAGCATATTGATTTAAATGGAATGTATATATACATTCACCGGCCACTTTATTAGGTACACCTGTTCAATTGCTTGGTAACACAAAATGCTAATCAGCCAATTACATGGCAGCAACTCAATGCATTTAGGCATCTAGATGTGGTGAAGACGACTTGCTGAAGTTCAAACCGAGCATCAGAATGGGGAAGAAAGGGGATTTAAGTGACTTTGAACGTGGAATGGTTGTTGGTGCCAGACAGGCTGGTCTGAGTATTTCAAAAACTGCTGATCTACTGGGATTTTCACGCACAACCATCTCTAGGGTTTCCAGAGAATGGTCAGAAAAAGAGAAAATATCCAGTGAGCGGCAGTTGTGTCGACGAAAATGCCTTGTTGATGTCAGAGGTCAGAGGAGAATGGACAGACTGGTTAGAGATGATAGAAAGGCAACAGTAACTCAAATAACCACTCGTTACAACCAAGGTATGCAGAATACCATCTCTGAACGCACAACACATCGAACCCTGAAGCAGATGGGCTACAGCAGCTATAGACCACACCGCTACAATGTTTTCAGCAGTTCCCTACATGTAATCATCAAGTTTATGCCTCAGGAGGTTTGGTTAATTTTTGGCCACTACAAGTTATTGCACAAATCTAATGTTAGATGGTGACACCAGGACGTGATGATTGTATGGGCAAGGCGTTTACAACATTGCACCAGATTTGAAACTTGGGAATTGTTACTACAATTTTCTGGTTGGGATCTCAATCCAATAGAGCACATTTGGGATGTGGTGAAAGGGAGATTTGCATCATTATGTGCAGCCGACAAATCTGCAGTAACTGCATGATGCTATCACGTCAATATGGACCAAAATCTCTGACATTCAAAGGAATGTTTCCAACACCTGGTGGTGGTGGTGTTGTTGAAATTTTCTTGGCCACGAATAATTAAAGGCAGTTCTGAAGGCAAAAGGGGGTCAAACCCGGTACTAGCAAGGTGTACCTAATAAAGTGGCCAGTGAGTGTATATATGGGTAGTTGACGTATCAAGGGTCCTATGATGTGATGAAAAAATAAAAAAGACAAAAAACTCTAACATTGAAGATAAACCTCTCTCATGCTATTTGTAACTCTAAGAATGAAGATACATTTTTCTCATGTTAGTTTTCTTTTCTACATTTTTGCTATGTCACACCATAAGAAACAGTGCAATTTGTATTTGTCAACTACACGTGTGTGTGTGTGTGTGGTGTGTGTGTGTGTGTGTGTGTGTGTGTGTGTGTGTGTGTGTGTGTGTGTGTGTGCGTGACCCTCTCTGTGAAAACCCAGCTAAAGTCATTGTTTTTGTGATTTGCTGTTTTCTACAAAACAATCATCCTTCATATAGTAAAGAACATTCTGTGAAAGTTTAACCTGCATATCTTTAATATTGACAGAGTAAGGTCATGTCAAAGATCGAAATTATAGTGAAATTAATGGTAGAAATCAAACTTTGATGCTTGCTATCTCTCATTGGGATTGAGATGGGGTCAATCTGTGTCAATATTAGTGTGAAAAATAGCCAGTCTCTTCTGTGTAAATATAATAAAATATAAATATAGTAATTATATCCAATTTTGTTTAAATGAAAATGTAACATAAAAAATAAACCATAAACACATGTATCTCTCAAATAACATAGCTTTACCAAAATAATTATTGCAAGTGCTTATAAAATTGTATAGTGCACATTTATCCTACTCACACTTCCCTCAATAAAAAAAACAAACAAACAAAATGTTTTTCAAAGTTGTAAATAAAACAAAGACTAGAAAATAATTATTAAAAAACTATTACATCTTTCCACTTTAAATAAAAAATATGTCTACAAAAAAAACATAAAAAACAAGTCAAATAAACAACTCTATAAATGCTATATGACAAATCACTAATTATTAAATAGGTATAATGTTCAAATAATGAATTTTAAGATCCAGATTTCCAACCAAGAGCAAAACTACATATTTTTAATATCAAAATAAGTGGGTTGCCCAAAAAAAATGATTTGAATGATCGTCTTAAGCTGTATATTTGTTGGTGACCAGTCAATCAGTCTACCAATGTGACTCATTCCTATTCTTGACATTATCACTTTTAAAGTCACAAAATGTGCTGAATAAAAAAAAAGTTAAGTTCAAGTTCATCCATTTTTTCCTGGGAGCCCGGACCAGCAGCAGCCTCCACTTGAAAGGAGGGTGGAAATGTACAACTAAGTGAAAATCTGTCATCCACAATGGAAGATCAAACAAGTGGATTTTGCTGCATCAGGGGTACATGGACACAGGCATTCAATGACACAGAGACGCTGGGCCCTTTGGACCACTGAATAAAGCAAGTCTATAGACTGAATGCAACATGCGCCAGTGACTCTCCATTGAGCAAAATACATGGACCAGTGACATTGTATACGTCAGCAATATGCACCAGTGAACTTACACAAATGGGCCAGATGCCTGCATGCTAACAGTTTCAGTCTAACACATCTTTATTAGAACATTTGAGGAGAACAATTCATAGAATGTACAAACCTCACTTTTTTTCCCTCTTGTAATACATGCAGCTCATCCCATTAAAATTGCTTTACTTTGTTTCAGGGACTTGCTCAGTTGAAACAAAGCTGATTTAAAAAGAACTTCCGCTTTCAACCATGAAAAGGTGAAAAAGACAAAAAGACATAATGAGACAAAAAAAGAAAAAAAAGATGTGAATAAATCAACTGACAAATATCTAGTCCTACATCAAAGGAGGATTATTTTTTAACAAACTTATTCTCTGCTCTTGTGATCCTCTCATTGTAAATGCAATTAGGGTTAATTACCCACCTGTGTAGGGATTCTTGTAGTGGTGCAGTACAGATAATTACAGTTCAGGTATGCATTAACTAACTTTTGTTAACAATTAATCACTGTTTACACACTGGACACTGTTCTCTTTGTAATTAATGATCAGTTCTAGCAATGAGTAATCTCATCTTAACCCAGGTAAAGCAAAAGAGAGCCTGTGTTTTTAACGCTTGCATATAATGGGAACGGCAAAAAGCAAAGCTGCGAGTGATCAGTGGTTTCAGAGATATAACTACCACATACTCGAGGAGCTAAGGTGGCACATCACGTGTTAGATCTGAGTGTGATGTTAATGTGTGAGATTTTTCAAGGCTCATTAATAAAGACATGAGTTTTTTTTTCAAATATGGGGCACACACTAGACTTTAAACAACAAATGATTTCGGACACAGAAAAGAACAAGCAACAAAATCTCACACAACATCTAAATACAAAATAGTAAAGAAGTATTAAACATTGATATATGTATACACATTTAGAGTATGTGGTTTAAGTATGGTGAGTCTTGAGCACCAAGGCTGAATGTATTTGATTAAAAATCCAGTAAAAACAGTAATACTTTGAAGTATTACTACAATATATAATATTATGGATGGGACGAGATCTCGCGAGATCCGACTGGTCTCGCGAGAACGTGAAGATATCCTTGCAAAACATTTAGCAGTTTTTACATTAGAGCTGCACCATTAATCATTAAAAAATTGCGATCTTGATTCAAACACCCACACGATCTATTTCGTGAATGACAACGATTCAGCTATGTCTATTGCGACTGTTTCACATTGCGAGTGTCAGTGGAGCGTGAGAAGCACGTTTTGTAGCTGCCCATGTGTGAACGCTGTCATTCACTGATATGTGCGGTGACAAAACACGCGCTGCTTATGATCCACTAACGCTGATGATGTGAAACAGGTGTTAAAGACATTCAAATCTGCATTCATGCTGCTGCTGGTCCAGAAAGAGCAACACAGTCTTTTCAACCACACATAATTATTTCTGTGTTACAGACATTTAAATAACAGAAGTACTAGGGATTCACCGAATGTTCGCCAACCGAAAATAGCACAAAAAAAAGCCCTTTCAGTGTTCGGCCGAATAAGCGAGAAGACCGAATAAATTGTACCGAACAATGGCGTGACACGATAAAATAGAGGCGGGCACTAATGCAAAAACACATCTGCAGCGTGAAAGTATTTAAAACTGTACGAGAAAGAACTGTACAGAAATCATTACAAGCACGAAACACCAACAGCGAGAGACTGTAGCACTGTATCTCATGTCTCCGATGAGAAGAGGAAGGGTGGTTGATGCTGTTTACTGTATGATGAATGAAATCGCGAAATGACCTCAAACGATTAGTAAATAAACTGCAGAATGTTGTGTTTTCTAATACACACACGGATTGCATGTAATGCTATTCAAAAAGCACTGCATGAGCTCGCGGCTCCAGGGCTCAAAGTCCAAAGCGCGAGAAAAATCTGCGCTAAAACACTGCTACTCGTCAGCAGCTCAGTAACATTTGTATTAGTTGTTTTAAAGACATGCAAATTTATTTGTATTTTTTTTTATACAACATTTGATTAATCAAATTGATTAATGAGGTAAAGATAACAAGCTTTTCAAAACGAAAACAAAAAGTCAAACTAAACTGTCTGTCGCTGACAGGACTTGCATGTTTTCTCTACAAGAAAACCAACATGGTCCCCTTCTCTGGTTTAAGAAGCGGTCTTTTACTTTAGTTTGAAAACCAAATCCTCCGCTGCGCGCACCTTCGCGCTCGTGCTGACGCGCCGAGTGAAAGCACAATGGGCGCGCGCTGCTCTTGCTCTGCATACACGCCGCTTCTGCGCTCCCTCTGCTCTGCTTTCAAGTGCGACCACGTCAAATTTTTACTCGCACACTCTCAAAAAATGGTCGCATTTTGGTCGCAGTCTAGAGCCCTGAATATATAAAATAATTTTATAAAATAAAGAAACCAATGATGAGCCATCTCGTCTTGAACAGGAGCACTTCACAAAAATTAACCGAAAGTCAGCGAATACATGACTCACAGACATGATAAATATATCTATAGAAAGCTTTAAATTACTACTTAACGAAATAAACCAAATCGAAAACAAAAACTCTTTCATTATAATCCGTGAAGATGTGCTTCTCTCTAAAGGCGCGTCTAATGAGGGGATGGCGAATCAGGATCTTCATCTGATTCTTCATCGACACAGAAAACACTAGTTTATTAGTAAATAATTCAAATATCTCCTTACTATTTCCCCCTGACACATTCATGGTAATTACTTTTGCTGGGGCTTTATGGCAAGCTTTATTGCGTGTATTTGAACGCAGAACTCTTCAGCTGCTGATGGCTCTCTGCTGCTGCTGGACACTAAACACCGTCGAGCCGCTCTTGACTGCCGCGGCAGCACGGTCTCGTGTTGTTTCCACCAGCGCGGCAATTTTTTTTCATCACTAATTGATGGATGTCTAAAATATAAACATAAGGAGAAGCCTAAAACAGGCCCGAGGCCCGGCCCGCGTCTGAACTATGACGTGAAAATTGGCCCGATCGAAGCCCGGTCGGGGCCGGGCTGAAATGCAGGGCTCTAGCGTTCCCCTCGGTAGAAATCACGTTTCTCCCTCGGGGGCCCCTCCCATCGTCGGGCCCTTAGAATCGTCCTAACCTTTCCCCCCCTTACGGCGCCCCTGCGTGCGACAAACATCTTCCCAAACTCCCCAGAATCATTTATAAATCTGCTGTCAATAAAAAGAAGCACTTTGTTCGGCTTCAGCTTCGGAGAAGAATTTGTCAGGTCAGCGTTCACCGAACTTGAACTTTTGCATGCAGCATGAGAAAAGAATTCTTCGCATATCCGTACATATCCACTCCCTTGGTTTTGTACGCTTATGAATGGAGGTGAATGAAACACAAAAGTCGGGTGTGACCACCCCTATAAACTAATATCATGTTGCACCCCGGCTTTAAAACATGAGATACACATCACAGGTCTGAGATTCAGCCCATCAGGGCCAGACGGCTCGATCACACATGCACACACACACACACACACACACACACCACACACCACACACACACACACACACACACACACACACACACACACACACACACACACACACACACACACACACACACACACACACACACACACAGTAGCCTGACATTGGCATTGTTTGTTTGTAATCCATCCAAATGCTCATCTAGGCTTCCTCTACTGTTCAGTTCAGTTGTGCTGGCAATTGGCTTCAGCACCTAGAGTGTCTGACTGTGGGTCAGTGTGGGCATAAGGCTCAACTCCCCTTACCCAGTGCTGGCAGACCAGGGGGCTTTTCAGGAGATTTGTTCCAGTTTATCTGCAAATTTCAACTGGCTTTAGTGTGCTGCTAACTGATAAAATGCTGCCAGTCTCCCCGAGCTCTGCCAATACAGAGGCTCACTGACCTTCCACTGAAGATTTATTTTGAACGAGGGGGAAAAGGGGGGGAAAAGACAAAAAATAAAGGGAAATATCTAGGCGGGTGGAAGGAGGCTCCAAGTTTTATCACGTTGGGAACAAAAAAACAGAGACGTCAGAAGACCTTCCCTTTCCAAACAAGCATGTGCATAATATCCACACACACGAGCATACAAAATACCAGCATGGTAAGTCGGTACCAGCATGGCTTCATAGATGATTAAGTGTAACAGACAAGCTGCTCAGTCTTGCCATCACCCACCTGCACAAGTAAAACCAGCATAGCTATCATGAAAACATAGCCACACACCGTGTAAAAAAACACTGTGTGTGTGGGAATGACACACAAAACCTAAAATCGGCTTAATTGTGGGGATCAGCCAGTGGTGCTTATAGAGAAATGTCTTAAACATGCTAATTATTTTCTTAATAAAAATACTAATGCTTTTTGAGGATTAATTTAAAAAGTATTTTGTGTATTAATATATTATATTAATACATGTATCACAGATACACTTACACACACACACACACACACACACACACACACACACACACACACACACACACACACACACACACACACACACACACACACACACACACACACACACACATATATATATATATATATATATATATATATATATATATAGTGCCTATAAAAAGTATTCATACCCCTTATATTTGTTATTTTGCTGCCTTATGTTAAACTTCTTCAAATTACCTTTTTTCCACATTAATCTACACTCCATTCACCATAATGGCAAAGCAAATATACACCATCAAACCCCAATTAATTGGTCAAAGAGATAAATCTTGCTGGTGATGACAAAATATTTGTATTCTTTTATGATGATTTTATATTGTACTACTCATAACCATAACTGAGACTGGCTGCAGTAATCTGGGGAAGAATAAAACAATGGATACTCAAAACAAGATCAATAAAAGATTGCATCACAGCTCTCCATAAATATAGGAGATGGGTAAAAATTTGAACTTGGAACTAATGCCATGCACGAACACAAAAGCTCACATAGTTCAATGATGGTTCACTTGGATAATACCCAAACCCAGCCTCACCCCAAATCCAGATTACAGTAAAATCAGGGAAGTATTGTCCTCACTACAAAAGCACACGTGAAAATATCTAATAACATTTTATAATGCTGTCAGACAGTATAACATCTTACAAAGCCAAGTCAAAGTATGGGCAGCTCTTCATCTCTTTAGTGCAGGGGTGATGGTCAGGTCAACCTCATCATCTCCCTGCTCTGGATTATAGATTATAGCCGTAATCCGGAATTGAGGACATGCCTCGGAATACTAAAAACAACCAAGGCCAGAAGGACAAACTAAACTATTTTAAAACACTGATGCATGATAAAAATATACACATTTTAATAAAAAAAACAAGAACTATGATTTCAAAGGTTGTGGCCTTTAAAGTATTATTCAATAACTTTATGATGAGCACCATCTACGAGTTCTGATATCACATTCCTTATATTTATCATTTGTGGATCAGTAGATGCCTACAACAATATGGCATGCAAATAATTTCAACTAATCTGTTTTAAGGAAGCACTGCCTTTTTAGACTTATGCAGACCAATTAATTAGATTAGTTTTAAATCTACCTGACCCAGATTAAGTATTTTTTAGGGTTTTAGGATTTGTACATATGACACATTCACAAACAGCTTGTTGTGATGCAACAGATTGGAAAGAAGGCCTCGAGACACATTTAAAAAGTTGGAAAATAGTGCAAGACGAGACATACCGGTGGAATGTGTTTGGCTATAACACTGGTGGTTTTAAGGGGATCTAACAACACTAATTAAAGCACCTATAAATAAATAAATAATAAAGAAAATGACAAAACTAGTCAACCTCACTTAAGCAGCTAGTCAGTCATTGGTGTCAACCATTGTGACCTTGTGACCTATCACACCATTTTTTCACATTACTTTGAATATTAACAAATTCACATGAACGTAACATTGTTAACTTTGGCTATTTGATATCTTCTGAACGCCAAGTTTAAAACCAACCAAATGTGGTACAGATAGACATGAGCCCATTGTAAATAAATACACCAAATGATGTTCAATTCCATCTATAGGGGGCCATTATAACAAAGGAAAAACCTGATTTGGCTAGCTATCCCTTTGATGTAAGTGCTATAATATCCTAGAGCAGGGGTGTCCAATCCTGCTTCTGGAGGGCCAATATCCTGCAGACTTTAGCTTAAACCTGCCCCAACATGCCTGGAAGTTTGTAGTGATCTTGAAGACCTGTAGTGATCTAGACTCATTCTTCCCATTGGTCGCACGTTTGCAACTAACTTTCTCAGTTGGTCACACGAGCACATAATTTAGTTTTTTTTTTAATACAACATTTGATTAATCAATGCATGCTGATTAAAATTTTATCATAGTTTATAGTTATATGGTAAAAAAAAGTGTTCAACATTCAACCCATTTTTTTTCATCAGTATTATTTGTGATTTAAATTTTGTGAACAGGAATTCATTTTTTCGTGCGCTTTAACTTTCACTTTCAAATTCACGATCTTGGTGTCACGTTTTAAAAGAAAAGATAATTGTCTGTTTTGCTTATATCTACTATAATATATAATACATCTATTTAAGACAAAAACAAATGATGGATTCATTGGTATTCTTAATTAAAATGCACAACTACAATAAAACAGTAGGCTGCAATGACAAACTGTCTTACATAACATTTATTAATAAAAACAAATAAGACGAGGCATGGCATAGGACACATCATATGCTGTATTATATACAGACTAACAAATTACAGAATGTTTAGCAAACATTGAGGAATCAAATAAATCATAATAAAAAATATTAAGGAAAGCCTCCATAGCGTAACGTAACGTGAGGTAAACAGCAAAGATAACAAGCTTTTCAAAACAAAAACAAAAAGAAAAGTAAAACTAAACTGGCTGTTGTTGACAGGACTTGCATGTTTTTTTCTACATGAATACCAACATGTTCACCTTCTCAGTCTTTTACTTTAGTTTGAAAACCAAATCCTCTGTTGCGCTCAGTCCCCTGCGCGCACCTTCGCGCTCGTGCTGATGCAGCGAGTATAAACCAGGCTCTAATGAAGCGCTCGTGTTGACAGCGCCTCTCTTCACGTGATCAGTAAAATCCGACTCCTGCTACAAAGTGCCGGCTCTGCAGCGCACGCTGTATGAAGCAGACGCTTTGGAGCAGCGCAGACCATGCACTCGCACAAGTGCGACCACGTAATAATTTTTACTCGCACACTCTCAAAAAATGGTCGCAGTCTAGAGCCCTGCCTCCATTAGCATGTTGAAATCTGTTTAATTAGGATCTAAGTAAAACTCTGCAAGATAGTGGCTTGAAACAGGATTGGACACCTTTGTCCTAAAAACAGTCTTGGTTACCAATGAGTAAAGGGTAAAAGAGGCGAAATATGGATTGTGGTGTGTATATAGTTGCTTACCTGCTGAAACACGAGGGCAATCGTTAAGCATGGGGTCCACCAGAGTATCCAGGGGCTCAGGACTCGACACCCAGTTACAGCAGTGCTGTGAGAAGAAAAAACAGAGGGAGACAGGAGCAAGCAATTAGGTACCTTAGAGAAATGTCACATTGACAGTTTCGACTGTTTTTGTTGGGCAGAAGCGGGCACACCACTGGTGGCCCTCCAAGGAGTGTTTTCTTGGCCTAGTGACCTCGCCAAAGCTCCCAATGCCATCATCCCGGCCCCTGAGACACCATCTCTCAACGCCGAGTGTTTGTCTTCAGCTAAAACAGGTTTAATTAGGCATGTTTGGTTGAGAAAATCATCATACCCTCAAGCTAATAATGTACTGGATGTTTTCACTAAGTGCATTCTGGCAGAACGTGTATTATGGAAACCATTGTACTGTTTAGATGGGGTGCAGAGTTGAAAAAAAGTTACAAAGGCATGCATGGAAAAGCGGGGTCTGGAGATAAGATAAAACATGCTGAATAGAAGACAGTGAAATTCAAGCGAGATTAGCGTATTGCAGCTGGCGTCCTAGTGAAGCGCAGCTTATCTAGGGTTGTTTACTTTTGCAGACATAGCACTGTCAGCCATTACCACTGCCGAGGGGACTGCGTCCACAAAATCACACATAGAAATGGACAGAAAGACAGACAGATACCAACAAGCACAATGCTATCTAACTCTCAACCAACTCCCAAGACAACCTCCCTTGACAGAACAGAGAGGGACGATTCCACCACCCCAGACACCCCACAAAAGACACTTGCATACATAAGCGCACACATGACAGAGCCCCAGGTCACATCACACCTCAGCCTGTCAACCTCCTTCACCTCCGAGCTCTGTGTCACCCCAGGGGTCACCACACTCCCACCCAACAGGGTGTGTGTGTGTGTGTGTGTGTGTGTGTGTGTTTGGCCAACAAGGAGGGGGTATATATCGGGAAGCACAGGAATTTGATTTTTAATTACATCAATCTTTTTGGCCATGGCATCTTTGGTTAACTCATAATAATGTGTATAATGATTAATCAATTCAAGAAACAACAGGATTTTGAAGTCTGGTGTGGTATTGGCTGCAACAATTATGTTAACAGTCTAGAGTTCAGATAAGACTTTGAAATCCAGTGGATGACAGAAGTGTAAACATTAACAATAATGCAAATATTCTCAACAGGAAACTGAGATGCACAAATAAAGACACTCTTTAATACAGTAATAAGCCACAGGGCCATTTATTACAGTGATAAACAAAGTTAAAAGGTGCATTAAGGGGAGTGTCTAAATTTTTTTTTTTATATAAATACTACCATTCAAAAATGTGAGGTCTTAGACTCACCAAAGATGCATTTACAGTATAGACCCTTTTAGGGCCGACATCAAAATTACGTCACAGGGCTAGCTGGAGGCAAAACAAAGCGAAAACTGGAGGCGGCCAATTCAAACCAGAACAGATTCGGCTACACAAGGAGCTTAAAATATCATCTTGTTGTGATGTTGGGCGCCAGAATCGATGTAGTGGATGCTTCAATTTGAAATTTGTTAATGGTAATAACATTAAATAAACATTAATAGAAATACATTTCCATTCTATTTTAGTATATTTTAAATTTTAATTTTTATATGACAAATCATGAATTTTCAGCAACCATTTCCTTAAGTCTTCAGTGGCTCATGATCCTTAAGAAATTATTCTAATATACTGACTGTTGCAGTGTTCATTTGAAATAGATTTTTGTAACAATGTTAAAGCCTTAATTATCACTTCTAATCAATTTGATACATCCTTGCTTAAAACAAATATGAATGAATTAATTGTAATTTGTTATTATTAATAATAATAAAAATACTGGCTGTCTATTTACTGAACTATAAATACACACATAAACTAAATATATGAGGGAAAAAGATTCCATATTGTTTGTTGTTGTTTTCAGTTTTATAATGACACACACACACACACACACACACACACACACACACACACACACACACACACACACACACACACACACACACACACACACACACACACACACACACACACACACACACACACACACACACACACACACACACACACACACACACACACACACACACACACACACACACACACACACACACACACACACACACACACACACACACACACACACACACACGCACAACAACAACAACAACAACAACGATAATAAATAAAACAACTAACAATATATGTTTTTTCAAGCTTAATTACTGCTGCAATATATAGTCACCCTTGTCTTCAGCATATTCTCTGAATATTACATGCTGCATGGTGCTAAAAGTCAGAAAAAAGCCCTGTGACATGGCACTGGAGCTCTCCTCTCATTTCTCTTGTCTTTATTCTCCTCTCTTAATCCTGTCAATCGCCTGCGTGCCTGGGTTGGGGGAGAAGACAACTGCCATTGGAATGAACAGGCATGCATTGTGTATTTTTAGAATTCCTGCTGCCCTAGTTGTGCACCATGGAGCCGGGCCAGTGAGAGGAGCACTCCCTGACTGCTGCATCAAGTGTCTTATTGTACAATCTTAATTCATGCCGTCTGGAGAAAGATGTCAGCTGGGCTGGAAGCAAGGGCAGGAATTTCAAAGACCGGAGTCCCAGCCAGAGTGAGTGGCAAAGAGGCGGGGGTGGGAAGAGGCTTCAACAGATTTGTCAGAGCTGGCTGATGCACCAGGATGAGTTTTAGATGAAACAGAAGGCCAAGGCCACTATGTAAGAGGATGACATAGCTTTAAAAGAACAGATAAAAATACCAAGAATGGTGGAAGGATTTTTTTGGAATAGAAGAGCTGGGTTGAGCTTTTGGAAGTGTTCCAATCTTTTTGTGAAATCTGATGGCTTGTGGTTGTCTTGAATAGCATAAAAAATGACAATTTAATCCATATACATCCTCATAATCCTTTATCTAATAATGCATTTAATATAAGTGCCTGATAATACAAGTAAAAACCAATAATTAATTAGGCAAATTGGATATGAACAAATAGGCTTTTAAGACTTTTGTCTGTAGCCTAGTAGAAAAAAAACAGGCTTTAATTTAAGCATTCTTCTATTCTCCAATGAGGGTAAAGGCCTACTTTGCACTTAAGGTGACTCAACATATACAGTATCCACAATTTTTTTAAATGTAGGAGCACATGCAGTCATATTCAACTTATTTTTATTATCGTAATCATAATAGTATCATGTAGCCAGACCTTCAGACTGATGGCAGAAGATCTGGGAACCATGGCCGCTTTGAATGCCCAAGGACTGCCCAAGAGGCCATATGACTGACAGGTAAGGCAATCATGTTTTGTTTTGTTTTGTGCTGTGTCGTGTTTAGAGGCATGGAAATGTCCACACAATAACAGACTGGTGTGTAAAACTCTTGGACTATTTTAACTATTTTAAAGAGTCTATGCCGTGAACTTCACATACTTTTGAAAATCCAGCGTTTGTCTCAGTTGTTAACACCATAGATATATACAGATGCCACATTTGACCGCTCCAGATGGCAGTCACAGTCGTGGCTCTAATGGATAGAGCGTCGGACTTGTAACCCGAGGTTGTGGGTTCGAATCTCGGCTCCGGCAGGAATTGTCCACGACTGAGGTGAGACCCTTGAGCAAGGCACCGAACCCCCAACTGCTCCCCGGGTGCCGCGGTGTCAGCTGCCCACTGCTCCAAGTGTGTGTGCACTTGGATGTGTTAAATGCAGAGAACACATTTCACTGCTGGTTATACTCTGTATAATTGTGTGTGTGACAAATAAAGCTCATCTGAGGTTAATAATAATAATAATTATTATAATTATCCAGATATGTTGATGCATCCACCATTTTGGAACGGTCTATGTCGTCCCTCACAATAACAAACAACAAGTTCCAAAATACAACATTGTGCAGAATCTGGTTCTAAAAACCACCATATAAGAATGTGTTGGTTTGTGTTTTTAATACGTATTAACTCCATATTAAAGGTTTTTTAAAATAAAGTACCTTTTAAATGCATTGTTAGCTAGCAGCTTTGTCTTGTTCTATTGTGTTAGTTTAGCAAAAGCATCTTCTGAAGTCTACTGAAGATATAAATAGGCATACGTATAACTACAGTTGCAGTGCAGATGTACAGTTAGCTTGCACTGGAGGGTTTGCAGACCATTCCAAAACTGCAGACGGCTTATGTATCGCGGCCCATAGAAACAGTCGCTAATGAGGTATCTGCGTATACATATCAATGGTAAACACAATGGCTTTGTTCTTCCATGAGGGTGTTTGGCGCCATGGCATCTTTGTTTATAGGTGGAACGTTAAATAATGCATTCAGAAGAATTCAACCAATCTGATGACGACTTCAAAACTCCTGAAGTGTTTCCAATTTTGTGTGTCGTATGAATCAGATGTTCAGCCAAAGGTCCATAGGTGTGATGTCTGAGGCTGAGACTACACTTTGTTTTTGTTTTAATTATTTATCTTTAGCGGCGAACAAACTTTAAATCTCCCACATTCCCAGAAATAGTTTACTTCTTTTAAAATAAGGTGGATAAAGATAAAAAGGATCAATAACAGATTTAGGGATGTGTCAGGATCCAGTTTCTCTGGATTTTTGGTTTAGCTTAAACTAGGGGTGCACAACGATATGAAAAATTTTAACCGATACGATAAACGATAATTAAGTCCTTCTGATGGCTGATTCCGATAACAATAACCAATAAGTTCATATTTGTATATTATCATTTTCATATAATCTGCAGTTTGTGTAGCCAGGAGAATACAAAATCTAAAATGCACTGCTGAAACTGACATTTAGTAGCTCTGGCCTAACTATAATAGCAAACATCAGTCCTGAATATTTAACAGTGTCCACACACTCTGGTGTGTCCAAGATGGCGCCTGTGTACACAACATGCTGTTGGCTGTTTATATGTTTTCTCACGTCATTAAACCAAGTTGAGACTCTCACTTATGATCGTCAATCACTCCTGGATATTCGTAGTTGTTGTATGGTTGTCTCTGAAACTAATCTAGGAAAGTTTGTGGATATCCCATACAGGACTATTATACGAGACATTCCTGATTTTCTTTGTCGATGGCCGCTTGACATCATCCCTAGAAAGCATCGGAGAAGACGCGGGAAAACGCGGAGGATTGATCATCAGAGTAAAATCCTATCTGCGAGCTGGCATCCCACCCAGTTTATGTCCTCTGCCTTGGACTACTGATTCTTGGCGTTTTGTGGTTCGGCATCTAACGGTCCAGTCATCGCGCTGGCTTCGATACACCCTGCCGGCCCCTCGGGCACTTCCTGATTCACTTGGTCGTCCTCCCCTGGACCTAAAGCCTCGGATTTGCATTCGGCCTCGCGCGTTGGGAGTAAACCATGCTAATCTTCGATCCGTGAGTAAAACCCCAGTCTCACGAAACACTCTGCGTTCTCCAAAAAATGGCGCTGATCAACGCTCATTCTCTGGTTAACAAGACCTACATTCTCAAGGATTTTATCTCCTTTCACAGTCTGGACATCCTGTTCATTACTGAAACGTGGGTGAAGAAAGGAGACTTAAGCCCCTATTCTGAACTTGTTTCAGCTGATTACTGATTCTACGATGCTCCCGACCTATTGGTAGGGGAGGAGGATTGGCTATTATCACAAGGAAAACTTTTAAATCATGTTGTCGTCTATTATCCTCTGCCTCGTATACAAGCTTTGAATCTCAGCTATTACTGTTTGACTGGTCTGAACAAATTGTCCTAGCTTTGATATATCGGCCACCTCACTTAGTAAATGGCTTTATAGCTAAATTTTCTGAGCTCATAGGGGACCTGGTTACTAAACATGACCGGTTTCTTTAAGTTGGCGACTTCCATGTCCATGTGTGTTGCCCCTCTAAACAGTTATCTACGGAATTCCTGAACACCATTGACTCTTTTAATTTGCTTCAATGGGTTAGCCGTCCCCCACATCTTCTTGGACACACTTTGGACTTAATATAGACTTTTGGTCTGTCTATTACAGACGTTGAAGTGATTGAATCCCTCATATCTGACCACTTTCCCATTGTGTTTATGATGTGTCTTCCTGAGATTCCCCAGGTGACAGCTTCTGATACAAGACAAACTTGCGTATACTCGTCGCATTTTTGCGAGGATTTCACTGAGCTTTACAATAAAGTTAACTCTTCCCTGTCGGTTGAGTCGTCCCTCACTGATCTTGATGCTGAACACCATTTCAATTATTTAAATTCAGTTTGGACAGATATATTAAATTCCATTGCACCTATTAAGTGTTTTAAACTAAAATCCAAATCAGAACCTTGGATTGATAATAACATTCGTTCCCTGAGACAATTCTGCAGAAAAGCGGAAAGAAAATGGAAAAAAGACAAACTTCAAATCTACTTTAGTATATTAGCGCATGAGGATGAGGAAGTTATATCTAGGGACTTTAAGCAACAGCTGCGAATGGAACGGCTACGTTGACTGGATGTAAGCTGTTACACAGCCTTAGCAGACAACATAAAAATCATTAAGCAACTGTAAACAAGACGGTGCAACGCGCCATTCGGTCATTTATTTAAATACAAATGATGGAGTATGAGGAGGATGTTTAGGCAATAATTACATTGTTCTCTTCACATATCTTTAGCCTCAGTGCTACCTGAGGTGCTGTTGCTAACAGCAGACATATCTTTGTACAAACGAGAACAATTGTTAAAATTAGCTTAAGTTTAAAACATAATCAACACAGATTAAATTAAAGACTAATGGTAGAATCGTATACTGATGGAATTAAATGGTATATAACATAAAATGCAAAAATTTTACTACATAATCTATCACATTGTAACGACTACGGCAAAGCAGCTGTTCTCCCGTAGTAGACGGTTACAGAACGCCACGAAGTAGCAGCTGAAGTATCTAATGCGCAATATGACCTTGGAATGCCGTTACGTTCCAACAGTGGAGGCTGCTTAAAGTCCCTTAATACAGCTTCGCCGCGATGACAACCTTTCAAGTGAGATATAAGGTTTGTTGTGTTAAAACTTGACGCCTTTTTTCCTCCTTTCAGAATCCTTGCTGAACATACGTTGCAAATAGCAATGGCATTGTCCTCCTCTGCCACTGAGAAAAACTTCCAGACCGGCGAAGACATGTTCAAAAATGATGACGTAATGAGCGCGACAAGCTGAGAGACACCGCAATTTAAAGCAGCAGTCACTTGCACTCGGAAAGCGGATTAATCTCAGACTAAATCAGACTGATTGATTGATTTACCAGCAAACGTACTTTATCGGATCTAGATGTCGGATTTTATTTATTTATCGGAGCAATAAAAATGACGTAATTTTCACCCATATCGGTCGATAATTTATCTGTCCGATAAATATCATGCATCCCTAGCTTAAACATACAAAAACAAAATTCAGTCATCATTTATTCACCCTCATGTATTTCAAATCTATAAGACTTTTTTCTTCCGTGGAAAAAAATTTACTTTGAAAAATTTAATTATTTATATAAATGCTGTTATTTTGGACACCAATGACATTCAGTTAATGGTCTAAAAAAATCTTCAAAATATCGATGACAGAATTTTCATTTTAGCGTAAACTAATTATTTCAATATTTTAGGCAACGTACTGTACAAGCGATGAATTTAGTGATGGAACTTTTAGAGTTTTAGAGTGCCGCCAGTATGTTCAGATAACCAAATGACTAATCCGTCCTAAAATATCTAGCTTTACACATTCCCACACACAAAATATAGCTAAACCTTGTGTTTAAATATGATGTTGCAATGCAGACGTCCGAACTAAATACAATTATCTGTTTTTGAATGCTCTGCAACAGAAGTGTACAGAGTACAGCCATTGCGCAAACCATTAACACAACACTTTCAAATCCCATCCCAGCTGAAGCCTCACAAAATGAAAAACGACAAACGAACACAAATGAGTGATAATCGTCTACGGTGAGGCCCATCAGCATTAATCAGAGCCATATGGTTGTGGTATTCCCGGCTCTTCTGGGCTGGGAGGTGGGTTGCTGGAGCATGGTGGGACTCTAAGTGGTCTCCTGATGGCCCAGTTAGAAAAGGTAAACGGAAGACAGGTGTTGGATCCCACTGAGAGTGCTCTCTCCTACCTGCACTTATTAAGAATCTTTGCATCTGGCCTCCTATCCTTTAGCTGCCCTTTAAAATGCCAAATTCTGCTCCATCAGTCCCGGTTGCACTGTGGTGCATCACACCTCAGCCACTGTATTCTACAAGACAGACGAGTGTCTTGAGCAACAAGCTGCCCCGTGCCCTAATAGCTCAGAAGTACAGTATAAAAAGGAAATGTTGAGAAAACTCAAATTCAACACCTGATGCATTCAGATTTTAGGTTCTCATGTCTACTCTTTTAAAAATTGTGACAGAGTAGCATTGCTTCCTTTTTTGTCACTTTGAATTTGATTGTTCGCTAAATGCAAAATGCCTCATTAGGCCAATATATTCACCAAATAAATATATTTAGGATGCCTAATATGTGAAATGAACTGTGCTATCTTTGTTTCGGAGACGTAATCACCTTAGAAATCATAGATATCTGAGATATAGTTTTAGAAGGCTGTACACAGACATCAGACAAACAAACTAAAGAACAGCAACAGATGTAAATAAAAAAACCTAAATTAAATATTTTCATCATGAAAAAGCACTAGTATCTCTTCACAAGACCACTCAATTTATATGGATTCAATTTACAGTGCCTTTATGACCTTTTCAGATCTTCTAAGCTTTGTTTCACTGGACTGGAGGGACAGAAACCTCTTCAGGTTTTATTAGAAATATCTTCATTTGTGCTTTGAAGAAGTCTTATTGGTTTGGAATGACATAGGGTGAAGTAGATTATGACAGAATTGTCATTTTTGGGCAAAATATGTCCCTTCAACATAACAAAACAACAAATAACTAACAAAACTGCCAAAAAAAAAAAAAACAAAAAAAACACAGGAAAACTATAATCCTATACCAGTACCAGTATAAAATATAAATATTCATGGTGCAGTGCATGCTGGTAACTCACAAACCCTTAACATTTCAGCAATACTGTAAGTCCTTGTTCAGAACAAGGACCAGTTAAGACAACGAAAATTCTGATTTAACATGGGGTTTTATCTAGCTTCCAATAATTCACATTTCTTAAGATTTGTGACTCAAAAAGGTCCCGTAAAATGCCATATATGTAGTTGATGTTTTTTCCTGCTTTAATTTTTTTGGGTGTCTGCTGTTTTGATGCTGTGTAATGTCTACTTCTCTCTCAACTAGTATGTACGATGTGTTTATATTTTTAGTTTTTTTGTCATTTATCGTTCGATCACTGCAGCTTTCCAGCCATTGCAGGTATTCTCATAGACAATGGACATTTTTCCACTCTATTTCTCTCTTCTCTTTCTATGTCCTAGGAGATTTTCTCTCCCCATTTCTTCCCCTTCAGTATATACCACTGCTTCCCGAGGGAATCTCATCCTCCTTCAGGTTGCTCTGTTTATGTCTGTCTTCCCCTGTGTCTTCCCTTCCCCCTCTTTCTCCCTCATATGCCCTTAGTCTGACCCATTATCGCCACATCACCTGTCCTACTGCGCTCTCGTCCTGAAAATCCCTCCAATTCTCAGCTCTCATCCCTCCATCTTCACCTCCCTCAGGAGGAGAAGGGGAATTACCACCCCCTGCACGAAAGAGCTCACGATTGTGCAAGGAACGGAGCATCACCACCGACAAACCCCCACAGAGATGCCTGCCTGGCCAGAAACAGTGATCTCAAACCTGAATAATGTCCAAATCATGATTGCTATGGACGTTACTATGGAAGGGGATGGGGCCGTGACCCTGATTAAAGACAGGTCTACGGTGGAGACACAGGCAGTGGGAAATCTGAACGCCTTTACACAACTCCAGTCCCAATTCCTGCAGGAGTAAAAAGGATTAGGGGGTTAACGGGTGACACGAAAGGACTGAAAGTGACTTTAACATTCCTGAAGTTAGAGTCCACCCTCTGGCTTCAATTATTGGGATGACTTAGATCTGAAAATCAATTAAATAAAATGCTCGACCTCATCTGTGTTAATCAGGCCCCCTGACAAATTAATATTTTGGTGTCCTCAATGTATGGCAGCACTTGTGAGTGTGTGCGAATGTACAAAATCTTCTGCCATTAACAATAGTCTGTGCAAGCAAGTCACTTTAACTGGATAATTCACCAAAACAATTTAAATACTATCATTATTTCCTTATCCTCATGTCGGTTCAAACCTTTATGATTTTCTTCTGTGGAACACAAAGTAAGGTTTTTTGTATATTTTGTTATATTTGTCAAGGTCAGCATTGTTTTGGACCCCACTGACTTTTATTGCATATACAAAAACATTCTTCAGAATATATTGTTTGTGTTCCACAGAAGAAATAAAGTCATACAGGTTCAGAAAGTTTTATTTTTGGGTGAACTATAACTTTAAGGCAAGTTAGTTCATCCATAGGCAGTCATTTTCTCTCCCTGAAATCTCATTTATAACATGATTTCAATACAACTTTTTGGTCATGCTTTATTTTAAAGTCTGTTAACAAACCATTAACTATCACTTTTGCTTCAATAAACTCCTTATTTGCTGCTTATTAATAGATAGTAAGGTAGTTTAGGTATTGGGTAGGATTAAGGATGTAGAATATGGTCATGCAGAATATGTGCTTTACAAGTACTAATAACAGCTAGTTAATAGTGAGAATTGTTCCCTATTCTAAAGTGTAACCAACATTTTAAATCAGCAATGCAATCTGACAATTGTATCTTAAATTGTGCTTCTTTATCGTAAATCACACTGAAAAGCAGTATTTTTAAGTCTCTTTTAACTTAAAGGCAGACTTCTATTACTACAGCTGTCATATCAAGCTGCATTACACACATTCTCACATTTATTATTCTGCGAGTGGTCTGTCTCCTCCTTATGTCTCTAGTGTAAGTCATACCACCAGAATGTATAAGAAAGAACAAATCAACGACAATGTGTTTCTATGTTTGATGGACTTATTATTCAGGGCAAAAAATCACACATAAAATTCCCTTAATATTACAATTACTCCAAACTGACACTTTTGCACTTATCAGAGAAAGAAAGAAAGAAAGAAAGAAAGAAAGAAAGAAAGAAAGAAAGAAAGAAAGAAAGAAAGAAAGAACACATAACTTGACAGGATGAAAGAGAAGAAAGAGCCCATGGTCCGAACAGACCAAAAAAAAAATCACCAAGGCAAACAAAAGGCAAGCAAACATCTGACAGAGCAAAGCAGATCAGTAAAGACAAAGGAATGAAAGACATTTTTTCTGGTGGGCTGGGTGGTCCGCTGTTGACGGAGAAAGCGGGTGAGAGGCGAGGGTGTGTGTTTGCGCTTGGCATTTGCATGGCTGGCTCCCCTGTAGCCCTGGCTTGGGATTCACTCGCTCATATTTATGTGCATATTGAGTGTTCCCAGGTGTTGTCTCTGGACTCGAGGTCATCGCTGAAAGGGCAGCAACTAAATAAAACTGACATACTAACAGAGCATCTGCCTGCGTGCGGCGGCATTTGGCTTTGATTTCTTATTGACATCTGCCCAAACAGACAAACAAGAGTGTGGGATGAAAAACAAACTATTGGCTTTCCGTGACTCCTGCTTCTGGAGTGTATCTGCTCGCTGAATGAAATGCCAGGCTGTTTGAGCTGAGCTGTGTGGTTGATATTGATGCTGTGATTGAGAACATGAAGGTTTTGGCACATTTGGTTGATGGAAGATTGTACCTCTCTGAGCCAGTCCCGAATGGACTTGTTGGCCTCCTGGTGCCAGACGTTATGGACAGAGTCAGTCATGGCCACCGCACGAACATGATTCCTCACTTCTGCTTCTCGCTGAATCATCTGCGTGGGAGAGAGATATGTTAGCAAATAGCATATGGTATCATTGTTTCAATAAAAAGCTACAGGATTATCCAAATTTACAGTGCTTTTCAGTTTTTACTAACATTAAAAGTATCTTTTAGAGCATCATGTACTGTTGGATCCATTATTAAAAAACAGCGGTAAATATCAAAACATCATCAAGCATTTTCCGAACATGTGAAGATGTGCTGCTTTTCATCCTTGTATTTTAGATTGTGCGCAATCCAAAGGAGTTAGCTTGTCACGCTAACTATTCCATTCAAGATAAACGGCTAGAGAAAAAGGTCCGGTCTGACAACAATAGGTTAACCATCACTTTACGTGATCCATTTTACAGGAGCTACACCTGGCCCGGTGCTACATCAAAGTGTCCATAGTCATTTTAATACATTCCCCAAGCCCATTTAAATTAGAGGGACTGTATAGAGATAAATGGAATCTATTAAGGCACTAAGGACTAATACATCACACCGCTGATAAGCTTTTCTCAGGAGCATCCTCTTAAAGAAAAGGGGAGGAAGCACATAGCGGCTCAAACACACACACTGAGTGACTGAAACATGGCTAAAATGTCTTCCTGTTTAAATGATACCCAGGAGGCCAGCAAATTCACCCTTTTAAAAACTACTAAAAGTGTCAGTAAAGACAGCGTTCAGACTTTGGAAAGGAAACTAAATATGTTCCAGATATACATGGTTTAAAAAAACACTTGAAATAAAAATAACCAAACAGAGATGGAGACTTTCTAGCAATTCACACTGGTATCATATTACTGCAAAAGCATTAGAAGTTTTTTTATATATATATTTGAATATGCTTTTGAAACTACTGTGAAACTCAAAATGTAATATTAAAAGTTGTTGTAAAAGAAGAGCATTTCTCTACTTTCCACAGCAGGACAAGTAAATAATATAACAGTTTAAATTTTTAACAAATCTGTGAAGTTAAGCCATTAAAATCTGTGACAGAATACATTTTCTATTAATTTATTATTATTATCATTAAATGTATCTTTTTCTGGTTTATTTAAAGGGGTCATATGATGCGCTTTCACGTTTTCCTTTCTCTTTGGAGTGTTATAAGCTGATTGTGCATAGATAAGATCCCTGAAATTCCAAAGACGAAAGTCTCAAAACCAACGATATATTCTTTATCAAAGTTAAGATTCTGCCACGCCCCCTAAAACAGCTCATTCAAACACGCCCCCACATGTCTACCTCACAATGTGGAAATATTTGCGTAATGCAGCCCAAATGTTCACGCAAAGATAGAAGGCGTGGTTTCAGTAACCGCAGTAGTGTTGAAGCAGCCGTGTCAGGGAGACGCTGTGTGTTTCTAGGCGAAAGCAAAAGCACTTTATTTGGCCTTCCGAAAGTAGATGATTTAGGAATCATTAAGATTACTTAGAACAGCAACGCATTTTATGGTATGACCGTTTCGAGAAAAAAAGCATAATTTGACCGCTTTAAAGTTTATTGATATAAAAAACACAAGGTTTAAAACAAACTGTAATACTTGACATATTTACTTTGACGATCAACATTTCCTGAAGTGTTAGCATCTCTGTTTAATCTGTCCACTGAAAATACAAAAATAAATAAATAAAGCCCAGTTTTGTACTCAATTAGTGGGAATTGTTGGCAATGCTGCTGCTAATATAGAAATGCAATGCATGAATATTTAAATAACATACAAAGGCTGTAATGTATCTAATGACAGATTTATTCATGCCATGACAAACGGCCAGACAAAATCATGTAAACACAACCTCAAAGCAAACACGGGTATTGGATATGAAGAGGAAAAGGACAGAGAGCAGCTTTGATGTGTGTGAATCTGTGATGTTTTCCATTGAGAAAACTGAAACATGTGTATTAGATTTACACCATCACACTGCTCTGATTGATGTCCTTCAGTGACAGTCGATGTGCTCCACACATGCTGTCTGCAACTGCCTTCCCACACACACTTAACTTCAGAGAGCCCTTCACTGTAAACCTAAAAGTCAAAATGCCCTGTGGGCACAGCCAAGCACTGGAATTATTAAAAGAACATATGAACCAATGAAAAAATAAATAATGTAGTGTCAGGCCAATCAATGCAAGGGAGCGAGTAAGAATGACGGCACGCACGGGACCAAAACCTTAAAACACTCGTAATCTACATTCCTCCATACATTAGCTTAAGCATTATAGCACCACGTGAGCCGCTCTCTCAGCTGGTCTGTACCCATAAAAGAAAGAAACCGGGCAGCTGTGCTCATCAACCTCCTGCCCAGAAACAGCGCGAATAAAAAGCAAACATGTGGAAGTACTTGTTGCACTAAAATCAACAGAGACAGATGTTGAAACATTTGCTATCTCACTTCTGCCCTTTTCTTTGCACTTGAGCATCTGGCTTGAGGAGGAGAGACAGGGGGAGAGGTGAAAGTGCGATGAAGGAGGCAACGAGACGGAGATGACATCCAGCCTCCGAGATGGAACGAAAACATCACTCCCTCATTTTCAACACGACTGTGTTAGCAGTCACATTAGCATTTTCTAAAGAAAATAACAGTGCTCGAAAGGCACCAAAAAAAAATTGTGCTAAAGTTTCAGGTTCTGTAAAAAATTAAATGCTGCACTTGTTGTGATGACTCTCAATACAAGTCTTTTTCTCAGTCGGCTGCTCACAAGAATCAACACTTAGTTACTATGCAGTGTAAAAGTAGCTGTAAATGGTTATAAAGCTGCAAGGAAGACAAATCACAATTCAGTATGCAAATAGATGTAAAAAAGAATACCAGGCACAATTCATTATGCAAATCTAACCGATGACATCATATTGTGAAAACAACATGCACTAATGATGAATAAGACCGATACTGTGCATTAAAGAAAAAAAGAGACTATTTTGACTTCTTGTTAGGGGTCAGTCTGATTTTTTAAAGAAGTTAATACTTTAATTCAGCAAGGATGCATTACATTGATTAAAAATGACAGCAAAGACTATCTATAGAATATATTAAATAAATTATGTTATTTTAACTTCCTGTTCCTGTTCAAGGATTTCAGAAAGATCACGTGACGCTGAAGACTGAAGTAATGGCTTTGCCTTCAAAGGAATAAATGAATATTAAAATAGAAAACATTTATTTTAAATTATAATAATATATCACAACATTACTGTTAGTCGTGTATGTTTGATCAAATTAATGCACGCTTGGTGTGAATTAGAGACTTCTTTCATGAAGTCTTCTTTTCTTTCACTCCAAACATGAATAAACCCCTCTATCAGAAAGGTTTGAAGAATATCGGTTCGGGGGTACCTTGCAAGTACTATAATAAAGCCGGCACAACTCTCACAGGCAGGAGATGGTATGGTCTGGTTGTTATTATATATTGTTTACACTAGGTGATTTTGAAAATGCTGTGATGTGGTAAATGGTCAGTCATGACATTCGGTCAAATAGTATCAAGGACTGCCAGCGGGGAAACCTCTGAAGACAGCAGTTTTTCCTTCCTTTTCTCCAGATAAGCTCCATTAAGGCTGTTCCCCTCATCTGTCTTTTGCTACACAGCCCAGTTGCTATAAGACCCCAATCAGTAGAAACCCAATTAAAGACACAAGGATGATTTTGGATCAGCTAGCTGAAATGGTCTTTCCGATATTGGCTAAATCCTGCAGCTGATGAGGACAAAATAACCTCGTTGTCATATATCCTCCCCCCAATTTCGCACTCACTCTCTCCGTCTGTTTGACCTCTCAAGTGACCTCTACTGTAAAATACAGCATTTAGCACTTTAAGTGGCTTCACGTCACGTAGTGAGCTAATTGCTCGGCTTCAGTTGTTGAAAATCGCATTTTCCTTAATGAAGCTGACCGCAATGGAAGCGCTTCTTTATTTGTCCCTGCATTTCGAACACAGAATAGTGTGAAACACACACACACACACACACACACACACACACACACACACACACACACACACACACACACACACACACACACACACACACACACACACACACACACACACACACACACACACACACACACACACACACACACACACACACACACACAAGCAAATTGTAGAGTTTAACGATAAGAAAGGCGGGGAGACGACTCTCGTGCAGTGATAAATACTCCGCCATTTCTGCCATCCTGGCGACAAAAGCGAATGCTCTCCATGAGACTTACATGCAAACACACAAGCAATAAGACAATTATTTAGGGCTTTGATAATTACGTGTCAAAGGCAGTGCAAGTCACCAGATAATTAGGTGAGAACTGAATGGTAATCCACAATGGCGTCCCTGGAGGCAGGGGGAAAAAACACTCAACACATTCCCAGAAGAATGAGGGAGGAATAAAGTAGCGAAGAGATAAATAAATAACATGGGCTTTTAAAAGGGAACGTGCTTACCAACAAATAGCACCATGAAAAAAGCGGCAATTACCATGGTGAAGGAAGACAGTGCGGACGCACACACTCACGTGCACGTGCGTGCGAATCCAGATGCGGGCTGATTCAGGAAGTCATGCTGTTAGCATCGGTGCTGAGTCCAGACTAATGCATCCAAACTGCTGCCATAATCTGGACATCCCACTGCGTGGTAAAATGAAGCTTAAATATTTGATTGATTAACTGTCCAATTACGACCAGTGAGAGAGGACCAACACTGCGCACAGCTACATACATGCAAATCCACACAACAGCAGTATGTCTTGGCAAATGTATACACTGGTCCTAAAAAGTATTTAGATCATAAAGTAAGCTACACTTAAAAACGCACCAGTGTCAAAGAATCTAACAAATTTGGCAAAGTAAGCAGGATCAAACAGGACTATCTAGATCTACAAACAAATTATTATTTTCTTCAAATTAACTATTACTTTTAACTGGGGCCAGTAGCATCATCTTTGTGTTATGACTTGCGCACTATTAAATACTTGAGTGTTGCGCCATTAAACTAAGTTGAAACAAAACCGAACGGATAAACTACATACAGAATCCTTTAACCTGAATTAACAGCCTTTTGGTTTTATTTTACATGTTTTAGACTTGTATGATTATATCATTATTTGATACCACTGTTTTACACTTTTAAGATATACAAGGATAAACAAACACAATTTTTAAGAGCTCACAAGCAAGAATCGATCCAAACCATGTTCATACCAGAAGAAATTAAATAAATACATTAATAAATATTAAATTATAGAAATATCCTCTGAATAGATCATATTGATAACTTTCATCACACACACACACACACACACACACACACACACACACACACACACACACACACACACACACACACACACACACACACACACACACACACACACACACACACACACACACACACACACACACACACACACACACACACACACACACACACACACACACACACACACACACACACACACACACACACACACACACACACACACACACACACACACACACACAGTATAGTTTCAAACTATACATATATATAATGATCATGTATTATAATTCAATTAAAATGTAATTTATTACCACTAACAGTTACATCAAGCAAGAGGAATATGAAATATAACACGTAACAAGAGAAACTGGCATGCACAGCTATTCAAGTCTGTTTACACATTTAAAGTCTTCTTGATCCCACTTTACGGAGTGCTTACAACCAGGCTTACAACCAGTGCTTACGGAGTGCTTACTGCAGCTATGCCCTGCCTTAAACTAATTTGAGTCAGTAGTTATTACTAGTTACTAAGCCTTAGTAGTTACTAGTAGTTATTAGCGCAAATGTATATCCTAATTTAAGGAAGATATAGTTCACCACAAAACCTCTGCACATATTCAACACAAAAGTGTCTAATACAGTCTTACGTTTGAACAATATATCAGTCACATTTTATGTTTCTTTAAAATACATGTTCTTTGGCTTGATAGATCAGCGGTGTCACGATAAACTTAATCTCAGTGTCTTTTGCTAGCATTGAGCTGACCCCACCAAGACATCAAACCTCTGGAGCCAAGAGGGGCTCCAAAGGAGGTGGAAAGTTCTGGCCTTTCTTCATTCTCCAGGTCCAAGAGGGCACAGGCCAGCCCTCATTCCTCTAGCCCCACGCTCGGGCTGAGAAAACAGCAGCAGCTGCCCCTGGAGCTCCGACACCCTGCACAGGAAGAGACAACACTCGCGCCTTTCCCCTGCTTTGAAGCCTGGGCCTCAGCGCCTGCCCGTCTTTTGTTTTTGGGGCAGGAAGGAAACCCTAAGCACCAGGACACTATGAGGCCCTGGGGAGGCAGCGTGTGCGTCGGTGTGGATATATCTAACCCCTGTGAGTGTCCAGCCAAGAGTATATTCCTAGGTACGTGTGCATTTATAGGCACCACAGCGGCCAGTTTTTGATTTATGGATGCTAGTAAGTGGACAGCGAGTGGCGATAACTTCCCATTCTACTTCCTGTCGCTGAGTGGAACGCCACGTGCAAAGGATGACATCGTCCAGTGTGCTGTCCCGGAAAGGCTGGGCCAGCATGGGGTATCAGTGGACCCTTATGAGCGGAGATGGGGTGAGCAGGCGACGCTACACAGACAGACACACACACATACATACGTCAGCAAAGGCGGGCGAGGAAAAGGAAGCCGGGTAAATATTTACTGACACAGCACAAGCAGTGAGCGTTTGACACCTACTGGAAACAAAAGCGAGAGGATAAGGAGCGGCGTGCCAGGAAAGGCAGCGGTGCTGTGTCGAGCTTGCACTCATGGAAAACAAGAGGAAAGAGGGAAACATGGGGGCAGGATGAGTGAAAGAGCAAGTGAAGGGGGCACAGGGGTGGGGTGCGCTTGGGCATCAGTCACTGTTGAATAAAGGCCACACACAGGCGACTCCTGAAGCTTGCAGCTCTTTGAGGCCTCACTGACGGTTTATGCTTCAATTACCAAAATATACCATCAAACTACCATGTTTTTTGACAGTACCATGGTATTACCATTTGATACCATTACTGCACTACAGTACTGATATAGAATCCTTTATTAAAGATTTATTTGTCAGATATAGTAGGTCTTCTTAATAAAACAAATAGCTGTAAATGAACTCCTGTAATTAACTTTAACTAGCCTTTCGACGCCTTGAGGCAAGTTAAGAGATATGTTGATATGAGTCAACTTCAAATAGCTAACATGCTGAAAACATATTGATAGTGAAGTAAGCACACAGATAGTGTACCAGCAGTGTGTGCGTATTATGTGCTCATCAGAGAAAGAGGGGCCCCGGAGCAGCTGTGCCTGGCACAGGGCCCATGAGGAGAGATCTCGGTTTGGATGATGAAAGGCTGATGGGGCCCCTCATTTTGGACCCGTTCTGCATTGATCCTGCAATGCCTTGAACCCTGGAGAGAGAGTGGAGTCTGAACACTGTACCGACAAGTGTGGGAGTGCGTATCATCACGGCAAACTCTCCTTTTGTGTCTTCACTCTTTGTTTGTATTTTCACATGTAGTGCGGCTCATTCAGCCGGCTACAACTGTTGGTGGGCAGTTGTTGATTTTACATAGTTTTCAATTGGTCAGATGCCACCAATTCAACTGATCTCTTATTTCAATGTCAATTATATTAGCAAGGTTCCCACACCTACTGACCAATTCAATTTCCCATATTGTCTCCATATTGTCATGGAAAAGTAATTGAAATTAAAATATTTCATTAGTTACAAATTGATCTTTGTAAAATGCAATGTAAATTAAGATACATGGACATCGATGCATGGATCAAGCATATTTGAAAAAAAATGTAAAAACAGTAATATTCTGAAATATCCTTATAATTTTAAATAACTCTTTGCTATTTTAATGTATTTTAAAACATTAAAACAAACAATTTATTTCTGTGATGGCAAAGCTACATTTTCAACCGCTAGTCTTTAGAGTCACATGTTCCTTCAGAAAAATAATGTAATATGCTAATTTGGTGCTCATGTAACATTTCTTATTATTGCAATGTTTAAAATTGAATTAATGCAATTTATTCCTGTGAAATACAAATCTTTTGTAAGCATTATACATGTCTTTACTGTAACATTTACTGTCAAAAGCTTATGATTAAATGTGTTCTAGCTGAATAAAAGTTTTTTTTTTATTTTTTTAAAAAAAAATTAAAACAGACCCCAAACTGAATAGTTCATATTTATATGACTATTCAACCGCACAACTATTCCACGATTTTACAATTATATGACATTTTCCAAATTTTCCTTGAAGCTTAAAGTATTGACTTCACAAAAATTGTGTATATTATTAGGAATCATTCATCTGTATTATTATATATTATCTTTATATTTAAATTAGTTATGAATTCAGAGGAATCAATTCAAACTCTACATTTGAAGTCATTACATTATTCCTCGGCGCTTCTAAACACACCTACAAAATAAGTGCCGAACAATATTTTTGAGGAAAGCAGATGTCTCACAAAAGACAGATGAAATCCCAACGGCTAATTAAAGTATTGTGTTAATTAGGGGAGATTTTACTTAAGAAAGAAAAGCACTAGGTGAGATCACAGCAACATCTTCATCACCTCTGAAACTGTCGACGCTGGCGTGGATATTGCTCTCGCACTAAAACGAGGGAACGGTATATTTCAGAGTGAGTGCATCAACAGGACAAAACCCAACTATGTGTCTCCCTCAGCCTTTCGGCAGTGCCATAAAATAGAAAGCTAACCTCAATATTTCCCCTCTTTGTGCTGGGACTTGCTGGCCCATTAAATTATCATTCCCAAGTGTCATCTTGCACATTTCCACCATGAAATTTTGTATAATTAAACTTTCTTAATGATTTATAAGCTATAATAATAGCCATAAGTATTTTTGAGCAGGTTAAACTGACACCCTGTAAGTGCACATGTGGGGCTGACCCTGTTTTAACAGAGTTTTGGATCATTGACTCTCCCGGCTGTAAGAATGAGGGACGGGAGAGGGATGGAGTGAAGAGGGAGACGCGGCTCTGTCATAACTCAGACGCCCACTGACACGTACAGGCTGGGCCTCGTCAGCCAGGGGAGGTGAGGGCCAGTTCAGGCAGACGGCGGGAGAGACAGGGGTCAGGCTGTCCGAGGTGTTTACAGGAAAGCCCAACTCGCCGTCAGCGCGCCGAGACAAACTATCAGAGCAGAGTGCACGTCTGACAGAAATACAGCTGCGGAGAGTACACACGATGATAAAAGTACCATTATTTGGATGAATGTTAAGTACACACTGCTTCACAACGAATATGACATCCTTATAGGGTCACTTTGGACAGAATATCAATTAAAGCTGCTCATGCCCAGAAATTAATCCTGAATATTAAACACTGTGACCGGAAAATAGCACAAGATCCTAAAACTTAAGTCAGATATTTACTATCTAAATACTTGTATATTTACATGTTATGTCTGCTTTAGACTGCGACCAGACATAACACTAACAATGCGTTTGTCTTCACAAGGGAAAACATAAAAAGCAAGTAAAATAATGAAACAAAAACGTTTTATTAACAACGAAAAAGGCGTGCACTTTAGCCACTCGAGAAGAAAAGAAAATACTAAGCCTCTTTGAAACCTCAAGGGAGTTTCCTCGCTTGTTTCAGAGTGTACCGGGAGGTCAGGTGTGTGTATGCTACAACTGTGTATTGTCTGTATATGATTCTAAGTACGTGGGTGTGTACGAAAGAAGCTCTCGTTAATGTGTGTGTGTGTGCGCGAGTGCATGTACGCTTTCAAACGTCAGTGTCAGGCCAAACCTCCCCTTTTTTTCTGCGTTTTGACTAGCTGCGGGGCTTTTTCAGATGGGCTCTCAGAAGAAACGTTTTGTTTAAACTTTCTGAGGCACTCACCCCATCCTTTCAGTCACAACTCCAAGTTGGAGGAGAAAAAAAAGGGGACCAATGGCTAATGAACGTGACGAAACCGCTCTCCTATCAGCTATCTGTTTCTAAAGCTCTGTCGAGCCTGCCGAAGGGAAAGAACTCCTGAACCCCCCAAAAATGAGCCTCTGATACCCCTGTTCTCAAAGGCAGTCCAGCACCAGACGGCCGAAATTAATGGAAATATATAATAATCTGAAATTAACTTCCCATAGCCACCAGCTACGTTTTAACCAGGAGTTGAGGAGAAGAGTGTGCGAGAGGCTGGAAAGAAAAAAAAACCTATTACGGCTTCACAACCTCATCACACACACTTTTATAGACACACACACACACACACACACACACACACACACACACACACACACACACACACACACACACACACACACACACACACACACACACACACACACACACACACACACACACACACACAGACAGCCTAAAAAAAAAAATACTTTGTCCTACAAAATTATCAAATTTCTATTAAATAGAAAATGTCTGCTTATTCAATTATTCTAATTTGCTAATAATTAGTGTCATTTTTTTTTTTATCTATTTATTTGATTTATTTAAATCTTGATTTGAAAACAGTCTGAGAAATAAAAATGGTCAAGCAAAAAAAAAAGTTACTTTATCATAAGACAAACTAATACCAAAGCACCAAGAGTGTTATTAACCTTAGAAGTAACAAGTATCTAAGTTTCCTTTAAAGACTCCTAAAAAGAACACAGTAATGCTTTTTTAATTGATACAAATAACACATATATCACAAAACCAACTGCAGTAATTAGCATTCAACCAAATAAAAAGTAGCATTGTCGTACAATCCGTTTATTAATGGTTGTCAGTTTGATGCTTATTAGTATACTTAGTAGTATACTTTCTGATTAGCACAATATCTATTATTATGGCCCATTACTAGGGATGTTATTACAGAGAAAGCCCATGTCACTCAAGCACAAAGGGACAAAGTCTGGATTTAGCTAGGAAAGGGATTCAACGTACTAAATAGACCAAGAATGACCTTTCCCCCTACTACACCACTTACTGCAGAATTATCTTTTTAACTATTTAACTGCTGTCAGCGATTTGTCAGAGTGTGGTAATTACCAACCACAGCTGAGGACATTCAAGAAAAAAATACATTTTATTTATTTAGTTTGGAACCACGGAAGACATTTATGTGCTGATAAAGGTAACTACGAATGCAGTGATTATCTTGTCATTTGTGAATTTTCCTTCTGTGGTTATAATAGTGAGAAGCTAGTTTCTGCCGTTTCCTTTGTTCTTAGTCGTGTTTGACGCCTCTGGATGTGAAGAGCAATATTCATGGAGTTTTCGCAAAGCGAGATGCGTCAATTATAGGAATCATAAAGTATCTTTTATATTGCTTTTAATTTTCTTCTTCGTTTTGGACGTTTGATCATTAAGAACTGTCACGTCAAAATGACTACATGCGTCTCAATTTACAAGTTTCCAGAATTGCAATCCGTCGTCTGAGATGCTGACTAACTCGCACTCTTGAGTTAAATGTCATCGGTGAGTCAAATAAACTCGCTAGGCTATTGTTAGTATGTGTACGTGTGTGGAACACATGTGACCTGAATATGAGATGGCAGGTCAGTTTGAAGGCCTCTGAGACGCATAAAACCAAAAATACAGGTAGTAAAAAGCAGTATGGCCAAGGTCTAGTGGTTAATCCTCAAGATCACATTAGTTCAGTTTGTTTGGGACATAAAATGTAAGACAACTAGAGAGAAAGAAGATGAAAAACAGGCTATGGTGTAAACTGTCCCGCTCAACTGTGAATGCAGATTGGAAAAGCAAGTGAAGAAATCTCATTCTCACACACACACACACACCTACACTGCTCTCATCCACTTTAGTCTATGCAAAAGCAGTTACAAAGGATAAGCAGTGCCCCCTAGTGTTTTTATCAATGTGAAATGAGTCCAAATCAAGAATGTGTCCCCCTAAGAGAAAAAGTGACAGCGATGAGGGGTAAATCGAGTTGTGGCATCACAGTGGAAAAGCCTAAGGAGGACAAGCTGGAGATGGAGAGAAGGGGGAGGAAAACGAGGGAGAAAAGGGGGAGAGTATAAGGTAAGAGGTTAGGGAAAGGGGGATGGGGCAGCTGTGGAAAGACATATAGAGGAATTCTGACACTGTCAAGATAAGAAGTAGACTGTAATGATGCATTTTGAAGGTGCGAGAGAGCAGACCGAATAAAAGCAGACATCCGCCATAAGCCAAACACAGACTACAAGACAGAGGCTCCTCTTTATATATAAAGTCGTCGACAAAAGCCTTATAATGTAGCCAACAAAGCAATGTGTGTCGATTGCTGCTAGTGTGTAACAACAAACACATCAAACTGCTGCCCACATCTCTCAAAACAATGGAAGACCTTTCTCTATGTTGTTTGGTGACATGTTGAAAATCTGCTCTCATGTGTGAGTCTATGTGAGAATGAACTGAAGTCGGGCAGAATTATGAAATTGAAACTTCTAGTTTGTGATTGAAAGTGAAAGGGTTTATAAATGAATGCTTTAGTTGTGTAGTGCACATTTGTCTTTACTTGAGGAATTCCTCAATGAGAAACTTGCAGCCTCATCCAATGCTGATTCAATCACATTGCTCATATTAATGTCCCAGTCCACTGAGGGTCTACACCTCACATCGCATAGGTTCCATCTCTGACTTCAGGTATGTGTGCGTTTGTGCAAGCGTGCACATTTTATGACCAGTAAAAACCCACAGGCATCCGCAGTGGGATGCAGCCCCACACCACAGCCACAGTCATATGTCTTAAGATGACATCAAAAGAACACCACAAGCCGTTGATGCTCTTTTTACCATCTCTCCAGTATTTCACACAACCCACCGTAATTCACAGCACATAAAACCTTAAAACGGCACATAAAACAGTCCATCTCTTTTCAGTGTCGGCTTCCGGGCTTAAAAATTAAATATGTTTTACCGCAGGTACATAACTAAAATATAGAGTTTAAAAAAAAAAGGTATCGTAAAAGATTCAAAGAGGATTTGACTACGTGTTCAGAACGGGGAAGCTTGCATCTCTCCCTGAAGGAGCACTGCCGAGGCAAGCAGACTTCCACAGTAGGTCTAGATCTATAGAATAATCAGCATTGCATGGAGATGTGTGATATTATGAATATCCAGAATGCTCTCTTATGACATGTGGAGAGAAAGACGGAGAGAAATCTGGCCTAAACTGTTTGACTCGTTGAGCTCACGGCACTATAAAACATGCTGACATTCAATCGGTTTAAAAACACACATGGAGGGAAAGGCAGAATGCTGAATGAGAGAGGGAGGAACGAGTAAGAAAAAGCATACTGAGAAGGTAAAACATCTGAAACTCATGGAGAAACCGATATCCAACATCCTCTAAAGGTGAAGTTAAGTGACATTTGTAAAGTATGGTGGTTTACCTTTCAGGAGAGCACTTTTACAGCTGTTTTTCGTTCAAGCCTCTTGTTTTATATACATATATATATATATATATATATTTTTTTAATGTCAAGATCATCCTGGTCCAATTTAAGCACATTCCTTAAAAATAATTAAAACAAAAATGTAAAATTAAAATTCTGTCATTTACTCATGTCATTCCAAACCTGGAAGAAACAAAAGAAGATTGTCCAGATAGCTGATGTCGATGGTAACCAGAACTGCTTGGTTTCCAACATTCTTGTGTGTGTGTGTGTGTGTGTGTGTGTGTGTGTGTGTGTGTGTGTGTGTGTGTGTGTGTGTGTGTGTGTGTGTGTGTGTGTGTGTGTGTGTGTGTGTGTGTGTGTGTGTGTGTGTGTGTGTGTGTGTGTGTGTGTGTGTGTGTGTGTGTGTTGTTTCATGTACGATGTATAAGGAGAATTTGGACCAATCAGACTTCACACTCCATGACAACCAAGCAATTGACAAAATGCCATTCATAGCTTGTTCATAGCTTTTTTGTGCTTGGTCATAACAAAAACTATACACTAACTAAAATGGAATATAGACTTTACTGATTTATCTGTTATTGCTTTATCATGTCACACCTGTTTAGGATAAAGTATAAGGCTTCCAATTATGAAGTGGAGACAAAGCACAAAGAATGAAAGAATGTGTGTATGCGAGAGAGAGAGAGAGAGAGAGAGAGAGAGAGAGAGAGAGAGAGAGAGAGAGAGAGGAGGGGGGGGGGAGGCAGAGAGAAAGAGAAGGTGAAAATCAAATGAGAAAGATGGAGAAAAAAGAGAAGGATGCTGTCCTCCTGGACTAGCCTTAGTCCCATGTGCAGACCTTGCCGTAGGCTCAGAGGGAGAGAGATGAATGGAAGGAAAAGCATAGAAAGGTGAAAGAGGGATTTGTTTGTTCCTGAGGTCATGTGCGGCACACAAAGCTCTCCAAGAGAAAATCAAGAGGAAGAAGAAGAGCGGTATGTTCAACTCTGTTAAAGATGACCTGCAAGTGAAGAGAAAGTTTCCCTTTAAGACACACTTCATTGCAAATCTTTAATGTTCTTAATTACCTTTATCTCTCTTGAAATTATACATATTTCATAAACATATTGAAACTTTTTAGAACTCTATAATTTCCTGCCCAAATCTAAAAAGACTAGACTTCTTTGGAGTCAGTAAGATTTACAGTACTAGTGTTTTTTTAAGGTTCTTATACTCACTTATTTGATCAAAAATACAGTAAAAACAGTAATACTGTGAAATATTATTACAATTTAAAATAGCTGTTTTCTATTGGAGTACATTTTAAAATACAATGTATTCCTGTGATAGGAAAGCTAAAATCTTCCTATTGTCAATGTTGAAAACAGTAGTGCTGCTTAATATTTTTGTGAAAACCATAATTCAGGATTCTTTGATAAATAGAAAGTCCAAAAGAATAGCATTTATTTGAAATAGAAACATCATAAATGTTTACTATCACTTTTTTATTAATTTATTGCATCCTTGCGGAAAACAAATATTAACTGCTTATTAACTGTATTGGTATCAACAACAAACTTAAGTTCTGTGAATAACTTCAAGATTAGAGCCTTTTAATAGTAATGCATAAAAAACAATATAACAGTAAAAGAGAAAAATATGAACAGATTCGGTGATTAACGTTAACTGTAACCAATACAGTCTATGATTCCTGAATCTCGTGTTTGATTCAGACTGATTCTCAGATATTTTTTGTCTCAGTATATTCTTCTTCTTTGTCCAGTTTTTTTTTCTCATCATAAAAAAACCCCAATCTGAAATTCTGACATCTACATACATTTCCATGTTGCTTCCAATTCACTACTTCTAAACAGCAGAGAATCACTGTTTCAGAAGGTGAAAAATAGTCAGAAAAATAACATTCAACTATTTTTAGAGCAAAACAACCTTTACAAACATTAGAAGTAGACTTAAGGGAGAGCAAATCAAATATAATGCTAAAAATGCATTAGTTTATGACTAAGTGCGTGTGCATGTTTATATATAAAAAAGTGTGTGTGCTTGTTTATATATAAACTATATGCGTGTGCTGCAACTCTAAACCATGTTCAATACCCATCCTGAACCGACACATGAATACACATCACATGACCCTTCCCTCGCTCTTGGTAGCCCTCAGCGCAGCGACTATTAAGATATTGGCGGCAAAGTTTCTTCCTCTTCT
Source organism: Ptychobarbus kaznakovi (assembly GCA_027422405.1). Lineage (NCBI taxonomy): Eukaryota > Metazoa > Chordata > Actinopteri > Cypriniformes > Cyprinidae > Ptychobarbus > Ptychobarbus kaznakovi. Next base: position 19,324,017 of record CM049797.1, on the reverse strand, counting down.
CCCTCCCACACACCTTCCTCCTGCAGGTTGGGGGGATGCATTTGAGGTGAACTCTGCATAGCACTATCTCAGGAAAAAAAAAACAAAGTGATCAATGTGGGGAGGCGATGCGAAGTTCCCTAGGACAAGCCAATCAATGCATGAGAGGAACCTTGCCCAGGGCCCTTATGCAAATGGAGGCACGTCCGGTAACCCCGGGAGCCGACATGTGCGTCAGATCAATGGGGCGCTGCATTAAAAACCTTACAGCTATATAAGATGCCTGCCCACTAAATATGTAATGATGAACCCCTTAAGATTTCACTGTGAACTCTTTAACTAGCGGCAGAGGCACACGTGTGAAAGCAAAACACTCGATCTGTACATCGAGATAGACGTACTGGATTAAATCGGACACTTGATTATTGTCGTTTGCTGCGGACAGCATACACATACTGGTAAATTTAGACTTGGAAATTAGGTTGAAGTATTCAAAATGGTACCGTGACATAGATGCTACACACAACAGAATGCTAAACCAACTATATAAAGGCTATTTTACATTAGCATGAGACGAAATGAAGTGTCAAACAGACGTCTGAAATATGTCTGTCAAACCATGACAGGGCTCATCACGGATGTTCAATGGCTTATTGTAATACATAATTGCATATTCTATTAGGCGGTACTCATAGCGATATACATTCACATGCAAATGATTTCGTCCAGATGAACCACACAGAAGATGACAGACAATAAGCAGGCATAACAAACACGTCTATGTCAGCGCAGATGCATAAACACTGGCGCGCACGCCGCAATCTCCGAGTTACACATCAAATCAAAGTCTCTTCTCACTTCAAAGTGTATTCTGGACACATAGACGCACACATTCCTGGAGCGTGTCTTATCGTCGGTGTGAAGATAGGCCACTCCACACAGACGTTTGCTGATAGTTTATTTATAGAAATAGTGTAGCGGGGTGATTTCTCTTATCATGCGCTCGTTTCGGCATGAATTTATCCCTCCATCCATGTTTATGCACTAAACTCTCTGAGCCTGTTAACAAGCAGCGGCTAATTAAGCTTGTGACAGAGAAAAGATGAAGTGGGGGAGGAAAAAATGAGAGAGGGAGGGAGAGAGACAGACGGAGAGAGAGTCTGAGTTAAATGCATAAGGTTGACCTCACAGAACTGCGGCGGCACAGGGATGCACAACATTACTAAAGTTGAAAATGAAACCGTTTTAAGATGCAACAGAAATAACACAGTAATGCAACAGTAAATTAAAACAGCAAAATAAGCGGCAATACAAAAAAGAGCCATAATACACACAAATAACCCACAGAACAATAGAATCAAGACAGCACAGCGGAAATACAACACAAACAACGAGAATAAGCCACAACAACAGAATCGCGCTACAAAAACTCAAATAATAGACGTATACACAAAACTAATTTAGGCAAACATAAATCACAGAATTACACATAGAAGTGACAATAAAATTTGTGATTGTGCTAAACACAAGAGAGTGACACTATAACATAATTGTCATACGACACATGAATAAACTCAATTGATGTGCTTTTGGATTTTACATTGAGAAATATTGAAATAGCTGTGCATGAAAAATTGTTCATAAGAGAAGATCTTGCCTGGAGATCTGTTCGTCTTTTTAATATTTAACAGATAGAGTGTCTATACTGTCTTTGTATAGTCAATAAAATCCAGCTACTATTTCCATTTTACCAAGGTGCCATATGCTTAATATAATGTTCTCGAGGTGGATCTGTAATGAACAGACATAACCATAAAAACATCTAACAACATTTACTGAGCAGCGTCAGAACTCATTTAACCCAAAACAGCTGACACACACTTTCCCTCATGATAAACACAAACAAAATTCACATAATTATGACTTGGCTGTACAAATAAGCAGTTTTGCATTAACAGTGCAAAATAAATCACACAGTAATTGTAATGTTCTATTAAATACATATTCTATAGCCAATTAAATTGCTAATATTATTACTATTATTTACATTATTACAAATAATATAGTCGTCAGCATATTATAAACTAGTTTGTAGTTAGAAACAAAAGCATTGTTTCTAAAAATGTATAGAAGAATATACCCACTCAAAGCAAGCATCCTTTATGTATTAGTTCCATATGTATGTACCGTGTTACAGTATTTATTTCCCAAAATACCACGAAACAGATCTGCTGTGTATGTAGACAGTGAGACGGAAAGCTAATTATTCTCAGCACACACAGAACTCCAGCCCCTCGGTGACACTGTTTCAGCGTAACACACCTGGACGGCAAATTGATATCAATTAAAAGCCGCATGCGGATGGGCTTCCATTCTCTAACAACAATCTGTGCATGCTAGATTGCTCGTCATCTTTGAAAAACAAACAAATTAATGACAAAATGAGCCGGAAATACATAAATAAGCCACTGCCGAGCTGTAGTCAAAGCTCTCTCTCTGGTGAATCCCTCCCAACAGAAGTCCAGGAGGGAAAAATTGGGTTTGAAGCGGCCCGTCATAAATCAAATAAATTAATAAATAAATAAATAACAGAAAATGGCTCAAACAGGCAGATAGAGAAAACAATGCCTGGGAGGAGGTAAAAAAGAAAAAGGGAATCCACAGCGGGGGAAATCTTTTACAATGTTGATTGACTCTTTTCAAGCTACAGAAACGATCCACACACAGGGTCTGGGAACACTGTCGGCTGTTAATCAGGGGAATTCTCCAAAAATGCTGAGGTCCAAAGAAAGCCTTTGTCTGTTGTGTGAATCATCCAATCAGGACTTGAACCCAGTTCACCATCACACCCTGTCAGACCTGATCATCAGCGCTCAAACAAATATCAACAAGTCGGAGCTTCATGCGATGGCAAGTGTTTCAATCAGTTTATAGAAAAAACACTAGGACTAGTCAATATCATCATATTCATCGCAATTAAATCATGGAATTAATCCGAATGCATGGACTAACTACTTATGCCCTTTCTGAAAGTTATTAATACTTGTACTTGCCAAGGAACATTAATTTGATCAAAAGTGACAGTAAACCCATTTAAAATGTTACAAAAGACTTCTAGATTTTAAATAAATTCTGTTATTTTCAACTATTTATTCATCAAAGAATCTTGAAAAAATATATCAGTTTACATAAAAATATTAAGCATGTATTTTCTGAATTAATAATAAGAAAGACATATCTGCAGTTGTGAATGTTTCATATCTCATATCCGTCTGCAGCCATGAAGTGAATCAGCAAGATATCAGACCCACTTTTCCAATCAGAAGGTTTTACAGTCAGCAGAGCTGTGTTTAAGACTTCACTCTTAAGGCTGGAATACACTACATGACTTTTAAAATCTGAAGATATTTTAAAACGCTAGGCGTCATACATTTACCGACTTTGTGAACAGTCGCAAGGGAAAAACTGGGCATCATACACTAAACGACTGAGGATCATACAGTACCAGACTTTAAAGTCATTCTGATCACAACAAACTCAAGCAGAAATGTGCGCCTTTTCTAGGAGACACGTGACATAATGAAAACAATGTGTTCTAAAATCGACTGAAAATATAAAACATGTTTGATATCCTCCGACTTGAAGGAATCAAAGGCCTCGTTTACACTGCAGGTCTTGATGCTCAATTCCGATTTGTTGGCTATATCAGATTATTTTGGCTGTCCGTTTACACATTCTTTCAATTGAGACCCATTTCAGATTCATGTGTTTACACTTGCCAAACAATCTGAATCCTGCATGCATTGTTGCAAAGATTTAAACCAACATAACAGCATAAGAAACAATAAGAAAACTTGATCAAAATCTTGTATTCTGGAGTTCAGTTTTCTGTTTTAGTGCTACAGGCCAAGATTCATAATTCAGGTAAAGAAGAGAAGCCAAAAATAGAAGTCTAGACTGCAGAACCTCAGAGTCAAGTGATTATTGAGAAACTGAGCTCTGGTGCTTCTCCATCAGGGACCAACAATTATGTTTACAATATAAAAACCTCTAATACCTCATTACTTTTAACTTTCAATTGAAGTGTTGCATACCCTGATCCACACACAGGTGTTTGAAGTTTTTACCTGAACCTGTGAGTGCACAATGACACATGTACAGTACATTTGATCCATTTATTTCATCTAAGCTGTGGGCACCCACACACTGGTGCATTGGGAGGCAGATGTATGATTGCATAACTTGTTACATAATGTGCCCCATCTTCTCCAATCCGGCTGCTCTTTTCTCTGGCAGAGAGTCAGGAAGGTTACGCGGAGCTGAGCTCTGCCCTAACGGCTGCTCCGACAGACTCATAGATGAAAGCAACTGCTGCAGCAATCAAACAAGATCAGATGGAGAAGGAGAGGGATATGGGACAGGTATGATCAGGCGAGATGAAGGGGAGTGCATCACAACTGGATTTGCTTCAGGACCCAAATTTTACACTGAACATCAAGTGGCAAGTCAATACTGTACCCCAAAATTAAACAGAAATGACCTAAGATATTCTGAAGTGTACATTTTGCTATCCCATGGGTGCAGATGATTGTAATGAGTCAACAGATAAAACAGTTTCTCACAAGCAATCTTCTGCTGATGTGGATGGAACACCATATTAAATGACATTTTATTAGCATGCAAATTTACTAAATGCACCACAACACTGCTACTAAATCTACAGTGCAACAGACAGCCCAATAATCAGTGTAGTCTGATTACCGATCACATGACTCTTAAGAGCCAGTTCTTCTTAGTGAATCAAACACATACTGTACAACTATTGTATTCCAATTCTCAAATAAACAATCCTAATTAGCTTGTTCTTTTAGTGCTTCAAACATGTAAAGTACAACTAATGTTGTAAGAATTCAGAACAAATGATTCTAATGATTCAAATATTTTTAATAAGTCAACAACACACTGCACAACTAGTGTAGTAAGATACAATGTATGATTTAATGAAACTTAAGTAACCAGCATGTAATCAGTTAAGTACCCCAATGATTAAGAGGAGTCTGAACCAGAATAGTTCAATTCTTTGTGGCTTCCATTACTAATCATAGATCAATGAATACGAGCCACAGGACAATGCCAACAATGTGGATGTAGTATATCTGGTAATGTATTCATACACATTAATGGTTGATAAGTTCAAATTCAGTACATACTATGAAGCAACAGGAAATCAAATGCAGCCATAGAGCCAGAAGAAGGAAAAACGGAGCGTCAGAGAGTGAAGAGAGAACGGTTTGTCTACAGTCTCCTCAAACTCAGAATTCATGGCACAGATATGACAAGAAGCAGAGACAGTTGAAACAGGCACCCAGAGATGGAAGAGTGAGTCCTGACATAACGCTATCCAACCCTGACGCACCACTCTTTCTTAAAGGCACACTTTGATGTATCTATAATTACTACACACTGCCTTCGAAAAGAAATCGAATTTCAATGAAAAGAAAGAGAGGGAGAGAGAAGCAACATGCTGGAGACATTAATCCGCCTGTGTTTGATGTGCCTGATCAGAAACGTGTTTGTTAGGAGTTAAAGGGAGCAGTAATTAAGCCACAGGCAATCTGTTATGACGAGCTAAAGATTTTCCTCCTCAACTCAACTCTTTGTGTCCACCTTTTCCATCTTCGCCTCTAATTAATTTCACCATGAACCATTATTAAGGCCTATTCACACTAAGTCACATGACCGGCCCTCTCATTCGATTGGGTTATGGTCAATGAAATGTACAGATGATTTGAGTTATTGTTAATCAGCATAACATGTTAAATGAATGAATTAATAAATAAAATCTAAAATAATAAATACTCATCTTATTCAAGTTTCGCGTGAGGAGTTACCCGTGCACTTACAAAACTATATAAAAAATAGTGTGTCAAACAGCTGAAATATTTTAACAATTTTGACTTGAGATGTTATACAACAGCATTCATGAGATCTATACAGATAATCTGTGTCTCACGACTAAGTTCAGTCCTCCAGTCATCAATTCATCAGAATATACCTGCCACTCCATACCAGAGATAACCAAACCAATGAAAGGCATAAGCATGGTTTGTGTATGAAATATTGTGTTTAAGTGAGCATTCCCTCTATGTGTGTGTGTTTGGAAGTGAGAAAAGGGAAAAAAAAAACAGGGATGCATCAGAGAAAGAAGGCTAAACAGATCTCTGGAGGAAGACCGCCATGCTTCCACCAGCGAGGGGCTGTCACGGCCACAACGCCACATAAATATTTAACAGTTATATTCAAATTATGAAACACAGAGACTCCTGCCTCAGATAAAAACACATATTCCTGGAATTATCAGAGGAATGCTAAATCGTGGCCATCCGCTCCACCCTCCCTTCTCTCATTTTAAAAGAAAAGTGGAACGGGTTCATGAAAAGTGCTCCCAGGTAGGTGTAGGAAGTGTGTGTGTAAGAAAGAAGAAAGTAAGTGTGTGTTTATGTTAGGTCAAAGGTTAGCCTGAGTGCTCCTGGAGGAGTTGTCCTTACAATGCACACACCTAGAATAGAGATTGAGACGAGCTACCTGACCTTCGACCCCAGAGGTGATGTAACCACAGGGTACATAGCTGAAAACCATTCACAAGGTTCAGGTATATTAGTTCATAAAAAAAAAATACAATTGGTCATAATTTTCTCTCTGTGTCATTCGAAACAAGAATGACTGAGTTTGCATCTGTGAAAACAAAAGATAATGATCTTAATAACCTGTGCCATATAATGAAGTATTAGCTATCAAGGACAATATAGCACAGAAAAAAATAGCTCATAAGACTTATACACTATATTTCAAGTCTTATAAAATCATACGATAGCTAGAAATCTTCACCGCCACTATAGTTCTCAGAAGTTCTTGCTTGAGATTGATCACGTTGAAATACAACAACCATTTCCGTTCACCATCAATTACTTATTTTAGCATATTCAACAGGATAAAAAATGGGTTGAGAAAAAAAAGTGCAAATTTACAGTAAAAGAATTAAACGTGAAGCCACTAAGAACCTTTAAGCATCTAGAGCAGGCTTCCTCAAATCTTTCCCTGGAGGGCCAATCTGCTGCAGAGTTTAGCTCCAACCCTGATCAAACTCACCTACCTGTGATTTTCTAATGATCTTGAAGACTCTGATTATACTCAGCTGTGTTTGATTAGGGTTAGAGCTAAACTCTGCAGGAGTGGGACAGATTTGAGGATGCTGATCTAGTGCCACCGTTTCCCAGACATAAAACATACCTGGAGCCTCCACAAGTACATCTCTGGACCCTTTCAGCTGGCACAAGGACTGAAAATCAACTCCCAATTACTACCAGTTTCTGAAAGATGCTTTCTTCAAACATTGGAACAATTTAAGAGAATGCAAGACGAAAATTTTTATTTAGGACAAAATTTTAATTTAGGACAATGCTCTAACCTGATGGAGATCTTCTCAAACATAAGGTTTAGTGAGGGAAAAAAGTAACTATCTTTGAACATACCGAGAAAATTATAGATCCAACAGACGGGAGGGAAGGTTCATGAAAGGCACTGAAAATAAGGATGTCTATATTGGCCCCAAAACTTTACAAATGGTCAATATGTTATTATATTGCAAATAATAGTTTTTTTTATAAGTTAACTATTAAACCATATTTAAAAAATTAAGGTTAGTGGGAAAAATATGTAATCTAGTTGCCTAATAATGGCACAAATGTATTAATTAAAAAAATGATGACCAAATTGTCTTTTTAGGGTGCATTAACCCTATTCACAAAAAACATTTTTTAGACCAAATGAGAGACTTGAGGTACATCCCAAATCGCATACTGATGCACTATTCTATGACGTTTTGTAGTATAAATAGTGCGAGTATGTGTCTTCACACAGAAAATTCCCAAAATAAAAAGTGCATTTTAAATACCCGGATGATGCACTTTAATAACTGAAAAAATGAAGTGTGGAATGTTGAACACTTCATGCACTCAACTGTCGCAGCTTTAATTACATCGCGGAGTGGGAGGGGCTATCAGACTCCGATTATTAATGACAAAATAACCTTATATAATTCATACACTACATGGTTGAGGGCATAGTGCATAAGTACATAGTGTATAAGTGCATAGTGTGTCATTTGTGACGAAGCTTATGACTTCTTTCTCTTTTCTCTCAGGGTCTTATGTTATGCATATTTGTCTACAAGCTTTAACAGAGCTGTAGCTCTCATTGCAGTTTCTCATTCTTTCTTCATCCCTCCTTCCTGCTCAAGGAAGTGGATAGCGCTTCAGGACAAGGATGAACTCAATTGTTTACAAAAGCAGCACTTTCTCAAAGAAACTAAGTGTTATTTATTTTTAATAATTTTGCTCTCTCTTTTGCTGCTTTTCCCACCGATGAAGACAACTGTGTGTGTGTTGAGGGGGTGGAGGGGGAGGGCTTTTCATAATAATAACCTCTAACAAATACTTACCAAATTCACGAATGACAAGCCGCCATAGCTGTGTGCCACGATGAAGATGTTTTTAGCCAGTGACTTAGAGATGAAGTGGTCCCACACATAGAGTGTGTGTTCCTCAGGAGTGCTGTTTTCCTGTAAAGAGAAAGCGGGAATAACTTAAGTTAAAGGGGTCTTATAATGAGAAATTATATAATTATCCAAATAAATATATACATGTAAATATTTTCAAAATATATACTGCTTTGTGTGTGTATTTATATATAAATATATACAGTACATACACATATATTACATAAACAAAAACTTATTTTCACGAATCACGATTAATCATTTGACAGCACTAATATATGTGTATATAGATGTTAATACAATAAAAAAACAGCTCCTTTCAAAATGAAAACCACTTCTTCAGATGAAAAAAAACCCACTTTGGACTAAATTAAACTATTGAAACTAATTTGCAAAAATGCTGTAATACAAATTCCTGCAGCTTGCTGACATCAGACTGAAACATTAACACATGCCCACCCACATTTACACATCATCTATTTAGGGTCCAAAAACGTCACTGTGAAATAATGAGGACCGATTCATTACAAGATAAAAATGATGTGGATACCCCTTTTAATTAACTCTCTAATAATTTAATCAAAATGTATATTTATATACAATAAAAACTGTATAATTTATAAAATATACAATTATTTATATTTTTAGAAGAATAAAATAAACAAAGGTTTGACCTTTAAGTTAATAACTGCCTGAAGACGGCACCCATACACTCACACACAGCCACATTCACTCAGTTTAATATATCGTACTCAATCAATGAATCTTGCATACTGCAAATGCCTCCAATGCAAAACTCAATAGATCGTGTGACGTCAAGTTTAAATCTTAATTTGTACCCCGCTGACTGATCAATACGGCCTCTATACGAGCGATAAACACATAATCGGCCTACATGGGAAGGTCACACAAGCAGGGCACAAACACAACACTCGTAATTAACACTGGCCTGGGGTTATAACGCTCTACGAATGTGAGGCGAGAGAGAGAAAGAAGAAAAAGGGCATTCATTCATTCACTGGTGCATGCAACATCGATCTGCGTGTTTGTTTGCAAATACGGCAATCGTTTAAATGCAGAATAACAACTAAATTAGAGGAAAATCGCTAGCAACAAGTGAGCGAACGTGGGTGTCATACGGCAGCTATACAGCTGCATGATATAAAGAGCTGGCCTTGTCGCAATCAGCTCCTGAAAGTTTGCAGCCTTGCCCTGTGTTTAGCCTCTCTCTCATGATCTTGCATCAGCTCTCCCACATTGATTAGCTTTTTGAAAAGCACAATAATAAGTGAATTAGAGCTGAAGGAGCTGGCAGGAGGGAAGAGATTTCCTGTCACCGAGATGGCTTGTGTTGGCGAGGGGACACAAATATGAAAGTAAATAAACAGGCTGGTGGGAGGAGGGGGGTTATGGTGTGATGCAACTGGCAGAAAGCGCTGATCTCCTTGGACGGCTGGGAGGTGGGTGCAGGGTGGTGAAAACGGGGACGAGTCTGCATGTGATTCTCTCGCACCCTCAGACATCAAAGTGTTTTGAAGAACCAAAGCTGAGTCATCATCACAGTGCAGCGCATTTCATATTCATAAAGCTCTCGGTGCTCACACACACAAGCCCGGCCACACGACCACAAAGAGATGTAGTGGCCGGTCATTTGTTTATATCCACTTACTAAATAATGGTCCCTGGTCTTATTGTACACGATTCATTAGCACATGATACTCTAAAGAAGAAAGAAATGCTTGTTTTTGCCATCTTTTATTAAAATAATAACTTTTCTCCACATCTGAAAAAAACTGTTTTATTCTGCTGATGTAACCAATATCATGCGGGCAGGGAAACACAAAAAGTGGCATGCACAAGGCAGTAGAGTCCACCCTCAAGTATATATATTAACTAATTAAAATAGGCAAAATACTATTTGAAATAATACATTTACAGTACGCAATTATATATGCACTTACACAACATACAGTATTGCCAGCGCTATTATTAAACATGTATACATGAAACGTCATGCAGCATAAAAGCTAAGGTAGCTTTTGGTTTGCATGTAGACACTTGTTGAGGCCATTTTTTCAAATCAGCCTTAAAAAAACTAAACAAAATCTGAACAACAGAACAGAAGCTAAACAAAACTAAACACAAAGCACGCAAAACAAAACACAAAATAATATTAATAAAAAAAAATAATAATAACATAAAATATGTGATCCTTGAGCACAAAACCAGTCATAAGAAGCATGGGTATATCTGTAGCAATAGCCAATAATACATTATTTGGGTCAGAATATCATTTTTGATAAGTAATATGTATTGTTAAGAACTTAATTTGGACAACTTCAAAGGCAATTTTCTCAATATTGTGATATTTTTTACCCTCAGATTCATGATTTTTAAATAGCTGCATCTCAACCAAATATTGTCCTAACAAATTATACATCAACGGAAAGCTTATTTACTCAGCTTCCAGATGGCATATAAATCTCAATAAAAAAAACTGACACTTTTGACTGGTTTTGTGGTCCACGCTGTAATTTTCATGAATCTTTAAATAATTATTTATTTCGACAAAAAAGATTCTGACTACAAAATGGGAATTTTCACTATTTACACAGAAGTTGCAAATTACAAGTGCAATTGCAAGAGTGCATTTGGAAGGTTATTTTATAGCAAAGCAAACAAACTGAACATTATGCTGTTCTGTCTGTGCATAATGTTTTTCAATAAATTAAGTCTCCACTATTGCACAAGGGTGATGCCACATAGAACCAGGTAACATCCCCCTCCCCTTATCACCCCGACACAGAGTCTGACACCTGGCCCATACGCACACGCAAGCACACACAGACCACCGACTCCCTCCAATCCTTCCCCTATGATTGACTACCTCCTCTGATAGAGCCCACACTTATCTAAACAGCATTTGCATATTTGTGTAATTATTTCCTAGGGTTAATTAGCTCCTGCGAAACAATACGTCTGTAGAGACCAGCTCCTGGTGACAGGTTCACCTCTCTCTCTCTCTCTCTCTGTCAGCCTTCATTTCATCCATGCATGTGCAAGAGCTGGAAGACTCCCAGACCTGTTGCACATCTCAATGTTTCTGAATACGTATGGACATTAATATTCTGCATCGCTAGCATTAACAAATACAATTGCAAAAATAATGACAAGTTCCTCAAACACTCTCTTTGTCTCCCATTGCATGGACAAACTGAAAGTCAACCTATGTATGCTGTAGTTATCGATGACTGAATATTAAGCTAGGGTTTTATTTATATAAATAAGAAAGAAAGAAAGAAAGAAAGATTGTGCATCATGTCACACTGTAAGCTGCACTGCAGGTTTTTCAAGCTGTTAATAAACTATTTTAACACATTGTTGCCAACGGTTAGTTGCCCACATGCTAGTTTCCAGATAAATACATTTCATTCTTATTTAAGGCTGAAAATCCATCTATTATGCAGAGGCATCACAGTTCAAGATTAAGAAAATGAACATATCTACATACATATGCAATGTCTTTACTGGCTGTTTGGAACAACATACTAACATACTGTATACTGCATATATATATAGAGAGAGCGAGAGAGAGAGAGAGCGCACTGTATGCAGTTTTCTATATGAAAACTAATCTTTCTTTATTGTTATTTTGTTTCTTCCTTTCTTTTTTCCTTCCTTTCTTTCTTTCTCTTTCTTTCTTGTTGTAATTTCTTTTTTGTAAAGTATTAATTATGAGAAAAGGTTTGAATAAAATAAAATATTAATAGCAGAATTTACTGTTATTATTTATTGATAGTTTAACTAAAGAATTCATCAACTGATGAGAAAATAATAAATAGATCAATTGAAAAATAATTGATAGATTAGTCGACAATAAAAATAATCGTTAGCTGCAGCTCTAGAATGAATAGGTATGGAATAATAATAGTACATGCCAAAAATGCATTTATAAAACCAGACTCTAAATGATGACGCAGAAACAACTTTCTTCCTTTAAAAGCAACATCCATTGGTTTTCTATTAAATATATTTAAAATTATAATTTATTCCTGTTATGTCCATTTTCCATCATTACTCAAGACTTCAGTGTCACACGATCCTTCCGAAAATATTTGAATACGCTGATTTGGTGCTCGAAAAACATTTCTTATTATCGATGCTATAAATAGTTGTGCTGCTTAATATGTATGGAAACTATTATTATTCTTTTTTTATGGGGGGGGGGGGTTGTTGACGAATAGAAAGTTTAAAAGAACAGCATTTATTTGCAATAAAAATATTATGACATTATAAATGACTTTATTGTAACTTCTAATTTACCCCAAATACTTATTTTCATGTGCATGTAGCTTTAAAAAAAGTCAACAAAATGAAAGTACAAATATTACCAAATTAATTAAATGTACAATTTAGCTTTGAATAATTTCTAAATTAAACACACAGAAGTAGGCTACTTAGCTTTGCTTCATATATTGATGCTTCAATATTATATGCAATGCTAATTGCCTACAGCGCACCTGTGCACTCACATGGAGTCGCAATAAACTTGAACACATACACATATGATTGTTCAAAAACAGCTGCGTGTCAAACAAACCTCAAGTAGCAATTTGAGTGAGTACTTCAGTCTGAACACAGAAAGTAATGCTATCTATACATTTTGGATTTAAATCTAGTACCGAGCTAACATTACTTTTAATCTCTAGTCTGTAAGTACTACTTGTCATAATCAGACCAATAACTTTTTTCGCAACATTTCGATTGCTAAGTATCACCTTTAAAAACCTCAATCGGAAACAAACAAGCCAACTCTTTCTAGCCGCACTGGGCAAACACAATCCCCTCAGCTCATTTCAATGGCCAGTAGTAGCTTTTCAGCAGGACACGGGATTATTTTCATTTAGTTAAACGATTAAACGTTAAACAATCCAAGGAGGTAATTGCTTGTTTTGTATTATCACCGGAGCCATTAGAATGTGGACCTACTTTCCCGGTGTTTGTCGAGATTCACATTAAGTGCCTGAAACGTCCGTTAGCCTGTCCACATAGCTCCACATGGCTAGCGTTTACAGAGACCGCGGACTGATAGTAAGAAATAGGAGTCTGGGAAAGCCGATAATGCTGAGGGATTTGAAAGTTGGCAGTGTGAGTGCTGGGTTTGTATACTCGGATAAGGCTGAGACTGGGTTTCATGGCGGCGCGTGGACTTCCTGATAGCGCCGTTAGCGTGCATGGAACACTAGACGCCTCGGGCTGGCAAAATGAGCACTGGCACTCACTTCCTGCAGATTTGCCGTCCACACCTGGCCAGTTCCAGACAAGGTGCTCCTTCAGAAAAGAGTGTGACCGCGGCAGGAGCCCTCATATCTAGCGGAGGGAAAAGGGGGAGAGAACACGAACCAAGGAGATGACTTGAAAATCACAAGTAATTAACGACTAGCGAGCTCACTGAAAGCCAGTAAGATGACAAACGAGGCCAACGGGGAAGATGTGGGCAGAATATCAACATGCTTAGGGAAAACAGGAAATGAAAAAGACATGGGGGGGGGTTACATACCCCCTAAGAGGTCTCTAAAATAAAGGAGGTGGAGGTATGGTGCTGATAAACAGGAGACTGTAGTGTGACAGCGCTGTGACCTTGTTAGCATGGAGCTAATCTCGACAAAATTTGCTAGTCCATTGTTTCAAATCAATATCTCATTAACAAACTACAAAGACCTAGGCAAAAGACAGCTCTTGGCTGCATGTGGGCAGAAAGGTCATCTCTGTGACATCTCAACCTGTCTCACTCGAAGCCTGTGATTGTCAGATTAAATTACTGCCTTGCTTTAATTGATGTTAGGGGGAAGAAGGCACAGACAGTGGTTTGTGTGTTGTTTGGTGGTGAAGGCCTGCTGTGAAGGCCCTTGGTTTGGCTTCTGACAGCAGATTGGATGTGTTTCTTGGTTGACCTAACGGGAAGATTGGGAGCAGACATCTGAGCCGAGTTACAGCAGGATTCGCCCCGAGAGCGGTTACAATGCACAGCTTCAGAGAGAGGAGATCTCAGACGGTGGCAAGGGTTGACAAGCAGTTCATATGCAAAAATAACAGGACAACACGTACATACAGGCACATGGAGACAGCTGCCTCAGACACACAGTCACTTCACATTCTCTCTCTCTCGCTAAATATATATAAATAACTAGAGAGCAGATCAATCTGCCAAAGATTGTTTATTTTTATTTTACACTTTCTTTACTTTTTTAGTTTTCGTACTATGAAAATCACTATGTAATTTGTAAAAGATAAACACAGGTCTATATGAATCATGTGTTACCAGGTTCCAAAATTAACGGTCTGTAAGCACCAAATTGTGCAAAAAAAAATTGTCGTTGGTGAGTTAAAAAAAAAAAAAAAAAAAAAGTTATTGCCACTCAGAACAAAAGCATAATACATGGTTTACATCACTGTATGAAGGAGTGTCTGACTGCCACTGATGCAAGTGAACCAAATTAAAGACATACAGAGTGTCTGTTAAAGAGATAAAACGGCCACAACTTGTACATTCTTTAACATTTACCGTCAGAAACCTTTGCCATCCAAAGTTTATCTAAGAAGATTAAGTTTATGTAGCATATTTCATTTTTTTCTCCACATGTGATGGCACATATATGGATTTTGCTTTGCATTAAGTCACAGAAACAAATAAATTCTGAAGTAAATCATAGCTTTGGATTGATGATGATAATATTAACAGTAATAAAAAAATATTGAATTAACACGTTTCTCTGTGAGCGCTGTGTGTGTGTGTGTGTGTGTGTATGTACTGTATGTATGCATGTATATATATATATATATATATATACACACACACATATACAAAGACTGAGCAAAAGCGCAGTATTTTATAATAATAATAATAACAAAACTGCGCTTTTGTTCAGTTTTTCATTTGCGTTCATGCACTAACAGATGCCCCAACTCATAAGTCAGTGGAGCTCAAAATAAATAAATACACTCACGCACACAGCAGACACCCACACACACTTGAAACAGCAGAAAACCTCATAACCTGTGATTCTGACCTTTGCTGCGGCCATATCACCAGTTCAGAAGTTTAATTAAGGCACGTCCGGTCGCCACGCTTGTGTTGGCAATGAGGGGTTACTTGGAAGGTCTTCGAGGCCAAAGTTCACATACACACAGAGGACCTCCAGAAGTGTCCCTGAACTACGGGAACACTGACTGAGGCTGATACAACCCGAGCCAGAATACATGTCTTTTGACATCTCCGGCTCGGCTGGGCCATATCTAATAGACATGTAGGTTAGGGATGTACGAGCCAGGCATTGGGAAACAGTACATCTCCAAAACACGGATTCCTCTCGTCCCCGGGGGAACAGGAGAGAGAAGACGAGGGATAAATAATGGATGTCGTTCCTGTGGAGACGAAGGACGCAGTAGAGGTACACAAAATAGGAACACCAGCAGTAACCCCTTGAACCGACGCTAACGTCCTACCAGTGCCCCATCCGTGACAACTTTATATGATTCTGGAGCACCTTTACAACACAACATGCTTGCATTCATAATCATCTGCAAGATATTGGTAAAGCATTACAACATACATTTATTGTGCTAAATATTGACTTTGGAAAGTTTATTTTGCATACTACTACTACAAAAAAACTAAAAAAAAAACAGTTGGTCCCAAATATTTGTTTAAATCCCAATAAGTCTCATTCCCTATGTGTGTACAGAAACTTCTGTCAAAAATGTTTATTTTGCCTATATTATTATTATTTTAAAGAAATGAATACTTTAATTCAGCAAGGATATTTCTTTCTATTCAAGAATTATACATTTTGTCACAGTATCTACAAGAGCAGCAGCACAACTATTTTCATCGTTGATAATAAAAGATGTATATTAAGCAGCAAATAAACATATTGAATGATTTTTGAATAATTGTGTGACACTGAAGTCTGGAGCAATGACTTTCCTAACCCAGGAATAAATTACAATTGACAAATAAATTATTATTTATTACACTCAGGCTGTAAGCCCTTATATGGAAATAGTTTGGCCATATAATATGCTAATTACTAACTTCAGGCAAGTGCTCCCTTAAAAAACTGAACAAAAACTAAAACTATTAAATGTGAATTTTCAGAAGCAAAATAAAATATGCAAGTAAGACAACTTGTGTGCTATACTTCATAGAGACCAAATGGGCCTTATTCATGAAACATGAGCAGAACAAATTTCTGTATAAACTACACGTAAATCTGTTTCATGAATGGATGCATAAATGATTTACACAGTTCTGCTCGTGTTTCATGAATAAGGCTCAATGTCTTATGCCAGATTTTGTCAATCCAGAACATTTATATCATAACTAAAAAGGCCACCCTCTTATTTTTCAGCATTATTTGCCAGCTAAAATACCCAACACTTAAACGTTACTGCCTAGAAAATCAATTCCCGGTAAACGCATAAAAAGAGGCAGAACTGTGTGTTGCAAAACAAGGTAAAGGAGAGACCTAGTGTCAATTGATGTTTTATTTTTCTCGTTAGGTCATAGCGTACATGTATGAAAGCAATGGCGAACTTGAGCGTTCAATAAACTCATGCCATCTCTACAAGGATCTGACACTTAAAGTTCTGCAGGCACTCAAGAAATGAATAAACGGAGAGATGGAAAGAGCAAGAAAAGAAAAGAAAAACACCTCCCACAAGCTGCTGCGTCTGAATGTTTGACGAAGTGCTCTCCCTTTCTCTCGCGCCCGAACCGTTTTACAAAAAAAGCAACAATACGAAATGTGAGAGAAAAAAAAGTGTTAGGAGAAGGATTCTAGTCATTTACAAAAATAAGTGGTGCTTTAGAGAAAGGCTGAGCGCACTGGGCTTTTTGTCCACTTGCTCTTTTCCCCTTGGGGCTGGGGCCCTAAGCCGGGTCCGCTCAGGCCTGAATGAAATCTTTGGAAGCTTCTTAAGCTCTGAATGTGGGTTTTGTTCTTGCTATTCCTCCGCTTGGCTGACAGAAAATAGGTAACTGGATTAGGCCTCAAATTCAGAGTAAAGTGAACTCCCAAAAAAACTTTGTATGCCACCCCCACTATTTCGGCCCCCCGGTTCTCATGTCCACCTCTCTTCTTCGGCGTCAGCAGACGTGGGCCGCTGGGGCTGTGATCTGTAAGATCGTGGGGAGATTAGGCAGGGCTAGGGGCTCACAGCCCGAAGGGGGGCTAAAAAGTAAGAGTGCTAAAGGCAGTTAAGGGCTCCTTAATGGGGGTAAGGAAGTGTATTAATCAACTCAACGCTACCAAAGCCCAGAGCTGCAGGGCCCGGCCGGAGCGATGTGCAGGTGGTCTAGTGCTCTACGGGGAGTCAAGGAGGGGAGGAGAGGAGGTTCGGTCGCATACAATGCCACTATAAAAGATTAAAAACTTTGAGAGAATGGGACTCGCTGTGACCCGCCTCCTACTCTAGGAGCTGAGAGGATGGGTGGAGAGGAGGAGAAAACACACACAAATACACACACACACACACACACACACACGCTAATGTACCTGGACATCAGTGCTGTTACAAATTCATCAAAAATGTGTGAAAAAAGATTTGAGTAAGCTCGTATACAGAAAGGTACAATCTGATTGGACGCAATGCTATTATGTACTACCAAATAATGTGTATGCTAATATGAAATCATGGAGGACTTCAGTGCTGGTTATCAAATATGTAAATGAGTGTGTATGATTCCTACGTCTTTGTACACGTTTGTCAGAACATGGTAACTTATTGAAAGAACGCCAATGAATATAGATCAGTAATTCATAACAGGAGGTACTTAAGTAAGTTGCAGGGGTACAAAAACATTTAACAAATACAAAATAAATAATAATAAACAAATACAATTAAGGCTACCTAAAGATTAACATAATCTCACAAATAAACAACCTTTTTATTTTTGTAATTATTAGCTTGACACATTTTTCAAATTACTTTTTAAATGAATAAATAAAAAAATAAATAAATAAATGGTTAACACTTTACAATAAGGTTCCATTTGTTAGCATTAGTCAACTACATTACACTCCTAAAGCATTTATTAATCGAATGTTAACTAGTGTTAATAAAAAAAGATTAGTAAATACTGTAACACATGTAATGCTTATTGTTAATATCAATGCATTAATTAACATTAACTAATGCAACCTTATTGGAAAGTGTTACCAAAAATATTGTAGTGAGTTTGTGTCGTCACTAACAACATGAATACGTTTTAAAACATATGAGCAAAAGCGCAATTACAATTAACTGAATTAATATTAACTAATAATCTGTTAATTTTTATAATAATGTTGTTATGTTACGTTATGTTTCTGTAGAAAATTTGTGTAGCACTTGCTGATGAAAACATGCCAACACTATGCTAAATGCCTTCCAAAGCATTGGTTGCTAATGCTAGTGGTTTTAGTGGTTTGTCTGAATGCTAGCCAATCTCTAAAGGGCCCATCATTGAGTTTTTAACCACATTGTGCCTAGAAAGGTCTTGGGTCTATCTAAGTTTAACATTTAGGGTTAGGGGATTAGAAGAAGGGGGGGGGGATCTATTTGCAACACTAATAGCAAAGTTTGCCTTAACAAGCACAGCTAATAATGTTTGTAAATGTTATGAAACTATTTCCAATGTTAAGAAAGTCTTTCCACAGTATGTTTTTATGCAACTATAATCACTTAAGTACCAGTACACACATAAACCATTAACAATCATAGAAGATCTCAAAGTATACAACGGAAATTAAATCAGAGTGCTGAATCATGACATTTCAGCCACTGACAAAGTGCTGCAGGATATTAGTTATATAAAAACTAAACAAGCCAACAACACACATAAACGAAAGCTTAAAATCATCTCAACAGAGTCTCTTTAATATTTCCCTGCAGTGGTTCAAAACAAAAGGCTTTTCCACTTAGCGTGCATTTCCACTTGGCAATGCTCCCAACAGGAATTCACAAGCACACATACAGTATAAGTCAGAGACACACAGTCATCAGCGCACGTCCTTGTGCTGCTGCAGCTCGCTCCGGTCTGAAGCTGCATAATGCGGAAGAGTGGAAAGAGTGCAGAATACTGCAAGGCCATCCGGCAGAACTGGACTAACAATCTCATACCACTAGACTAGCAATGTGCCAAAAGTTCAGGAGGAGAGCGAGAGATGCTAAGTCGTCTCATTATATGAATCCCAAACTATCCCAGCTGAAATATTTATTAATATATTAATATGGTTTCTTCCCTTCCATCTCTTCAGGGTTTTGCGGCTCCTCTCGGAGACATACACACACTCCTTCTCGATCTCTTACTCATAAACACACATTGCTGTATGTGCGCATGAAGATGTCAGCAGCGCCGGGCTCTTATAGATATTGACAGTGAGTTTTTCCATTATACACAGCAGCCTGGAGAGCAACTTCCTCTATTCACCACCAACACTGATGAAACGCCTCAGAAACGGACGAGGTGTTGAAATCTCAGATTCACACTCACTGATGGCTATTTCATAGATTTTTTTTTCTCTTACTGAACGTGTGTGTGTTAAAAACAACTTCATCTGGGCAACACCACAGAATTCTGTCCTCAATGAGAATTTATTAAGGAAGGATAGGTGTCAGAGTTAGTTTACGGCAATAAAAAGAGGGTAATTAAGAGAATTTGTTTACAAAAAGAGGGGAAGTGAGAGGTAGGGTTGTAAAGCTGACTTGATGCTAATAGTGCAGATAATTATACCTCAGTGTGCTTTGTGTGTGTGTGTGTGTGTGTGTGTGTGTGTGTGTGTGTGTGTGTGTGTGTGTGTGTGTGTGTGTGTGTGTGTGTGTGTGTGTGTGTGTGTGTGTGTGTGTGTGTGTGTGTGTGTGTGTGTGTGTGTGTGTGTGTGTGTGTGTGTGTGAAGGTAGTCTCAGAAGTGTGTTGACAGCTCACACACCGCTACGGAGTCAACGGCGGTAAATGACAGCACAAGAAGTGTGACGATATGTGACGTGGCCGTCAAACGGTGATAAGACAAAGCGCTAACTTTCGGGGAGACACATTTTATGTATTTCCAATTGATGCTTCCTTGTTTCATCCGGTTGCCTCATGGTTTTGCATTAAAAAATAATTAGTTATTTTTTTATTTAGAATGCATTATTTGTTGCATGCTGTGCATAATGTATACACAAAAATGTGTGTATTTGAGAGACTGTGTATTGTATAATCTGTAAATACTGTAATAAAAAGTTTGACTAGCCTAAGCTGTTTGTTTAAGATCCCGTTAAAGTTCTGCTTGCTTTAAGATCATTTGTATGCTTGCTTTGTACTCTTAAAGTCAACATGAAATAAATTCATGCAATCTTTTTTCTAAATGCATGTTATGATCTTATTGTGAATAAATCATCTGTGCATTTTTAGGACTTAAAGGGACTTTTTTAGGACTTTCACACTTCCTGTGAAAATGGCATGCTTCTGTCTGTAGACTTTTGCCAGAATTTCCCAATCATTTAGTCCGCTTAAACCCTAGCCTCCATTTTTGAGAGCAACGGACACATCTCAAAATCTATATAAACATGGATAAAAAAAGCACCTTACTTTTTTTTTTTTTTTTTAAACAAACAAACAAAAAAAAAGATTTGCCACTACTTCCATTTCATCAAGACTTTACAGGTTGACAAAATTAACATTTAGCCGATATTTGCGTTTCAAATGTACTGTTTCTCTTTACTGGAAAAACAGAGCAAATGTATTGATGACTCATCCAGCACTGCACAGATTTTTGTCCAATCAGATGCACTCTAGAATGAAAAGGTCCCTCCTCCAAATGGTTCATAACTGTGATGAACTAATGTAAACTGTCTATTTAAAATAAATAAATGAATAAATAAAGAAAGAAGGGACAAGCTATGTGCATCAAGGAATAAAAACTGTGCTTATCAAGCTGGGTTTTTACAAACAGAGAAAGCTGATAGGAAAAATCTGGATGGTGTCCAAACTCTCCACAGCCTCCTGACCACACATGTGTGGCCCACTCACTCAGCTGCCTAAAACCCCCTCTCACCCTCTATTTCACCCCATATTCTTTTCTCTCTCTCCTACCAATCATCCTCCCTCGGCCACTCACTCGTATCGGGATGTGCTCCATCTCTCTTTCCTTCTGTGGGTTGCGATACTTCTCATAAAAGTCCTTCTTTTTCTTGCTCTCCCGCTCTTCCTTCCTCTCTCTCTTTTCAGCCGGCTCATCAGAGGCATCCGGGGACGGTTTCTTGGCTGGATCCGGAACCTTCTCCACCTCCAGAGAGTTCTCGTTGGGGTTCAGCACAATCACCCCGTAGCCCTCCTGAGAGACAAAACACATACAAATGAATAAACAAATAAACAGGCTCCAATGCTCTTTCTGATTGTACTTGAGTTGCCAAAACAAACCGGCCCTTCATAATAAAGCAAGGTGTCCGGGGAGAGGCATGTATGCCAGCGCTGTGAGTCACGGCATTGTGTGGCGTGCAGTAGAGGAGTGAACTGTTGGGAGAGGGATTAGAGCGGCTCTCGATGCGAACGGAGGTCAGTGTTGCTTTCATGTGCGCTCAAATTCAGCTTCAGTTAGCGCGCTGACTTTCAGCGTAAAGAGAAATACTGCTACTGAGGAAATCCCGCTTTTCTAATTGATTGTGGAATATATAGGCTTCTGCTATATTTTAAACTGTGCGTATTATTTTTAAGGTGTTTTAAGTCAAAATTATATTATTTTAGATGCATGTCTGATTTTAATTCATTAAAAAATAATTATACATGACTGTAAAATCTACTTTAAATGTTCACTGTAGTTTTTAATCAAATAAAACCACAGAAACCAAAAACACTAGCCAAAAAGCAGAAATAATATAATTAAAACAATACACAACAATAACAAAGGAACACATTTAAAACCTTTAATACTTCATGGTATCAGTGTCTCAGTGGTCTTTTTGGAGAGCAGTCAGATATGAAACATTCTGACGCTTATTCCGCTGCCCAGCTCTAAATAAATGCACAATACACAGCCAATGTCCCGCAGAAGCAAATCAGCAAATCAAAGCTTCTCGCAGACGGCTCAAAGTGAATTCTGATCCCTGCGTATGCTAAAAATATAACAGGTGCTTACAAATCTAACTTCAGTGAAAATAAGAGGAAAATGAGAATTACTATTTAAATTAAATAAATAACTTTCATAAATTAAATTAAATGTTTAAAAGTATAATTATTTAAATGATCTAAAAACTAGACTATAGCATTTAATAAAAAAAACATTCATATGAAAAGGAATCTAATCAACAATTTTGAAGCAGTTTTCTACATATGACAAATGCTTATTTCCACCAACATACAAGCTTCAAACTATTTGCATAGCTGCTGCAACAAAGAAACAAAGGTGTCATTTTCAAAACAGCTAATTAAAAATTAAGCTTCTGTCAATAGCAAACAATTATAATTATTTCACATGATGGACTGCGAAGCAAGCATTTTCATGTCTAATCAATACAAATAAGCTCACACCAGCATTTTACTAATACAACTAATAAGAACTAAAAACACTAACAAGATTATCAAGTGCTCATTTACAGTTTTAAATGCATTTTAAAATCACAATTTCATTTACAGTTCATTTAAAATGCATGCATTTAAACATTTAACACAAAATCAATGCAACCATTACATTATAAAACTGTAGCAAATGTAATTTATTTCTGTTGAACTCTGAGTCAGTTTCTGATTAAATAAATGTCATGTTCTTTGAAATCCAGTCAGACAGCCTGTGGTGTGTAAAAGTAGAGGAGGCATTTATCAGAGTTAGTCTAAACTGACCAGACGTGGGGTTGAAATGTGTAGTTAGTTGTTCCTGTCTGGCAGGCTGGTGTCATATAAGTGATGTCGGCCGGCTCTTACTGTGGTGTTGTGGTTAGACTGTGTGGTGAGAGAGGCTGAGTGCAGCTCGGTGCCACTGCCCACTGGTGGCAGGTTGGATAAATGACCGAGGAAAAGAAACGGTGCTTGATAAAAACCAACAAACTGTCTGTTGCCCATTCTTATCTTTTGTTCTGAAATAATAATGTCTTGAAAGCAGGGGTTATGGAATCATTTGCATAAATTGACTAAACTGAGCTTAGTTAGTTTCGAACTTCGGTTCATGCAATACAACTGGTCTCATATTTACCAGATCAATAAAAAATCTTTCCAGCAATATATTGTAATTTATGGCATTCTTCACAGTTATTAGGGAATCTAAATTGTTAATTCGCACCAAAGTTTTCAAAAGTTCAAATAACAGTAGTTGACAAGTAAATCAAAGTGCTTAGACAGTTTTTCACTTTTTTCCAAAAGTATAGAACTATTAACAATAATGAACAAAAAACTAGAATAAAAAATAAATAAACAATAATGATAAGAAGAAATGCATGATAATGATTGCTATTATTACATCTATAGTAAAATAGCAATGTTTCAATAATTGGAATAAAACATTTAATAAAACATTCCATATCAAATAATCAAAAATGCAACATGATGATAATTTATAGTCTTATGGTTCCAATAATTACTGACAAAAAGAAAACACATATTTATATTCAGCATTCAAACTTCAAAATGTTATGTGTCCTGTTATCTGAAAGACTCTAGAGCCTCTCTCTCTCTCCGTTACGACACATTTGCCGTATCCCGGACTCTTCCCATGCCCTCCTGCCCTGGCAGGCACCTCCTCGAGGGGCAAGTGGCGACAGGGTCTGGCCCCTGGGCCAGCGGTCAGCGCAGGTCACCGCAGTCCCTCACTGGAGCTCAGACCCCCATAACCCGCCGCTGGACTGCCTCTTTAGTGCTCTTTTGTCTGGCTGTCTCAAACCGGCCGACTTCTTGCACATAACACAACAATGACTTGATCTCTCCGAGCTGTGACTGACACCACTGTGACATTCTGGAAAATTATCCGGGTTTTATTTGTGTGTGTGTGTGTGTGTGTGTGTGTGTGTGTGTGTGTGTGTCAGTGTTGTTTTAATTATATGAAAAAACAGCTCACCTTTTATGAACCCGGTTTAAGATGGGGTGAGGGAACGCATAGAGCTTGAGATTAAAGAACCGAGAGCGTTTCTACTCTACCAAACAAACGCTACAAAAGATCCATCACCATGAAAACCTTCTGCCACAGCGTATTTGCACATTTACTGATACAAACACAAAATCGGACTGTTCAGTTTGATCCGGTTAGATGCGTAATTGATAAGTACAGCAATAATGCTGTGTCCCCCAATTCACCCCTTCTCAAATAAACTCTATTTTGGCTGAAATGAGATGTCGCTACACCTCTGACGGACAGCCCAGTGTTTTATCTATTTGCAGCCCTTTGTTTGGCTTTGAAGTGAGTGTGTCTCTCTTTTTTGTCTCTTTTCGGTCTCTGATGAACTAAAGCATGGATTGCTTTGGGCCCGGCGGTGAGAACAACACTTGACAGATACAAAGCACGCTTGATATCAGTCAGGAGTGTACATGTTTGTGCGTGTGTGTGTGAGATATAAACGCCACATGAAGTAGTATGTGCTATATGGAGTCAACGTATAACTTGGCACAACAACACGTTTTTGTGTCCTACAACGAGAGCATGTTAATGTGGTAAAAATGCGTGCGTGTGCGATCAAAGCGAGAGGTGGTGAAAAGCGATGGAGAGACTCCATTACAGCATGGCCTTGGCCTGGCCCCCTGTGTCTGTGCGTACTGTTCTCCGATTGGCTGCCAACTGTGGAAATACTCACGGCTGAGGAGTCTAGCCAATCGGAGAGGAAGAGGCATCAAGGACGGAGCGTGATGATTGGCGGAGGGAACATATAATCTAAGGAGGGTCGGCGCATATTTACACACACACAAAAAACTCAAACAGAGATGCGAATTGAAAAAAAGATTTGATTACAAAAACGAAAAAATTACACCCTTAAGCATATCGAGCAAATGTAATAACAATAATAACATTTGCATAACCCTTACGAAGGCAGAAGCGCAGCCACACGAGAAAAACTGACTGGCCTCCCTCCCACATACTGCGAGAGAATCGGTGAGCGGCACTAGCACGGGTCCGTATTACAGTCTTTCATTACAGGTCGGTGTGTTGTGCCCCCTCTAGGTGAATGTAAATCCAGGATACAGTATTATAAACCCGAGCCCTGTGAGGCTGAGATTGAGGCCTGCCTTTCAAGGCCACCTCTACTCCCCGCCCAACAGTTCTGGGTGACCTTGTCTGTCAGCGGCGCTACATGGGCTTCTTTTCTACCGTGCGAGAGGCTATTATCCTTTTCTGCGAGATACCACACACAAACCTCCTCTCTCTTTTTTCTCTCCGTGAGATTAAGACCGCTTTCACCCCCCCAGTTCCTTCTGCTCCTCTATACAAATATACCCGGTCCTGATTGGATGAGACGGCACACGCACACACACTCAGCGCTAGAGCTGGGCAGAAAGCTGGTATATACCGTATATACAACGGTACATATTTGCACAGCAAAGACAATCTTTACATTATTTGATTACAAAATGGGACGTGCCCCAAACAAGTTGAGATGAGGAAGAACTTATATAAGGGTGTTGTATGGCTTAACCAAATAGTTGAATCATTTACTGTTGCCAAGCAATTAGGCAACTAGTCATATTAATACAGAAACCGATGTGTTATCACAAGGTTTGCATATATCGGCAGTTTTACTGTGACTTCTGATAAGAATTAAGTATCTTTAAAAAATGTGTTTTATAATTTGGGATATATATATACACACAAACTCACATACGCACCAGTCAACATTTGAAGTGGATCAAAGTCCTAAAACTGCAAACGCGTTCTTGTCTCAGGACAACTTTTATTAACTTTTTTGATCCACTTCAAATGCTGACTACTGTGTGTGTGTGTGTGTGTGTGTGTGTGTGTGTGTGTGTGTGTGTGTGTGTGTGTGTGTGTGTGTGTGTGTGTGTGTAGGTGGTGTTGTGCATTCCAATTGATCTCAATCAAGCTGCAGCTGTGTTATTTTGATTAGGTTAAAAATACAGCTAACTATCACAATAAAACATTATAATATAAATATTAAAACATAAAACTTAAAAAATGGATTTATGTTTTTGCTAATAAACTCTTCATATATATATATATATATATATATATATATATTGTATGCATGTATGTGTGTGTGAGTGTATATATATATACACACATGCACATATATATATATATATATATATATATAGGGGCAGTCGTGGCTCTAATGGATAGAGCGTTGGACTTGTAACCCGAGGTTGTGGGTTCGAATCTCGGCTCAGACAGGAATTGTCCACGACTGAGGTGAGACCCTTGAGCAGGGCACCGAACCCCCAACTGCTCCCCGGGCGCCGCTGTGTCGGCTGCCCACTGCTCCAAGTGTGTGTGCACTTGGATGTGTTAAATGTAGAGAACACATTTCACTGCTGGTTATACTCTGTATAATTGTGTATGTGACAAATAAATCTCATCTGAGCTTAATAATTATAATTAATTATATATATATATATATATATATATATATAACTATTAGTTACTTACATAACTGTTAGTTAATAATGGTACATTTTATGTAAAATCTGTGGAAACTAAATATCCAGTAACGATAAATCATTCCACTTATTAATAAGAATAGGAGTAAGAGTAAGAGGAGTAAGAATAAGAATAAGAGAATATCCAATTATTATAAATAGCAATAAAATATCAAATTTTGGTCATTAAAAAATCCAATCATCAAAATATTGTGCATTCAATTTTGTAATATAAGTAATATAGATTTAGATTTAGTAGATTTAACTGATTTCAGATGTGTTATTATTATAATATATTTTGCCTTGAGAACATCTAGTTTTAAACACAAAAAGAAGTTATCAAATCAAATAAAGAATTGTTCATGCGTTCAATTTAATTCACATACACGTATTATATGAAATGACTCACATGCTTACCTCCCACCCATACACAGCAGGAATCAGGAAAGACCTATGCAGTCCGTCTGCATGCGTTACATTATTTGGATGGACTTTCAGGGCCTCGTAAATGTCCATTAAATGACTGTGAAGCATAAGATCTTTGGAGATTTTAAAATCCATACAGTAAATTACTGCGTGTGGAAGTGGGGAAGAGGAAAGACATAAGCCAGGCTTTGAGCGGCACAGCTGACTGAGACGCATGGCTGTGATTAAGCTGTCCCGCTGTTTACAACACTGTAGTTACAGCTCGGGGCTTTGGCTTTATCAAAGAGATGTTGGGAAACCTCGTTCATGATCGAAGACACACGCACACACCGGCACACACATATACAAACACACACATCTGCTTTCAGTGAGCTGTGCAACCCCTTGAGGGCAAGAGAGACAGGGAAAGAAAGAGGGGAAAGAGAGAGACTAAACGAAACAGTGAGTGAGGGAGGGAGAGAGAAAGATGGCAAGCAGGGGTGGTGTAGCATTAATCATGGTGCAGGTGGAATTTGTCAGAGCTATCGATTGTGTAAGTAAATGTTACAGAAATCATTTGTCAACTTTTTACAGGAGGGCAACGTGTCAATCGCTCAGAAGGAAGTGACTCTGGCAGAAGGGAAACAGAGTTTACCACTATAGAAACAATGCTGACCTACAAACAGACTAAATACCTACAATATTGACATCCAAATATACAACCTTTGACTGTATTGATCTGCTGAGGAATAAAGGGATAAAAAAAGAAACAAAAAAATATATATATGTGCGTGCGTGTGTGTGAGTGATATATATATATATATATATATATATATATATATGAAGAGTTCAGATGCAAAAGCCTCTAAGCGCCATCTGAAATTTTCATCTGAAATGAGCATTTTATTCAAGCTCCTATATTTTACACTAATCGCAATGTATAGGTCCTTTTCTATGCAATTAAAGTGAAATAACTGAAAATATATATAGGAGCCTGATAAAAATGCTCATTTTAGAAGAAAATTTCAGACGGCATTTAGAGGCTTTTGCATCTGAAATATGTACTATATATATATATACACTCACACAAGTCAACATTTGAAGTGGAACAAAACTAGTGCTGTCAAATTCTCAATTTTGATTAGTCGCATCAAAAATAAAAATTTTAGTTTACATAATATATGAGTGTGTAATGTGTTTATTTATTATGTATATATAAATAAAAACACATGCATGTATATATTTAAGAATAATATGGTATGTTTATATATAAAATATATATAATATGAAATATAATAATATAAATATATAAATGTATAAACTTTCAAATACTTGAAAATGTATTTTCAAAATATATATACATAATAAATAAACACAGTATACATACATATATTATGTAAAAAAAATATTTTATTTTGAATGCGCTTATTTGTTTGACAGCACTAATCAAATCCTTTCAAAGTTTTAAATAATTGCCAAAATGAAATACAATAAAATATTTTATAATCAAATAAATAATATTAATACATGCATACATAATTATGGATTAAGTCAAGCTCCTGTTTTAATTTGTTCGACTAAACTTTATGAGTAGTGAATACATTATTAAAGTAAACTGGGTTTAAACTGCATGCTTACTATAAAATATAAAAATACATCTAGGACATGAATATATACATGTATGCATTTATATATTTTTTTTAATAAATGCAAATAAATACATAAATGGTAACACTTTAGAATAGGGAACACATATTCACTATTAAGAATTTTCCTTCAAACTCCTAATTTGCTGCTTATAAATAGTTAATAGGTAGTTGTTAAGCTAAGGTATGGGGGTAGGGTTAAGGGATGTAAACTATGGTTATGCAGAATAAGGCATTAATGTGTGCTTTAGATGTACTAATAAACAGCCAGCATGCATGTTATATGCATGCTGTAGTTTAATAGTAAGAATTGGTCCTTAAAACAAAGTGTTACCAAACGAATACATACATATATGACACCATCCATTGAATCCAGTTCCACATGTACAGTAGCATTAGTAGCAGATGTGGCAGTACTGAGGTCCAGAGGTGTGTTTATGATGTGGGGGCGGAGGAATATGAATAATTGAGCGATACAGTGGGTATGCCTTTACCTTCATGATTTATATTTCTATATCGTTTACCCCCTGCACACACATACATTTTTAATGAGGGAGATGGGTGGTATAGATCAATGATAGCTGCCCCATGATATCTCAAACTTTTCCATAAATAAATTACTATACACTGAAAGGGAGGAGACAGTGTGAATCTATTCCATAAGGGTGTGATGGAAAGGACGTTTGCTTTGACAGGTTAACGGTACTGTATGTGATTAGTGGTTTATTATAAGGCTGCCAACATATGCACAGATGTGCGACAGCGCTATTAAACATGCATACATTAAAAGTCATGCAGCATAAAAGCTAAGCTAGTTTTTGGTTTGCATGTAGATACATGTTGAGGATATTTTTTTCAGTTCAGCCTATAAAAACAAAGAACAAAACAAAACAAAAAAGACACAAAGCACAAAAAAAATAAAGAAAATTGCAATGCAATGCAAAAATAAAATGTTCAATTTAGTTTTGTAGATGTATAATCAGGACCTTTAGAGACACTGGCCTGTTTACAGTCAGAATACACATGCTCAAAATCAAACTCCACTGGACCAAACTAACTAAAGTCTATGCTGATTTAAACAACGTCCAACACTGCAGGACACATTGAGGCCATAAAAAGAGCATTAGCGCTAAGCCAGACATTTAGCAACTGACCAGAGGCTAAAGGCCTCTTGAGCGGAACAGCGTTCTCAAACTTCATATTCCTGTGTAATATATCTCTGGCTGAGTATGAATAATGAGTTTCCTTCAGGGTATTAATCTTACTGACCACCACTGACTGTGGCCACCCCCTGAGGTCAAGGGTTAAAGTGGAATCCCTTGACCTCTACTTTGCTATTGTGGCCCTGGAGAAGGAGAGCTAAAAGACGTGGTGGTCTCCAAGGTGACACTGATCATTGGATTAAATGAGAATATATTACAGTGAAATATTACTTCCCTTGTGAAGTGGAAGGATTTCACCTATAAACGAGAAGGATTACCATATCTATGTATTATCATAGAAAGAAAACGTGTCTGCTTTGTTCCAAAAGTTAGCTGAGGTGCCCACAGAGGCTGCATTTTAAATCACCATAGATGCTCCAACACAAAAGCTTTACCAAAAATCATGCTGCATTCTAAGAAAGTCAAATTTTAAGGCAGCAGTCCATGTATCCTTTGCAATGAAGGAAATCAATGAATTTATTGCATTGAGAAAAGTAATTGTGGATGAAGCAAGGGTATACTTGCACTTCAATTAGTAGCAGAAAATTGTATTTTAATATATATATATATATATATATATATATATATTAGGGGTGTACCGATACGCGTATTCGAATTGAACCGTTCGGTACGAGGCTTTCGGTTTGGTACGCATTACAAACCGAACGGTTCGTTGGACTAATCCTATTATGTTTGGAGAATAAAAGAGCTTAAATTGTGTGAAATATTAGTGCCACTGTGCTCAACAACGCAGCCTGCTCCAAAGTGTATGCTCCATACAGCGTTGCAGAGCGTTGCCTGCACATTGTAGCAGGAGTCATTGCACTGATCACGTAAAGAAGGCGCTTTCAGTGCGAGCGGTTCGGGTGAAGAGCCTGGTTTATACTCGCCGTGTCAGCACGAGTGTGAACGTGCAGTGCGCTGCAAAAACGATGCGAATATAGAGGAAATGATAGCGGACGTAGGATTTTGTTTTCTCGCTAAAGTAAAGTAAAAGTCAATTTCTTAAAACCAGAGAAGGTGAACATGTTGATATTCTTGTAGAAATATACAACAGGTACACCTGTTCAATTGCTTGGTAACACAAATTGCTAATCAGCCAATCACATGGCAGCAAAGTATTTCAAAAACTGCTGATCTACTGGGATTTTCACGCACAACAATCTCTAGGGTTTACAGAGAATGGTCCGAAAAATAGAAAATATTCAGTGAGCGGCAGTTGTGTGGACGAAAATGCCTTGTTATGTCAGAGGAGAATGAAAGGAAACAGCAACTCAAATAACCACCTGTTACAACCAAGGTATGCAGAATACTATCTCTGAACGCACAACACGTCGAACCCTGAAGCAGATGGGCTACAGCAGCAGAAGACCACACCGGGTGCCGCTCCTGTCAGCTAAGAACAGGAAACGGAGGCTACAACTCACACAGGCTCACCAAAATTGGACAATAGAAGATTGGAAAAACGTTGCCTGGTCTGATGAGTCTCGATTTTTGCTGCAACATTCAGATGTTAGGGTCAGAATTTGGCGTAAAGAAAGCATGGATCCATCCTGCCTTGTCTCAACGGTTCAGGCTGGTGGTGGTGGTGTAATGGTGTGGGGGATATTTTCTTGGCATGACGGCACAGAAATGTTAAGTGTAACAAACAAAACGTAAGAGTGTGTGTCTATAGGACAGGGGTGTGTGGGGCTGTATGGGGGGAGGGTGGGTGTCCACTGTAGTGACCACGATGCAACACAGGGTTAAAAGTCAGCAGCCTATGTAGAAAACTATGCAGCTCAATAGGTTTTGGAGCAAAGTTTTTCAAACAAACTTTTGGCTGTATAATAAAAACAAATACACTTCACGACTGACTGCATGAGCAGTGAAAAAAAAAAACCTTTCCCATTAACATGAATACAACAATGGCACAAAGGATAAAAAATACCATTAAAAAACCTAAAGAAACTTACCTGTTGGCTTTTTTTTTTTTTACATATTGCTTACTCATAAATCATAACGCTGGGTAATTAATCAAACTGTCCAAAAGAGGACAGAGGAGAACATGTGGAGGTCGAAGGTCATCGCCAAACCAATGGAGGTCAGGGTCACACCACATTCCTCATTATCAAGTTGGGATGAGAGAGGGTCGGAGCAAACAAAAGCTAAGCAGATGGAGAAGGACGAAGGGCGAGAAAAGAAGCAAAAAAAAGAGGGAGAAGAAAGGGGGAAATGACAAAGAAAAGTGAAAGAAGCTGTCAGCTGCCTGCAAATGAAGATGGGGAGCTGATTCTGAAAGGGAAGGCTGCGAGAGAGAGAGAGAGAGAGAGAGAGAGAGAGAGAGAGAGAGAGAGAGAGAGAGAGAGAGAGAGAGAGAGAGAGAGAGAGAGAGAGAGAGAGAGAGAGAGAGAGAGAGAGAGAGAGAGAGAAAAAAAGATTGAGAAAGGGAAAAAAGAAAACTACAAGATGTTTCTGCCATATAGACACAAAATAGGGTGGAGAGTGGAGGATTGCCAGCGGTCTCAGAAGCCCCCCATCACACACACACAGCTGACAGAGACGTGAGGAATCAGTAGTGGCAGATATGATTGTTATCTGCTTGTCTCTAGTCTTCTGAGAGAAAGGATAAAGCGAAGCGATACCTTTCTCTCCAGACGGCAGATCAAGCCTCTAAAGACAGTTAGCAGGTTCAAAAACACAGAGGTCAGTCTTGTTCAATATACAAACACTACTGCCGCAGATAAGATGAGTGCTCATGATAGCACCAACAAAGGGAGAAAAGAGATGTAAGGGAACATAGAGATGGCATTTTGTGGAGAAGGCTGCCTACATTTCAGAATGAAATTGTGTATTATATGAATAAAGTACAGGGTCTTTATACAGGTAACACATAAGAAGGTACATCGGGCCTAAATCAGATCCTCATCAAAGTGTCTTGTGAGCAGCTGAATATGTAATTACCCAAACATCTCCCATTTCTTCATTGCTAAGCTTCATTGGGAGGCAAAGTAGTACTTAATAGTGTACTTGTAGGGAGAGAGAGAGAGAAAATCTGTCAACATTTACTCAGCATTATGTCATTTCACACCATTATGACTTAATTTCTTCTGTTGAAAACAAGTAAAACTGTTTAATATTGTCTGGTTGCTCTTTATACGTAAATGGAATGAATGGTGACTTGATTTCAGGCATCAAGAATTGAGCAAAAGCTCCATAAAAATATCATAAAAATGGTTTAAAAATACAAACTCATATGATAATAATGACATTATATGATACCTTTTTTGTTTGTTTGTTTTGACATTCCAAGTCCTCATTCACTTTAAATGGAAAAGAGTGGCCAGGATATTCTTCAAAAAATCATGTTTTGTGTTCTCCAGAAGAAAGTAAGTCACTGAGGATCAGTTAAGTTATTTTTGCTGCACATTGTGCAGAAAATATGATACAATTATAAAACCTATTTATCCTGTAAAAAAAGAGTGTAACTTTAACTGTAACATTTTGTAAAAACAGGAACAAAAAAGAAAGAAAATAAACTGTTAATAGGTAAACAGTAAGTTCCCGTAATATATGCAGGGAAAAACTGTAAAAGCTCTAACCAGATACTTCATTTAATTTTACAGTAAAACGCTGTTAATTGTAGTCTTTAGAAGTAAAAAAAGAACAAATCAATGTATAATTTACAGTGAAAAACTGAAACTGATATTCCCAGAATTACTTGCAACACACTCCACATTTGAAAGTATTTTGTTTAAATAATGTTTCATAACAGATTTGTTATCAGTTATGTATATTAGGGTTTTATGTTACATCTTCAGTTGTTTAATGAATGTTTATTGCATTATTGAAGTGTTGTGTGTTACCATGATGGTGTTTTATGTTTGTGTGAATGACTCTGTGCAGCTTTTGTGTATTAGTATATACTTCAGCTTGTGGAAAAGCTACTTAAGATGAACTTTGATTCTTTATGTGGCTTTCTCCTTTCCCACCTGCATTATTATGGTGGTTGTCAGTATATGTTAAAGATACAAAACAGTGTGCGTTGTTGAATTTACTGGTCTACATTCAAATTTTCTTGTTTGTAAATTACAATTTTATACTGTCAAATTTGCAATTTGTTCTGTAAATGTGTTTACAGTTTTTTCTGTATTTCTTTACAAAACTATTTTGTACAAAACTATGGAATTGTGTAGGAAATTAGCTTCAATTAAAATACATTATTAAGAAACCAATAACATAATGCACTGTCCACAGTCCACAAAAATGAAAATAAATTCATCATTTACTCACCCTCATGTCGTTCCAAACATGTATACGTTTCTTTCTTATGTTGAACACAATACAATACATCTAGAAGAATTTTGAAGAACCAAATAGTCGTTGGTCCCATTTACCTCCGTAGTATGGAAGTCAATGGGGACCAACAACTGTTTGATTTCCAGCATTGTTCAAAATATCTTATTTTATGTTCATCATAATAAATAAATTAATACAGGTTTGGAATGACATGAGGGTGAGTAAATGACACAATTTTGGGGTGAACTACCCCTTTTATGTGATTTCATGTGTGAAAGACTCTTATAACAGCCAGGATACCAAGATAAAGTGTATTGGAGAGTAGAATTCTGCTGGTCATAGTGACCAACAACATGGCCGCCCCAAGAGCCCAATGCTCAACACAAAATAAAACAGCTTTAGTAGGGGTGCTCCGATTGTTCGGTTACCGATCACTATCGGCCGATAATTGCTTGGGGATGTTTGATCGGCGGTCTCTAAAAAGGCCGATCTCAATCTGATGACGCACCTGCCGTGAGAGGATTGACAGGACATGCAGCGGCACCATCTGACTCTGTCCGGTGCTGGTGAAATAATTATAATCTTGTACAATTCATATTTCTTCATTAAATAACTTATAAAAGTAATTTGAAAAGTTTCTGTGAGACAATGTCACAAACGGCGTGAGTGAATCACCGCTCTCTCTCTCTCTCTCTCTCTCTCTCAAAATGCGCAAATGACTTCAAATCACCACACATCACGTCTGTCTACAAGCGAGCTGCACGCTGCACAGTTGACACAGGAATTGTCACTTGCACAATCCAGGCAGTGTCGTGTCGTCACTAAAGTTTATAAACTGCATTTCTTTTTAATTCTTGCCTGTGCTTAAACCATTCAGCGCTCGTGCGCTCTCCTGAAGACTGTGCGCTCATACACACTCAAAGCACACACAAAACGCCAGGTTCTCTCTCACACACACACACACACAAACACCGTTTGCATTGCGTATGCGGTCAGCGGTGCATATTTTTTCCGCGCTCATGTTAACGGAACAGAACTCAGCGTTCATACTGCACACGGTTGCGGTCCGGCGGTGCGTTCCAGGAGCAGTGCGTCGGAAACCGTGCAGCACTCGTTTACGTGAATTAAAGTGACAGCGCATTGTTCTTTATGAACCACAGGATTGCATGTAAAAGATTTAAATGGCAAAGAAAAGGCAGTAGAGCTGACTTTTTGTCAATGTTATGTTTTAATTTTTAATGTTTGTGATAATGTAAGAAAAGTAGTTTAAATGTTTTGTCACTTGCTTGAGCAACTTAATATCTCTATGAAAGATTGTATTACTGTACTGTGTAAAAAAGAATCACAACGCTGAAAAATCATTTTAAGTAACAATGTTTGGATTTGAAATCAAAATAATTGATAAATGTTGTGTTTGAAGTAAACAGCCATGGATCAGGAGCAGACTCCCATGTGAAAGCACATGCTGTAAAAAAGTTGATCTACCTAAATATTTTTTTTTTGCATTTAGCTATAATCTTTTTTAACAATCCTCTTTCTTTTGGATTTGTTTATTTTCAAAGCCTTCTACATAATATGGGTAGTATTTGCCTCTTAAATCTAAAGGCAAATATTTATGCTAATAGACAAATATATAAAATAAGTTGCATTGAGATGCACATACAGTACCTCAGCACACGATTCTCAAACATGGTGAGGATCATCACATTTTAAATCAGTAAAAATATGAACCCTGATGCGCATGACAGCTAACTGACAG
Source organism: Ptychobarbus kaznakovi (assembly GCA_027422405.1). Classification (NCBI taxonomy): domain Eukaryota; kingdom Metazoa; phylum Chordata; class Actinopteri; order Cypriniformes; family Cyprinidae; genus Ptychobarbus; species Ptychobarbus kaznakovi. The sequence continues at coordinate 19,287,599 of CM049797.1, read as the reverse complement.
TGACAGCAGCAGCAGCGTAAATTAAGCCAGTCAAATTTAAAACAACGATAATATTTTAATAATAAATAAGATAAAATGTTTTCAATCTGCAATGCATGCTGGGAACTTGTGCAGTATTGTTCAATGTAAAATTATTTGTTCAGATTATTTAATTTGAAAAGTTTGAAAAACATTTGGATATGTTGTGACCAAATACTTGAGTATCTAATACTTGAGTAATACTTAAGTAAGGTAAACAAAACAACTTTTGCTAGCGACATGTTTAGAGTATTTTTGTTCAGTTCACACACAAAATTCAACTGACATCTGACAACTGAAATTCTTTCTTCAGGCTACTTTTTTTACATTGGTTAATAGAACCTATCGAAAGTTGGATTTTTTTACAGCGCAGTCCGTGCTGCTTCTGCACCGTTTCTGTACCGCACATGGACTGCATACACATACTGCAAACGGAGTCTGTGTGAACCAGGTGTAAAAGGCCCATCTCACATACAGCTCATGAAATCAGGCTTGTGCTGTGTGTAAGCTATTGTGCAACAATTGAACGGTTGTCAAAACAAAAATGCAGTGCATGAACAAACATTTAGGTGAGACAAATATATATTTTTGAAAAATGTCAAAAAAATGCCCTCCTCCACCCTTCAAATAAAAAATCCTCTCTCAGCGTTACCTAAGAGGGGAATTCATTTTCAAAAATAATATTCAGGCCCTAAATAAATGTGACCCTGGACCTCAAAATCAGTCTTAAGTGTCAATTTTTCGAAATTGAGATTTATGCATCTTCTGAAATCTGAATAAATAATCTTTCCATTGATGTATGGTTTGTTAGGAGCGGACAATATTTGGCTGAGATACAACTATTTGAAAACATGAAATCTGAGGGTGCAAAAAAAATTTAATATTGAGAAAACCTCCTTTAAAGTTGTCCAAATGAAGTTCTTAGCAATGCATATTACTTATAAGTTTGGATATATTTGCGGTAAGAAATGTACAAAATATCTTCATGGACCATGATCTTTAATTAATATCCTAATGATTTTTGGCATAAAAGAAAAATCAATAATTTTGACCCATACAGTGTATTTTTGGCTATTGCTACAAATATACCCCAGCGACTTAAGACTGCTTTTGTGCTCCAGGGTCACAAATGTCTACAAATCTTGAGTGTATCACCACTATAAATAATTCTACATGATAAAAAGAAGGCTCGGTATCTGTGATCGGATCGGCAGATACTGCTTTCTGTGATCGGCCTCAAAAATCCTGATCAGAGCACCCCTAAGCTTTAGGCTACCGATAAAACTGCAGAGTGGTTTGTTTGGCCTTTCGACACACAGAATTTGCTACTTATATTGGCCTAGCCACAATTAAGTGTCCAAGGTTTGTCTTGTCTACTTGTCTATCAAAACTAGTTGCAGATCGCCACTCTGCAAATCTTTAAACCAGTTAACTTCACACAAACCCTCTCTACTTCCACAACACACATTCATTACTCCGACATCAGTACAAACACAGAAGGACAAGAATGGCTACCTGGAAAAATGATGCATGGAACGTGAGCTAGTGAGAGAAAAAAATATCAGCAAAACAATTTAAAAAGTGCATATGCTACGCAACTCCTGATATTACCATCTAATCCCACTCCACCACACGAAAGCGGAACTCTCAGCCGGTTCTCTATCAAAACATCACTCCTGAACGAGACATGGACCACTGCGCAAAATTAGCTGTCACCCTTTCCTCAAAATCTTTGTTAATCTCGTTTCCAGTGTTTGTGGATTTATCAGCACATGCATCAATGTCAGCTCCTTGGTTACTGAGGCGCACTACACGGGAGAAGATATAATTAAAACTGTTTGGGTGCCGAGCAAGGGGAGGGGTGAGGGTGGGCGGGCGGCAATGCAACATTGACGTCTTGTTTGCTTCGTCTTCGTCTCCTTACCCCTTGAGAGTCGCGCACGCATACAGCCGATAACAAATACACCGGTAGGATAAATTCGCCAGCTCTGACATCTCAGGTCAGCGAGTGCCAGCACTTTAATGATGGACGTTTGTCCGAGAGTCCATCCTGTGCTTCGGGTTCAGCCTTTAAATATTTATATCAAAACAAAACTTCTACTACAGCCATCAGACTGACCATGAAATGTCTCATTATTGTGTTAGAAAATGTAGAAGTGCAAAAAAAAGGCACAGAAAAATGAATAAACAAATAAACCCACACCTATAAACAAACATATTGACTACAAACAGAGGTGGGTAGAGTACCCAAAAACTGTACTCAGGTAAAAGTAAAAGTACTTATATAAATATTTACTCAAGTAAAAGTAATAGTCTGAATAGTTACTTGAGTAAGAGTAAAAAATTATCGGATAAAACAACTACTCAAGTAGTTAGTTACTAGTTACTTTGGATCATATACTGCATATCTATAGTCCATTTTTATTTATATATATAGATTACATTTATGTAATGTGTGTGTGTTTGTAAACACACACACACACACACACACACACACACACACACTCACACACACACACACACACACACACACACACCACACACAACACACACACACACACACACACACACACACACACACACACACACACACATCACAACACACACACACACACACACACACACACACACACACACACACACACACACACACACACACACACACACACACACACACACACACACACACACACACACATGACTGCCGTTAAATATATTTGTAATGTTTTTTTATGTAATTTATTTCAGTGATGCAAATCAGAATTTTCATCTGCCTTTACGCCAGTCTTCAGTGTCACATAATCCTTCAGAAATCATTCCAATATGTTGACTTATTATCAATGTTGTTCTTTTTAGCTTTCTAATCATCAAATAATCCTGAACAAAATGTCACAGGTTCCAAAAAATATCAAGCAGCAAAACGGTTTCAAACACTGATAATAAATCAATATATTAGAATGATTTCTGAAGGAACATATGATTCTGAAAAGTGGAGTAACAGCTGATGAAAATTCTGATTTGCATCACTGAATTAAATTATATTTCCAAGTATATTAATTATGTATTATACATGTATGTATGTATACCTCTGACCTCTGACACGGAGAAGAGTGAAAACTCCTCACATGACCGGCTAACGTTACCGAACATCTGAACATAACGAAACAAATGCACATTGATGGATCTTCTTCCGTCTATATTTCTGCAAGCATAAATATTGTGAACATATCTATATTAATTGTGTCTAGGGCAAGGCATTCCTCCTGGAACAGGTCACACGCCGCTGCGCTCAATGCTCTTGATGTTCTTAAACTTTCTGTTACAACTCTGAGTGAGAACCGCTTCAGACGACTCCGCGCGTGCTGCAGGAAGCTGAACGAATCATTCAATCTAATTCGTGAACCGATTCACTGGTTTGCCAACTGGTTTGATCAAGCCTTTGAACAGAATCGACTCAAAAGAATGAATCATTCGCGAATGGGCATCGCTCATTGGCCAGAGAAAATGCGTGTTTGGAATAAATTGAAGGATTTTTAACTTGTATTGCATTAAGATAAAGTAACGAGAGGAGCGTCACCCACAGTAACGAAGTAAAGGTACCGTTTTTTTCATAAAAAATGTACTTGAGTAAGAGTAAAAGTACCCATTTTTAAATATACTCTAAAAGTATTAGTTACCCCCAAAATTTAGTAAATGTAATGAAGTAAACGTAACTCGTTACTACCCACCTCTGACTACAAAACAACCCTCTTCAGACAAGTCCATAGCTTCGAAACAATAACAGTTTCGTAGTATCTGTGGCATTCACAAATAAGCGGTCTGCAGCTACTTAAACTCTGTGCTTCCTTCCCAGCCTCCACTAACCAGAAATGGTGTCTTTTCTTTCTATATCTAGAACCTGCCAAAGATTGCACACATTAACAATTCAAACCCCCCCAGTTTCTGCCGTTGGGACCAGAAGCATGAAATGTCCCAGAGAGTCCTCCCTGAATGTGGCCACAGCAGCACACAGACCCGGTGGCTCGATGACACCTTGCCAGACAGTATACATGATCACAAGAGACAGACACTGAAAAATAGACTCGTATGTAAAATACATTCAGCTGTGGATGGAGGGAGAAAAAGTTCAGCATACACTGAGACAAGCTCCCCAGAGTCGAACGTGTGCAGGTGAGGTGAGTGTTTGCGAGAGAGAACTCATTTTTAAGTCCCACTTACACTCATACAATCACATCCAAACTCGGCGTGTTTATGTTGCATATGTAGTAAAGAAAGATAAATAAATAATATTTCAAGGTTGTGTATAACTTCTCATATTTGCTAAAAGATGCTGTTGACTAGCAAAGGAAATCGTGTGAATGCCTTCTAAAATTTTAAATTTGTAAATGAAATTAAACATTCTGATTTTAAGACTGTCACTCTGCGGTGACATTTTCAATCATTATTGACAATTTCGAATTCGTTTGAAAAAACTCAATTGCTAAGGTGTGGGTTTTGGGGATAGAAATTCTTTAAAAAAAAACAGACAAACTAAAAATACACATGTTGAAACATTTTAATTATTGAGAAGAAGGACTTGGTAAGTTCCTTGATGTTTTTGTATACAATTTAATACAGAGGGAAGGCCAAAATATAGGAAAATGAGAAATCCTTGCAAATTTCACCTTTCACTCTCATAAATTAGGGAAAAGTAATTAAAGAGGAAGAATGTGTAAGGTATTTTCTATTCAAAATCATAATAGAGAACACAGACGTCTCATTTACAGCAATGCACTTACCATTAAAATGTGAAAGTTGGACTACTTTTCTAGGTGGGGGGACTTGAGACTTTTGCATTACCAACTAATTCCTGTTCCATTATCCGTTCTTTTTGTGCTTGTTTGGATACTGTCAAAAGACTCTTAACTTCAGTCATGCCAGTCTCATGCTAACACATTTGTACCCATCGCCACCCCCCCCTCACATTATAGACAAGTGAAAATCATTTTCTGTGGTAATCGGCAGCATTGAGTCACATCATTCCTTTAAATGTGCACCTTGAACAAAAAGAAGCACCAGCCTATGTGACGCTAAGCCGGTAAGTGAGTTAACAACGTGCACTTGAGGCATCTTTTTCATCCTCAACACTCCTCTTCCTCTTTCAGATCTGAACGCACAGACGCCTCTCTCTCAGTACAGCCAATAATCAATGCCATTTCAGGTCAACCCTCCGCCGAGCCTCTGACCAGACCTCTCGCTTTCATTCCCTGCCGGCTGGGTACGGGAAGGCTCATTAAAAGTTCAGAGTGGCTTACTTGCTGAAGCATTCATCAGCTCTAAATAAACAAGCTCTTTGGAGGGCAGGACAGCTTCTTTGGCTGCAGCCGCTAGACTCTGCAGAGCTTTAATTAAATTGGCAGGCCAGGCAGCGGCAGAGCGGGAGGCCACGCAGAGGCCGTCGTGCGAGGGCAGGCGTTGCGATCTTTGGCCAGTCGAGGCCATAAGATCTCACGTTAGCCGACAGAGACACCAGGAATCTCTCTTTTCCCGTCTCTGTCCATCTCTCTTTGATGAAGGAGAACAGAGCTTTAAGTGTACGTCGCCGGTGTGGCGGGTCACTTATTCCCCTCTTCATTAGTGAGAAAATGGACTCTCGTAAACGCTTGTTAAAATCCCTACCTACACTCCCCCAGTTAATGCCTACCATCCATTTGTGTCCGTTTTAGCCACCTGACAACGCTTTATGGGAAGATTAATTGTCCTGTGTCAGGCGACGACTAACCCCTGTCTCTCTCTCATTTCCTTTTTTCTCGGCCACAGATGCAATAATGGAGCCCGTCTTTGTCGTAACAGTGTGATTAGCGCCCAAGAAAGAAAAAAAAGAAAAGGGAGGGTGAAAGAATAGGAGAAAAGAAGAGAGGGACAATGGGAAGAAACACTGCCCTTCACAACTTTACACAAACGTAGATTGGAACCTGCAAATCTGAAACACTTGACATGAAGTGGGGTTATTAATTAATGAGGAGGGCAAGAGAACCTAATTAATCGCATATTAATATCGCCATTTCTTTATATATTTTTCTCAAATGACACATTATTTCCCCATTTGTCGAGACAGACGGGGGGGAGAGCAGCGGACCCTGGGTGCGTTCCGTCATCTCGGGCCCTCCGGCCATCCCTCTTGCTTATAGAAGTGACAATGTAAAGTGCCCGTCTCACTCCCTGAGCCGAAGATAATGGCTGCTCATTACCTGGCCATTCCCAGACATGGCCGCGCTCTGAAGCGTTGAAACGCAAGCCTCGCACGGCCTTACAGAAGCAGGGGAGTTGCCCATGAGAGTTTGATTGAGGACAAAATACCCCTCTTTTATTCTTGTCTATTTCTCCACTCTTTCTTTCCCAGCCTGATTACTCCAAGGGAAGCCTGACTCGCAGGCAATCCCCTTTTCCAGCACGTCCCCCCGCCACCCCCGAACAAAAAGAAAAAACGAGCGAGAGGGCCACAGAAGGAGGAAGGAGGGGGCCGCTGGGTGACTGGGTGCTGTCTCATTAAAAGCTGGCGATTGTCTAATTGTCTCAAGCGGACCTCCGAGAGACTAGTATATTATACTCATCGCAATTAACCAAACAAAAGAGTTTAACTGCCCAGGCACTGGGGTGTAGGCAGAGACACGAAAGAGAAGAAGGTATTCTGGCACGGCTGCGAAACGAGGGGAGGGGCCCCATTTGGGTCTTTGGACGGGAGGGGGACGTGGCCTCGATTGGCCAGATGTCTTAAGGAGATGGCAACGAGGAGCTGCCGGCCCTGAGAGATGGGGCGGGGGGGGTGAGGATCTCGCTCGGGCCACAAGCATGTGCTCATTTGCGGCACACCTTTGTGTTGGACCTGTCTGTTTACAGCTCAGGCATGGGCCTAAACACTCCCAGCCTCCATTCACACCACTCGCCTTTCAGCCCTCACAGAAGCAGCCCCTTAAACCCACTTCACTACCATTTTCCCTCTCTCTCCCATCTCCTTTTTGTCCTCTCTTCCATTACATCAAACGCAGGAACAAAGGGCGCAGAACAGAAACCTCGGCCGCAGAATAGACCCATCACAAATATTAATTTGAAAAGGTGTTGAAGTGCAGAATCTACTTTTATGCACAAGGACAACTTGGGATCTCTTTTTTTCCCTCGTTCCCCCCACCCTCCCAGCTCTCTTCTTCAGTGGGGGGATTCTTTATGAGCTGCAATGAGCTTGGTTTTCAGCTGCGAAAGAAGAGGCAAAGAGGCTGGGAGTGCAATTATCCATCAGCAAAGGCTTTGGATTCAGACGGCTAAAGACTTCACACTGGCCATTATGAGAGAGGGAGCTGTGAGGCTGCATTCACTCCTGCAACATCTATTAAAGTGCAGAGGACAGACACGCTCACACACACACCGTCCCACATACAAACTCACTATTAGACATGCTACCATTTGACAAAAAGCAAAAAAGACAAATGACAACAATTTTATTGTATAACCGAATATACGCTCTTTTTTCCATGAGAAATGTCTAAACAACCCTGTAACAATAAGATAAATTTACCTGAGAAGTGAAGCTGTGTAAAATAAGACTTGCTTTCAGATCATGTATCATGAATTAACTTATCTTACTCCACTGGCAAATAAGGGAATATGTTATAATTAGATTCAATTTATTAACATTACAACTTGAAACGCTAAAAAAATGTTTTTATATGATTAATAAATCTAATAAATGCTCAAAAGGTATTGCTCTCTTACTTCATGATACCTAACTGTAAGGCCTTTCCACAAACGTTAAGCGTAAAGTGTTCTTTTTTTAGTGTAAACCTAATAGAGTTGTTAGTTTTTATAGATATTAAATATGTGGAAAAAATAAGACTGCATTGAATAACAAGACTTGAAATAAACAAACAAACCGATAAACAAACAAATATATATATATTATAAATACTATATTATAAATACATACTTTACTGAAACACTTAGAAAGCAAGTAAAGAACGGGGTACTTTTAGGCTAGTTTTATAGTGCTTTTGCTTTCCTTTCTGCTTAAAAAGCGTGAAAGCTATAGTCACCATAAACTTGGAAAAGAGTTACCAGGACAGTATTAAAACCTTAATTTTGTGTTGTAGAGAAAAAAAGTTTGGAATGACATGACAGTGAGTAAATGATGGCAAATGTGTTTTTAGGTGAACTATCCCTTAAAGAATGAGAATTATCAATTTACAATCATGCAATATTTATCCAGGTGCTGTGGATGATAATGCAAAGGGGAATTTAAAGCCATTGGATTAGGTAATTAAACCCACCCTATGTCTTTGTGTAAGATGTTGTTTCCCGAGCCTTTGACTGTCTGGGGCGAGAGATAGTTGAGAGTTGAAAAGTTGAATCTGCCTGTGAGAACTGCCATTTGTGTAGCACTCATGTTCTCAGGGTCAAGTTAGCTCATCACCCAGAGAGAGGATTTTCTCAAGGAAGGGAAATAAGGCTGGTCAGTTTAATAATCACGTGGAGTCACTTAATGAGAATGTGTATCTTAGGTTTGTCTTTCTTACCCTCTCTGTCTCTCGTTTTACTCTATTATCCTCCTGATAAAGCACTAATTAAATTAATCTAACAACAAAAACAGACAATTTTGCCCATGTCCACCCAACGGCCAGTACTTGTGCTCAGAATCCATGTATTTCTCTAGCTTAAACACAAGAAGATAAATCAAGAAACAGGCTAATTTTCGTATCATCTAGATCCTGCTTTGTAATGCTGTAAACGTGGAGTGCATGGAGCTCCAGATTTCTGATCGAAAACAGAACTGCCACAGCTAAGATCAAACCATCTCTCAGCGTGTTGGCGGCCCCAATGGCTGGGGCCCCTCCACAGGACCCAACCTCCAAGCACTGATCTCTGGGGCACGACAAAACAGCCAGCAGGGATCTCCATCTTATTCAAAGCATTAACCATCCCTCTATCCCTCCCTCTCTTCTTTTCAAACACACATACAATTACTGGTAATCTGCTTAGTCCGCTAGACCAGGGTGGGTTTGCTAACATTTGCGGCAAACAGTTCTTTTTGAAGAGAAGCGAAAAGAAGGGAAGGCGGTTGAGGTCTCCAGGTGTCCGGTAATAGTCCATAGAATTGGTTATTATTTGCCTCAGCCGCACGCTAAGACTTAAATATTTCACACACTATATTTGTTCGGTGTCCAGAGAGGCTGAAATAAGAGGGAGAAAAGAAGAAACACAGAAAGCAAAACTATCACTGCCTTCAGGATTCATCAAAGAGCAGAATGATGTGAGAGACAAAGGAGAAATGAAATATAGCCTCTTTTTTTCTTTCTAAAAGCTCATTCCACTTCTCATTTCAGTGACTACATGTTACAAGTCTTAATTCTGTCTCAATTCTATATATAAAAAGTTAGGGTTTTTATCTCCTTTCAGAAAGAGTTATATTGCTGAATGGAACATTCCACACCTCTGGTATCATTCAAAAGTCTGTGGATGGTAATATGTTTTAGTGTTTTTAAAAGTGCAAACTCGCAAAGCTGAGTTTTATAGCAGCAGTTATTATAGGCTTCAGTGTCACCTGATCCTTCAGAAATCATTATAATATGCTGATTTGGTGCTCAAGAAACATTTCTTATTATTAACAATTAAAACAGGTGTGCTGGTTAATATTTTAATGTTGTAAAATAAACAAATAATAATAAATGATAAGTCCAGTGCATCATCTTTCCACCCTGTTCCCAAACAAGGCAGCGTAATTTTATTTCAGAGGTTTTCTTGAAAGCTGAAGTGCTATCGCTCCACAATCTCCCCTAGATCTGAGCAAACATGGCCGAAGCGCTGTTTACTTATGCAGTCATTTATCTTTTCATCACAGTCAGCTTACCAGCTCTTTAGTACCTTAACATTATCCTGCTCTCAGGGGCAGCCACACAGGGCACAATCCTAACAAGGGCTAATGCCACCACACCAGACAGTGAGAAGAAAAAAAAGGTGCACAATAAGAGAAATGGAAGGAATAAATAAGAACGGTGAAAGGAGAAAGAGACAGTGGAAGCAAATGACCACGGACACACTCAGGTCCAACCCAGGTTCTAATGAATAAAAATGAAGATCTTGTCAAATGATGAAGTGACAGGTTAATTTGCAGCCCTAAGATACAATGTGAACAAGCAGAGGGAGAGAGAGCGAGAGAGAGAAAGAGAGAGTGCAAGGGAGGGGGGGTAGGGGGGCAGGGCAGAGAAAGAGAAAGGAAAAGACAGAGCTGTCACTGTACAAGAGAATACTGCCACCTATCTGTGGACCTCGGCACAGCAAACACACTCTCCTAAAAAGACTCTAAAGCAATCTTGCTTTAGAGGCAAACATGCAGGGAAAACCAGAAAAAAATTGATGGGGGGGGGGGCTACGGAAATCAGACAAGTGGAATTGATGATAAAAGCAGGAAGAAGATTAGATGCAGAGAGTTGCGTTTGAGCTGTAACAAAAAACAAAAACAGGCAGGCTCACAAAGAGGCAGTGCTATCAAAAGCTTGCGAGGTGCCTGGAGCTAACGTCTGCTCCTCTGCCAGCTCTCTGTTCCTAGAATGTGCTGACTGGCCCCTGGTACCCTTCGCTCTGACATTAAGATCTGCACACAGACTGGCTCAGATAACAGCCAACACACCTCCTGGGCCAGAATGCACGGCAGTTTTGATCAGAGAGAGGGGCAAGCGGGAATTAGCTAGTTTCATTTGTCCATACATTTATTAAATTAATACAAACTAGTTTTACTTCAGGTTTCTCACTGGTCATCAAAAGGTGACACAACATGACCCAACTCGATTTCCTTCCAACCCTGTGTTGGGTTGGCACCGATGTCCACATAGAAACACGAACCAAAACAAAAAGTTAATGAATATAACTATAACTACTATAAATGATGGATTCACAACCTTTGACATCAGCAGAAAATAAAAAAATAGGTACAGATCCAGTTAAAATGTTAAAAGTCAGGCCTATTTATATATAACTATGTTCAACTAATATATATATATTATATATATATATATTAGGGGTGTAACGGTTCACAAAATTCACGGTTCGGTACGTTTTCGATACGGGGGGCGGAGCAATTGGTTACGCCACAATGTTGTAAATATTTCTGTTTTAAACCATGAAGGGAAGCCGATGGATATCACACAAGCACGTGTTTGCACACTGCAAACTAAGTGCAAGATTTATGCTGGTGAACATCTTAATCTCAGTCAATTCACTAAAAGCAGAAAGTGAAAGTAAAAACATTATGGAGTAATGATGGAGCTTTCGGCATCTGACGCCACATATTCTCTCAGAGAAGACGAGAGACAAATCTACTTCAATATATGCTGATAACGATATAACCTATAGCTGTTTTCATTTACTTCCTTTATATTCCTCTTCTGGCCCGTACATACTGAAAAAAAATAAATAAGAAACGTATTTCGTGTTAAACGGGTTGTTTTTGAAAGTCGGTGCTTTCCAGCGAATTAGGATTCGTCCAACGAACCAGAACATTTTTTGTTGTATTTATTTAGAAATACTTTTGATAATACTTGGGTAAATGTATACTGGGATTGAAGTGATGTGGCTTGGTAAACGTTTTATTGCCAATTAAGGCTGCTAATGCTGAATCAAAACAAAATAATAATAAGGATTATGTCTTATATCTGGTGGAGGTGTGAACGGTTCTGTTTCCTTAACCTGTTAGCCAGCATCCCCCATTTTGGGATTTTTGGACTCACAGTTGAAAAAGACGTCCCGATCTTAAAATTATAACATTTCCTGACTTCAGTGTGCTACACACACAATGTTGGTGTCTTTGCAAAAAAGAACCTTTGGGCTTTACTTTCAACTCATCCAGAGTTGATAAATGCTCAAAAAGATACAAAGTAACTTATAGAGACTGAAGAGCCTTGAAAAAAGTGTGCCCACTAAATTAAAGATAATAAATATTTGTATTTCTATAAAAATGAATTAAATAAGTCCTGGAGCAATCCAGAAAAGTAATGGTTGATAAATAATGTCTCTTGAGTTTATATTTCAAACCGAAGATTCATGAAACTTTGAATTTTAATGAGTATTTTGTAAACCTACACAACAAAACACAAACAATCTCACACAAACACACACACCACACATCACACACATACAAATACACAACACACACAACACACACACAAGCACACAACATATACAAAACACAACCAACACAACACACACACATCACACTCACACAAAACACACCACCACAACACACAAACCACACACACACAAACACACACACCACACACACACACACACACCACTGTTTGAGGGAAAATATATGTGTTTACAAATATATTGAAGAGTTCTACAAACTATTTTAGTCATAATACATACCACTGTATGTTTTTCAATATTTAAAATTATTATAGACCGAATATTAGACTTCATATTGGTGATTTATTTGACACAAAAAAACACAATAGAATAATTTGAGTAAATAAAAAAAAATAGGCTATTATATATAGGTTAGTACATACTCACGTACATACTCTGATTGCCAGACATACACTGATTATGGCAAAAACATTCACACTGATTGCTGTTAATAATGACACACTGATGTGCGGGGTAATTCAGATGATAATCTTATTTATATATATATATATTATATAAGGGCCATATAGTCCATAAGTCCCATCGCGTTCATAGTGATAGCCCTATTCAGTCAGAGTAATCACAGCTGATATCAGCTACACAAGATGCTAATTCATACAGATAAAGCCACGTTCCCCACAAAACACACATATACTATATTTATATATATAAAAAAAAAAAAAAAAAAAAAAAAAATATTACAAAGGTGATCGCTATGTTCCAGCCCCACTCACATGACAGGTGTGTCACAGCATCGGGTGGACAGCGCCATAATTCAAAAAATTTTTTTACAAAAAAGACGGAGTTTTTGGAGCGTTAGCTATTCCAAAACGGATACAAACAATAATCTCCGTGAAGAAAAGAGACGTAAACAAAGGAATATCTGTCCATATAACAAAGTTATTGCTTCGTTGGACTAACTGCTGCGTTGTGATAGAGTGTTCAAATGGGATCCTTACCTCTAACTAAACCGGATTTTACAGCAGTGGATGCGTTTGTGATGCAATATTAACAAAAAGCTGTTAAGTAATGTTTTTTATATGGACTGTTTTGTTGTGTACTGCTTACACAAATTTGCAAATACATTCTTATAAGCTTTCCATCGAAAAAACAGTGATCTATCGTCGATGCTTGAGGCTTAGACCTTCAGAATGGTATATAGTTTGCCAAGATTAATTTTGTTACCGTTTCATTTGATCTATTTGTAAACGATGACATGTGCAAACAAAGAGCGATCAGGACGCCACTGTCCTCGTGCAGCTTAACAGGTTAAACTAGTTTGTCATGCATTTCTTTATTTCAACACATTTACAGCTAAATCCTAGCATTTTAAATTTGTGATTAATCACAATCCATGACTGTGATTAATGCGATTAATTTTTTTTATCGATTGACAGCACAAATATATATATATATAGAGAGAGAGAGAGAGAGCTTTATTGTGTATTGCTGTACACCTAAAGCGCTTTACGATCGCTTTACGCTTTACGAAGCGCTTTATGATCACGTGTATATATATACCATAACCATAACAGCCCTATTAAACACCAGAACAACTGTATACTGTAAATGCACATCATTATCACTCACACATTTGGTTAATCTTAGGCATTTTTATATAAACATTTTAAAGTATGTAGTACTTGACATATACACTACCATTCACAAGTAATCAATTCATACTTGTATTCAGCAAGAATGCATTAAATTGATCAAAAGTGAAGGTATAGACTCTCAAACATACCGTTACTGTGGAATTTGAGACAATATTTGTCCTTACATTTTCCGGGTTGATTGAGTAATAAGAAATAACACTAGGAACAACTAAAAAGATAAAGAGTCCACTGTCCAGTATAGAAGTACTGCATTCATGGATGTGAAAAACATCTTGTGTGCCTACAAATCCAAACACACAGCAAAGTGTATAAATAACACACATGCAAAATACTCGCTATAAACACAGAGATGGAAATCATAAACTAACTTTAAATAAGTCAACTAATTTAAGCTAGCCCCTTTCATCTGACAATAGTACAGTAGCGCCTAACTTATTCAAAAGTGCCTTGATGTTTTTGGACCGCGTCATTAACTTTATTTTAAGAACAGTTGAGTTTAGACCAAAGGAAAGAGATGCTTTTATATTCTAAGCAGGGCTCAGAAAACATCCGCCCCAACATCATCTCACAGTTACAGATATAAAACATGAAGGTAAACTCTAGGAACAGAAAGGAATCATATTTCAAATCAACTAGGGAGGAAGTGCTTTAAAATAGTGCTTCCTGTTTTGTTTTTTTTTTCTTATGCCCTCCCCAAAATTAATAAGGCTTCATTATTAATCTTATATTATACCAGATATCATTTGAAGTTCAAATTATTAAAGTCACTTCAATGAAAATTGTTTTATAGGTTTCATTCCTGAAAAATGTAAAATACAAATATTTCCGCAGACCTCTAGTTGGTAATTGCTTTACAGCACAATAGCCCGGTTTCATAGAGAGGGCTTAGCCTAAACCAGGATTAGGCCATAGTTTAATTAAGACATTTAAGTATTTTTTTATAAACATGCCTTAGAAAAAAGCATTACTGGTGTGCATCTTAAGAAAAGACAAAAGCACTGACATGTTTTAAGATCAGTCAGTGCAAGTTTATTTCAGTTGAAACAGCTCAGATTTACATTTTAGTCTAGGACTGGGCTTAGGGTGAATCCCAATTCTCTGTCTTACCCCTTCCCATTCCCCCTTCCCCTTAGTTTTGCGCGATTCACGTGAGAGTAAGGGCTATCCCAATTCTCGTTTTGATCGAGGGGTAGGGGTAAGGGGTAGATACCCCTTAAAACCAAGCATTTTCACGAGCTTACTTGAAACCAAGGGGTACCCAGAACACACTGCGGCCAGATCATCCAGAGAGTCCCATAAATGTAAGTATTTTCGGCTTAATTGATTTAAAAATTATGACAGTCTTGTTTTGTGCTCTACACTGTCCTGTACATATATATTTGCAACCATGTTCTTAATTGAAACATTTTTAAAAATCGCTATTTTTCCATGCTAACGTTTCATTGCTGATTTGCACAACAGTCCTGCATTTCTCTGACTAGAGAAAACATCACTTAAAACCCACGCAATACAACACACACAACACACTTGCAGATGGCAAGTTTGTGATCAACACTTGTCACCTCTGGTGACGTAGCAGCCAGCTAGCGACGATGTATGATGACGTAACCATAACCAAGTGGTGTCTCATTTCATAGGGGGATGTTTTCACCCCTAGCGCTTACCACTCGGTTTCGAGGAAAAAGTGCGAGGGGTAAGACAAAGGGGTAGGAGAAGGGGTAAGACAGAGAAATGGGATTCACCCTTAAGCCTTGTCTGTGAAACCAGGGGAATAAGTATTATTTTTACCACCTTTTCTACTGATTTTTTAAACCAAAATAAATATGTCTGTGAGTAAAATTTAGCAGGTGTCATCTGGGCCTGCCAACAACTGATTTGTATGAGCATGTAGATGCGACACTTGATGGATGGTATTGGGAAACAAAAGCACTAACAGGAATGCCAAGGCAGTGGGGTTCATTGCTGGGAGACCACGGGGGCTTTATGGAGGCTTTATGATTAAGCTGGCTGACAACACACAGAGAAAGGACGCTCTTTTAGCTAGCATCCGCACTGAGATACCAGAGCAAACAGGTCTTAATCACCCCACAAGCCCTGAATTTAAACACCACATACACAGCAAGCAGCTTCCTAAACCTGCCACTGCAATTTCCATCTTAATCCAACCAGCAACTGAAACCACATCTAACATGCACAGGACACCACACACCGTTGTGTCTATGATAAAACTTCAAGATTTTGCTTTGAGACTTACAAAAGTGTTCTAGTACGCTTGTATACCATCACTGTTTAAAAAAAGGAATTTCTGTAAAATATTTTTAGGTTCTCACAATTTGTCCTAAAACTTGAAGAACAGTGTCAATCAACAACTGTAAAAAAAGAGCTCTTAACATCAATACACAACTAATTTACTGTATATTTCTTAGTATTCGTTGGATCCTTTAAACTGGGAAACATTCTTTTTTTAAAGTGATGTACTAAAATTACTACTGTAATTACCATATTCATAAATCAGGTTACATGGTACTTAAAGGAGCTTCATATAGAAAACCAGCATATGTGCCTTGTACTTTTTGCTACTTTGCTGCATGTCCAATAAAAAAAGGAGGCCAATATTATTCTGGCATGTTTGGCTTTATTCTGAGAAGAAAAAGCTCACAGGGTAGATGAGCCTGGACAGCGTTCAATGATAAAACAGTTCTCTTGCATCACAGGCCAAATCTGCTGAAGTCAGGAAAAGAAAACTTTGGCTTTCTTCTCATTCATCCTCAAGTGCTCATGTTTCTTTCATCTAGAGCAGATGAAAGCACTCGTCATCGTTATGTGGGCATCTTAATGTGCTGTCTTGGGCCTAAAGGGGTCAATGACTGAAATCACTGAACTAACCACATCTAAACGTGTCACCTGTTTCAATCAGGAGAGAGAAAGAAAGACACTGCAGAGTCACTGCTGGGATACAGAGTGCTACAGATGCAAACATAATGAAAGCATTAACTAAAGGTGAGGTGGGAAATCAATACAATGTTGTGCTGTGATATTCCTTCACAACACCTAATCAATAAACTAATGCCAATTATCATCATTATTATTTCCATGCTATAGCAAATGCTTCAATATTTACAAAAATAAGCCAATGCCACCACAGTTTATTCATAGAGAGCAGAGAAGTTTTTCTCCTGATGGCAGAAATTACCATAGCATATCCGCAAAGATCTAAAATACCCTATTTGCATTCAAAGTCTGCCTTTGTGTTTTTAAAGCTTACTGCTTCAAAGAGCTTAGTGAGGAACATGCGATGCAATTTGTAATAACTGTGGTATTTAATGCAGTCAAATATTTTAGTATATTTAATTTAAAGTAAATATTAATCTATGATATATGATATGATATAATTAGTACTGTCAAACGATTAATCACATCCAAAATAAAAACATTGTTTACATAATATATGTGTGTGTGTGTGTGTGTGTGTGTATAATATTACATTACATTTAGAGCTAACAAACGATTAATCGCATCACAAATATATGCTGTGTGTGTGTGTATATATGTGCTATATGTCACAACAACACCCACACACACACACAACACACAACACACACACACACACACACAACACACAACACACAACAACACACACACACACACACAACACACACACACACACACACACACACACCACACACACACACACACACAACATATATTTTGGATGCGATTAATCGTTTGTCAGCACTAAATATAAATACATTTTAATATAATATATAATATAATGCATTTTGTGATAATAAACTACAACATGTCACAACAATTAATTAAAAATAATACCAATATCTGTCATAATAGTGAAAGTATCATGATGAAACTGTATTTTGGGGATTCAAATCCCACTCCTAATCTTTATGCATGCACATATAATAAACACAGCGAGCTGTGCAGTATGTAGGTTATTGCAAGCTCTCTGCACCACTCCATGTACTGTGTACCAAGGCTGTACACAGATCACACTAATCTCTACTTTATATATAATAAGAGAGTGCAAGAGAGAGAAGAGAACTACAAGTTCACAGAAGGACAAAAACGAATCCATGAGCAAAATCTAAAGAATCAAATACAGCAGCAGTCTACGTTCTCCCTCCCTCTACCCCTCTCTCACTGTTTTCATGCACTTGGGATACACTGGCATTTTAATTGATGGAGCATTACCGGGGCTTGTGCTTTGATCTCAGGCTGTGGAGAGAAAGGGGTTGCATGTGGTTCATGGTGGTCTCCCATCATACCTTCGGATGATCACAGACTGCTCTCCATCGGTTGCCTTCCTGGGACCACATCAGCTGTTTTTCTACAGCCAGCTGACGACTTTATTAGGCTCAGACCATCGCTTGCAAATATCCTGGCGCACTGAACCACGAACAGACACACAAAAATGTACAGCTTCTACACGCAAAGCCAAGAGCCCAAATGTGCTGTTATCAATGGGTGAAGAAAGGAAATGTTTCATGGACCACGGGATTTTAAAAGCGCACACTTGTTGCACTTATTATTTTTTTTTTAAATGTTCTTTCTTTTTCATCGTTCAATGGTTTTGTCAATCCCACGGTGCAGGCAAATATTTCCCAGCCGCTAGTCTTGAAAGCTCAATAATGTGCTTGTGGAGGATGAGACATGTCATGTTACACTGAATTCAGGGCTCTGTTTTTCTGTGGTTTTGCTGCAGGAGTCAATCAGGCATCGATTTTTTGCAGTGTATAGCTTTATTGTCAAAGGATTAATTGATTAATTTTTCATTTGATGAGTCCGGTACAACAGATGCTCACAGCCGTGCTGAGCAGAATCCTAATTTCACACTTCCAATCCTTCAGGGTTACTTTTTATTTTCACCCATTCTCAAGCTTTAACATAATCTATTTGTTTTAGCACCTGCTGTAAGAGAATCCCAGAATCCCATATATACACATAAACACACACTAAAAATCACAAAACAAACACGCTCAGACAAACCGCCTGTGCCTCTCGTTTGCCAAATGAAGATGTTAAGTAAGTATGCGCATGCGTCATGTTCTGCAACACTTTCCAGCACAAATAAAAGCCACTGTACCACTGTTCAGAGCGCTCAGCTTTAATTCCCCTGGATCAAAATGTTAATTAAATCTTAAGGACGGGGTTTAAGAGATTCAGAGACAAGTGAAAAAAAAATTGATACATGAAAGCATGAGAATGCATGTCAGATAGATAGTAAGAAAAGGGAGTGGAATTATATTAGAGTATATACAAGTGGTTAATGCACTGTGTGAACATTAACTGCATGATCAATGGCACCAACAGTTGTCAGGTGTCGAGTGACATTCATTAATTCATTCACCCAATAAATAAATGGTACCACTTTAGTATAGGGACCAATTCTCACCATTACCTGGTTGCTTATGCTTATTATTAACATATAGGCTGCTTATAGGCTGTGTTACGAGCACTTCCTCTGTCTGTTTGCCTCTTCAAGATTAATCGCTTTATGTATTGCCCAATTGTAAGTCGCTTTGGATAAAAGCATCTGTAAAATGACTAATACTTTGTTATAGGTACTTTGAAAGCACATATTCTGCATGACCATATTCTACATCCCTAATCCTACCAATACCTAAACTTAACCTTACTAACTATTAATAAGAAGCAAATTAGGAGTTTATTGAGACAAAAGTTATAGATAATAGTTTGCTAATAGTGAGAATTGGACCTTAGAATTAAGTGTGACCAAATAATATAATATATAAAATACATAAAATAATATGAATAAATGAATAAACGCACAGAGATGGCATTACTTGAAAATGTAATGAGTGTTATAAAAAAAATCTCAAGACTATAGGAATTGTATGTAATGGAAATGCAATCAGATTAAAAATGACTGGGCACGTCAATGTTAATTTACTATCTACATTGGCCTTTTCTTTCTTGTGACATATTCAATAAAACAAGCGGGCTATGACAGTCCAGTTTCAGGCTCTGGTGTGGGACTGCAATGAGTTAACTTGAGTAAACAAATTCCTTGATTCCTCTCAGTCATACTCTTGCCATTTTCAGTTTGGCTAAAACAACAAATCCAGCTGTGGCTGCATGGCTGGTAGAAAAAAAAATGTATCTCGGAGGAGTTAAAACAAAAATGAGAGAGAGAAAGAAATAAATATATAGGCTCGCACATTGAATTCAGGCTATTTTGCCAAGCTCCTGTCAGATGGGCTTCCAGCAAACCGCAATAACACAGCTTAGAAAAACTCAACACAATTTCGTGCTGTGAGAGGTTTTCCAATTGACTGTGGGACCACCTGGATTGTGCGAATACACTTATTTGACAAGACACACAAAAATCCAGAAACAAAGGAAGGGAATGTTGTAATGAATTTGAGAGTGCCGCAGAGTAAGGGGGAAAGGGGAAAGCGAGCAGCAATAGAACGGCAGCTAAAACAAACAGCGTGATGGCAGGCAGGAAGCCGAGGACTAGCAGAGATTGGCCCGCTTGTCAGTACAGTAGAGCAAATCGACAGAACACACTGAAGGAATTGCACTGAGGGAGGTACTGGAGAGCAAGCCCCACATCTCTCCATGTCAGGTTATCCCAGGGATCTCCTACATTGATGGACACCAAACGCCTTTAGCAGAGACAGCCTCAGTGAGCTCCCCTACTGTTCTTGGAGGAACTTTGTGACTGATAGGCAGACCAGGGCGCCCATATCTGCAAGTGTCAAAAGTGAGGGCGAGTAAGGAAACAGAAGAAGCCGGATGATCAAGTCTGAGAAGACCTGATGGAAGGTGCCATGCACTCTTAATGGCCAGAAGGTGTCAAGTTTTGCTGTCGAACTGAAGACCCCAGCGAGTGGGATGGTTGCAAAACCGAGACGCTGATTACCAGCAGGTCAAAAACTTGAGTGAATTGTGGCAGGGGAACGGAAAAAAGTTACCACAAAGTTCTGGCTTAAAATAACAGAATGCTGACTTTAATTATTTGACGAGAACTGCGAACATTTTCAATGGGATACCAATCGCAGCATAGTAAGTTCCTTGAAGTGAGAAATAAGGTAAGAAATAGTTACTGTCGGTTACAAAATATCACATTCCTGCCGTGCCATCCCAAGGGGAGTAACTTTGGAAAAGGGCTAAAGTTAATCATCTCCCAAGGACAGACTATGATCCCTGTCAGATCATTCCCCGTCTGCTGTGACCCTCACCCCATCTCCGTACACTCAATACATACCTTGAAGCACAAGAGCGCTCACACAAATACACACTACTCTAGAACATCTAGCTTGCCCTTCACAACCAACTCTAATTTCCTCAGCTCCAAATGTACCATCCCCATGCCTGTAAGGTAAACGATTCTCCCAATTAAAGCTGGTTAATGTAAGTGCCCATCATGCCACTGGCTGCAATGGCAGACTTCATTTGTGAAATCCA
This sequence comes from Ptychobarbus kaznakovi, assembly GCA_027422405.1. Taxonomy (NCBI): domain Eukaryota; kingdom Metazoa; phylum Chordata; class Actinopteri; order Cypriniformes; family Cyprinidae; genus Ptychobarbus; species Ptychobarbus kaznakovi. The sequence continues at coordinate 19,266,369 of CM049797.1, read as the reverse complement.
AGATTTTTTAACCTTAAGCCTGGAGCAATGGACAGCCAAATGGAACAGCACTTACCCCCCAACCCCTGATAATGTTATGCACCCATGCACATGGGGGGGGGGGACTTTTCATGTTTAAAAAGGAGGAGGAAAAGACGACTAACAATAGATGCAACAGGATTAATTGATGGCAATCATATCATAAGTCGTTCACATTCTACATAAAATGAGAGCATTTGTAATTCAAGTCTGTGACTCAAAGGACTCTGACACAAGCTGTCAGGCACAACGACTCCACAAGCTTTGAACCACTTTCTTTTTCTCGTTCTCTTGTCTTTCTGAAAGAAAAGAAGACATGACTGAGATTAACAGCACAGTAGGACTGCACTAACATCTTTCAGCAGTTTCTCTGTCACAATGTACCCCTTAAATGGGACGCTTCCATGAAAATACGGAGAACTTGAGAGTTGAGTTGTGCACCATTCATAATTAAATACAGGAATACCTTCGAAATTACAATTCAATTTCTAAATTTAAAACAATAACTAGAATTAAAATAAAATTAAGGTTTGTAAAGACAATTACACTTTTTTTGTTTTAAGGGCATTCCAGACAGACTTATGGACCAAGGCAGAAGAACACTTATCCATTAGTCACGAATTTCAGTTCAGTCATTTATATTTTGCCATTCTAATCCAAATTCCAGTTCAACATCCTGTGAAATGTGGACAATTAAAATTCACACTAATTAACAGCAGGCAAATTCTTAAATTCTTAATCTAATGGCCCCTCGTGTTTAAGGGGAGAGGCAAAATGTTCTGGATAGCTGGAAATCTTTATCACACAAAACATAACTGAATAATGCATTGTTGTTCAGTTCATTCATAGACAAGTTTGTGCTATGATTAAAATGATGTTCAAATTTCAAATAATTATTTAAGGTGAGGAGGTATTTCAATTAAAAACCATCCGTCATAAGAGTTGGTAAAGTACAAGATCAGAGAGCAAATTTCTGGAAGAGAAAAGAGGATGAAAAAAAAAGTAATCAACAAGTGAAGGTGTTAAAGTAGAATTATATTCCAAAAGGTAATAGACAGTGCTGGAGCATGACCCAGAAACCAATTCACACACATCGAGTGCTGAAGTCACATGGTCTCAATCATTTTCCGCAGTGAATAAAGTGCTGCGCTATGTAAATCTTTCAGCCTATGCAGCCAGAAACTAATTAAGCCATTTGAAATAACATTGCAGGTATGTGTGTGCAATCTAGCAGAGCACCGCTGATGAGCTCTTCTAGGCCTGAGGCCAACTTAAAAAAATGTCAAAGAAAAGAAGCTGCCAAACTCTAGCTGAAAACAGAAGCCTATTGAGACTTGGTAACCTTCTTCAACAACAGCGAAATGTTATGCATTCCCTCTGAACACAAGATAAGAGATAAAGGTGTGTGTATTAGAGGAAAGTGATGGAGCAGCTGGATGAAGGTTTACAAACTACAGTGGAAAAAAAGTTGCCCATTACAACCGAAAACAAGCATAAAAGCTTGATAAAACATTGCAAGCCAGACAGACAAACCTTAAAGAAAACCCACCAAAGCTCAGGGCGTTTCTGTTGATTGTATGGGGGATGAATGCATGTTTCAGTGTTAAGGGAGAACGGTGCTTATTTTCCCATCTTACAGAACCACAAAGCCATGCAGAGCAGCACTGCAGGGGCTTCAGACCGCTTGCCGCTATCTTGGGAATTACAATAAACTATTTGCAGCCGAGGGTTGAAGAGCAAAGAGCCATCTTTCCGGCCCTGTTGTGTCTTCTGCTCAGAGGAGCCTTGCTTGCCGATTGTTTTTGTGTTCATACACAATTGTTCCCACGGTTGCCTCTAGCTACGTTTCTGCACTGCAGAAAAGACTGATATTGTGGTAACCCAAAGGTGTCCACAAATGGATGCTTGGAAATCAATCTGGCGAGAGTCATGACCACTAGCAGAATAACAAGAAGAAAATAGGCGCAAGCTGAGGGCAAGGTAAAAGCTGGTTGACAGAATTAAACAAGCCCTTGGGAATCTTTGAGTGGACTTCAGATGTTAACCAACCAATCTAGGTTTGACCTCACAGTCTTTCGCAAGAGCACATCTCGGGGACACAAAATAACATGATACAAAATCCATCCCCTCTGCATCAGGGTCCCGATCCATTCAGGACACTTCATTTTGTGACAATGACAACTGACAACAGTAATGTACATTACCTATTACATAAAACATGAAACAGTCATGCTAACTCAACATACTCTATAAGTTTCTCCAAAAAACTAATATCTGGAGTAAGCCTTCCAACTCTAAAAGATACACAAGGTGCCCACAGTCCACCACGTTCCTAAATGTCCCGGAAGTGGGTCAGCCTTGGAGACTCAAGCAATGCACTGCTCCCCTTTCTGTTAGAGATGACTGAGTCTCTGGCACCGTCGCACTCACAGGAGGAGGTTGAGGGCTTGACTGAGAGCGATTGGCCCTTTCTAGGTCAGATCCCGTGACATTTCTCAGCTGGCAAAAAAACTGAAAAGAGGATAAATAAACCAGTGGTGCCAGGGGAATGGAGCTACCTGCGGCACACTGTGCCTCTTCATAACACCATGGGGGCAACGTACCTCAGCATCTGAAATTATAGTTGTGCTCTGCTTTTTATTTGTGTTCTGTTCATTTTTGTAATTCTTTCTCTCTTTTTTTGCATTCTCTCTCCTGTAGAGGGAGATCAGCCTGTGGACTTCAAAGAGCGAGATGTGCCAGCACAGAGGATGGAAGCGGGGGAAAAGAGAGAAAGACAGAGAAAGAAAGAGAGGGAGGGAAAAGAGTGAAAGAGGTTGGAACTGGGTCACAGACACTGCAGTTTACTCATATTGGCCAGAATGTGAGAGAGATATTTCTCTTGTTCTATCTCACTAAAACTAAGTACATGGCATGGAAACATGGGCAGCCACTTCTAGCCTAGTGCATCGAGGTACATCAATCTGTCAGTAAGCTTAATTGTTACAACCATGCAAGTACATTTGCTGTTGGGAAACATACATGGCCTGGCACCATGGACCTATTCTTACTTTCAGCAGTAGCCAGCTGTTTTAACTAAGTCCACAGCATGTAAGGATAACCTACCTTTGCTCATCAAAGGCCACAATGTGGATAAGGAAGTGCAGGGCATGATGCAAATGGTAATCCACCGAGCCACTTTGACCCACTTCAGAAAAACATTTCACACAGTTTTAGAGATTACATTGAATGCATAACCTTCCCAAATGCATTTTAGGATCTTATTCTTCCATGTTTACACCGAGAGCAAAACAAGTTGAATGGCTAAATACACCGTGAAAAAGCTGAATAAAAATGTAAGATACTATGTAGTGAGATGAGGGCAGTTGTAATTCAATGTACTGAGAAGTGTTGCAAAGTCCTGTGAGAAAACCGCAAGGTCATACACAGGATCAGTAAACAAAATCACTTAAAAAGGCGATGTAAATTCATGAAATACGGGGAAAAAAGAAAACCAAAAATAAGGGTTGGGGCATTAAAAACCATCCTCTTGACTCCTTTAGAAGCCGGTAAAGCTAAAAAAAAAAAAAAACACAAAACAGGCCCAAAAGAACAAAACTGCATTTGGGCTCCAAGGGTGTGAAGCGAGCAAGGTCAGCGAGCAGAAAAAGCCGCAGGGGCAATTTGTCTGTACACGTTGTAGAACATGACTTTGTGATTACTCAGCTTCACTGTAAACACAAGTCGGGTAAAAGGGAGACTGGACGAGGGGTTTCAAACTTGAATAACTGCCAGTGAAGGACAAACAAAGCACATGATCACTTCTCTGGCCCTCCACGCACACAGGAGGCTTACAGGGACACTGAATGTTTATCAGACTTGTAAGTTATCACCAGTTCTGTGCTGGAGCAGCTCAATAACATCAAAAGCAAGGCCACAGAAGATATCACGGCCACTCGTTCTCCACTACAATGACCCTTGATAAAGAGGCATAGCCGGCGCTGGTCCTCTCAGCCCCCTGCCACCCAACACAACACAAGCACACACACACACACACACACACACACGCAGCTACACACATGCATACTGATAACAGACTCCAGTTGTCGTGGCATAGGGGGGTTGGAAGTTACATCTCTCCTTCTTCCTGTGCTTTTGAGAAAGACAGGGTTGTTGCACTTCAAGGACCACCGGTGCAGCTTTCCCCACGACAGAAAAACAGTGCGATAGCATCTTCTCAGCCTCAGGAAGCTCTTCTCCCCTTCATTGGCTCAGCTGATGACATGCCTGTGTTGATTTCCAAACGTGGGATTGAGGGGTTGCCGTTCCGATGACTGACTACCTCGGGAGGAAGAGGGTGACAGCACATGACAGCGTACGGTGCGACTCGTAACCAAAAATCTTGACATAAGCGCAAACAAGTCAGCAGAGCTCACCAGAGTCCTGAGAGGGATAAGGGATACACTGTCAGCATATGCATGGGTAATGACACATAGCACTATGATGATGACATGGACGACTCCAGACTCTGGTGCTGTTGTCAGGTTTAAATAGCAGTGGAGGATAAGATAGCGATACGTGAGCTTATAGGAAACACAGGGTATGTCAACACAAAGAAAAGAATGATGACATGTTCATGTGCGCATTGTGCGTTCATACTCTAAGACCTGATGACCCAGGGGTGGCACCAGATGAGACAAAAGTGACATGAGTTGAGCTATAGAAAACATCAGTGTTTCCCATTAGAGGCTCCGTCCAACTTAAAGGTAGAGTTCACCCAAAAATGATGACAATTTTGTCATCATATCCACCTTATTGTGCAGCACAGAAGTCAAATTATTTGTGCTGCAAACCAGAGTTTATGTTTAGAATGATAAATAAAAATTATGATAGCAAAGACCAGTTTGCAAGAAAAAGTGTTTTGTAAAAACAACTACAAGCGAATGACATCGGAAGCCGTCCACATTCAACACAAATGGCTGAACACAATCTTATATTAAAAATAAAATGTATATTCACACTCATGTCTTTAATAATGTGCCATTTTTCAAAATACTGATTTTGTGTTTTATAGAATAAAGTCATACATACATATCTAAAATCTTAAGCCCTATTAGGATAGGACTAGTTTTGTGGTCGTTAGAGAAATTTGTGTTTCACAGATGTATTTTGCAACTTTAATCCCGTCTGAAGTCAGAGTTTTTCTCACACATCCTCTGTAATAATTCCAGAACAAATTGCCTACGGTTTTTCGGCAAACTCAGTGATCCTCTGAGCAACCTAATCCCTTCCGAATGCAAATTTTTGTGATTGCGACAATATTTTTTTCACAATGCATTTCCTTGTGTTTTGGCTTACGTGAACTACCATAGAATCTCTAACTACCGTGAGCATGTTGTGTGCCATTCATTTGGGATGTATACGAGTTTAATAATAATAAAATCAAGAGTCAGATCATGTAAATTGTAAAGACTGGCAACTATGGCTCTGCAATTAGGGTTGTGCAGAGCCGTAGTTCACTGGCAAGCTAGGCAATATCGCATTCATTATCGCAGATGAATGGCATTCGATTATGAATGCGATATTGCGTAGCTTGTCAGTGAACTACGGCTCTGTGTAGTAACTGCTGCTTCATTTGAAAACAGGTGATGGAGATTTACCGCCGGAGCCGGCTTTACTGACGAGATGCGCATGAAAATCGCATGTGATTAATTGCACAGCCCTACTGGCAACAGTAATCAATGGCAGGGTAAGATTACTCGCCTTCATTTCTGCACTCAAGTACATAATGTTTTAATTACAAATGTACCCTTATGAAAATGAAACACGGTTGTTGCAGTTGATGTTATAGTTTATGACTATACGCAATGCCCAGATGTACAAAACAGACCCTCCCATCTCTGTAATAAACACAGAGATGTTAGTCCCATACAAGAAAATCACTGATGTCGGCTGATAAGAATCGGAACGCAAAGGTAGTTTAGAAAACTAGCCCCGTCCGACTTTTCGTGTTTTTAAAAATAAAAATGAATGTTCAAATCACAAATGATGGATACTGATACCTATACATTAAGATGTTGACTTAAAAGTAAGGAAACCCACTGCCTTAGGGAAATTATGTAAATAAGCTTGTTTTTTAAATAGAAAAATATAACTATACTGAATTGTATTTTACAATGAGGCTTAATTTTTGTTTCTACAGTTTTTTTATTAGGTCAACTGTCCACATTTCGTGCAGGAATAAACAACTCATTTACTGTACCTTTATTTTGAGACCAACAAAATGGTTAGTCTATCATTATCTACCAATGGACAAAATGCAAACTAATGAGTACACATATAAAAGCACAGCCCAAAAAAATAGGCTTCAGCTCTCTAAATACAGCAACTAACATATTTCAAGCATTCTCAGACATATCTCATAACTTCTCCAGCAAACACCTTGGCAAACTTCTCACCAACTCTTTGCTATCCACACATAAAAACACACACCCACGACCACCGTCACAACTAACTCCTGTTCATACATACACAAACTTTTGAGCAAACACTCATAAGCTTCCTCTCTCTCGCTCACACACACACACAAGCAGGCGAAGGGGGAGCTTGAGGCAGTGAGGCACCTGGCAGTGGGAGGTGATTGAAAAGGCACTAGAAAGGTGTCAGTGCATCACTATAATTAGCCCTGTTGATCCTACAGAAATCCAGGCCCAGAGTGCTGTTGCTGAGACACACACACACACACATGCATGCACGTGCACATGCATACACGAGCACACACACACACACACACACACACACACACACACACACACACACATTCCCTGGGCGGAGTGAGAACTTGTGTGTGTGTGTGTGTGTGTGTGTGTGTGTACAGTTGACAGGAGGTTGCTTTGGGCCTCGTACTGGTGGAAATGTATCTACACAGACACACACACACACTTGAACGGAGCACATTTACTCCCCTGGGTGTCCGCTTATCAGCCGCAGTCTCTTAAGAGTATGTGCACTGACACTTGGTCTGATGTTAGTCTAAATCCAGTTCCTGAGATATACTGCAAAGGTAAAAGTCTCTCAAATATAATTTTTTCATTAAAAATTATTTAAAACTGTGAAATTTACTGTGCATGTTTAGGTGTTGGGTGAGGTTGTATTATGTATATTCAATTTTTTTTTCTATTAGGGATGTTCAAAAGCTACATATTATTTAAAACTGAATAGTCGGTGGACCGTCTGAACAACTAGCCAGATTTAAGGAATCCCTGGTTTAAGTTTATGTCCACAAAATACTGACTAAACCATATCTTTGCAATATATGGATGCTAAGGAACATTACTTCAGTTGGGTGAATAACAGATAGGTTAATTAACAAATAAATAAATAAATAACTGTTTTATCGTAAAATAATCAATTAAATAAAATAAATAAAATGTTTGGAGCACACAGTTTTGATGTGTCAGATTACTTGTTTCCGGTGTAGACATTGTGTACCAGTTTCTATTAGATTATTAGCTCAAAATGAATCTCCTTTAAACCAGTTAAGCTTAAAATATTGCATTTTAAACAGGGAAGCCCTCGACTAAAGATTTTTCTGGTCGACTAGTAGTCGTTCATTTGAAACATTAGTATACAAATCGCACATTTATTAATAAAACATTTAAATCATAATAATGCGCCTTTAACCATCTACATAGTCTAATAAGTGGTCAAGCGCACACATAAAGCTTGCCACAGCACAACGGCAGAAGTAATGATTATGAATGTGTCAGAGAAAAACAGTAAGGAGGCTGCATTAACATTTTAATAACTTATTGATAAACTAGTGCTTTTTTGTTTTCGCTATAAGAGATGAAGTCAGCGACACTGACTCGTCATTTCTGCAGTAGTGGATGCGCCTGTGTGCATTTTTCATACGGATTACATAATCTGAGAATATTTGTTTTCCACTCTTTATAGATGTATTTTTAATGTCTGTAAGGCAAAGATATACACAGAGTTTCACGCTCAAGTTCACAGAGACAGCAGAAAGCGCATCCTGTTTGCTTTCATTATTTTAAAAAAGCCCAAAGTTTTGTTGTTATTGTAAGTGAGCACAAATAAACAGAGTCTTTACAGATTCGAAAGATGTTTTACTCTTATCTCTGTGACCAAAATGACAAGCACGCTACTATTCAGCTTCACTCCGCACAGACACAATAGCGCACATTTTTCTAGGTTAATATTACATTGAGCAGCCATGTAAAGTCGCTGCTACTAAAAATATTTCAGATGATACATCATATTTGAGGTCTATGAATCATAGGCGAGCGTTTGGATGTCCTGCGGATGTCCTGTATTACCACATAGACCAGCCGTGAACTGCGAGACTTCGCGTGGATTTTTTTTTTTGCAACTAATAAAATGGTGGTCGACCAAGCCTCTTCTAGTCAGCTAATGGTTAGTCGACTATTAGGGGGCAGCCCTAATTTAATTTGTTTTAATCTAGACAAACTGACCTTACTTATCACTGAAATAGTTAAATGTTGCTGCTCATTACTTGTTTGACCCCATTATGTAAATTAGGGAGTTTTCTAGCTTTACTAGGTGTAAATTTATAGTTTATACTATTATCCTTTTATATTATACTAAATCACTGCTTTGATTACAAAACTCTTTAGTTTTAATGAATTAAGTTATATTTTGTTAATATATGGTAGTCTACATTTACAAAAAAAAATAAAAATTAATGGCAGATTAACTATTTAAAATTTTCGGGTAATTTGTAGTCTGGAAAGGTACAGTTTCAAAGTAGCATCCTCAAAACTGATTTACACAAGAGCTAAATAAATACCCACTTAAACATCCTAACAATCTTTATACTATGGACTAAATATGAGAAATAGAGTGGCCATCAATTCACAAGTACTTCCTGCCCATCCAAAATTCACCAACGACCTTATGTTTGCATCAGAATAAAGAAAAAGTATGAGCAGCTGCTTGAGAAGTGACACATTGAGACCAGCCGTGTGTCTGTCCACAGTAATCTCAACTCTTTAACCCTGGGGAGTGCCAGGAAGACACTGCTAAGAGATCCGTCCAGACGTGCCAGTGACTGTCATGTGAACGTGACTCGCCCTGTTCAAGTGGGACTACCCAAGTCAGATTTCCAATGCTGAGACCTCAAAGCTCTGGGACTCCTCCAAAAGTCAATTAGACACTTTCAGTCAGGTTTAATATAACTTTTTTTGACTGTCCATAGCCAGGCAAATACACAGACACGTCCACCAAGGGACTGATCCTGGCAATGACAGAGTTTGGCTTCTTTATGCTTATGAAGAGGTTGTCAGTGACTCTCAAGGACACTTGGAGTGTGTGTATGCACGCGTGTGTCTCGGAGGGGAAGCAGGTACGCCTGTCGGAGCGTCTGGCTGCTCCCAGTGCACAGGGGCTTGGTGACATCGCCCGAATGCTGATGTCTCCCCCACTCTTTCACCCGGCGACGCCACGGCTCCCACTCTGACTTTCAGCCAAGAGAGCGAGTGACAGGTCTGCACACACACACACACACACACACAGATTTGTTTCAGAAGCTTGCTTTTTTCCCAGGTCTCAGGAGCTCATTCACAGTTGGTGGTAATAGAGCTGAATATTTCCTGACAAAAGCCTCTCTTTCTCTGGGCTTCTGTCTGACAGGTGTGTGTTAGCAGAAAAGGAGGTCAGTGGTGCAGCCACTAATTTAACCTTTGGATGTATAATTCTCACACTATTTAGCCCCTTTGTTAAAGACACAGATATAAACAAACCGAAGGCAATATAAATACAATTTTGAAGATGATTTTCACCTGTGCCAGCTTAATATGCTTAGTCAATTATAAGCCATATGTAGGTTGACGTTGCTTTGTTCCTTTGAGGAGGCCAAGCAGCACGGCATAGCAACACTGATTGTTAGAGTGACCTAAAATTATGAATTTTTCTCCTGAATCTACGAATACAATAAGCATACAAGTACTTGAATACACCTCTTCCAAATTGGTTATATTTTTCATTTCTAAATTGAAATTAAATTTGATATTTTTGTGGATGGGTTCAAAGCTGAAGACTGGACTAATGCCATCTGAAATGTTAATGTCACACGATGCTTCAGAAATCATTCTAATTTTGATTTAGAAGAACATTTTCTTAGTATTATCCATGTGGAAAACAGTTGTGCTGCTTAATATTTTTGTGGAAACTGGTGTTTTGGAGGATGAATAGAAAGTATTTATTTGAAATGAAAAAAAATATATATTATAAATGTTGGTCACACTTTATTTTAAGATCCAATTCTCACTATTAACAAATCATTAACTACAACGGTTGCCTCAAACTCCTACTTTGCTGCTGATTAATAGTTATTAAGGTAGGTGTTAAGTTTAGGTATTGGTAGGATTGGGGATATAGAATATGGTCATGCAGAATATGTGCTTTATAAGTACTAATAAACAGCCAGTATGTTAATAATATGCATGATAATAAGCAACTAGTTATTAGTGAGAATTGGTCCCTATACTAAAGTGTTACCTAAATGTCTTTTTTGTAACTTTTGATGAATTGAATGCATCCTTACTGAATACAAGTATTTATTTCTTTACATACATAAATATATAAATAAATTACAAAAAAGAACAAATAAATAAATACCCAGAACTACTTTTTCGCAGAAAAACAATTACACTTACTATTTACTGACATATGACGCTATGTATGCTTATTGTTGCCTGGATTGCCTGTATTTACAAAAGTTTTTGTTAAGATGAAGAAAACGGCATAACTGAAGAAAAACTTCTGTCGGTGAGATTTTTGTAAAAATGTAGGTCTTTATATTTATATACACTTTATATTAAGTGGCCGTAACTACTATGTACTTACATCAAAAAATAATTACAATGTAGTAATTGTGTTCATATTGTATTTCAAAACACTTTTGCTGCTATTGAGGTGGGATACGGGTAAGGTTAGGGACATGTTTGGTGGTATGGGTAGGTTTAAGGTGTAATGGATGGGTCATCAACAGTGTAATTATAAATATAATTACATAAATGAATTACAGAGTACCTTTTTTAAAAATACAAAGTATTTTAATAATATAAGTACAATGTAAAAATGTGTATGTACACAATAAGTGCATTGTATCAAATTATTACTTTAAATGTAAGTACATAGTAGTTAAGGTCACTTAATATAAAGTAGGACCAAATTTTGGTTTACTTTCTAAAATCAGCCAAATCTATTGGATATTTCTCTTCATTTTCCCCAGTCAAAGAAATGGGTAACTATGATAACCAGATTTTATTTTCACCCATCCTAAGTATGATGTGTGGCCGATTGTTTCAACAGTTGGCATTTAAATGAGATAGAATAAGTATTTTTTAACAAAACAAATGACAATTTAGTGTTAATCATATCTACAGTTGTAATAAACAAGATCTTTGTTTTATATCTCTATGCAAAAAGCCTTCACATCATTCATACAGCACATTCAAGCAATTCAGATGCTAAAATGCCAATATCTTCTGAACCAGCCAGCCTTCTAAAGAGCCGTGTTCATAAAGGAGCGGCGGCTATTCAAAACATTTGGAACGGGGCCATGTGGTCCATCTTCATTATCATGCACTAGCCTTATGGAAGTGAAGGTCTCTGGACATCTGAATGTTAGCCAAAGGTCCTTGAGAACAGCCATCCCTTTCCCATATTTATTATCAGTTTCCAGTAATGCGGGGTAAAAAAAAAACACATACATTCATTTGTTCTTCTCTTTCGTTGAACCACAGAATATGACCAAGACCCAGTTAACCCCTATTTGCGCCAACGGTTCCTCCCCATCGATCAAGCTCTTGCAAAACGGGCCAATTTGCCCGGAGAGCAACTCTGGCATGTTTCTTTTTCTTTTTTCGCAGCTAGGCTGAACTTTGACCTCCTGAGCAGTCCTCCACGGATATCTGTATGGCTTCATTTTGGTTTCCCGCACAAACTCAATTTCCTGCAAAAACTTTGGCGAGTCTGTTACCTTGACCTCGACAAAGCGCAGCGGAGAGGACGGCATGAAAGATTTTACAGATCCAGGACAACAGAAGAGCCCGAAAGACTGCCAAGAACACAAGGAGAAATTCTAATCGATACAGTCGTATGGGCAGCTTTCATTTGGGGTCGGATTTCTGCTCGAGTACATTGTTAAAGATTGACATACAGGACAATAAAAAGGACTCTATTAATAGTACTGGGTTATATTTTATATCGCTCACTTTCTCTCTTCCCTTCTGTCACACTCACACAAACACTTAATTCAGCCTCAGAGAGTAGTCCCAGGGAGAGAATGAGCGAAGACCTACCTCATACACTGCCACAGGCATTGTATGAGAGAATCTAAACAAGGCCATCCCATTGGGACACTCACACACTGCCCGCAGCGCAGAACGACCTACTACACACACCTCGCCGCCTGCCTCTGCCATCATATCATCAGTTCATTTTGCAGCAGAATCTAATTATCAACACTCGGTTAATGAGTGAATGATCCCTAATAACGGTTCATTATGGTTTTCTTGCTTTGGTCCATTAAAGGGATCTCTCTCTTACAAAAATCAAATGCTATAGCAGTACTGTGTTATAATATAGTATGGTACTGTGCTCAATGACACAGTATTTGACTGTGCACAGCACAGGGAAAACAGAAAATATCACAGAGAGGACCTCTGAAGACCCTTATACCTCTCATGAAATTTGAAGTTTTAACAAAAAATTATAAAACAAAAAAAGCGATTATTAATACAACTTTAATGACAAGGTGGTGAGGCTCCACAAAAACTTAGGTATAAAACATACGCATCTAATAATAATTCATTACTATTGCATATATTTTATAAAAAATCTTAAATAAAAATAAAATTAATTCATAAATAAATAATATTTAATATATTATTTAAATTAATTTGTTATTTTATATTATTATATTTTAAATATCATTTGATATAAATAAAAAACATGCTCTATCGTTGTTTTATGTCCAAAAAACAGTAATACCAAAGCAATGTATAGTACACCACCCCCTTTCTATGACATCATCCCACCCAAAGTGATGGCCCATAAATCTTTGCGCAGTGATGTGAGCAGCTTGTCTGATGGTCTAGACGGCATCACAACAATCTCTGGTGGGATACGATGAGTGAGTGACATTTGAATAGTTTATGCATGTGTATATAATGAAAAACATCTTGCTCTTAGGTAAGATGTGTCTGTGTGAAAATAAGATGACGTAGAGCTATATGGATGAGCATCTGATACCTATTCTGACTGTCAGATGAAGCTACGGAGGTGGGACGAGTCAGACAAAATTAGGCGGCAATCAATAAACGCTGAAGGCGCTCTCAATGCTCACGTCTGCAAAGAGAAACGCTAACTCATAAACTCAGCCTCGTCCGCAACACACCTCCCCATCAGGACAATTAAATGGCAAATAAATCTTTTAACATCTAACGACATGGTAAATCGCTCGTCGGAGAGAGAGAGAGAGTGGTGGAAACTGTAAAACTGGAAGCAGAAGAAACTACCGCCAGTTCGCTGATGATACATTGCACGGTTAAGACTGGGGAATAGGGCCACAAAAATAATGTTTTCTCCTCTTTCTGATCAATTTTTAATTTAGCCCGGCTTGCCTGCACTCTTCCCAAGCCGGGGTGTGGTAATTATTGCATTTTATTGACAGCGGTGATTCCCGAAGGGGGCTATTTAAAAGAGTTTTAACCCCGGAGCAAGTCGCTCCCTCACATGGCCCTTTGAAGGTGTCAAGTTCATTGATTTTAACTGCAGGAAATGCTGCACCTTCCGGCAAGATGGAGAATGCGTTACCCCCGTGCTGGGCCACAGTTACCCCCAGTATCCCGATGCACGCCTCTATAGCTAGTTAACGGCATTGAGGGGCACCAGTTTCCCCCCGTATACAGGAAGCGTAACATCTCTGATGCTAAAGGCTAGTCCTTAGCGAGCAAGCTATGGATCGACTGATAATCATAAATGCAGAAGAAGAAAAAAATACAGGTCCCCAGTCAGTAACGAGAGAAGGGGAAAATAAGAAAGCAGGAAACTAAAGGGATTTCATTCAGAGAGGACAGCGATGGCATACAGTATCACACCGCATCTGCAAATGACAGAGGGAGAGAGGGAGAGATAGTGAGACGATTTTGAAAAAGACATCAAACTGGTGAAAAAAAAAGCAACATGACAGAAATTAAACAAGATTCCTGTGTTTGAGTTTGCCCGCTTCCCGGCCCCCTTTCAGCCTCCCATTGAAATTCTGGGCAGATACAAACCCCTAGGCTTTTGACACACTTTTGAAAACACCACACCCCCTCTTTCTTTCTAGCAAGTCTCCAGAGTCGCTTCTAACTGACTAACAAGAACAGGGAGGGGGGAAGGGGGGGTATGGATCTTATTTTTTATTAAATACTTTATTCTTAATGAAATGCAGTTGCCCTTTTTTACTTATTTTTCTGACGTTTTCTTTTTTTAAGCAGGCAACCGACTGTCAGCAGCAACGGGAGGTTTGGGATATGAGTGTGTGTGTGTGTGTGAGAGAGAGAGAGAGAAAGCTATATGGGGGTCGATTTGGGTCAGGGAGGAAGGGGGTAGAGTTTACTGAGGGGGTGCGGGTCAAAGCAACAGCAAAAACAAACATGCAGGCCAGAGACTGGAGCAGAGAAAACACGGATAGGGAAAGAACAGGACAAAGAAAAATTGATTGGAAAATAATAGAATTGTGACAAGAGGATGAGAGAGAGATATTATTTGGGATAGCATCTTGCTACTTTTATGCAGTATGCATACTTTACAAATGCAAATTTTCTCTATGTATAGATGACTGCCAGAAGTGTGCAGAAGGAATATATCCCATAATGCAACAAGCTCGAACTGCCAAATACATCAATTTGAATCTGTTAACAGCTGTCTGGAAGTTTGGGGGTCAGAAATAAATACTTTTTATTCAGCAAGGATGTATTAAATTGGTTAAAATTGACAGTAAAGACATTTACTGTAATGTTACAAAATATTCCTATTTCAAATAAATACTGTTATTTTAAACTTCTTTGTGAACGAATCCTGAAAAAATGCATCATTATTTTCACAAAAATATTAGGCAGCACAACTGTTTGCAACATTGTTTTCAAAAAGAAAGAAAGAAAGAAAGAAAGAAAGAAAGAAGAAAGAAAGAAGAAAGAAAGAAAGAAAGAAAGAAAGAAAGAAAGAAAGAAAGAGAAAGAAAGAAAGAAAGAAAGAAAGAAAGAAAGAAAGAAAGAAAGAAAGAAAGAAAGAAAGAAAGAAAGAAAGAAAGAAAGAAAGAAAAGAAGAGCTTTGCCAACAGAAATAATTTTAATATATATGAAAACACTTATTTTAAATTATAACAATATTTCTCAATATTGCTGTTTTTACTGCATTTCTGATCATCGAATGCAGGCTTGGTGGGCATAATAGACTTTCAAAAACATTTTAAAACAAAACAAAACAAAGATCTTACCGACCCTGAACTTTTGAATGGTACTGTATGTAGGTGTAGGTTTCATCATATAGATACATGAATAAGTTAATTCATGTAATACAATATTTTTTATGTAAATCCACATTTCAAATGTTAATTTATTCACTTATTTGCTAAGTAGCTTAGTAAAAAACCAAAAAGGATATATATATATATACAGTGAGATGGACATTATTGAAAAATAAACCCAGGCAAGGGGTATGGACACTGACACAAAGTTTAAATATTGTGCATTATTTTACATAATAAGAATAAGAATCATAATAAGTTTTTAGACAATATAGTTCAACAAGGTATGCAGTACGCATGCATTCCTTTCCGAACATACTGCAGTCAGAAAAAGAGAAGGATAGGGAAAAAAAATCCTGCAACTGCATATTACAGATAAGTAAAATAAGATTGGATGGATAACAGGGATGAGGAAAACTGAATAAAGTAGGGAACGAGTGAGTGAACCTGCGAGGGAGAGAGAGGGAGGAGAGAGAGAGAGAGGTGTTGGAAGAGTTGCAGTATATTTATTGCCTCTGTCAAGAGCTCGATTTCACTCATGCTTCCTGAGAGCCACTAGAGGGAAAAAGATCTCAAGCTTCGTGCATCAGAGAGACAGAGAGAGAAAAATCCTCTCACCTTTCCAGTCACGTCCTCACGTTAGCCTCGGCTACATTTTGGCTGGGTCAATGTCAGAGTAACTGCAGGCTTAAACAAGATGCTCTGAGTGAGCAATCAATCCGGCTCTGTCAGAGAGAGCGCGACCGAGACGAGACGAGAGCAGAGGGGGTGCTCATATGAGCTTAAATCAGCCATTTGAAAATATTGCAGCAAACAATACATTTATGCATACCAGGCACGTGTCCTTGTACTCGCATAAACACAGAGCTAGTTTAGGCCAGTGGTCTAAAATGGTTTTGTAAACCTGTCAGGACAGACCCGTGACCAGTTTTAGGGGTCACAGATCACCCACAACTCTGGTTTACAGTACTCAAATTCTGACCCTGCAATACAAGTAAAGTCAAAATCCCAGTCTTTCGTTTCTCCAGCTTTTTCTTGCTCTCTCCTGCTTCTGACAGGTCACAAGGTAATGATTCTGCTACCATGATGCAACAGGCAGAGCTGTCGGTTGTCAGGAGTTAAACTCATGAAGGAATAAGCTGTCATTAAGCAAGCTTGTTTTCTTTCTCAAACACACACACACACACACACACACACACACACGTTCATACACATTCACTCTCTCGGCAACCCAGCTGTCAGACTCCGGCCCAGTTTCCCAGCGCTGCCACGGCGGCCTTCTGTGGATGCCCATAGTCTGTCACACGCTCGCCGCTGTGGGAATAATGCACAATCTTCTCTTACACAGTAGCACGTAGTCAGTGGTGCGTGGCCAGTAAACTCCTGCACACATGCAGCAGCTGGATCAGCAGTTATTGCATTTATCTTTAAAAAAAGTTAAATTAATGGTTGTGTAATTTTTCCTTCTTTTCATTACAATGCATTAACATTTATACCAGCCTCAAAGATTTATACTTTTGAATGGTATATTATTATTTTATATTCTGAAAATACATAAATACACTACCAGTCAAATGTTTTTAAACCATAAGATGTTTACTGTTTTTAAAGAAGTCTGTTCTGTTCACCAAGCCTGCATTTATTTGATCCAAAGTACAGCAAAAAACTAATGTTTTGAAATATTTGTACTATTTAAAATAACAGTTTTCTATTTTAAAATATTTTAAAATGTAATTTATTTCTCAAAACTGAATTTTTTGCATCACTATTCCAGTCACATGATCCTTCAGAAATCATTCTAATATTCTGATTTGCAGCTCAAAAAACATTATTATGTTGAAAACAGCTGAGTAAAATTTATTTCAGGTTTCTTTGATTTGAACAGAAAGTTCAGAAGAACAGTATTTATCTGAAATAGAAATCTTGTGTAACATCATAAATGTCTTTTTAATCACTTTTGATCAGTTCAAAGCATCCTTGCTAAATAAAAGTATTAATTTCTATAATTTCTTTCCCCCAAAATAAATAAATAAATTAATTAATTATACTGACTCCGAGCACCAATATTGATAATAATAATAATAATAATAAATGTTTATATGCAAAACAGCATATTAGAATGATTTCCTGAAGGAACATGTGACACTGAAGACTGGAGTAATGATGCTGAAAATTTAGCTTTGATCAAAGGAAAAAATATATTTTAAAATAGTAAAAATATTTCACAGCATTACTTTTTTGCTGTATTTTGGATCAAATAAATGCAGGCTTGGTTAGCAGAATATAATTATTTAAAAAACATTAAAAATCTTACTTTTCAAAAACGTTTGACTGGTAGTGTACTAGTGTATCTATTTGCTACTTGATTTCTAAACTAAACTTCGAAGAGTGCTTGATTATAGTTTTCTCTCTCTTATTTTTTTTTATTTCAAAACCAGTTGATTATTTCTGGTCTGGCTTCAAAAACTGCTCCTGCACTCATTTGATTGTTTGAGTAGTCTTCCTGCTGCGTTTTCTCTGACAATGAGGTAATAAATACAATGTCTACAGCCCACATCAAAATGTTGAGCGACTCAGAATCGACCTGCTTTATTTTACAATCTTTAATAAAGCTTCACAGGACAGATCAGGGAGCAATGAAATCTGTTTGTAAGCACGTAACCAATTCCCATCAGAATAACACATCTCACAGGCTAAAAGAACAGACTGATCTGGGATCACAGCGTATTCGGCACATGGCCTCAGGTGGCCTTGTTTATCACAGAGGAAATCACAAACACCAGCCGTCACTTGAAGAATCAGACAGCGCATCCGCACCCCTTCAGCAATACAGATATTGCAAAGTGACAGCCACATTCCCTCTGTCATACTGATATACACGCAACAAACTCTGGAATCTCTCTTCCTGTAAATGCTATTATGATGATGTCACAGCAAAGCTGGGGTCATTATTTAGCATGATAAATGGTCGGCAGAGCACAACGTGCATTCTTTCCGTCTAACCCGTCGCAGTACGCCCCCAGAACGCACCTCTTCGCAAATGCAATAAGCCACTGTCTCACACACACATACAAGCAAACTCGCCTTCCCTGTCCATCTTTTCCCGGCGCTGTACGAAAAGTGACTTTGCCTGCAGACATCAGTGTGTGTGTGTGTGTTTTATGACATTTAGATGGAAGAGCGAAGGAGATCTCCCTTAAGTCAATTTGAACGCACGGGCCGATGAAATTACACAGGTAGCGGCGGGCTGCGTGACAAACGACTAGCCGCGATGGACGGAAATAACTCCACTCGGGGATACGTCCTCCGACAGAGAAAAGAAATGAAAATCTAAATTACAGTTTACAGTACACACGTAACAGCAAAACAGCTCCTTTTGCTGGGTAAATAAATATCTATGGATTGGAGAGAGTAAAGAGGAGAAAATAGAGATAGATACAACAGTTGCTCAGACTACAAGCATGTGATAATACTTTCACTGATGTTAAACAATCTACAGGCCCAGTCAGGCCAGAAGTTCAGATATTTACACACCCTGCCAATATCTTTACAGACCAAACCACATTCATTTTTAATAATACTGTATATACTATAGTGATATAGAAATAAATATTTTTAATGTGTACAAAATACAAAAAGGACTTTAAATTCACAATACAAACATAAAAATGTGCACTATTGGTCAAAAGTTTTGAATAATTAAGATAATTTAAGTCTCTTATGCTCAACAATGCTGCATTTATATTGACTGGAAATACAGTAAGAACTAGGGGTGGGAATCACAGGCTACCTCACAATACATGGCTCACGATACGATAATATCACGATACAGACATTTTTGCAATAATCGATATATTGCTAGACAACCCTATAATGATATATCATGATATCTAACTATGAAAACAAAATGCCTGTGAAAAGGTTTAGTGAATCTTCTCTCTCTTTATTCAAGTCTAAACTTTTAGAAAACAGAACAGAAAGTTCTGTAAATCAAATTTGACATTTAAGGGAAAATTAATTATTTTATTCTTGGACTTATTAAAAGCTCACAAAACCAACACATTTAACAGCTTATCAACTTTTTTATATATATACAGTGGTGGAAAAATTATTATAACACTAGTATTTTCACCAGCTAAAAATAGTTTTAAGTCAGTTATTTCTATCTTTTGTTGTAGTGTGTCAATTAGGAAATAAAATGTACATTTCCAAACATTCATTCAATTCAATTCAAGATTATTTGTATAGCACATTTTACGATACAATCGTTGCAAAGCAGCTTTACAGGAAATTAAGTTTCTACAATATATTTATATATTGTAGAAACTTAATATATTTAACTTATGGCTAAATTTGGCTATTCATTTTCCCAGTAATTGTAATAATTCAGTGAGATTAGTGAGTTTGGAAAGAAGTAAAAAATGGTGCGGCCACATTTTTAGATGCTGGAGCAGGGAAATCTATTTAGAGCGGCTTATTGTATTAATTAAAATATCGATATTTGTGCCAGTGTATCGATTCTCATATCACCAGGAGAAGGACAAAAATATATCGCCATATCAATATTTTGTAACACTTTATTCCATTTTAAAACGTAATTTATTCTTGTGATGGCAAAGCTGAAATTGCATCATCATTAATTCAGTCTTTAGTATCTGTTTGGTATATTATTGATTTGTAGCATAAGAGACTTATTTATGAAACATTAATAATAAAAAAGAGTATGTAGGTATGTTATTCAAATTTGAACTTAAAGCCTTTGGAAAAAGGAATTGGAACTTAAACACATTTTTACTTGATTGACATCTGGATAAATAAACTATATAGCCGACACACACCCAACACAACACATATGCAATAAATTATTTTACAACAAAAATTGAAAGTAACATTGTATACACCATGCTTAATTACATCTCTTCGCTAAAAAAATGAAGACAAAATGAAACCCACCTCTTTGGCACGGTTAATGAAGGGTATCTGCGTCCCACTGTTGAGGTCTTCATTAATGATGAGGCGTCGAGCCCACTGGCCTGCCCTTACCACTCCACTGCCCTGGATGAGAACCATGATCTTCTCTGGGTTAGTGAGGGCATCCTCGCTCATGTAAATAAAGCTTTTTGGTTCATCCTCAGCTGCATCAACCTAAAGGAATATAAATATTACAATTAACTCCAAACTGAGATGCCAGTCGCCAATTACGACAGGGCACAAGATGAGATCTTTAGTTTGAAAATTTCATTTTTATATTGAACATACTTAGGGCACTTCAAAACAAGAGTTCACACTACATTCCAAAATTCTGCAAGTAAATGAAGCGGTCTATAACTAAGTAAAACTAGAAGCCTCACATCCATCATCATTTATTCGAACTCGGCAAACTTTGTGAACCTCGATCCGATTATAAAATGTGTTTTTGTGTTGTTTGTGCGACTCCTCAATCCCCTGATGTGTGTCAACAACTATATTTACTCTTATTAAAGTGGGGCAGGACACTCTCAGAAACAGCAGAGTGAGTCAGAGCCTGGAATCATTTCTAATGAACGGCGCTCAATGCTGAGCTATACACTGCCAGCTGCAGAAAACAGTCAACTGCTGTCTGTCTGCATCTGATGACTTCATTACATCGCAACAAATCCATCTTGACATTTACATGGTGTATGCCTCCAGTGTGCTGATAGGTTATGTGGCAAACTCTAAGATGAGCATAAAATCATATGCTTTGAAATAACACTCTTTACTCTTCTTTAAAATGGACTTTGATAAATGGATTAAGCACTAAATGCAGTTGCTCACAGGTAGCTTTGCCCATGAAACTCTCTGAAAGACAATACAGACTCCAAGAACATCATTTGGTAAATACTCTCCACAAATAAAACGGCTCATAAAAGCCTGTGCCAGCATTGTTCAGGTGATTTATGGAGAGTAATTTACAGTGCTTTTAAAAGGACATAAATTCTATGTCTACCAAGTGCAAACACCCGCTATCAAAAATGATCCACCTCTTAAAAAGTGTACTAGAAATCATAACATTATTGCTCATATGAAAGCAGTGACCACAACTCAGGAACCTCCTTGAGCGTACGCAATTTTTCCATCAGAACAAATGCAATTTTCTCCTGGAGAGTTGAGAAGTGTTGAAGAATATCACTCTAAAACTTAGTTTTCACACAATATAGACCATAGTAATCTTATAGGATGCCAAGCGCAACTGCATCAATGTTCGCAATAATTCTGTTTAGATTCAAATCGTGGGCATCTTAAGTATTAAGGAGGAAAAAAGACATTACTTACAGGGAGGATCTCCTTCTTCAGGTTGCAGTCGTTCTCCAAGCGTTCATAAACATGCTTTGTAATGATCTGCAGGAGAAAATAGAGATATCCTTAAAAGTCTTTCAAACAAACTTACAAATATATCTTCCAGTTGGTTTGAAACTAAAATATACTGTAACTCCGGATGGAACACTTAGAAAAAAAGCACTGAAGGGAGTTATTAAAGAATATTAGATGGACCCCATTCATATTTACGGGGTTCTTAGTGGAAATCGGGTAATCTCAGTAGTGAACAAAAACTAAACTGGAAAAATAAAACACTCAGAAATTGGGTAACACTTTATTTTAAGGTGTCTTTGTACTTACTGTTATAATAACAATAAATTATAAGAATTTGTATTAGAAACACTCATGCAGCTGCATTAATTTAATGCAAAGGTCATATAATAAAAGAAAATTATGAGATAAACATGACCTTATTTTTTATATTGAGAAAAAAACCTGCTAGATTTATTATATTAATAACTCTTGAAATAAACAAAATCTAAATATGCGATAAAGATCCATTGTGTAAGTTTGATTTATTTGGTATGATTGTACAAAGAATAACTCAAACTGAACCTATACAGAAAAAAACAATGTTTTTCTTTATGACGATCAGAATGAATCACACTTTGTATATATGCAGAGTCCATGCAGCTGTACACTCGACAGCAGGAGTGAATGAGATAATTGGAACTGTCTGGATTTCACTTGTTCTGCACAGAGAGCAGTGTACGGGTGCTGTCAGCCTAAAGCGGGGCAAATCTAAAGTACAAACAGCGTGTTGATGTAAGGTATGTTTATCCCTGCAGCTAAATTGCTAAAGAACGTGTACACAGTGCAATTTCAACCCCGGGCCAAAAGTTTCATGGTTCAATGACATCAACAACTTTGAGCGTTTCTTTCTTGTTTTGCTTTAGCTCACGATCTGCAACAGCTGAAACTACAGTGTTTTAAGAGATGAATAGCAAATGTGCTCATTAATATGAGATGTTTTATGATGGTTGTGATTTGGCAACAATCAGCAGAACAGCTCCAATGTAACGGGGCTTATCTTTCAGGGCACACTCATCCTGTTATGCCAAGTCAGAGAAAACTTTACGGCCCACCCGGGTGGAGGCACTAACAGATGCCCCACTGGAATGGGGCGTGAAGGTGGTGGAGCCGGATCGGTGTCTGACGGCTGAGACTGTCAGCTGTGCTGGTGTCACAAAATGTATGAGGTCTTGATCTACAGTCAAACAGAGCTGATGGGTGAAGTCAGTGTGATGCACACGGTCCAGACCAGTGGTCCTCAACTGGAGGATAAAGACACAAAGTTCATTGACAGGTCTGTTCTGATTGTAGGCGGGAGGGAAACAAATAATGGAAAATACAAATGACAATGTGTATCTAACCATATAAAAACTAGTCAAATTAGGCAGATGCCTACATAGACAAGGTTGCATGACGCAAATGCCCTTGAAAACATCAACAAAACTAGGCAAGGAAAAAGATAATATGACTGAGAAAATATAATTATGAGATCACTAATGATGATAGACTGATGGACATTTTTTGGGCGATTTTTGTCTATTTTGAGATTATGACATCAGCATGTTTCCTTGGCCAACAGTGTTAAGTTAACTTTCTTGTATGGCCATTAAAATCCAAAATCTAAAAATCTAAAATTATTAAATGAATATGAACTATGAATTATTTTGTCTGAAGTGTATGTAAATGCAAATTAAGAGTTTATTTGATTTCAGCATTTGTGTCTAATTAATATGATTGTATCTTTTATGATTTTATAAAGTCAAGTTTGTAAAATGTCACATCTCAACACATGTACTAATTTATCATTTAATCTGTCTCTGTTGTACACAATGAACAATTCCGGTACTATGTACTGTAGGGTCAACAACTGACGTTCACATGTAAAATCTCCTAAATTCCTGAAGTAAACCATTTGAGAACCACTGGTTTAGACTAGATCAATTTTGAATATATTAATAGGATAATAAAAATCCAATCAAAAAATGATCTGTGACTTCAATCGCAGATAATCAATAAAACAAATGTGCATATGAATTCATACCCACAATCATGACACAGAGGAGGAAAAAAACTCAAATCAAAACCTTTAGATGGAGTAATAATGCAATCGTAATGGTTACATACTCATTTAAAGCCATAAGGCATGGCCTAAGCTATTGCTTATTTGATTACAAACACCAAAAGTACATTAGGCTCAAATGAGCTAATGCAAAGGGATATTAGCGCTCGTCAGCGGTCAGCGGGTCTAAATGAGATGACGGATATCTCTACAGACCGTGGCGGAGGCGGCGACGCCAGTGATGGTAGGAAGACACAGGCAGCGCAACAGTACCTAATTCACTAAATGTCAAGCTCTCTGATGAAGACTAAAATGGTTGTGAAGTGCAATATGCTTGTGTTTAATGACATCAATAAGCCTTGCAGGAAATTTCATTTATACTACATTATTGCTTCAGTGCCTCAGGTGCTTCTCTTTTGATATATGAGAGAAGAGAATGAGGGGGTCTTGAAAGGGTGCATGGGTTCTGTTCCAGATGGTCCACGGCCATTCACTCTCACAGATGATTGAGTATATGCGTCCGACAAGATGGCGAGGGGTCTTGTACATAAAACGCGTGAATGCGTGCAACATGTTCCCCTCATCATGTGCCAATGGAGAGTGGACTGTCCATGCTAACATCACAGGGTGGAAAAACAATATAGCAGAATTATATATCTTCCATATATAGGTAGCAGTAAGTGGATAGTATGGTGGCTGAAGTGGATAATTCGAGTCAAGCATCATTTCAGCTTCAAAAGCAATTTTGCTGCTATTGTACAATAACAGGCTGCTGCTCTTTTGCTTCATCTCAAAATCACAAACTGTATACTCAATACTGTAACAGTATATTCAAATATACGAATAACATATATGCTATTTAACATATGCTCTTTTGTTGGTTTTGATTGCTTCTATTGTCCTCATTTGTAAGTCGCTTTGGATAAAAGTGTCCGCTAAATAACTAAATGTAAATGTAAACATATATATATATATATATATATATTAAATGTAATAGTCTACTGTACATATTACATTGTTTTCAACAGAACAACTAAAGGACAAACAGACATGATAATATGGTAAAAAAAATAACTGGTCTGTGGGAACCAAAGACACATCAGGGCTAACATTGACTTCATGGAATCTTTAGGAAATTATTTTTTTGTTGCAGGGAATACAAAATAGCTTTGTCTAAAAAAAGGAGAAGACATCAGTTCACATCAGCTCTTTTCCTCATTTGTGATCATACTCCATAAAAACTTGAGGAAAAGGAGCTTGAAAAAGCAGCCACTCTCTTGTTTTGCGGTCTTTTAATTTGTACTAATGTCTATTAACAAAGACATCATATTTTATAAAAAGCAGCCAAAGAAATATGACTTTTCTAGAACTCGTGCAGAGTTTGTACAGTTCACATCACGGGGAGCTTGAGAAATGCCCCAAACAATCCCTGAGCAGCTCTGGGCTATTTTTCTCTCTTCACAAAACAACTTTGAATAGTTCATACATTATTTGTGCAGCATTCAGACAAGATTATTTTCACAGGTTTAACTTTTTGCCCCCAGACTCACAGAACACCCCGTGAGCAGAATTCATACAAAGCGTATGTTCGGGGGTGGGAACATCGGGTTCATCTAGTTCATCATCGGGTTCATTCCTTCATACATCCCTCACAGGTGATGCAATCAAAATTGCTGGACCTTATCATTTCAAACCATCTGCATGTCACTAGCGGTTTCTGAGAGAGTTCCCTCAGGCCAATATACCGAGAGACAGAGAATCAATTCTCACAGGTAATATCCTAAATAATCATATGGAATATTAGTGTTTGACTTCGCTGCCCTCCTATAGATAAATTGACATGGAGAGGAGAGCACAATCACCTGTCATTGTAATTAGAGCACAGTGCTGTCGCATAATTAATATTGTCTTATTAGTCTGATAATGAAAACCCTGCAGGTAAGAACGCTAAGTGCTCCTCACCTCCCCCTCTAAACGTGATGAGGGTGGTGATCACAGACCCGCTGGAGAGGAGTGTTGCGTGCACCAACTAAAGACTCAAAATTAGAGTTTTTTATTTGAATTGGAATGAAAAAAACACATTTTGGAGGGACAAAGCTAATGGTAGATCGGAATCCACAGCCAGAGAAATCCACAAGAGGCAATTCACAAAAAACCCGTCATTCAGAAAATCATTGCCCCTTTCCTACTGAAAGTTACAGTTCTTCCAGCTAAAAATGTTTTAAAAGGGTCAAATCACACATTTTCTAAATGTTTTTTGAGATTTCTTTTGTACCTTTCTCTCTTAAATCCACTTATAATGTTATTACATTTTTATACAAGTTTTTTTTCCCTCACTATTTTTTGTCCTTTATAAAAAAATAATTATACAACAAGCCTGATAACATTCTAATATGCTGATGTGGTGCCCAATGAACCTTTTTTTATCCCTGATAAAAGCTTTTTTCCAGGATTTTTTGATGAAAAGAAAATGAAAAAGAATAACCATTTATTTCAGACATGTTCACAAGTCTCTGAGGTCCAAGTCACGTCTCAAGTCTTTGATCTATTTTCATTAACAGTTCTCTCAGTTAGTTATTGAGGCTAAATCGGTTTTGAAATACTGATTTCATGATACTATTAACCTTTTATTATTTCTCAGACAAAACGCTGCACATTTCTTTGTAAAATTGAAATATGTTGAATACCAAAACAAAACCAAATTTTAAAATAAACGCCAATCAATCAAATTAATAACACCAATGAAAGAAAACTCATAAACAAACTAAGGCTTTGTCTGCGCTATTTTTCCATTTAAAATTAGAGGCAGCCACAGTATTTTAAACACAATCCAAACAAAGAGGCTGCATACATCCAGCATGAGCAGTTTTTAATCTAAATTGGATTGTTTAATTTCTAAATTTGAAGCAAAAACAGAATGGTCTGACTTTAGTTTAGTGAAACTATCCTATTTAAAACATATTTGCAAGAAACAAAACAGCAGACAGGCTGAATTAGAATGCAGATGCACTCTCTGCCAGCAGGTGGCGCTTACGGAACAGCAATTCGACAGGGATTCCTTGGTTTCCACTGTAAACAAAGCAGTGCTGCAGTTATGAACACTACTTCAATATGCATTAAACAGAGGCAAGATGAAAACTAAAGACAATAACATCTAAACTTTTATAAAAACAGTCAGTTCCCCTCAGAGATACATTCATATAAACTCCCATTTTATAGTCTCACGAGTCACGATCCCAAGTCAAGTCTCGAGTCAGCTGTTCACGAGTCCAAGTCAAGTCGCAAGTCTTTATTTATGCAACTTAATTGCGACTCGAGTCCAAGTCACAGACTCGAGTTTCCATCGACCTTCCTGTCGACCTATACTGTCCAATCTAAATAAAAAGGCATAAAACATTAAAAATAATCTTTTAAACTATTGTTTAGAATTACACAGATGTGTGTACAGAATAGACTTAGATAGCCGACAGACATGGGTTTCCGAGAGGCCTATACCATTATATGCATAGCCTAAAGTTAATTCCCCATTCTATACCATACAATCTTCTTCTAAGCCAGCAAAACACAAAACCCCACATGTCGCACTGCTGGGGTCCCGCATATAAGATACATAAATACAGCCACGTCTCATCTGCCAATGATATGGGTCTCAAATAGGACAATGGGTGACCACACAGGGTCAGCTCCAGGCTCAGACTCCAAGAGGGGGTTTGTTTATGGGCTGCTGATGTGGCGACCAGGATCTGGAGGATCAGAGAGGAAGGAAGAGCCTTAGCAGGGGGATCTGCAGGGGAGCGGCGGGAAGATAGAGCATATGAGAGCGGGGGGGGGGGGGGGGTCACGCTAATCCCCCAGCAGACACCGTCCTCTGCCAGCTCACGCACAACGCCACAGCTGAGAAAAGAGGGAGCGTGGGAGGAACGGATGGAAAGAGATGAGAGAAAGGCAGAGACGCCACGGCGGCCTTGACCAGAGCATGTCGTCTGGGTGGGCAAGCGATAAGGTGGACACACACAGCTGAGGGTCTTAATGAAGTGCACTGTTGTCTAAGAAAGTTGATCTGTTTGTGAACTCCCATGCAGCAAGAATCCTCTTCAAACAAGGAGGAGGGGGTCCACGGGCCCCTAGATTGAACAGAATAAGTCAGAGAAAGCGATAAAGCGAGAGAAAAGAGAAGAAAAAATCCACAGACCTCCCACAACAGAGGTATTACAATTCAATCTCTCCCGTCCGGCTGACCTCAGCACTCGGGTGATGAGACATTTGTGTTCCACGCAGAAAAAAAAACTGGAGCGTTATATGAAACCTTGACCTCTTGCATGATGGGAATCCTGAGGGGAATTGAAAAATGAGGACAGGTGCTTATCAGGTGGTCCCGCTCTGACCCGGACTAATGAGTTGACTGGACACTGGACAGTGAAGGGTAATCAATACTGCAAGATGTGTTTGTCTTAGCCGCTGTATACTGACTTCAGATCAGTCGACCGACGGAGTCTTTTAAAGCTCTTCGGGCAGGACAGAATGAATCAATGACTTCAAAGCTGTTTGGATAATGACAGCGAGTGAGAGAACGGTACACTGATGGAGTGACAGCACAGGGAAGAGTGGGGAATTACCAATAGATTAAAAGGAAGGAATAAAGAATACATGAAGAAAAGTCAAATCCCCAAAACAGAAACACACAAACACAAGGTTGACAAAAGAGGGAGATGTGAATGCTGATTCGTGACAAGAGAGGGTTGAGAAATGAAACAGCTCGGTTGGACTCCCCTTTTCTTGTTTCTCTTTTAAATATTTAACTTTTTGCTGTTTTTGGAGGAAGAAAGTGCGTGCGCTTCATGTGATAGTCCCATAAGGCTTCTGTGTGATTCTTCTGTCTGTTGTGATTCAAACCATTAAAGACAACATGAAGCAACATTCACAAGCATTTACAATCTTTTAAGACAAAAAAGACTGTTTATTTTCTTGCACATTCCTGATTTTTTTTGTTCTTTATTTAAAATGAAAGTCTTTATAACATTTAAATCAAAATGACTTCACATGCGCTTTCTCTGAAAAGTTTGCATTCAGTGTCCGCTCCATTCTGATTTGTAACAAAAAAAATCCCCATTCCCAATTTCTAAAAATCCCCCATTCCTGCTTTTTACCCATTTCACACAGTAAACAGTCACATCACAAGTAAAATGGGCAGCATGGCTTTACATAGAGTTTAACTTCAGAATATTAAATCATCAGGTGTACAGTAACTGCATACGGGGGAAAAAACAGGAAGATTCAGACTTCATTTTTGCTGCTGTGATTTGATGCAATAATGAAAATGATTGAACAGCTAGTAAAAAAAAAAAAACGCTTTACTCAATATTCTTTTCAATTAAGACAAACCATACAATGCAAAAAAGAAATGTATTGAAATGTATAATTATTTATGTTTACCTTAACTTATTTTAGTTACTTTACTAAAAACTACTTAAAATAGCTGTACTGATATCATGTTGCCTCTATAAAGACAAATTCAGGTTTCATCTCTTGCAGCTGGTGGAGGAACATCATATATGTCAACCTTTGAGGAAGCGACGCTTCCTAAATTTATTTTTCTTTACTTCTATAGGGAGCTGTTCTTAACATAAAAACAAAACAAGCATGTCTGATGCTATTGTGTGGGCCTGCAGTCACTCTAAAACAGCGATGTTATTGTGCATTGTGTGTGTTTGTTTGTTTGTGTGTGTCTATCTACAGGATATAAAGTGTATTTGTGTTTCTTCACATAATGAAACAGCTGTAACATTTACAGTAACATGACTTTCACTAATTTTTAGCTCAAATGTTGCAGTACCAAAAGTTATGCACCAAAGGTTAACTGCATCCCTTCCAAATCCTATTCAACTCCTTGTGTCACTGTCCGATGTCTTTTCAATGAAAAGCCTAAAAAAACACTCCCTCTGAGTCAATGTTTCTCTCACACACTAGCAGTATAAAGCCAATCAGTATAAAATGTGAGAAAGAGGGGAGTTATCTATGAAATTAAGCCATCTGGGTAGCCCTTCTTCATTAGAATACTGTATGTCTGTCATTCCACAGATGCAGAGAAAGATCCTCATTTATTAACAGCTTTATGCTCTCCCATCTGGAGTCAAGCCCACACTGTGTCACCTAGCGCTGAGAACAGTCACTTACAGCCCTCCACACGCAATCTCTCCGTGCGTGTGTGTGTAACGTTCATGACCCTCCGCCCACTGCGAACATACCAACATGGACCCACACAGTACCTGCCACCCACACACAAACTCACACGCCGTCAGACACAAAGTATGAATGCATAAACAGCGTTGTACTGCCAGGGAGGTCAACAAAATGGCCAGGTAAACACACAAAACAAAACCCTCGCATATATTGAGGGAGACACACACATTCGCAAAAGGCAACAAACACCTGATACTATGATAGGAAAGAGACACATTAAGAAATGTTTAGAAAAAAACAATTAAATGCACGCAGAGCATCTGAAGCCCCCCCTCCCTCCCCAGCTAACATGGTGATACAAATACACACCCCTCGAAGGCAAAGCACTTGCCAATGTTCAGTGATGCAAACCAGCCAATGATCTCACACTTCTGCATGCGTGTGGAATGATGATCCCACCGTGATGAAGAGAGAGGAGAAGAATTGTGGAGAAGTTGGCTATAGAAATAGATGATGGAATGACCCCGAGTTTCAGTTTGCCTCCAGCTCCTGCATGTACTGTAAGTGTGTGCAGATTTCATTCAAAGATGCTGTAGAACTGCAGTAGAGCGTTTGAAATCAAACTAATACACAGGTACTGCATATTCAGAGAGTGTTTGGAACAAATACAATTAGTGCTGTCTAATGATTAATAACATCCAAAATAAGTTATTTACATAATGTATCTGTGTACACTATGTATATATACACACATGCATGTATATATTTAAGAAAGGATACATAATATGCACAGTACACACACATATATTATGTAAACACAAACTTTTATTTTGGATGCGATTAATCATTTGACAGCACTAAAATATACCTAATTTGATGATGGACCAATGAATGAAAGAATTAATGAATTCAAGATGCATGTGCAACAACATACATTTAAAAGATTAGACATTATTATAAACACATTACATTCAAAAGTCAATGAGGTGCAATGCTGTTCGGACAGCAAAGTCCCAAAATATATTCTATATCTAGAAGAAACAAATAACAACATGAGTAAATGATGACAGAATTTTCATTGTTGGATGAACCATGCCTTGTAAAATTATTATGTCTGATAACAATTTATGCTATGCCTAATGTCTCCTATAAACTGAAAATTATTGATAGGAATCGGACAAAATAAAAAGCATTTATTAGACTGAATAAACTAAGACATATTATTCCACACTTCAACCATAAAGGTTGCAGGGAAATATGAAATATTATTTATTGTACTTTTTTTGAGAGGAACACTTTCTCAATGCTTTACTTTGTGGGGAATATTCTTGATCGTTTTCTTTGAAAGGCGGGTTTCTCTTTGACAGAGCTTCCTGGCATTCTTTGAAGAAATATGGCCTCCGTTTCATATTTTTTCAACAAGAACAATGTAATATTTCTTTCTGGATTTGAATATAAAACTCACTATAACTATCAGATAAGTCACTGACATAGTTTACTCTTACACATCTGGCACACTTTACCTCGCAACTACTGAATATTTGAATTTTAATGTATAATAATTTGTCATTAAATTTAAATGGTATTAATATTTTTTGTACTACATATTTTCCTTATTTTTCACTGCTTTGGCAATACAAGACATGCCAATAATAATCATCAAACCTTATGGGCCGAGATGCTTTTGCCTGAGTCTCTCTCTCTCTCTCTCTCTCTCAGTGAACCTGTCAGGGTAAACCTGTGGTCCAGCAGCTCATTCAGGCCCAGCTGAAGTGCAAATTGGACATCTGGTGCTGCCTCCAGTCTCACAAAGACTCTCGCCCACTTCTGCACCCCACATTCACACTCTCAAATCTGAGAACGCTGGAACACAGGGACACACCACCAACAGTGGCATTCACAGACACAAGACAGAGACAGTCAGAGCAAGAAATCAAGTTTTCAGCTGAATCTGGCCTCCGTATGCCTTATGGGTAGAACAGCACTGAATTCACACACTTCTGTCACATTCTGTGCTGACTGCAGGGGAAAACCAGAAATTCTTCGGATGGATTCAGCTATGGTGATGCATGCTTAACAGAGCTGAGAGTATTACATTCACACTTGTAGCTGTCAAAATAATCAATTATTTCATATTTTACTTTTAACTCTGTATTTCTTTATAATGTAGAAAAAAACTAAATGTGCATTCAAGGAGAGAAATAGGTGTATTTTTTAAATAATTATAATGTTGACTAATAATTTATTTTTATATAGCATGGTGATTAAGATATTTAGAAACCATGGTATTTATATGGTACTTGAATACCAATCCCATTTTTTAAAGAAAAGAAAACATTTGGCCTCCATTTCAATTTTTTTAACAAGACTAGTAGCACTTTCTGCACTTGGATGTAAAGCTCATATGTGTGTGGGTGGGGGGGGGTGGATGGATGGATGGATGGAACATTGCTAGAGTAAATGGCTATGGTATTTCATAGCATATTCAAAAATATTTTAGTCATAGTAAAGTGCTGCAAAGTGTTTTTTTGTTTCCCTTCAAATGTTGGTGTACTATGCAATTACTTTGTAATTGTACTATGCAAGACTGACTGTATAAGAGCATGATACTGCCGAAGTCTGTGTTGAACTTTACAACAACAAACAACATCATTGGCATGGTTTTGTACCTCCAATCTATTTGTGCAGGGTAGCTAAAAATGACTTAAGGGATGATGTATAACTATTTTCTTTCTAGCCTGTTTAATGAACACAGGCTACCACAAACAGTACTTTAATATCAGGTGCCACACAAGTGATTGAATATCACATGCATCTATATTGCAAAACATAAAAACATACATCAAAAAATCATCTAACCTTGCTCAAACAAATCCTTTAAAATTCAAAACAATATCACAAAATCCAAACTGCTTTCACTTCACTCTACTTTGAATTCACTCAAGAGAAGTTCATGAAATCTGGTCACCCGCTGTTCAGCTCCGAAACGTTTGCTTTATGTTTTAGCCACATAAACAGATATGCAATGATAATAGGGGAGACGTGTTTTGTTTTGTTCTTAAAGGGCCATTTCTCTTAGGATCATACCTGGACCAGAAATAATACGCTCATATAATCCTAAAAGAGTCAATCTCTTTCCTTTGAACATCAAACGAATATGCACTACAAATAAAGCCAAAGAATACAGATGTAAATGAAGAGAGATAATTAAGTGCATGTATACACAAATTAACTAAAAACTCTGTGAACTGCATTTGAACTTTCAAAGCCATATGCAGGCTACAGCAGAAAACGAAACTTTCCTGAAGGCACACACAAGTACACACACAGTCTAATAAGCCAATATGTGATACACATCAAAATATGAACAATCAACAAAAACCTTAAAGCTTATAACATGCACACAGCCCTGGAGCGTGACCGTGGAAGCGGGTTGGAAGGAGTAGTGCTTGGTAAAGCGTGAAGGTGTGAACAGTTAAGAGTGCTGTAAATCAGAGCTCACTCAGACTAAACACAACAACCAAGAAATGATGAAAGACAGTCTATAATGTATCAGAAAGACCACGTTCAGATCTTAAAAATGTTCTATGTGAAAAATACACGCGACTCAAATAACGGCCTACCCAAATATCAATACACCACTGAGATCAATGGTTTTAAACTTTGGTGGTGCTTTTTGGTTTTAAAAAGGTATGTTTGACCTTGAAATAAGTAAAAATTTTAGTTGTTTTTTTTACTCTTAATTAAATAAATACATGCACACATACACTACCATTCAAAAGTTTGGAGTCAATACGTTTTTTGTTTGTTTGTTTTCAAAAGCAGTCTCTAACTGAATATATTTGAAAACAGTAAAATAAATAAATAAAATTGCAAAGTTTTATTGCAACTTAAAATAAATGTTTTCTATTTTAATATAATATAAGTTTAAATTTGTATTTATTTCCGATTAATCCATTAATCCAGTTCCAGTGTCACATGATCCATCAGAAACCGTTCTAATATGTTGATTTGGTGCTCAAGTAAGTACATTTCTTATTAGTATCAATGTGAAAACAGCTGTGCTGTGATCTTTT
Source organism: Ptychobarbus kaznakovi (assembly GCA_027422405.1). Taxonomy (NCBI): domain Eukaryota; kingdom Metazoa; phylum Chordata; class Actinopteri; order Cypriniformes; family Cyprinidae; genus Ptychobarbus; species Ptychobarbus kaznakovi. The sequence continues at coordinate 19,232,147 of CM049797.1, read as the reverse complement.
TTATTCAGGATTCATTATTTAAAAGCATTTATTTGAAATATACATATTTTGTTGTAACATTATATCACCGTCACTTTTGGTAAATTGAATGCCTCCTTGCTGAGTAAAAATTAAATCAATAAATCAATCAACAAACAAACAAATAAATAAATAAATACTGAGCCCAAACATTTAAAAGGTAGAATAAATAAATCAATAATCAAAGATGTTCTACTGATTTGTGAAGATAACACAATATCACATTTGTATGTATTTTTTTATTATAAACATTACCTCTCCCAGCGCTTCATATCTTTTCTGGTTCCATCTATGCAGGTCCTCTTTATAGTTGAAGACAAATGGATCCCCTGTGTGTATGTGTCTCAACTGACCATCTACAGAAAAGAAAAAAAATACATCACTGTATAATTTTGTAATAAAATCATAAAAAAGTGATGTCTTCAAGAGCTTAAGAATACCTAAATGTGGTTCGTGTAGAAATGGCTTCCATAAACAAACAGTTTGTAACTCAATAAGAAAGACAGCGCACACTTATTCTGCAATCTATTCATAATACAATTTCTCCCACGGTTCTACTTCAATAGCTGAAGAAGGGAATATTGAGGAAAATATTAGTGCATTGTATCTTGAAGTGGAGCGTAAGGGACGGCATGAAGCCAAAGCCTTTGTGATCCAACAAGAAAAGAATGTTTTCCAACATAAAAGTAAGACGTCTTTGATTGGCCATGAGACACATGAATGCCTTGTTGTTTTCACAGCAAGGGCACAACATTGGCAGGCTTGAACTCAAGTGAATCACGCTTTACCTTCACATTCACCAACCATTTTGCACCTGCAGTTTGAGGAGCATCAAATACCTCAGCCAAACCTATTCTCAATGAGTAGCTGGGATCCAATGAAACACTGAACGCCTTAGTATATGAGGCCTTGAGGGCCATCCATAGTCCACACAAAGCATGCAGAAGTCATTCTACCTGTCAAGCTGTGACCTTCAGTTCAGAACCTCAGGCCTGCTTGATGTGCATCATTCCCCTTCATGCAATTAAATACGTTTGGCTGTCGTCCCCCCATCTGGCAGGTACAAGCCCTGCGAACGGCTAACGCTTCTCCTGTCCCCCTTACTTCAGCCTTCTGGGACGTCTGGCAGGCCTTCCTCAGACAGCTGGTGCTGCAATAGACGTTTCTCCGCCACTGTACCTCAAGCCACCAGAGATCTGAGAGCGTACGCGTGTGTGAGTGTGGCTGGACCGCTGCAAATGTTCCCTCCTATGAGCATCATTTGAGAGCGGGCCAGCCGACTTCATTCAAAGTGACCCACTTGAATGCCACTGGTCTGCCAAGGCTGGACAATAAGCCTGGCTTTTGCCAAGTACTGATGCTGCTAAACAGCTGCTGAGGTGGATGAGGTAAACAACAGCACCATGGTTGGTTAGGACTAATGGAGTTTCAGCAGAAGGGCTAAATGACTGGCATATACGCAATCCCATCCACTTTTTGGACAACATTTTTTTATTAGTAAATTTGTACTATACTATATTGTAGTTCTGACACACAACATTTGTCCAGCTCAACCATACAACCCTGCTGTTAGTGTCATTAAAAAAAATACTTTCCTTCATTTAAGGCCAAAATAAGTCTGAAACCATATATTAACATATAGTCCCAAACTAGCAAGCCCCTTGTGAGTGAGAGCCAGACTTGAAACATTGTTGCCTACTATTCAATTTTAATATTTCAAAAATAAATGTATGTTATTTAATTGTATACACTGCCGCTCAAAAGATTAGGTTCAGTAAGATTTTTATGTTTTTTTAAAGAAGTTTCTTCTGCTCATCAAGGCTGTATCTATTTTATCAAAAATACAGAAAAAAAACTTATTTTGTGAAATATTATTGCAATTTAAAATAAGTTTTCTATTTTAATATACTTTAAATTATCATTTATTTCTGTGATCAAAGTTGAATTTTCAGCTGATGTATAATCAATGTTGGAAACCATTGTGCTGCTTCATATGTTTTTTGGGGGGACCTTTGTTTTTTTTAGGATTCTCTGATTAATAAAAAGATAAAAAGAACAGCATTCATTTAAAAAATAACATTTTGTGTTACAATATACAATGCTATTCAAAAGTTTGGGGTCAGTACATATTTTCTTTTTTTAAGAAATAAATACTTTTATTCAGGAGGGATGTGTTAAATGAATAAAAAGTCATAGTAAAGACTTATATTGCTAGAAAAGATTTATATTTTGAACAAATGCTGCTCTTTTTAACTTTGTATCATCAAAGAAAAAAGTATCACATGCTCCAAAAAACAATATGAAGCAGCACAAGTGTTTCAACACTCAATGATTTCTGAATGAATGATTTCTGAAGGATCATGTGACATTGAAGACTGGAGTAATGATGCTGAAAATTCAGCGCTAAGTCACAGAAATAAATTATATTTTAAAATATATTAAAATAGGAAACCAATATTAGAAATTGCAATATGATTTCACAATATAATTTTTTTCTGTATTTTTGATCAAATAAATACAGCCTTGATGAGCAGAAGAGACTCCCTTAAAAAACATAAAATCTTACTGATCCCAAACTTTTGAGCGGCAGTTTAATAATAACCATGCATATTATTACATGGCATATAAAGTTACATGGTACAAAAAGTGTTATTCGGGTGCTATGAGAATATTTTTTTATGATTTTAATTTTTTTTTTTTAAGAAATCCCTTATACGTTTACCAAGGTTTGCTTGCTTGTTAAATTGATTGATTAATTGAGTGATTGATTTATTCAAAAAATTCACAAAAACATTAATATTGTAGAATATTATCAAATTTTAAAATTATGGTTTTTGCTATTTTAATTTATTATAAAACACAATTTATTCCCGTGATGAATTTTCAGCAGCCATTAGTCCAGTCTTCAATGTCACATGATCACTTTTTATCAACTTAATGCATCCTTGCAGAGTAAAAGTAGTAATAATTAAAATAAAATTAATTAAAATCATTCTTACAGACCCCAAATTTATGAATGGTACTCCCCACCAAACATTCCTATTAACATAATTCTATTCCACCAAACAATACAACACTGAACAACAAACATAGAAACTGGTTTATAACATTTCTGAAATGATTTTTTAAGAAAGATAGGCCCATCTATTCTACTGTTGACACAGAGAAACAATGGAGCCTAAAAGCAATGTTAAATCTAATAGTGACCTCTCTGAAAGCATATACACTCACTCAAAGCATACACACTAAATACAAATAGCCTTGGGGCCACATACTTTTGTAATCACCCTAGTGCATGCCTCCACAAAAAGAAAAACAGCTTTGAAGATAAAAGATTGCATAAGCACTTTCATTCCCCTCATTATCAAAGCTCCGCACTTTTAGCACAGTTAGCAGGTGATAAATCCAACATGGCTAACTCAGAGAGTATTACACTATTCGCTTTCATCGTTAGCTGTTCAACAACATGTACCACCGCTCCTTTGAGATAGGATGGGAAAGAGAATCAGAGAAAGAATGAGAGAGACAGTGAGAGAGAGAGAGAGAGAGAGAGAGAGAGAGAGAGAGAGAGAGAGAGAGAGAGAGAGAGAGAGAGAGAGAGAGAGAGAGAGAGAGAGAGAGAGAGATTAAGATGGCATGTGCTAGCATAAAAAAAGAAAGTACATTTAAAAATAAATTATGCATTCACAAAGGGATGAAGAGAAACACTACTACCAGAAGTGCCTAACAGAAGGAAGAGGCGATCTAATGAAACCAACATGCAGTGGAAGTTCAGCTCCATCGTCTTCATAACACAGGCTCTCTGAGGAATATCCCCTTCAACTTATTCTCCCTGCTTTAACCTGGCATAATTAGCATGCTTTCTCGATTTTTAGCTTAATGAGGTATACATAACCTTGGATTTCCACTAATGAACGAGCTGAAGGGGGACTGGGATGAAGTCATCATGCCACATGATTTTGGGAAGGGGGGAAAAACAATCATTTCAAGTGAATATGTATTTCTTGTTGGGTTTTCTCAGATCACTGATTAAAAAAAATAGAAGAAGAAGAAGAGAAAAAAATGCACAAAATTTTAAAGCAGTTTCCACAATTTTTGGGGGAATTTCTTTCCACAAGATTTCCCATTATTTGAGGGGAAAGAAAGAAAGAAAGAAAGAAAGAAAGAAAGAAAGAAAGAAAGAAAGAAAGAAAGAAAGAAAGAAAGAAAGAAAGAAAGAAAGAAAGAAAGAAAGAAAGAAAGAAAGAAAGAAAGAAAGAAAGAAGCATTTTATGTTTTTGTAGCGAAAACTATTAGCGATGTTGGATAAAAAAGCAGGTCATTTTAAACACAACAAAAAAACATAAAATAATCATAATATTTGTGAAGCTCTACTATTTGAGCCTGTTACCAAAGTTTTTTAAATTAATTATTAAAATTAAACTAATATGTTACTTTAATTTATTGTAAATATTTATCTATCCCTAACGAATTAAAACTTAACTTAGGAAAAAACTGCAAGTAATCTTGAAAGAATTTTACTTGTAAATCTTATAAATGATTACACATTACTAAAATAATAATAATAAGTAATAGTAATTAAAAAATAGTAATCTTTTTAAATAATTGTGATGTTCGTTTAATAATTATTCCATCACTCAAATCAAGGTTTTAAACTATATTTACACACTTACACAAATCTGCATTAGGCTAGTATAATGTTTAGTTTAACTATTAGCATTTTCGGAATGCTCTGCACCCCATTGGCTGACCGAAAACCCTATTTGAGTAATGCATTAAAAATCTAATGTTCAGAACTATACTTTGGCTCAATGGCCATTCTACATTCATCTCAGAGAGTGGGAAAAGAAGTTGCAAAGATAAACTTTCTTATGAAATCGAATAAAAGTGATACTCTTCACTGAGAGACTGATATAAGGTATTCCAGACGCTAACAGGAGGCGTTTTAGAGAGAGGAGCAAGGTTATGCAAATCTAGCCGTCAAACAGAGCACAAGGCTGAGTAAGCCACTGACAGCCCATAGCATGCACAACTTGTCCATTCAGCTGCCACAGACTCCAGAGACTCTGAAACAGACAGCGCTATCACAGCCTGCTGCCTGCTGTCAATATCCAATGAAACCCTCTGCACACTTCTAATGCATTCAAACCTTCAGAACCACAGACAACATACAAAATCATGTTATTAAAGTACAAGCCCAAACGCTATTTGATGGTCTATGGCACGTATGTCATAGTGTGAAATAATTTACTGTCTAAAAATGTGCAGAGTAAAGACAAGCCAAAGGTCTTACGCTCATTGAAGGCATATTCAAACTCATCCAGAGTTTCAGGAAAGTGCAGCGGAGGTTCGTCTTTTTTCATCAGCTCGTCTAAATCTATCCTGGACAGTAAATCTAGAAAAAAATGCATTAATTATTGTTTTAAATTAAAAAAAAATTATAAACACACAAAACACCCCTCGTAAAATGTGTGATTTAATTTGTATTTGTATGTATGCATGCATGTATTCACGCACAGTGTGTATTCAGAACTGCTGGCTTTACCTTTCAGTGCAGTAGTTTTTTCTTTTTCTTCTTGTGCCAAGAGCTGGGCCATAGTTATCCAAACAAAACAGATGAGGAAGAAGATGCTGGCTCTGACAGGCATGGACACACCACTACAGAAATATTACTGCATGTCACCCTGATCAAGAATAAATAGATATAATAAACAAACAACAAGCTTCCAATGCTTTGACCGTTATTGTAACAACACCATCACAAAACGTTTGCCTGAGTTGCCTGTAAATTCATTACCATAAATGCATATAATGCATTATAGAAATGTATATTAATGCATTATGAAAAAGTATTATGTAATATTAACAGTAACTATAACAGTAAAACTATAAAGCAGTAATATTCAAATATTTCAAACATTAGACTGATTGTCAAACTGCTACAGAGGTGTCACAAATCATTCAAATAAAATTATAATAATCAAAATAGCAAATAAAGGGTTTTTAAAACAACTTTTGCAATTAAATCACAAAACACTAAAACATGTGATTATGACATATTATAATGCATATTATGTTTCGATTTATCAGTTAAATCATGTTTAAATAATATTAATACTCTCAATAACAATCAATAATGTTTGGGACAATGTGCACAAAAATATAATAATATATTAAATGTTTTTAATGATATGTAACTACATATAGTTGTGATTAGTTCAAATAATCATTAATAATAAGTATAACACTAGTTTGATTATACACGGACTTTTTTCTAGTTAAATAATACATAAATATCGACAGAGAAATTGTTGTGCAGCGTAGCTTGTAAAGTCTCTAGCTGCTAATGTTAGCGTTCTGATAGTAATGCTGAGTTCTGTTCGTGTGTCAGCAGTCAAACGGAAAGTCGTTGTGTTGAATCTCATCGTACTTTACTGACAGTGCACTTTGATCTGACAGGTCTGTCAGATGACTGACTGTTTATGGTGGTAACTAGCATTAAGCTAACAGCTTGGTTCAGGTCTAAAAGCAAGCGTGCTGAAGTGAGAGACTCACAAGCGCCTGAATCTCAGTGTCTGCATTTAGAGAAACACGGTGAAAGCAGCGAGCTGCTGTTTGCGACTTGATCGGAGCATGTAAACATAGTAAAAGATCCCCTGCATGGACCCCAGCCAGTGTTTATAAACAACTACTCATCACACAAATGGGAGAACAACTTCACAAAGCACAGATAGTTCAAGCAGCGATACGGATCACCCTGCTAAAGAGCTAGATGAAGACTAAATATGTATTTGCATGCATGTCGCTCCGCTCACGTACCATAACAACAATCACATGTGAGATGTCACACATCCTGCTTCCTCCTTCTGCCAAACAGGAAGAAGACACGCCTCCGTCTCCTCGGAAACGGAAGCGTGTTACACACGTTCCAGCTGATGCGGGATTTAAACAGACAGCGCCGCTTTTCACACAGACACAGAAGAGCTGTATTAAATTATACATAGCCTATGATATACAAACGTTTTCATTACAGTAATAGACAATAAGCTACAGCTAATAATGTTTTTGATATCATTGTTTGTACTATGCATAAAATACAGTTTTAATATCCTAAAAGAAAATCCACGTTTTTGTGAATTAATCAATAATTATCACATGCATAGAGTGTATTTCAGTGTGAAATCACTGAAAATTAAGTGCAGACTTTTGAAAAATACATATAATCATTACCGCGGGAAGTAGGGGTGCTGCAGCACCCCCTGGCGTGAAGCCCAAGATAAAAATGGGGGGGGGGGGGGTGCGGTGATAAAAAATAAATACATTATAATTTTGTAACAGAAAATAAATAAAACTCATTTGATTAATTTGTATATTCATTCAAATTAATAGAAAAAAGAAGCCTAAGCCTACAATGACAATAAGCAACAGTAGAACATGAATTAAGTTGAGTCAAATTGATTGTGAAAGACGTTACAACTTAAACTGACTTAGGAAGTCGTTTGTTGCCATTACTTTTTTGATCATATTATTACCTGCACCGTGCCCAAATAAAGAATTAACGACCTTTTCTACAGCGATTGCAAAGACACAGCACAAAAAGATCGAGAGCGTTTATTTATCTCAGCAGCAACCAATCTCACATCTGCAGAACTTATTTTGATCTTTAACGTGAGATCTTTCCTATTCTTGGAACACAATTAATGCTTAAGGTTGATTCAGTATTAGGCTACTCTTAATGAAAAAAAATCCCACACACAGCATCAGTACAAGTAGCTTATAATTAAACATAAAACGTTTATTAACTGACTGAATAAGACATACCCGCGTTGTAACAAATAAATAAAAGGTTTTCGGATTTTCCCCTTATACTTCAAACAAATGCTTATTGGCTCATTATTGTTATTATTATTAATAATAATAAAAAGGCTATAGCCTAAAATGACAAATTAATTTAGGCCTATATTAAACTTTGAACTTTTATTAACAATATGAATAAGGGAAATATGTTTACCTGCATTGTAACACAAATAAATAAACGTCTTTGCATTTCCCCTTTCATTAAAACGATCATAGTTTGTGGTTCATTATTAGCCTATTAATTAAAACACATCAGCCATAAAATAGTACAATGGCAAGTTCGCATAGGCCTATATTAAACATCTAACTTTTATTAACAAAATGAATAAGACAGATATAGATTACTTGCATTGTATGGTCTTTTCTCTCTTTTAAAACAAATGCGTTGTGGTTCATTGTTTTATTTATTTATGAAAACAGCAACAATAAAGACAAACTCGCTTATATTAATCGAAGTTTAAATGTCAAAAAACTAGATTTATTTTTAACGTTTGAGGATATAAAGCACCGTCTAGTACGGTCTAGCCCGTACAACCAAGCCTGGGCTGACAAAAGAGATTACATGAGTGACTAATGACCTGTAATTTTCCCCTTCCAGCAAAGCAAATAATGCTCCAAAATTTGTTTCCTCATAACTGTTATATTATCATTTGTTTAACAGATAAGTGGAGTACAGTTTTCAACTGAGCATTCATCCAATGCAGAGTGAAGTCATATTTCATCCAAACCTTGATATACAACCAAGCCTGGGCTGACAAAAGAGATTTAGAGTTTTTTTCCAGCAAAGTTTCCAAAATTACTGTTATATTATCATTTGTTTAACAGATAAGTGGAGTACAGTTTTCAACTGTAATGCAGAGTTCACATCCACAGGACATCCACTTTTAGCAATCTTCTTAGCAGCTACATACACTGGTCATTTGGTTCTCCTGTTATACAGTCACTGGGACTTTGCTATGTTTCTTGGCTTTGGTCGAAGTATATTTTCTTTAACTGATCCACTAAAATCTTCTCTTCATCCTCCAGTGCTACAGCATCTTGCATCTCCCACCTGCATTTCACAAACACAGAAAACAGAAATGTGTGTTAAGCCAACTCTAGAAAACACTGGTAAAACACAGATCTTCCTTAAGCATACAACTTCTTTACAAACTTCACAGTCAATCTCTTGTGAGTATACAAAGATGTGAAAAATAACAATATTCTACTCGTGCTGTATCAGGTAGCACTGTCTGTTTATCACGTCTGATGCATATTATTGCACACAAAAATGCAAGAGTTGGATGAAATCACCAGTTCCAATTTATTTGCTTGGTATTAATCAACGTCTAGTAGCCAGGGTATATGAGCTTCTTTATTAGTCTACCTGGAAATTAAAGACTGGAATAAACTACACAACTTTTGCTTAGATTTGCAGTCTTCAGATTTTGGCCAGTTGGAGTTGACAGATTTCACAGAAAATCATACAGTGTATGATGGACACTAACTTTTTTTATTAGCTTCAGATTATGATTCAATCCAGTCTATCGATATAAACCATGTTTGATATTTTGTAGAACATATATCGCAGTTGTCACACATTTCCTTATAATGATTTCCGAAAGGATCATGTGGCACTTAAGACTGAATTAATGGCTGCTGAATATACTTTCAGATTAAAAAAAATTGTTTTACATGTTGCTAAGAGGGAAAAAGTTTAAAAAGAGAAGATAATCTATAGTGTCCATTCCAAAAACAGCCATGATCTGTACGTCGATGCTTATTTCTTCACCGCAAAGAGCATCTTTCAACATCACACACTTGTATTTGTTACAAAGTGTGAGCATCCCTCCTTTTATCTTTCTCTGTGAGAGGTGAAGGCACCTTTTCAGATGATGATGTATAGTGTCCATATATTCAGTAGTGGTACAAAAGCCTATCAAATGACTTCTGTGCACATAAAGCAGCTATAGCAACGTGGCCGCATTGATTGAGCTTCCACCTCAGTCATTGTGAACGTGTCGCTATCAGACAAGCTCTTCTCTCCTCTATGGATGGCTGTGTCACTGTGGTAATTACAGTCTATATGGGGAGGATTTGTTTATGTAAATATGTGCGTTTGATGCATGGGGCCCTCTCGGGCATGTCTCCTATCAGAGCGGTGTCTCTTTCCTCCTGTCAGAGTCACCTTAACAGAACCACTGGGCCTGAACCTGATAGCAACAGCTCGACAGATGAGTGTGTGTGGGTTTTGCACATTTATTTTCTGAACGTCTCTCACTTTCTTTTTCTCCTGCACTGGTGGCATAGAAGGATTGCGGTCCTCGGGCAAGGCCCTTGGGCACCAGCATCTTCGGAGACACAATTATGAGATAAAATGCCCAAATGATAAGAAATTACATTGCAAATATGAGAAATCAAGTCATTATGAAAATGAACAATATACAACAGACAACAATGTATTATAGCTAGTACACAACATCAAATCTTTGATGAGGAGTTTAGGAATAAATACCATTTGCCATTTTTTACTTTCTTTATATGAAAGTAAAGTTGCATGTCTATCTATATCCATCAACTGTCAAACATCTGCAGCAGCATGTTTTCAGGTGTCTCAGCTGGAGACCTGACCCTTGAGAAGACACTAGTCCAATTGGCCTGTTTAATAGGCCATCTTTAATTGGTGGAGTGTAACAATTGGTCTGCAAACGTTCAAAGTTCAAATTGAGTCATGTCAATAGAATCAGGGATTTCACAATGGCTACAAGTTGGTCACACGAATTTGCTGTGTTGAGCAACAAAATGTTTATTTGTTTGAAAGTATCACATTTTATTGATTTATTTTTGTACCAAAACACAGAAACTGAAATTAGAGTTTTCATTTAGCCAAAAAAACAGTACAGAAAATAAAGTTTTGGTTACTAAATTGACAACATTGAACTCAGTATGTTGTTCAGGGTGATAAATCATGTCGTGGTCATTTTTGAGCTGCCAGTAAGCGGCCCTTTGATTTTCCAGCTAATCAAAAATTAAATATTGCTAATCTATTTTTTTGGGTTGCAGACCTGTTGCAGCTTATTGACATTTTGTGCATGTTGACATGGATGCTGACATAGTCAAAATGTGGCATTCGAGAAATGTTAACTGGTTTATTTATTAGTTTTTAATTATTATTATTTTTATTTATTTATTTATGCTTGCTGTTTTTTTGTTGTTGTTTTTTGCTTTTTTGGCCAAATATCTTCAGTTGGCAAAATTTTGAGTCAATCAAATCAAGTCAAGTCACCATTTTTAGTGTTATATAAAACAGAGATTAGTTTCAAAACAGCTTCACCGTATTAAACAGGAAAGTAAAAAATAATTATGTAAATGTCAAAAATATTAATTTAATTCAGCTATAACTGTGTAAAATTCATTCATTAAAAAACAAGTTCAATCCAGCGATAAGCAACTCTACTAAAGACAGCAGTGTCTTTATTCAGCTCCAGTCATTTGAGTGTTGATTCATTTCAGTTCAACAGCAGTGTTGATGATTACACAATAAAGCAGTTCTACAGAAGACAAGTCATCATTGTTTAGCTCAATTCAGTTCAAGTTATATTCTCATCTGAGTGTCAGTGCCGTCAAATCGATATTACTGAATATTAATTGTCTTTTAGACCACAACTAAGCAAGCCAACTACAATGGTGGCAAGGAACCCAAACTCCATCAAGTGACAAAAAGTGACTAAAATGAATTTTGTGTGAGCTGTGCTTCATACACTGTTCATTAACAATATTCAAACAATAGATCCAATTTTAGCCATGAAATTTCACCACAGGAAATATGTGCACCCTCTGAATCGCTGAAGGAAACAACCCAGGCAAATGTCAAACGGCCTCAGTCTCTCATCTCTGGTCAGTCATTACTTCGGCGCTACAAACAAATAACAAATAATGGAGAACACATGGAAAACACAATATTTACAAATGTCAGGGACGTGCCGAAATGAACAAGAGAGAGGGAAGGCGAGGGTCGGGGAGGAAGAAGTGAAGACGCTAAAGGTTTTTTCAGTGTTTAATTTTCAAATAGGATTAAGCAGAATGACATTTAGTTGAAGGTTACTCGCTCGGTGCTTGCCGTCATTGTCTTAGCTGATATTGATATTCAGGCGGTGGTCTGCAGCTGTCAGTGAGACAAACATGCTTGATGAATGAGAACACGAGCCACAGGGAAGTGTTAAGTGCAAATTTGAAACTGGGTCAAAGTTTTTTTTTTCTTGGGAGAGAATATGTAGATACATGGTAAAATTACCTAGTAAACATCTCAATAGCTTCCGTTTGTGTCCACCTATGATGTTAAGAGCATATATCTTAAGTACCTCCGTTTATCAATGTCAGCGAAGAATCTCTAACTTTTGGGCATACAGTATGGATGCACACATGCAAAGAACAGTAGAATATCAAAACTTGTCAATAAAGTAAAATTTCTCATTCAGGTCATCAATCAAAAGGTACAGGTGTAATACCGTCGAGCCTCATCCCGGTTTTTCACTATGTGACAAGACGTGGTAATAAGTCAAACCTGAGCCTCTTCTTCATAGTAGTGAATATCTAATGTATCCTCACTGAGTTTCCAGTATTTTAATGTTTCCTGACAAATACTAAGTGTCAGGCAGGTAATTCAGCAGGCTTCTCTATCTTAATAAGCCCGGTGTGATGTGGTCTTTCAGTCTTATTGCGCGCCTCATTTTTCATGCATTAATACCACTCTTGCTGACTCGGCTCTTCCTCTGCATAAAGATCAGACTACATGCATTATGAGCCATATATTTACAGATTCCATATAGTCCAATGGAAATCAGCTTGCTGACACCCTCCAGCCGTGTCTGCCTGCATGGTGTGCTTATTTGCTAATAACTGCATGCATTCTATGCATAGAGTTACAATTCACAAAAGAATGCTTTTCACTGGTGAAGTACATGTTTTGGGATATGTAAAGAAAGAATGTGAGTACATTTAAGCATTCACATCTAGCTAAGTTCATTAGCTTCAAATTAATTTTCACTTAATATTTCATGCATACAAAACAGTTTGACCATTCCTCGCTGTTTCTGTCAACTTTTTCAACTGAAGAAGAAAATTGACCCTCTTCTGTTGTAAAAATCTATCTGTAGAAATCTATTGGAAATTGTCAGCACCGATAGCCTAGTGGGCAGTGCGCAGACATACCGCTGTGTAACACCGTCGTGATACGAGCGTCCCGAGTTTGAATCCTGGCTCGAGAACCTTTCCAGATCTCCTCCCCCACTTCGCTTCCTGTCTGCTCTACACTGTCATGTTGTAATAAAGGTAAAAATGCCACAAAAACAACAACAAAAAAATACATACAAAACAAACAAAAGAAGAAATCTACTGGAAATAGTAGGCCGTCCAGGCACACAAGTATTGATTATTATGAGACCAATGGGGCCAGTGACACGTAAGAGCCCTGCGCTGAGGGGCCTGCGCTAAGTGAAACCAAAAAAAGTATGCAGTTCAAATTGATATTGATGGACATGAATATGTACAATTAAGACACTGCAGTAAGATAGCATATCAATTGTTTTATACTATTATCATACTCCGCATTAAAGTGATTAAAAAGTAATTTAGAAGACATTCACATTTTTGTAAAAGATGTGTATTTTAAATAAATGCTGTTCTTTTGAATTTTCGGTTCATCAAATTACCCCCCCCCTCAAAAAATTAAAATTAACAAAAATCTCAGCTTCCACAGAAATATTAAGCACAGCTGTTTTCAACATGACACTAATAACAAAAGTTTAATAATAAAAATAAAAAAAATACTTTTGGTATACTAAACTGGTATACCACCTAAAGTCTGGAAATGGGAACAACTAATGTTGTGCTTAATACACTTTAATTGTGCAGAAGCAGTGCTGAAGTATATTTGACTGTGCTAAAGTGGAACTATTGCAAGTATTGTTCAGGTACACTTTAAATATATTGCATTTAAAGACAGATATCATACAATCCTTCTTAATAGTGACATTAAAACACATTTTAGACATAATATTAAGAAATGTGCATTGTGCGAGAAATAAATACAAATCAATAACTGTGTTCATGGATTTGTAGTGTACATGAGCCAGTTTTAACATTCAGACGGTGCCCATGAAAGTTATTTAATGTTGAAGCTATCTATCTTCACAGTAGGATCCGCACCAGTGGTTCCTCACAGGTCAAGCCTGAAGAACAAGCCGAGTAACAGTCTCTGACACTTCTATACACTGTTCCTATCACATTAAAGTCCGGCCCGCTCTGGGCTATCTTAACACTGTGCCATGTACTGCATGAGCAGCCCCATTTAAGAGAAGAGAGAAGGAGAAAGAACAGCAGAGGCTATTAGACTAACTGTCAGCCAGCAGAGTGGTTTTCCTCTCCTCTACATGTTTTCGGGCAAACAGACTACCAGCACAGTTGCCGACAGGTACCCGTGTTTGTTTAAATGTGCGTCTGTCAAACAAAGAGCAATGTGATGCTCAACACGGGCGAAGAAATGGCGAGCTGACAAGTCACGCTAATCAGAGGCTTTGCACATGCTTAGCACTTCAAGGATCCATCATAACCCAAACCTAAATATTTAAAGTGCTCAACTTTCTGAAAAGGTCAGGGCTTTCCATGCATGCCACGGAGGAGAGAAGATGTTCTGAGGGGAGAGAGCGCTCAGAACAGAGACCGGCCGTTCTAGCCTTGCCCTGGGATGTGAGGAATCCAGTTCATTTCATGCTTATGGCTTTGCCCTTTGGAAACCACAGAGGTGCTCTGCAGAGAAAAGGTTGTTCAAATACCTATAGATCTGAAAAGTACTGTTGAATACAGAAAAATGCTTGAGCCAGATAGGTGTGACTTCAATAATCCTGTTCCATCAAAACCTTTTTTGAAGATTTCAGTCCATGTCTGTTAGCTCTGATGTTATCTGTATGCTAGGCTAGCGCACTCCTAAAATTTGACAACGGTAATACATTTGGCTTTACGTCATGGCACAGATTTTACTTTGAACATCAAGTAGTGACAAAAATTGTTTATTGTACCAAAAAAAATCCTGGGTAATACTTTACAATAATGTTCATTTTGTTAAGTTTGCATTAGGCATGAACTATCAATGAACAACATATTTAAACTATGTTTGTGTTATTTTATTAATTTACACAGCTTAAAGTATCAGTATATAAAGAAATTAACTTTTAACAAGATGCTTTAAATGCTGTTAAAGTATTGCCTTACTAATGTTAGTGAATAGATCCTTCTTGTAAAAGTTTTACCAAAAAGTCATTCAAATAACTAAATGTATTAATATTACCATGAACCGCACACGCCCATCAATATGCAAAATTATACAGAGGCAATTGTTATATATATATATATATATATATATATATAGGCATAATAAAATGCATGAATGTGAATTGCATTTTTTTTTCTAGTTGAGTGTTTGGTTTCAATCATTTCATTTTTCGTTTACCTTGTATAATTCTGTTCATGGTTTTAAAGGATGAAGGAAGTTCACACAACCTGCACATGTTGGCATCACTCAACTGACAGTTAAAAATGCACCAAAATATAGTTTAGATGTATATTAGGAGTTTGACCAGACACGCAGCCTTCAAACCCATAATCCCAGAGTAACAAAATAAAATGGAAGAATTGTAATAATATTTTTGATAAGTCTATATATTATACCTATTCACTATACCCAATACATATTCCCTGCTGTCAAAATAATAACATTAAGTCAAATTAATTGGGCCATTAAAATGGCATTACAATCAAATGGACAAATTACAGAAACAAATATATATAAAGTCAATTCATTCAACAAGGAATATTCCATAAAATGAACATAACACATCTCTAACTGTGGCTGTTGGCAGCACAATCTACGAACACCCACAGTGCAGCACATATTCCATCCGCGACTGTTTCTCGCTCCATGCTACTCTCCATCACCTCGCTCCAGGCCTTCTCATCCATCATCTTTCCTCCCCACCTTCTTCTTCCACTCTGATCTCCAGAGCGCAAACGCCACCACAGCAGCACTGGCGGGCCAGCAGGCAGGCTAGACCCGGTACCTCAGGAGCGCGGGGGAGCGTGAAAGAGAAGCGGCGGAGCAAGTGATCAAAGGACCGCAGACAGCTCTTCCAGCAGCTGCCCTTGAAATGGCGAGCAGAAAGGTCTCACATGCATGCCACAGCTTTAAACTCTCAAACTCTTTAAACTGATTAGTCCTGAAACATCAGAGAACATGGTCAGGACCCATGCACCTGCTTTAGACAACAAGCTGGCAGAGCTCACTTCGACATGCCACGCTGTGTACTGGGGAACAATTGAGCTGTCACACTTTGTGGTGTAGCAGGGTTCAGGTCTACGTTTCAAAAGTTCAAAAATGCCCTCAGCCTTTGCATACCTGATGGGTTGCAGGCCTGCGTGAACTATGAAGTCACCAGTGCAGGCTTTGCAAAAGTGCACAATGTCATTACAAAAGGGTTGCCCATGTGCACCCTTCTGGATCATTAAATAAAAAAAATGGGATTTGGTTAAAATATGATACCTAAATAAAATATATTGCTTCAGTAAAAATGTATTATTTTTTTAATTTAACTTGGGTAAAAGCATTTTTTATGTACTTGTGTGTTAGTACTGATCCATGAAGGACAGTGATGTTTGTTTGTTGATTGATTGATTTATATTATTGATGTGCTCCTTCCACCAGCTCAAAAGACATTTAAGAAAATATTTAAAGATCTGGAATCATTTACTCAATTTCACATTGTTGTATGACTTTCTGTGGGGCAAGTATATCTTCTTTTTCTCATAAAAGATGCTCACTCTTACAGAAAATTTGAGGTCAGTTTGACATTATTATTATTAGTAGTAGTAATTGTTTTGAGGTGATAACTAGACATTGCTAGTCAATAAGAAAGATTAGTTGATGCAAACATTAAACAAACATGCATGATCTGCAAATAAGAAGATCATGAATGTTCATTTTTATTAACAAACAAACAAACAAAATTGTATGTTACCAAATGTACATTTTTGATATCAATTAAAGTAACTGAGACCAAACAAGCAATCATGAGCAGTGATGCCAAGGAAATATTATTCAAAATGAAAACATAAGTTAATTTCACATCTACTATAATGAAAAGTTGTGTACAAAAAAGGGCCTTTTATTTATATCATGATGCTATTTGATTATCATATTCATGTATCTTTCAATAAATTTTACTGTAATATACTTAATATGTTAAAGTACTGCCCAAAAAAACAACATTCCCATCATTTTCCATTTTCATGCTAATACCAAGGTACTTTTTGTAGTTATACTTAATCTAAGTTTCATGAAGCTAAACTTGCATCATAAACTGCACCGAAACATGTTTGCTAACTGTTCACGTCCTTATTTTGAGCAAACCGAGGCCGAGCCAACAAGAGTGCAGTCTTTATCAGACTTGTGTTGCATTAATGAGAGCGAACACCATTCCAAAGCCTGGCAGACGGTTCCCTGAGAGTGTATGCACTCTTGTTAAGAGGCCAACAGACATTGATCATGCATGGTCGCCCTCCAAGTGGCGAGTTCGTTCAAACACACCCAGTTCTTAACCTCCACTGCAGTTTGTCAAATAAAGTAGCAGCAGTGCTCTGTTTGCCCTTGACTCTGTCTCTTGTCAAGAGTGCACTCTCCTTGTCTGGATGACACCTCTCACAGAAATAGCAGCCAGTGAGCTGGTGCTCAGGACCCCCATCACTTGAGCTAAATCATTAGCCCTCTTAGTCACAGCGCTGCTGGCTCGGCCCCTGACAAGTCTGAAGCTCCTCGGTCTCGTTTTTATTTCGCCACTTCACGCTCGTACTCGCACAAGGCCAATTAGAGGAAACTTACGCTAAGCTAAATTGTTAGTAAACAAGAGAAGCCATCGCATTGTGTGTTGTTCGCCGAAGCAGGCAGCGATGGTCTTCCTGTCATAACACTCACAAAAGCAGTAACAAGCTGCAGCACTAGACACCTGCTGATGGCTCCAGCGAGCCTCCGGGTCCCAGGGATCAAGCAGATCCACGGAGGCAATCAGTCTTCCCTGACAGGCCCTCGCTGCACCCCGAGAGCAGTATGACAGCTCTTATTTTACCACAGAGGGACCTGCCGACACACCACCTCACCCTGTACTAGCAAAACCCCCGGCACCCGCAACCCCAACCTCGGAAAGCCACGGCCTTATAAATGAATGAACAAAGCTCCGTATTTATAAACACACACACAATCGTACACACAACCCGAGTTGTTTCTCGCTGCTCCCAGCTGAGTGCGGCAACAAAAAGAGATCCATCCTGATTTCACCTAGATACGCCTCTAAGATGTAGACTATCATTTATTCAACAGACTCCCTTTGTAAGAGATGCATATTTTAAGTGTAAAACACACCCAGACACGCGCACGTACGCTCACAGGGGACGACCGCAGTCATGAGTGACGCTAGCAGTGCGGAAACATAAATATGTTGATATGGGGGAAAGTTTCTCAGGGTTTTTTTTTTGTGGGGGGAGAAGTAATTCATCTTATTCCCTGTGTTTTGAATTTGCATCGGGTTCAACCTTTACAGCATAATAACCGAAGAGGAAGAGGGAAATAACCAGCACTCCGGGAGCCCGAGCAGGATGTTAAAGCGACTCGAGGCTCAATCGACGATTGCATGCGTGCTTCTTCTGTTTTCTCCTTCAACAACATTCCCGTATCTGCTCTCTGCTCGGAGTGGGAAGTCGGAATACAGAGGCGCGGGTGGTGGCGGTCAACGTAATGACATGATTAGTTAATAGTCTTGGTGCTCGGGTGCTTCGCCCGTCAGGCCTGGAGTGAACTGATTACCCAGTAAATCCATTGATCTCCAATTGCCTTCCCAAACTCCCAGCGGGGCACGGTGATCTCCAAGCAAAAAGCCAGTCTTTCAACTTCGCGAAGGGGGGCTTAGTCAAATCTGATCACAGCTCTGGCGCTCTTACCATTTCAAACAGCTCATTTTTCCACACGCTAATTGAACTTTTGGGGTGTTTGGGAGATAAATAAGTCAATCCTATTACCTCATTTAATATCAAATGCCACCTAATTATGGCTGTGCATGTTTTCAAACACTGCGTAATTTATTGTTATGTTCGCCCCCCTAATCTACAGATGCCTATCGCCTGGCCATTTCTTTTCCCCTCCTAGAATGAAATACTTGCCTTTACATCAGGTGACAGAGCCGTGGAATAGATAAGCAATGAATGTATTTAAACTTTCATAGCACTCCACTCCCCTTAAAAGGATTTGCATCAATGCTGTGGAAGCTTTCGAGGCTTTTTCAACAGACAAATGCCACTCTGGAGGACGCTAAGAGGGGAGATGCCTCTTTTTACATATCTCTCTTACATTACATGATTTACCAAGTTACTGTTATTTACAACAATTAAAAAGGGCTCACTTTCATTTAAACATGTAGAAGAGGAATTTAACCAAACTAACTTAATTATATATACATTCATTTTTATTATTTACCAATTAAATGCAACTCTATCTGTATCATATAATTGTAAATCAAATTCAAATGTACAACCAACTGATAAAATATATAGTGCGGATATAATATGCCATGCAAGTCTTTTCAACAACAAAAATAATAATTAGTTAACTTACTTTGAAATAACTGACAATGTTGTTGTACCTTTTAAAAGTTTTTTTTTCTCATTTGAATTAATTGTTACAAATAATAATAATGCTACAATAATAACATTTTCTACTGTTTAAAAGGTTTGGGTCACATAAGGGTTTTTGTTATTGTTATTATTATTATTTTAAATAAATAAATATTTTAATTAAGCAAGGATGCTTTTAATTAATTAAAAGTGACAGTAAAACCAATTTAAAAGTTTTAAAATGTAGAATTTTTTCTATTCATCAAAAATTGGGGAAAAAAAATTATATATCACAATTTCTACAAAAATATTAAGCAGCACAACTGTGAACATCATATTAAAATGATTTCTGAAGGATCATGTAACAATGAAGACTGGAGTAATGATGCTGAAAATGTAGCTTTTGCATCACAGGAATAAATTACATTTTCAAATGTATTAATATATTATTTACATTTAATAAATACAATATATTAAAACAGAAAACAGTTGTTTTAAATAGTAAAGTTTCCCAATTCACTGTTTTTACTGTATTTTATAAATGCAGGCTTTGGAGAGCATATAAGAGACTTCTTAAAAAAATTTTTGAAAAGTACAGCATTTTGTTAGAACTTATTTTAAATCACATTTTTTCTAAACAAACAACTCTGAGTATCACTGAGTTAAGACTGCAAGTCAAACAATAAAATGCAGACATAAATGCAATAGTGAGATTAGTCTTAACCATAATACTGGTAAAGCGACTCTAGCAGAGAGCGAAATTAACACATCATCTCAAATTGATCTTGAACTAACAAGGTTGGCAGCATGGCTGGTCTTGCCATAGAGTAAAGGTGTAAAACCCCTCGGGTAGAGGCCAGTAATGAGTGAATATGACCACTACTTACTTAATAACATTCCTCACGGGTCACAATGGCAGCACTGAAACCTTCATTAATGCTACAGCCACGCAGAAGGGACTGAACTCAAGATCAGTTTAATTGGACCAGTGAGAAAATAAGACCACCGCATACAGTCGATCTGACGCTTATTCATTAGAAACATATTCTCCTTCTCTTGATTTGGCATAGGGTTGCCCTTAAACACAGTGCAGATAAAACTGATTTAAGATTATTACATTCAGTATATAATAGCTGCCTACTGGGAATTAATTAGCAGTTATTAGGCAATTTCTTAATCATGGGTCGCAGCCAATGGGGAAACATTACACTAATGTTAGTTAGCCACAAGCCACTATGTTGTCTCATTGGTCGAACTCTCAAAGGTCCATCGTTTATCAAAGCACACAAGGAAGGACAAGTGGGCCACTATTTATCAGTTTAATAAAAGACTTTATTTATGTGGCATGGTCTTTTCTGATAAAAATAGCAGTCACCTCATCATGCCTAACAGGCTAGATACAGTATTGTGAGAGAGTTTGGGTCGTGTTCAGTCGTTTTCATTAATGAGCCAGATGGTTTGTGCATACCTAAACAGGTGCCTATCTCTGACGCTCACCACGCACATGCTGGAAAATAACTGGATGGAGGAGAAGCGATTGAGCAGCACAGAGAGAAAGATGTAAACACTGAGTTGACAGGAGGAGCTCGGCGCTTGGAGACTCGAAATATTGGCCTGTATAATGGAAACCGGTTAAAGAGATAGCTCAGACATAAATGAACATTTTGTCTACAAGATTTTCAGGCAATATGTTTCAGAAGAATTTGGATAAATGGGAAGTCTGGGCCAGGATTTTTCTAACTTTTTACTGTTAAGAACACCTAAATATGATGACCCCTTTCTAAAAAATATAGTTCTCATGTATACAGACCCATTTATTCTATGTGAGAAAAGTAGAAAGAATAATGTTATTAAAACAACATTAAGTGACTATTTTGAACTTTACTGAAGCCACAAATTAACAAATCACTGTAATATTATCTGGATAAATATATTTAAAAAATGTGTTTTTAATAAGTGAACAACATAAAATATATATTTCTCAACCCAACATTAGAAACAAAAAAAGTAAATCAATATTTAGAATTATTTTAAGTAAATATAAATATATAAATAAATGCACAACAAATGCTTGCAGATACATTTTCAATACTTTGGATTATTTTGAATAATTTAAAAATAATATTCAATTAATTAAAAAAAAATATATTAATTTGAATAATTAACTACAACAATGACAAAAGCACACATCAAAATTACTACAACTTTAAAGTTTAAAAATGAAAACAGAAAAAGAAAAAATGATTCAAAACATTAATAAAACAACACTAAAATGATTCCACAATGTATAGTGCTCCAAACTTTTTGAAATGTGAAAGTATGAATCGCCATCCACTTTCAGAGGAGCATTCTCACTCCAGATCCTGTAATAAAACTGCTCTGAAAGTGGTCATGTTTTGGGACTCTTGGTTAGTTTGATGTAGGTCACTTGTCCATTCCTAAATCTGGACAAAACCTACGACGGATGGAGCGAGGCAGTGTGGGATATCTGCAGATGTGTGTGTTTGTTCTACACAGTCCTGCAGCTTAGGCAATCATTCCATTAAACAGATGTGAACAAGTCTCCCTCATACGGGTTGCATTCCCTCAGGAAAGCATTACAATATTGCTATCGAGTCTCCCAAATGTCAAAGCAATAGTAATCTGGATATGCTCAATGAAAGCATGCCACAAAACTTCCCCTATTGTTGCAGATAATAAAACAAGGAGCATGGCCATGGGGGCCGATTTAAAAAGCGGCCCCGCGTTTTTGTGTTGACGTTTTTTGATTTCACCCACTTTCTGCTTTAATTTGATTTGCTCGGGATCTGAATGGAATAGATGAAAAGCCACCTGAGGCATAGGATTAGCCAGACAGCAGTGCTGCTCCTGCTGCACACACCTATTTAGATATGTGCTGTTTCTTTAACCCTAATGGTGTGTGGTAATGGCAGTATCAAACTAGTACAGTGTGTGTCCATATACAGAGATATTTATCTGTTGGTTTAAAAAAAGAAAATAAAAAACTGCAGAAATAGGGCACAATGTACTGTATTAACATGAAATATATATCTATTTTTTTAACAGGTGCTTTGTACTTTGAATTTTTTATTGTATAGTTTTTTTTAGGGTTTGGCAAAAATAATTACCAGTAAAAATTTCCTTTTTTTCTAATATGTTAAACTTGCCAAAATAAGTTTGCAGTCAACACTCTCCATAATAATTTTATAGCTTTGCACTCTTGTTGTATGCCAACCATTTTATTTAATTATTTCTGAATTTAAAGATAATTTAAAATCTATCTATCTAATATCTATCTATCTAATATCGACCGACCTACCTACCTACCTACAAGGGTAACAACTAGGGCTGCACGAAATTTTGCATGCCATAGTCATGCGCATCTCGTCAGTAAAGACGATTCCGTGATTGGCGGTAAATCTCCATCAGCTGTTTTCAAATGGAGCGGCATTTAATACACAGAGCCGTAGTTCACCGACAAGCTACGCAATTCGCGCTCAGAATCGCAGATGAATCGCATGCGATAGTGTACGTGAGAATGCGTAGCTTGTCAGTGAACTACGGTTATATTATATTAATGTGTATTATTATATGAATTGTATAATATTTACATAAACTATTTGAATGAACTGATTAACTTACTGTAAACCTTGCTAGGTTGTAAAGCATTTTCTCACGTTACACAACTATTTACACAATCAGTCGAGCCAGGTCACCCTTATTTCTATAGGGCTTTATACAATAAAGGTTTTAGCAAAGCAGCTTCAATAAACAGGAAAATAGCAGAAACAATTATGGAAACTCAAGTATGGAGACATTTCAGATCTAAAAAGGCAATAGTGCTATTATTTAGCTTAAATCAGTTCAGTGTTGGTTCAGTACAATTCAATAACTGTGTACAGTTCATCTATATTAAAATGAGTTTAATTCAGCTATAAGCCATTCTACAGAAGACAACAATTAGCATTGTTGCTAAAAAAAGGCTACAGTATCTTGAAAACTCGCTGTCACACTTTAGGATACACCCTTTTTCTGATATTTATTCACAGACTTGTTGGTCTCTGTTACAAAATGTGAATGACACAAACGTATAGGTGCTTGTTGCATGAGGCAAGCTGTATCCTCTTTTCTAAATCTGAGTTGCTCTCACTCTCACTTTCAGATCAATGCTGGTGGCGGGTGATTTGTCAGGATGTCTGTGTTGATTAATCTGCCGCCGTAGCCCGTATATTGGGCCGCAGTGCTGTCAGCTGGCAGGGGGAGAAGCAGGACTGGCTCGGATGAGGCAGACCACCACCCAGGTGGCTACACTGGAGCTAAATGAGCTGTGCAGAGTTCACACACACACATACACGCTCCAGCTCATCCCGCATGATTTTTCACAGCACATCAACGAACAAGAAGTTATGGCCGCTTTGGCCTGTCAGCGTGTCTGTCCTCAACTCTGTGTCACCTCCATCCAAAAAGTGACACAGTCACAGGAGCCTATACATGTACAGTACAGTCATGGCAGTGGGATAAAGCCACCTTAAGGGGGTAAAGAACACTTATTCTTTCTAAAAAAAAAATGTCATTCAGGAGTGTATTGGGGTTATTTCTAGCTCCTGATAAGACAGACAGATAGATAGACATAGATGAATGAGCAGAAATGAGTAGAAATCACAGCATGCATGCACAAAATGACTCAATGTCAGTAGTTAAAATCAAATTAAATTACTGTAAACATAATTACTGTAACATTTTATGTAATCAACTTCAGCAGTGCAAGAGATAAAGATAAAGAAATAAAGAAACAAACTTGCACTAAATTCACAAATACATATTTTAAATATATTGAGAAACACTCATTAGCCATTTAATTAATCAACTACTGATTTTAGAGCAAAAACAATATGGCAGTTTGGCCAGCTGAGAGTGAGCCATTAACAAGCATCCTGAGCACGTCCCACCATGAAACAAGTGCATTAAAAAGGCCTTTTAAAATATCCAGTAACTATAAATCTCACTGGACCAGGGATAGTACATTTACTCTGCCTGCCCAATCTCATCTATTTAGTCTAATTACAAACACTACACCACTCATAAAAGTCTGAAAGGCTGTTAATCCTCACAGCTCATACTCACAAACCTTTAGGAATGCCTGTTAGGAAACATCAATTCAGAAAATGCTGATGGAAAGAAAGAAAGAAAGAAAGAAGAAAGAAGAAAGAAGAAAGAAGAAAGAAGAGAAAGAAAGAAAGAAAGAAAGAAAGAAGAAAGAAAGAAAGAAAGAAAGAAGAAAGAAAGAAAGAAAGAAAGAAAGAAAGAAAGAAAGAAAGAAAGAAAGAAAGAAAGAAAGAAAGAAAGAAAGAAAGAAAGAAAGAAAGAGTTGTTGTTGTTATTATTATCTGAAAACTTACAGTCTTATGCAATGTTTGTTACCTCCAAACATGTCTCAGTGTTTAGTAAATACAATGTTGTTTTGGACCCCGTTGACTTATAATATGGACACACACAGTTAAACGATCATCTAAAATATCCTCTTTTTTCCCTAGTAAAAAAAATAAAAAAAATAATATGCCATAATTTATTTAAAATACATATATTTAATACTATAGTATACTTCAAAACCATTAACATATTACTTAATACTGATATAAAATTACACTTTATTTTAAGCATTTCTTTATTGAACAATGCATATTTCTTAATATTATGCCTAAAATGAGTTTTAATATCACTATTAAGAATGATTGTATGATCTCTGTATACTATCAGCCTTTAAATGCAAGATATTTAAAGTGTACCTGAAGAATATTTGCAATAGTTTCACTTTAGCTCAGCGAGTATTTGTGGATAGAGTTTTTTTCAATAGAGATGTTCCACAGAATAAAGATATAAAGAAAGTCATACAGGTCTGAACAACATGAGGGTGAATAAATGATGACAATTTTTCATTTTTGGGTGAACTATCGTTTTAGTGATGTTTAAATATTTTACTTGGAAAATCACAAAGAAACTGATGAAGAATAGAACTTTTGCAGTGAGGAAAAAGAAATGCAAGAGCAAGATTGATGATCAGTCATTGGCTGACCCTCCTTTCACTCAACAAGCCCTTCCTGATCGTCCACATGTGAGGCAGACACGCAGAATGTTTAACATTTCCTCTGTTCCGCCACGATGCCTGTGAAAGAAAGTCTCCCGTGGCCACACTTTCACCGCAGCCTCCGCTGCATGCCACACGGCTCAACTCAAACCCAAAGTCTCAGTCACACTACGTGCTGAACGCTTGAGGTGGCAAAACAGACCAACCATGAAATGAAGGAAGACTCTGTGATTAATCCACCTGCCTTAATTCAACACGCCCTCATCCCAGCACTACAACCCACACAGATGAAAAACAAATGGCTATAGTTAAACAAACATGTTCTTTGTGTGACCAAAAGCACACCTGCTAGCACTCCATCACTCTGGGACAATCTGAACTTCATTTGAGGTTACAGGAAGATCTGAAGACCTAAAATATGAGCTTATTATTATTATTATTGTGCAACTTCCTATGAAAAACAACAGACCAAACTAATTGTGGAGCAACTATAAACACATTCTGATGCCCAGTACAGATCATGATGAAGACCAGAAAAATAAACATTAATGATTTTGGATAATTAGGCAAAATAAAGGCACAGAAAAGGTCTTGCTATCCATTCTGCATTCAGTCAAAAAACGAACAATGTATTTGTATGAGGACTCCTGAAAGAAAGAGTGTCACTATTACTCTTCATTATCATCAACCCTTAACTCCAAGTATTCATCTTCAGTTTATAACTTGGTCAACACTATTTATGCTATGGACATGAATGGATTTGCAAAAAAAAAATGTTGCCCGATTTGTATTCTAGAGGAATCAACAAAAATCAGAACCAGTTTGCAGATTTTGGGCACTCCAGTTTTTTTTAGCTTGAGCATTTGATTCCATCCAGTCACACTTTATTTCAAGGTCCAATTCTCACCATTAATACACCTTTAACTGTGACATTTGCTCCTTTTCATTAGTTAGCAAGGTAGTTGTTAAATTTAGGCATTGTGTAGGATTAGTGATGTAGAATATGGTCATGCACAATATGTGCTTTATAAGCACTAATAAATGGCCAGTATGTTAATAGGCATGCTAATAAGCAACTAAACAATGAGAATTAATCAACTCCCCCTAGAACAACCTAGCAATGCCTTAGCAATCACGTAGCAATGCACTAGCTGCCATCAAAAAGCAGCCAGATAGATGACTCTTAATAGACTGGGTGTTATACAGACATGCCTTCCTACTTTACCTCCAGATATGACTTGAAAAGACAGCAGGTTTTGGGCACAGCCAAAAATGACAGTCACTCTTGCATAGCAAACTACTTAGAGAGGAACAAATGGCAGCTAACCATCCTTTAATAACATTACAGTCACAAATAATTCAGCACACATTGTTTATATGAAGCAGCCAGCAAGTTTAAACCTAAAATGCTTACTTTGGACTTCAACAAATAGAAAACAGGTACTGTGCAAATCTACCAGTATGAAATAAAGCTTGTTTATTTTAGTGAAGAGATTAGCTCGGGTATAAAGCTGCTTTCAATGTATATCAGCAGAAAATGCATTCTTTATCCCCTGAGTCAATGCTTTAATAACACAATATGTGAATAAATGGACCCTTTATGACTTAAAAAAGAAAGAAAGAAAGAAAATGAGGATTGTGTCAGTACGTAAACAGCTCTTTGGTAAAGGCACACCAGACTGTTCTCTGGTTAAAAGATTTTGATTGCTCGACATTTTTAATGTTTGAATAAGTTGTAATGCTCTTGAAATATTACACATTCAAAACGCTAAGAATGGCACCACATACAACCGTCTTTGATGTCTTTATGAATAATACATTTATTAGATAACTACCCATATTACAAAGTAAAATGATGCATGTTTCTAAGGATCTTTTCTCGTCAGGTTTTGAGAGCCGTCCAATCCTCTTCAAAGCAGCTCTAGCGCAATGACTGTCTTAGTCACCTAGTGTAAACAAAGCACTGTGATAAAGAGAATGGGAGAGAGAATGTAATTGTGGGAAAGCGTTGAGCGGAAGGCTTTGTGCTGATACTGTAGGGGCTTTCTGCCCTGTAGCCTGTGCAGCAGCCATGAAAGAGCTGAAGCATTGAAGTTTGCCTTTCATCCGGCATAAAAAGCCACACAATTGACTGAGTCACATCCCAAGCAGCTAGCAAGCACTTCTGCTCTAAACCGCATAAGCGCTGGATCACAATGCAGAGGCTAAACTCTGCGTTTCAAGCCAAGCCCAGCCTGGATCCTGGTGACAAAGTTAGACACACTCTCTCATTCTCCTGCCATGTCTGTCTTTTTAGACCATAGAATAATCTGCACTGCTGCGCACTATGATATTCACATGCACTGTACTCTATGTGGAAGCACTAGATTTTAAAAGGATCATTCATTCAAAAATGATATTCTGTCAACATTTACTAAGCGTGATGTCGTTTCATATTCATACAGGAAACCATGCGGTGACAATGATGCCAAACATAACACTTTAGTATATGGACTAATTCTCACTATTAACTAGTTGTTTATTATCATGCCTATTATTAACATATTGGCTGTTTATTAGTATTTATAAAGCATATATTATGCATGACCATATTCTATATCCCCAATCCTACCCAATAACTAAACTTAACAACTACCTTACTAATAATATGCAGCAATGTAGGTGTTTATTGAGGACAAAGTCATAATTAATGGTTTGCTAATAGCGAGAATTAGATCTTAAAATAAATTATACATTAAGCATGATATATATTACTCCTAAACTAAAATATGACAATACATATTTGACTAAATATATTATAAAACTTGACAAATTTACAAAATAACTGGCAAAACTAAAAAAATAAAGTGATGCCTGCTACCATGAATATATCCATGCAGAGAAACAACTCTATTGAAAAACAAAAAAAAAATATTATTATTATTCAAAATGATCTTTGATAAAAGAACTAACAAAATGTTATAGTTTTATTACTTTGAAATTAACTAAAATAATATAATATTATTATTATTATGGAAAATGATTATGGAAAACTGGTAAACTGAATTCATGAAAACTGTACAACAGTTTATAGTTTCCAGGCACATTAAGCATAATTACAATGACACTAGAAACTAGAAAAATAAAAAGTAAATTGAAGATACAAATAGAAAAATAAAATATACTTTTTTTTGGGACATAACATTCTTACATTGCATATTTTTCCATTGAAGAATGATATGGATATATATATATATTCTTAATTTTTTTGTCAAAATGATATAGACTGTACTAAATTCAGCTGCCAAGACAGAACATGGCTACGAGTCAAAAATACATGACATGATTTTTAAACAATTAAATACTATAAATGACACACATTTGAGTAACAGAAGCTTTAGCATATCTGTCATTCAGTGTGTGAACTGTCAGTATCTGCTGTGTGAGCCTGTCAGGTTTGTGTGTCTTTATCCATATGTGTGACTGGCCATTGGGAAATCAAACAGTACTTTGCCTTGCATCCTCAAAGACTCCACGCCGCATCCCGGGGGATGCCGTCTGATTGGTCTGCCTGGTTGTCAGGCGTGCTAGCTGAATGACAGGTAAGAAACGACAGACTTTAACTCTGTGATCTGTAAAAATGGGTAATGAAGAGAACCGGACCACACAATAACAAACAGTACACAGCAGAAAATATTAACAAAGTTCATCATTATAGCCAACAATAAAAAAAAGCTATTTAAGTTTATCAGACATATCTGAACCCCAAAAATGATGCATTATGGTGAATAATGCTCGAATCTATTTAAAGAGCAGTACAAAACTGATGTATTTGACATGCTAACTAAAAACCCACTAAACTCAACAGAATCTGAAGGCTTTTTAAAACAGGCTTTTCTGTTTCAGGCTTAGATACAATCATCCAGTAAGTGCCCAACATGTCCCTCACAGTATTTACAGCTGTCTAATTAGTTTATGTGACGCTAAGGGATCATGTTTTGCACACATTTCATTCACACAGTATCCAAGTGTCTCTCATCCTAATGCATGCACACATGCGGCCATTTCTCATTTTCACACACATGCATGCATCATACACACAAGAACGCATGGATTTACGCTTGCCGTGCATTTTTTTTTTTTCGTTGGTGCCCAATTAATAGATTGCCAGCGTGTTACATATTTTGCATGATAGAGGAGGGCAATATTAAAGTGCCATTCGTAATGAAAATGCACTTTGCAAATTAAAATATGCCGAAACCCAATTTTTCTAGCTCTTTAGGAAGTAAACAGTCCTTAACCAATTAAAGCTCATTGTAATAATTCTGTGATTTATAGCAGGTACTTTAACTTTCAAAAACTCGGCTAACCCGCATTAAGGTCACCATCCATCATGTCTGTGAAACTGAGAGAGGGAGTAATGGCTGTTGTATTTGCCGCTTTTGATGATAGTATGAAAGAAGTATTAGCACTTGTCAACAAAACTGCTTACAACATAACATTAGCATGCATGAGCTGCAGAGACGATTTGTTATTCTGGCAGCCCCCTACACATTGTTACATTCTTACGGAGTCTGTGTGTGTGTGTGTGTGTGTGTGTGTGTGTGTGTGTGTGTGTGTGTGTGTGTGTGTGTGTGTGTGTGTGTGTGTGTGTGTGTGTGTGTGTGTGTGTGTGTGTGTGTGTGTGTGTGTGTGTGTGTGTGTGTGTGTGTGTGTGTGTGTGTGTGTGTGTGTGTGTGTGTGTGTGTGTCTGCGAGAGATACAGCGGGGGAGAGAGGCATCAGGAAAACGGCATGTTTGGTTTTGTGACAGAGTGGTGAAGCCAATGTGAAGGTCTTATTTGCCGTAGGTTGCAATTCAAACAAACAACGGGACCGGGCATTAGTCATAAGATGGAGAGAAAGAAAAGAAAGACGGAATAACTATCCAGCTCACCCTCATATTTACAACCCACTAGTTTACTTCATTCATTCATTAATTCATTCCCTCACTCATTTTATTATAGTTCTCCTTTTTTGAAGGGGCACTGGTGGCAGCCCAGGTGCACTTAGTGTAAATAAATACATTTTAATAATTAAAACATTTTTGGAATACTTAAGTATAAACTAGTCGGTCACACTTTATTTTAAGGTCCAATTCTCGCTAATAACAAACCATTAACTACAACTTTTGTCTCAATAAACTCCTAATTTGAGGCTTATTAATAGTTTGTAAGGTAGTTTAGGTATTGTGTAGGATTAGTGATGTAGAATATGATCATGCACAATATGTGCTTTATAAGTACTAATAAACAGCCAATATGTTAATAGGCATGCTAAGAAGCAACTAGTGAGAATTGGTCCCTGTACTAAAGTGTTACCAAATAGCCTAGTGATATAGTGCCTGTTTCTTTTTTTATTTGTATTTTCCTTTGGGAAAAACACACACACAATAGTTTTATAGTTGGGTTTTAAGAAAAACATTTATATATATATAAAAAATATACATTGGTAACACATTATTTTAAGGTGTCATAATACATAGTAATTACCTAATTAAGTACTTAGTAGTAGCTGTTGTACTTACATGAAGCAAAATGTACTTACCATGAAAGTAAGTTATGGAACAGCATGTAATTACAGTTTGTAATTATTTAGATGTAATAGGCAGCTACTGTTACACATATGTAACAGGCCGAGTCTGTTACACAGCTACTTGTACACTTAAGTACAATCTTTATACTCTTTTGTCTGTGTACTTACATATATAATTACGTTGTATAAAGTCTGCAACACGTATGTAATAATATTTTTGGTTACATAAGTAGCTGTGTAACAGTAGCTGCCTATTACATGTACATAATTACAAACTGTAAGTACCGGCGGTTCCATAACGTAGTTGCATTTTGTTTCATGTAAGTACAACAGCTAGTACTAAGTACTTAACTAAGTATTTACTCTGTATTATGGACATCTTAAAATAAAGTGTTACCAAAACATGTATATTGACAATAGAAATGACCATGACTATTAAATATTTTACTAATTTCCACAATATTTATTATTCATTTTAAAGCAAATGGTCTACAGAAAGTGTGAATATTATTTCCTTTCTTTTTGGCCAGAAGAATAACCAAGCAACTTAGCTTTCTAAATAAATACATTTCAAGGGCCACATTGTCCCTCGGTTTCAATTAGCATATATTTTTTTTTATTATTGAGCTGACAAATTAAAAAAGCGAGTAAGAGAGCAAAAGAGAGAAGCATGGATGCAAATAAAAGCACACAACGGCAGAGGTGTAGAATTGCCAGACACTCACACTAAAACTCAGGGCAGTAACATTTCGGCCATTACAAATGGACTCCTTGGCTGGAGTCGCACATACACAACTCCACCTCTTCCCGAGCCAAGAATGCACTTAGCCCCACGCTGGTAAATGAGTCCAACCATTTTGACTTCTAACATTACACACCATGCAGATAGCGACCGGCCCTGGAAAAGTGCACCTTTTGTTGAGACACGAGCATTGACTTAATCGAGCTTAAACATCAGGGCTTGTGCCAGGTACAAATTAGGGAGTTGGGAGTCGGGGACAGATAATCAAGAGGAGAGTTTAACGGCGTCTCTGATAGGATGACAAAGGCTATTTATTCAGCTTGTCATACAGTAGCACCACCACTGGCCCGGTCTCAACACAAACCCGTCGTCTCTCAGAGAGGATAATCTAGCTCTGGATGCTGTCTGATTAATTAGACTGCCCAAGTTGTCAGTGTTGTTGAAATGATCCCATTGGCCCAAAGTGCATCGTCATGTGTGCGGACAGTGTTTACCAAATGAATTAGGGGAGCTGGCATTCCATAAGTATCAGTGTGCATCCATTAATTCTGTGTTCAGAATGTGGAGATCATGATCGTCAGTTTATCCAAAAGTGAAAATACTTTTCATAAACTCAACCTCAATTTGTCTAGTGAAAGACTGGCTTTCAAGCTTAAAAATAAAAGACATTTCATAGCTGTGGATGCCAAAGGTATTTAAATCCATTCACACCAAAAAATTTCATAAACACCAGAAATCATCATCCATTCTGAAGAGAATAAACCGGCAATTGGAAAGTGCATAAACCACACGGTTTTGAAAGCTGAATTCGATTTTGGAAACCAAATCAATGGGTTCATTTTACGTGACTTTGTGAATTCCACATTTTTATTTAACAGAGCATCTTGTTGTTTTGAGGTTATTAATCATAAATACAAAAACAACAAACACGACCACAAAACAGCGTCAAAAAAAAAGTCAGTGTGAACAAAATAATTCAAATTGCAATGAAAAGCATGAAGTCCAATGATCTCTTTCGCACCTTTAAAAATGCCAGTTCGTCATCATTTCACCCAAAGCCTGCCAACTACCGTTGCCCATAACCTGCATTTGACTTCCCTTTGACAATATGGACCACTTTTCTGATGCGTTAATGCTTTCACATGCTTGTTTATGGTTGAAAGCTATAGTCCATATTCATTCTAAATGCATAGTCTTTAAAATTTCTAAAATTCTACTCTCCTCCTTCAATTACAGACACCATGATAATTCTAGTGTATTTCCCTCTCTGACAGACTCTCATTAGCCACTGTTCTCTGGGCTATACATTGGGCTAATTTGTGGTGCTTTGACATACACAACCAGCAGGGAGGGAGGACTGGGGATAAAAGCATCATTTCAATTAATAAAGGCTCTAGTGGCTGATAAGGGCCTTTAGGATGGGGAATGGAGGGGGAGAGGAGAGAAGGTATGAGGATGAAGTCATGACAGTAGCTACTTAGTGCTGATCCCCATTTATGGCCTGTTCATATGAGTTAGCACAGGGTAAACCATCCATTTAGAGCTATGGGGGAGGTACAGCACAATTGGGAAAAATCTAAAATACGGTAAAACCGTCAATACTGTAAACCGATTTCTATTTTAATGTAGTTTAAAAAGAGAGAGAGAGTGTGTGTGTGTGTGTGTGTGTGTGTGTGTGTGTGTGTGTGTGTGTGTGTGTGTGTGTGTGTGTGTGTGTGTGTGTGAGATGTCACACACACACACACACACACACACACACACACACACACACACACACACACACACACACACACACACACACACACACACACACACACACACACACACACACATTTTAAACTACTTAAAATATAATACCATTATTTTAAAATTGTAATAATAGTAATAATTGTTCGAAAAAAAATAGTCCCACCACAAACTGGCACTTTGACTCCTTTAAATATATTTAAACAAACAAAAAATATGCATATGATGTAATAACAAAACTAGATTGAAAATACAAATATTTAAAGGTGCCAAAAGTGACAATTTGGGGCAAGAATTTAGTTTTCAAACAAAGGAAGATGGAAGGAGTGTTCAGGAAACCTTTTCGGAAACAGACACTATTTGTGCCAATCTGTTTAGTGACGCTATAGTGGTGAATAAATATGAATACACCTTGAAATATAAACCTATAATGTGGCATGAATGTCACAGTGCTAAAATTACATTCAGAACTGCAAATGATTTTG
The DNA here is from genome assembly GCA_027422405.1 of Ptychobarbus kaznakovi. Lineage (NCBI taxonomy): Eukaryota > Metazoa > Chordata > Actinopteri > Cypriniformes > Cyprinidae > Ptychobarbus > Ptychobarbus kaznakovi. The sequence goes on along the minus strand of CM049797.1, from coordinate 19,197,974 downwards.
ATGAGTTCAAATGTCATTTTCAAAGTAATGCAAAGAGCACTATTAGAAATTCTAATGAATGATGGTAATGAGAAACAGAATATGCTGCTTCTGTTTTTTCTTCCCATGTAAGAGGTGAGGTAAACGGCTGCCTTTATAGTAGCATGTAATTCAGGTAATCAGTGCTAAATGCTGCTGTTGTGTAATAATGCTTGGCAATAGAGAAATTTACTAGAACGCTAATTTTGAACAGCAAAGAGGTGATTATTTCACCCCCTTCTCAAATGGATTCTAATAGTGGCGCACACATGCAAACACACGCACACTCACACACGCTCATACAGGAACACACCCCCACAAAATACTCATCTACTATTTACCAACTTGAGTATATACTCACACTCACAACTATATGCACACTGGGCCAGTACTATTGTGTCATTCTGAGGAGCATTTCTCCAAAGGTCGCAAGCTCTGTCGTTAACCAATAGAGTTCAGTGGAATTTGCGACCATAGTCTTGCTTAACTAATGATGTTTTGGGAAATACGCCTCCGTTCTCACTTTCTACTGCCCTTCATCAGTGTGCCATCAGATTGACAGTAAAGCAGACACATCATTTTTAAAGCTCTCTCTAGTGCTCCCCCACTCTTTTACACACCTCACTTACTGTATGTCTTCTCCCCGGCTAAATTCTCCAGGGGATTTGACTTAGTTTACACTGCCATCTTGTTGTCATGACTGCAATGACACGCCTCTCTTTCCCCAAAGGTATACATCTGACAGCTGCTTTTGAACCAAAAAAAGGGGGTTGAGGAAAGCAAATTTCATTAGAATATAAATTGATTGTTATGAACACTGAAATAAGAATTAAATCAGATGTTGAGTTGGTATAACTGTATAATTTTGATACACGTGCGACCGTTATTTAGGCATAATGTGAGACCTGTTCACATGTTGTACAGGTGCATCTCAAAAAATTAGAATGTCGTGGAAAAGTTCATTTATTTCAGTAATTCAACTCAAATTGTGAAACTCGTGTATTAAATAAATTATATGCACACAGACTGAAGTAGTTTAAGTCTTTGGTTATTTTAATTGTGATGATTTTGGCTCACATTTAACAAAAACCCACCAATTCACTATATCAACATATTAGAATATGGCTACATGCAAATCAGCTTATCAACTCAAAACACCTGCAAAGGTTTCCTGAGCCTTCAAAATGGTCTCTCAGTTTGGTTCACTAGGCTACACAATCATGGGGAAGACTGCTGATCTGACAGTTGTCCAGAAGACAATCATTGACACAATCTTCACAAGGAGGGTAAGCCACAAACATTCATTGCCAAATAAGCTGGCTGTTCACAGAGTGCTGTATCCAAGCATGTTAACAGAAAGTTGAGTGGAAGGAAAAAGTGTGGAAGAAAAAGATGCACAACCAACCGAGAGAACCGCAGCCTTATGAGGATTGTCAAGCAAAATCGATTCAAGAATTTGAGTGAACTTCACATGGAATGGACTGAGGCTGGGGTCAAGTCATCAAGAGCCACCAAACACAGACGTGTCAAGTAATTTGGCTACAGTTGTCGTCAGAGGCGTCTTAACTGGGCTAAGGAGAAGAAGAACTGGACTGTTGCCCAGTGGTCCAAAGTCTGAAGGAAGGGTGGAGAAGCTCATAGCCCAAGTTGCTTGAAGTCCAGTGTTAAGTTTCCACAGTCTGTGATGATTTGGGGTGCAAGGTCATCTGCTGGTGTTGGTCCATTGTGTTTTTTGAAAACCAACGTCACTGCAACCGTTTATCAATACATTTTGGAGCACTTCATGCTTCCTTCTGAACCCTGAACCCCATAGAGAATCTATGGGGTATTGTCAAGAGGAAAATGATAAACAAGAGACCAAAAAATGCAGATGAGCTGAAGGCCACTGTCAAAGAAACCTGGGCTTCCATACCACATCAGCAGTGCCACAAACTGATCACCTCCATGCCACGCCGAATTGAGGCAGTAATTAAAGCAAAAGGAGCCCCTACCAAGTATTGAGTACATATACAGTAAACAAACATACTTTCCAGAAGGCCAACAATTCACTAAAACTGTTTTCTTATTTGGTCTTATGAAGTATTCTAATTTGTTGAGATAGTGAATTGGTGGGTTCTTCAGTCTGTGTGCATTGAATTTATTTAATACACGAGTTTCACAATTTGAGTTGAATTACTGAAATAAATTTAACTTTTCCACAACATTATAATTTATTGAGATGCACCTGTATATGCACATGGAACTGACTTGTTGCTTTTGAACTCTAGTGACAGTAGGCTAAATAGTATGTTTTTGTTTATAAAGCGGTCCTAGATTCTATTTGATTCTAGCAATGCTACATTACAAAACATAATAAGAGTTATGATGTAATACACCTTACTAATGTGTATGTCACTGCGCAGCAACCATAGAGGCTAACTATTAGCTTTAGCAGTAGGCAGGTTTACATGTCAGGGACTATGTCTTCTAGTGTAAAGATCACATGAATGTCCTTAAATTTTTTTAAATGTCAATTGGTGTTCTTAATGTATTATATCATAACCATATTGTGAATATAGTCACGGCTAAAGGGGTTGTAGGCACCTAACTGAGCTCTCTACTCAAAAACAGTCATTAGCTGTGACTAATTTACTAATTTTTTACTTCACAAAACAGCATGGTCTCTCTTACATTTTCTGAAAAAAATAACAACATAAGCTAACTGGAAAAAGTGCCTCGACCAACATTTTTGCAAAAAGTCTGCAAAAATGTTCATAAACATACACTTCACAACAGTTTCCAGTTGAAACGAACGATTTTACAATGAACACTTCTACCATAGCATGATTTGTAAATTAATGTATTGAGACGTCTACATCACATAATCATCTCCATATATATGTTTTTTTCTGATGTAATAAACTTGCTTGGCAGCTCGCCAGCTATAGC